>JANJXV010000114.1:1522500-2267500 GCA_024803745.1 Megascapheus bottae
CCACTGCAAAGCTTGTGGGACACAGGCCCATATTTCACCAGCCCTACGGTTTGAAGGAAGAGTCACAGGGGCGGAGGTGCATCTGGACAGGGCAGTGGTCCAGGCCAGCCCAGCGCCGGCAGCCTGGCTCTGGTATTGCTGTGGTGTGCAAGTAAGCAGAAACTTTAGGATCAAAAACCTGATGGGAAGAATGTAGCTTCATCAGTCATTCTCTTGTGGGAGCAGTGGCAATTTGAAGAGTTTTAGCACTCTGAAGGTCAAGATTAAGAACCAAGTAATTTATTACCACTAATTTAGAGATTAACATTGTGCCAATTAATCAATTACTCCATGTGAAGAATTGACAATTAATTGACATTTCAGTTCCAGTCTGGCAACGCTTTTTTGATTTCCATAGTGAATGATATGAAATTGCCAGATTGAAAGGTTATGAGGTTTATTCCAAGCTCAGAATGAAAAGGAATTGAAAACGGTTACCGAAGAACAGACATTTGCAAAGCATTGATGTAGGAATTATGTGTCTTGTGGTTTTACTCTCTTGAGTAAACCAGTCTCACTGACTCACGGAGCTTAAGCATTACGAGGACAAAGCCTGTCTCTTGTTGGCACTGTGTGAGTGCCTGTTTCTCTTCTCTAAAGCTGTTTTTCTTTTCATGTATTTGTGACCAGCCTAGCTTTGCCTTGTGCCCACAGCTTAGCCAAGCACTATGGCCTCATCGGAGCAGTTAGACCACGGTCATGCTGACTGGATGCGGCCCTGAGTCAGAGGAGGCCTGGACACAGCGCTGCCCCCAAACCCAGGGGTAACCGAGCCTGAGGGCCCGGCTGCACACCCATCCTCACACACCGGGCTTTTGCTACAGCAGCTCAGCCTCGCTCTTTCTTTAGGGGGGGTCTGAGATTTGAAGATGGTGGTTCAAAGCTAGCCCGGGCAAGAAAGTCCTTCATTAAACACCACGGTGTCAGAAATGGAGCTCGGCTCAAGTGGTAGAATGCGAGCCTTGAACAGAAAAGCTCAGCACAGCACCAGGCCCTGAGTTCAGGCAGAACCAACAGACACACACACGCACACACACACACACACACTCACACATACTCACACATACTCACACACCCGCACATACTCGCACACTCACACACACTCACACACACGGTCACACACACTCACACACACACTCACACACTCACACATACTCACACATACTCGCACACTCGCACACTCACACACACTCACACACATGGTCACACACACACTCACACATACTCGCACACTCACACACTCACACATTCGCACACTCACACACACTCACGGTCACACGCACTCACACACTCGCATACTCACACACTCGCACACTCACACACACTCACACACACACACTCACACTCACTCACAGTCTTTGAAGAGCTGTCATTTTCCCTGCTCTAAAACCAAAGTCCTTTCGGGCGGGAATGGCCTGGCCCAAGGAACAGCCCTATGACACCCAGGTGTGGAGAAAGGCAGGGAAGGGTGACTGGTCGGCCGCCGGCACAGCCAGGAGGTGATGACCTGGACACGGTGTCTCCTCAGGGACTCTCAGCTTCTGGACCAAATTGTTCTTTAAGCAAATGACAGAGGGAGGCCGAGGGCACCATTTCTCTTAGTTAGCAAGCCGATGTCTTTCAGAGCCCGGGGTGCGGGGGCCTCCCCACCCAGGCAGGCGGGCAGCGGCGGGGTGGTGGAGCTGGGGCGCAGTCCCAGCCAGCCGCAAAGGAGCTCTTCAAAGGCTCAGAAGGCTGCCTGTAAAGAGCATATAATGAAAAGGCCTGCCCGAGTGTGCTCGGGTAATATAGTTAATGTATTACTTCTTTTATTATTTGATCATCTTTCATTAATTGCTGGCAGCCTGCCTGCAGGAGTTGGTTCTGTGGAATGAGCTTTTAGTGAAATGTCTTGAACGAAACGACCACTTAGAACCTGCGAACAAGGTTGAACCAGGGTTCACTCGCCTTCCGTAAATCTCAAGGGAAAGAGGGGCTTGCTTGGGAAGGAGAGGCGGGGCCGGGACGACCAGGTCCCCGGCCTGCAGCCTTGGAGCTGGGGCGGCCTCAGCTACAGACGCATAGGGTGTGAAGGGGCCGTTTCTGCTGCACTCACTCTGCTAAAATGCTCCGACCTCAAGCGATTACCTTGCAATTGAAGGTCACAGGTCACTGCTAATAGATGCAGAGGGTGTGGTGTGGGTGACCTCAAACAGTGCCCTCCAGAACAGGGCTCCAGGCTTGCCAGCCCAGCCCCAGGCTGCCCCCGAGTCCCTCCGTGGTCCACAGAGGGCCACAGCTCAGGAGGTCTCGTGCTGAGACTGCTACACTGCCGTGATGACACGCCAGCCCGCTCTCCCACGGGGCCATGGCCACACGCCAGCCCAGCCCGCTCTCCCATGGCCTGCAGGGCACAGGGAAAGGCCGTGCCTCGGGTCCACCCTCTCCATGCAGGTAGGCACACTTCACCACAGCAAACATCTGCTGCCCACCTCACACCAGGCACAGCAGGTGGGCAGGAGGGCTGTGAGCCAGGCACAGGAGAGGGCTGTGGGCAAGGCCGGGAGCCTGAGGGCTGCACCAAGAAGACAGAGCCCATGGGGTAGGGGGAGGAGGAGGGGATAGCACTGTGGTAGTCCTGGCCTGTCCCAGAGCTCCAGGCCAGCTGGCATTTCTTCCTGCACCCCTAACTCCCCAACACCCCAGGCCCAAGCTGAGGTAATCGCCGACCCTCCGACCCAACCCCTAATCAACCCACTTCTCCCAGCAGCACTGAGCACACTCCATCCCAGCTGCACTCAGCTCCATCTCACCTGACTAAGCGGCAGCCCCAGGCCCAGGGCAGCGGGAAGCCCCCGCGGGTGACGCCCCCGTGGTTCTGGTCCTCCCTGCTCTGTCCCGTGTGCGCCTGCTTCCCTCCCCAGCCCGCCTGCCTGCTCTGGTGGAGGCGGCCTGGCCTCACTGCTGTTCACGCTGCCCCTCACAGGGGCCCCTTGGCAATACTTTCTGGCTAGACTTTGGTGTGGCGGCCTGCCCACGTGGCCTGTCGGTTTCTCCAGGCAGAGTCTGCCCGGTCCGCTCCTTGATCTTCTGCAGGCCAAGGGTAAGGGACCTGAGTCCTGGTTCCTGTCCTGACTGTCACCATGCCTAGGCGGGCATCGAGCCTAAAACACAGCTTGGGCTCCTGCTCAGAGACAGACTGAGGTCCCAGGATGGGCTGACACACGTTGTGGAGACCCTGTCTCAAACATGAAGCAGGCCTGGTGGGCCCCGTCTGACCCCAGTAAAACGACGAGGCCACCTGAAAACTAACCAGAGCATGAAAGGGTTGGAAGTGTGGCTCGTGTCATAGTTCCCGCCTAGCAGACTGAAGGCCCTGAATTCAACCCCTAGTAATTAATAATAATAATAATAATAAAGAAGAAGAGGAAGAAGGAGGAGGAGTAACAATAATTGTAGAGGGCAGATCAGGATAAAAGGCAGCCCTGCTGCAGCTCTGACTACCGGAGAGGCGAGGCCAATGGCCTCCACTTGTGCCACAGAAGGCTTTCCCTGGCACGGGAGACGTGGACCCAGAGCTTCACGCAGCCCGCAGGGCTCCTCGTGCTGAGTCAGACCTCGAGTGCTGGCCTTGGCTCCCTGTTGGAGCCAGGCACAGGCCCCGCCTGGCAGGCCTCCTTGCAGCCAGGACAGCCACAGACGCACTGCTGTACCCAGTTTGACTCCTTGGTAGCGCATACATAAAAAAAGCTGGAAGTGGTGCTGTGGCTCAAGTGGTAGAGCTCTAGCCTTGAGAAAGTCCAAGGACAGTTCTCAGGCCCTGAGTTCAAGACCAGGACTGACAAAAAAAGAAAAAGTCTAGATCCTCCATTGTTCATTGCCAGATGGCTTCCTTTGCTCCACCGCCACCTGCCAGCCACATTCTGTTCCAGGGTGTCCCCTGCTCTGCAGGCCCGGCCGGAAGCCATAGCACCAGTCTCCACCGAGAACCCTGAGTGGGCCACCCACCGGTGTCTCGCTGGGCTGTGACCATGTGGACCTGAGAGTGTTCTTTTCTCCTTCATGGATGCTGTCTCCGAGTCTCAGCCTGTCTCTGTTGGGGACAGCGGTGGGGTCTGAGGACTCTGGACAGCTCCAGACACTGCCCTCCCCCCCCCCCCAGCCCGTAGGTGCCCCAGAGACAGCAAAAGGAAGGGCCTGGAGCCCTGGAGCGGGTGGAGAGGTCAGGTTCTGAATTCTTTCTGTGTCCCTAGTGTCAACCGTGAGTCCTGGTAACAGCCAGAGGGGCTTCTCAGGAAAGCCACAGGGTGGTGTTCAGGTCCATGCCAGGGCCCTGGCGCAGACCACGCCTAGAAAGGACCAGCTTGCAACGCAGCCCTCCGACACAAGGTCAAGTTCCTGCCGAGCTGTCCCAGCTCGACCCAGACACCTGGGCTGTGCTGTTCCTGAGGCCCTGGATTCACACGTCGGAAACTGGGGCAGGCTCATTAGTGCCATGGTGGCAGTGAGCCACCAAGGGGTGGGGGCGGGGCCAGCGCTGCTCATTTGCAAATGGAGCTCAAATGAGGGCTGGGCTCCAGCGTGCAGCGCTTTGATTCCAACTTCTGGGCTTTCAGACGGGGCTGACCTTGGGCTGCCCGGCAAGCTCTTGGCTCCGGGCACATTTGGGGAGGCTCGGAACGTCCTCAGTCATGCCTGCTCACCTAGGGCAGAGCTGCTTTGTTGGGAAGGGGGAGCACAGGTGGCTCACCAACCTCCACCTCTCTTACCGCTCTATCGAGACTTGGAGATGGGCTTGTGGGGCACCCTGCAAATCACACTGAAATCCTTCCAAGAGTCCAGCCGGGGGCGCGGGTGGGGAGTCCTTCCCCTCCACCCCAAATGCCGGTGTGCTTCTCAATCCAGGGCGGCTGGCTCATCCTGCTCCCGCGTCTCGAGGAGCGTGCGTGGAGTACTGACACGAGCCCGTGTGCAGGCCTAATGGATTCCTTTCTGGGCTGCAGGATTCATTACTGGGATTTATGGCTGTTTTAATGTACACAGCCTTCTTAAACAACTTAGAGTTGATTGTTCTGGAACTAGACCTGGGTCCGACATCACCCTGGAGTGGGGCCATCATGCAGAAAGTCATCTGTGTCCCCGAGGAGGTAAACACCGTGGGCAGCGGCCTCTGGCCGCCCGGGGAGAACAGCGCCACAACAGGGACTGCCAATGAGCTGGGCTGCTCTCCGGCCTCGTGCTGCGCAGGCAGACGGCCCCAGCCGGGCTGGAGCGGGGCTCGGCGCCCACCACTAAGAGGAGCCACCCAGGCCTGTCCAGATGCCTTCAGAGACCACGTGAGGGGACACGGGAGAGCCCACCACACCACCCCTCCATGCAGAGACCACGTGAGGGGACACGGGAGAGCCCACCACACCACCCCTCCATGCAGAGACCACGTGAGGGGACACGGGAGAGCCCACCACACCACCCCTCCATGCAGAGACCACGTGAGGGGACACGGGAGAGCCCACCACAGCACCCCTCCATGCAGAGACCACGTGAGGGGACACGGGAGAGCCCACCACACCACCCCTCCATGCAGAGACCACGTGAGGGGACACGGGAGAGCCCACCACACCACCCCTCCATGCAGAGACCACGTGAGGGGACACGGGAGAGCCCACCACAGCACCCCTCCATGCAGAGACCACGTGAGGGGACACACGAGAGCCCACCACACCACCCCTCCATGCAGAGACCACGTGAGGGGACACGGGAGAGCCCACCACAGCACCCCTCTATGCAGAGACCACATGAGGGGACACGGGAGAGCCCACCACACCACCCCTCCATGCAGAGACCACGTGATGGGACACAGGAGAGCCCACCACACCACCCCTCCATGCAGAGACCACGTGATGGGACACAGGAGAGCCCACCACAGCACCCCTCCATGCAGAGACCACGTGATGGGACACAGGAGAGCCCACCACAGCACCCCTCCATGCAGAGACCACGTGATGGGACACACGAGAGCCCACCACAGCACCCCTCCATGCAGAGACCACGTGAGGGGACACACGAGAGCCCACCACAGCACCCCTCCATGCAGAGACCACGTGAGGGGACACACGAGAGCCCACCACAGCACCCCTCCATGCAGAGACCACGTGAGGGGACACACGAGAGCCCACCACAGCACCCCTCCATGCAGAGACCACATGATGGGACACCGGAGAGCCCACCACAGCACCCCTCCATGCAGAGACCACGTGAGGGGACACGGGAGAGCCCACCACAGCACCCCTCCATGCAGAGACCACGTGAGGGGACACGGGAGAGCCCACCACAGCACCCCTCCATGCAGAGACCACGTGAGGGGACACGGGAGAGCCCACCACAGCACCCCTCCATGCAGAGACCACATGAGGGGACACGGGAGAGCCCACCACACCACCCCTCCATGCAGAGACCACGTGATGGGACACGGGAGAGCCCACCACACCACCCCTCCATGCAGAGACCACGTGATGGGACACAGGAGAGCCCACCACAGCACCCCTCCATGCAGAGACCACGTGATGGGACACAGGAGAGCCCACCACAGCACCCCTCCATGCAGAGACCACGTGATGGGACACAGGAGAGCCCACCACAGCACCCCTCCATGCAGAGACCACGTGAGGGGACATGGGAGAGCCCACCACAGCACCCCTCTATGCAGAGACCATATGAGGGGACACGGGAGAGCCCACCACACCACCCCTCCATGCAGAGACCACGTGAGGGGACATGGGAGAGCCCACCACAGCACCCCTCTATGCAGAGACCATATGAGGGGACACGGGAGAGCCCACCACACCACCCCTCCATGCAGAGACCACGTGAGGGGACATGGGAGAGCCCACCACAGCACCCCTCTATGCAGAGACCATATGAGGGGACACGGGAGAGCCCACCACACCACCCCTCCATGCAGGGACACAGAGACCTGTTTTTATTCAGAAACGAACTGTGGGGTATTGTTTTCAGGTTTCTGACTTAACACTTCAGAGAAGTCTTTAGGCCAAGGGAGGTGTGCACGCCACCCCCAGCTTGCAGAGACTGCGGGTCTTAATTCAAGGCCAATCTGGGAGAAAAGTTACTGAAATCCTGTCTCAAAAAGCAAGCTAGACATGGTGGTTCAGGCCTAGAGTCCCAGGTATTTGGAAGTGCCTAGGTGTGGAAACAACGCCTAAGTACAGGCCAGGTAAAAAGATATGAGCCTACCTGAAGAAACAAGCTGGCGTCACAGCCCTACGTTCAAATTCCAGCATGTAAAGAAAAGGGAGGCTTTAATACATCACCACAACTGAGCGCCATCATTCCCATGGAAGCCGAAACCAAACTTCAGGACAGTGCTTTAAAAGAATTTACTTTAGAGGCCGCGAGTTTGACCTAGTGGTAGAGTGCTTGCCTAGCATGCACGAAGACCCAGGGCAAGGACCAAAGACAGTGCTCAGGCTCTCAGCTCAAGGCCAGGACTGGCAAAAAAAAAAAAAAAAAAAAAGAACCTGAGACTCTTATCTCCAATTAACCTCTAGAAAACGGGAAGCGGGGCCGGGAGTTTGGCCTAGTGGTAGAGTGTTTGTGTAGCATGCACGAAGACCCGGGTTCAATTCCTTAGTACCCCACATACATAGGAAAAAAACAGAAATGGTGCTATGGCTCAAGTGATAGAGCTCTAGCCTTGAGGAAAAAGGCCAAGGACAGTGCCCAGGCCATGAATTCAAAGCCCAGGACTGGCAAAAAAAAAAAAAAAAAAAAAAAAAAAAAAAAAAACAGAAAGAAAACGGGAAGTGGGGCTTGGCTCAAGGGTAGGGAGGCAGCCTTGAGCTGAAGAGCTCAGGGACAGCGCCCAGGCGGAGTTCAAGCCCCATGACCCACACAAAAAATGTTTATTGTTAGAGGTGATACATAGCAGCAGTGTGTTCACATGCATTAGTAACAGTTACATTTCCTTTCCCACAGTGTCATCCGTCCGCTCATTCTCCCGCTCCCCTCCTCTCATCTCCACCCACAAGTTCCACAGCTCACTTCCTCAATGTCTGAGGCACTCCACTGCGGCACTTTTTCACCTTTTTCCTCTATTCTGAGACCTCCCCCACCCTCCCACAGATGTATACGTGAATACGCCGTATATAAGATGAAGAATACATGCCAGGAGTGTGACCTAGTGCTTGCCTAGCAAGCACAAAGCCCTGGGCTCCATTCTCTGATACCACTTACACAGAAAACCTGGAAGTGGTGCTGTGGTTCAAGTGGTAGAGCACCAGCCTTAAGGAAGTCCAAGGACAGTGCCCAGGCCCTGAGTTCAAGCCCCAGGACTGGCACAAAGAAAAAGAGAGAGAGAGATAAAGAATACAGAGACATTTTAAAAAAGAAAAAACAAGGTTAGGGGAGGGAAATGGGGACAAAAACATGAGAAGGGGTTAAATGTTTGTGAAGTAATGCACCTTCTACCTGGCGAATATAATAATTACAATTAAAAAATTTAAAAAACAATTTTGGAAAAAGGCCCTTGTTTCCATATCTGCAGAGTTTGTTTCAGTATGTGTGTTCTTTTATATACCTGTGAAGAGGTGCTTCAGTATCACACCTTTGTGGGTTTTTCTGAGTGTATGTGAGTATCTAGAATTCTGCATAATTGTCATAGCCCAGTGTGTTTTAGGTCTAACATCCATGTAGCAGGGAGAATGTGCCATTGGTGTCTCTGAGCTTGGCTTACCTCACTCAATGTGACTTGTTCTAGGCCCATCCATTTCCCTGCAATGGCATAATCTTACTACTGGAGGAGTAAAATCCCCCGGTGCATAGGCAGCACATTTTTGCATCTATACACCTATTGTGGGCACAGGGGTTGTTTCTATGCCTTGACTATCGTGAATAGTGCAGAGATGAACATGGCTGAGCAGTGTCCTTGTCATATCCTGGGTCATGATGCTCAGGGTAGATGCCCAGGAGTGGCATGGCTGGGTCAGAGGGAAGGTCTATGTTCAGGTTTTTGAGGAACCTCCACACAGCCTTCCAGAGTGGCTGCACTAGTTTACATTCCCAGCTGCAGTGAGGTAGGGTTCCTCTTTCTCCACAACCCCGCCAGCATTTGTTGTTAGAATTCAGAATGTTGGCCAGTCTCCCTGGGGTAAGGTGGCCTCCCACGTTTTGACTTGCATTTCCTTGGTGGCCATGGGTGATGAGTATTTCCTCGTGTGATACTTGGTCATTCCTCCCTCTTCCCCTGAGAATCTCTCCTGAGCGTCTGCCCAGGCAGTGCTTGGTTTATTGGATCTGGGAGGGGTTCGTTTCTTAAGCTCCTTGGATATTTGCCTTCATCGGATGCTTTGCTGGCATAGATCTTCCCAGTTGGTTGGCTGTCTTTCTACATTAGTAACTACGTCCTTAGCTGTACAGAAGCTCTTTCTTTTAATGTAGTTCCATTGCCGAGTCTCTCTCCAGTCTGTTGTGCCCCTGGGACTCTGGTGAGGGTGATCCTGCCTGTACCTGTGAGTTCTCGCATCTCCCCTACTCTCCCCTATGTGGTCTCAGGCTCAGGTCTGAGGCTGAGGTCTTCGGGCCCCTTTGAGTTGACGTTAGGACACGGTGAGTTTCCTGCACGTGTCCGCCCAGTTTCCCAGCACGGATAGCTGAAGAGGCTGTTTCGTGCCACTGTATGTCTTTGGATGCTTCGTCAAGTATTAGATGACTGTAAGTATGTGGTTTTATTTCTGGCTCTTTTAATCTGCTCCCCTGATTTTCCAGGACCATGTTTGTGCCACACCAAGCTGTTTTGGTTATCCTGGCTCTCAAGTAGAGTTTGGAAATCTGGTATTGTAATACTGCCTGCTTTAAAAAATAAAAACAAAACTAGAATTGCTTTGATTATTCTAGGTCTCTCGTTGTTCCATGTGAATTTCTGGATTGATTTCTCTGTCTCAGTAAAGAACATCGTTGTTGGGGATGATTGCATTGAATTTATCATTTTTGGCAGTATGGCCATTTTCACACTATTGATTCTATCTATCCATGAACATGGAAGGTCTTTCCATTTCCTCTTATCCTCTTTCTTTCTTCAGATTTTTTCCTTTTTTGCCAGTCCTGGGCTTGAGCTCAGGGCCTGAGCACTGTCCTTGGACTTTCTCAAGGCTAGAGCTCTACCACTTGAGCCTCAGCACCACTTCCGACTTTTTTCTATGTATGTGGTACCAGGGAATTGAACCCTGGTCTTCGTGCATGCTAGGCAAGCACTTTAACCACTAGGCCACACTCCCAGCCCCCTTCTTCAGATTTTGATAGTTTTTGCTACAAAGTTTTTGGTACAAAGTTTTTGCTACAAAGTTTTTGCTACAAAGTTTTGGTTAGGTTAATTCCTCTTTTGGGTTTTTTTTGTTGTTGTTTTTTTTACTGTTACTTTAAACAGTTATTTTCATGATTTCCCTCTTTGCTGTACATTGTTGGCATAAAGAAAGTCGACTGATTTCTTTAGATGCAATGTGTGATTTCATTACAACGCCATTCTTTCGGCATTGGTTGGTTACAGTTGGTAGAAGGTGCTGTGGGTGTGGCACAGCAGCTCTACTGTAACAGCTCCAGTCCTCGCTGACTGAACCACAGCCTAAATTACTTCAAACTCCTCACATGCAAAGTATCTGTACTCATCACTGATGCAAATCTTCACTCGTATTCCTTTTAGGAAAGAGTAGAGTCTGTACCATGTAGTCTAGAATCATATTAAATGTTGATAAGAGTACAAAAGTAGTAGAGTTCCCTCATGAGACCTTTTCCCTCCCCCTTCCTGCTCCAATTACCTTGCTTTCAATGCATCAAATGTCCTAGAACTAGTAGGAATAGCAGCACCTAAGAAACACTACACTTAGTTCTTGTTAAAAAGCAATGCCTGTGCAATGCGTGTTTTTCAGCATGGGTAAGAGAATGATCACCCTAGTTTTAAACTCTTGCTTAGAGTCTCTTAAATAAATAAAAGCATCCCATCAAGGTCGTGTCGCTGCTGTACATTTGATGGTAAGTCACTTTCTCTACTGTGTTTGCTTTGAAGAGATCTTCCAATATACCTCCAATATCCCTTTCTTTTTTTCAATATTCCTTTCTTATAGTGTCTTTTTCTTTAGCTAGGACGTCACATAACTCTAATGCTTTATTAAGAATGTCCTCCTTGTTGTCACACTGGTTCTCTAGCATGTCTTCATAGATATGTACAAGAAAGGCAATTAGGTATGGGGAGCTGTGACTTGGTTGCAAATCGAGTAGTTGATTTAATAGATTAGGGTATCCGGAAAAGCCATAATCCTGCAGAATTCTTAAATAAAATAATTAATTAACTAACTGAATTTTGAGAGGAAGAACAAAAAGAGTCAAAAGATCATAAGAAAAAAAGACCTGAAACACGAGCTAACAAAAGACTTTTTTTTCTGATGGTAATGAATTCAGGACCATGTGCAAGTCCAGAAGACCACTGTCCAAGCCTTATCAGGATAACTAATTTAATTTGAATAAAACTGTTTAAAAATTATCATTTATAACCCAAACTGTATAATACAAAATTAGAGCAAAAAATAAATCCTTAAAGAATTGAAAGGTTGGGTGCTGGTGGCTCACACCTGTAATCCTAGTTACTCAGGAGGCTGAGATCTGAGGATCACAGTTCAAAGCCAGCCCGGGCAAGTCCCTGAGACGCTTATCTCCAATTAACCACCTGAAAACCAGAATCGGTAATGTGGCTCAAGTGGTAGCGGGCTAGCCTTGAACTGAAGAGTTCAAGGACACTGCCCAGGCCCAGAGTTCAAGCCCTATGACCACCAACAACAAAAGGAATAAGAGGAGAAGGAAAAAAAGAGGAGGAGGAGGAAGGAAGAGGAAGGAGAAGGAGGGGAGGAGGAGGAGGAGGAGGAGGAAGGAGGCTAATACTTTATTGAAGAGCTTTGCATCTGTGTTTAGCAGAGAAATGTGTCCGTAGTTCTCTTTGTGTGTTGGGTCCTGACCTCGCTTGGGAATGCGTGTGTTTGGCTTCATAGAGTGCGTTTGGGATGCTGCCTCTGCTTGTGCTTCACAGAAAAGCTTGAGGAGTCTTGGTATTAGTTCATCTTTAAAGGCTTACAGACTTCAGTGGTGACGCCATCTGGGTATGGGCTTTTCTTGTTGGGAAACTTCTGATTTCTTCCTCTATCTCAAAGCATGTTATTGGCTTCTTTAGCTGGTTTATATCTTCTTGGATTAGTTTAGGCAGTTTCTTAAAATTCATCCATTTCTGCCAGGTTCTCCTTCTTTTTATGAGGGTAGGTTTTGAAAATAGTCCTTTATAATAATTTGAACTTCTTGGATGTTTGTTGTAATATTTCCTGTGGCATCTCTGACCTTATTGATTTGAATCTCCTTTAATTTTATTAATTTTTCAAAAAGCAAGCTTTTGGTTTCATTGATTATATATATAATATATAATGTAATATGTATATGTATTTATTTATTTAACCAGTCGTGGGGCTTGAGCTCAGGGCCTGAGCATTGTCCTTGGACACTTTTTTGCTTTGCTGGGTAGATCAGTTTGGGTTGGCAGTTGTTGATATTCAGTGCTTGGATTACACCATTCTAGGCTCTCCTTTTGTTGAGGGTTTGTGTCAAGAGGAGGTCTGCAGTGATTCTGATTTTCTTTCCTTTGCAATATAGCTCCTTCTTTATTTTTGCAGCATTTAACATCATTTTTTTTGCAATTCAAGTGTAACATTTTTATTATGATGTTTCTAGAAGTGTTGAAGTCTCCTTGGATCCAGTCTACTGGGGGCTCTATATTATATGCTCTGTTAGGCAGTTGAGATGTTCTCTCTTAAGAATGGGGAAAGAAAGAAAGAAAGAAAGAAAGAAAGAAAGAAAGAAAGAAAGAAAGAAAGAAAGAAAGAAAGAAAGAAAGAAAGAAAGAAAGAAAGAGAGGAAGGAAGAGAGAGAGAAAGAAAGAGAGAAAGAAAGAAAGAGAGAGAGAAAGAAAGAAAGAAAGAAAGAAAGAAAGAAAGAAAGAAAGAAAGAAAGAGAAAAAAGAAAGAAAAAGAGTGAGCCAGGGGCCAGGAACTTGGCCTAGTGGTCAAAGTGCTTGCCTAGCATGCACGAAGACCCGGGTTCGATTCCTTGGTACCACATATATAGAAAAAGCTGGAAGTGGTGCTGAGCCTCAAGTGGTAGAGCTCCAGCCTTGAGAAAGTCCAAGGCCAGTGCTCAGGCCCTGAGCTCAAGCCCAGGACTGGCAAAAAAAAAAAAGAGTGAGCCAGATGTATAGCCTAGTGGTAGTGGTGGAGTGCTTGTCTAGCATGCATGAAGCTCTGGGTTCAATTCCTTGGTACCACATACACAGAAAAAGTCAGAAGTGGTGCTGTGGCTCAAGTGGTAGAGCTCTAGTCTTGAGAAAGCCCAAGGACAGTGCTCAGGTCCTGAATTCAAGCCCCAGGACTGGCAAAAGAAAAGAAAAGAAAAAGAGTGGGGAAGCTCTATGTTACTATTTTAATAAACAGGTTTCTGATGTCTTTAGAATTGAATTCTTCCCCTCATTGATTCCAACTATGCATATTTTTTTTTTGCTGGACTGTGTTTTGTTCATTCACCCTCCACTGGTGTCTTGGTTGTTTCCACCTGGAGGGGGTTACCAATCATGCAGCTGTGAATATCACATGCACATTTCCGGGTAGACATTTGCATTTCTCTTGCATGCATTTCTCTTCTCAGTTGATGCTCGGGTCATATGCGGTGGGGGGGGGACCTGCACAGCCTCACCTGCTCCTGACAACACCTGGCCTTCGGAGAACCGTTAGCCCGTGGCTGGGAAGTGGTAACTCAGTGATGCTCTCATTTGCATTCCCCTAATGATATGAGTGTCTTTTTATGTGTTTTTCAATTTATATACCCACCTACAGGCAAAGCAGTGAAGGCTTCATCATGATTACAAACCAGACATAAACATAAAACTTGACAACTAAGGAAAACTGGGAGGTAGAAGGGAGAAGAATAGAAAGGACACTTAAGTCTGCTGTTGCCCTCATCTCTCCTAGTGGGCAGGTGAGAACAGGAGCATGAAATATGTTGACATAAATAATGACACTAGGACAGAGGAGCGGGTGGGAGGGGCCTGGGAGCCCTGGTCCCCTCCCCCCATGGTGAGTCATGGTACCCAGCTTAGATTAGTACATGTATGTTATGCCATAAATTACATGCAATAGGCCTATGGGAGTGTGGTTTTCTATTAACCTATATTAACCAGTGAGAGCTGTTAGCAGTGGAATTGACTGAGAGGGGACATAAGGAGGGGACCTTTTGTTTTAATTTCCTAGCATATATACTTGACCATGGCATGCAGGAGCTAGCCACAGGCACAGCAAACTAACACACCAGACCCGAACTGAGAATAAATATTTTACCATATATTATTATCATATGCTAAAAGCTAACTTTCTCAATTTGCCAAGTGCTCCTAAAAATCAAAAGGACAATGATCAATAATCCAAGAAAGAACTGACAAAAAAGGACATTCCCGGGCCAGGAGTTTGGCCTAGTGGTAGAGTGCTTGCCTAGCATGCACGAAGACCTGGGTTTGATTCCTCGGTACCACATTCATAGAAAAAAGCCAGAAGTGGTGCTGAGGCTCCGGTGGTAGAGCTCTAGCCTTGAGAAAGTCCAAGGACAGGGCTCAGGCCCTGAGCTCCAGCCCAGGACTGGCAAAAAAAAAAAAAAAAAAAGACATTGCCGGGGTCATGATTCCTTGGGAAAGAAACAGGAGAGGCTTTGTCCAAAGGAAAACATCTCTGGTCCTCACTACAATAAACGAGAACCCGAATGAAATGCTACTGTCGCACTGGCAGCAGCGATGAAATCCGGGGTACACAAGGAGAGCCCCACATGCATGCACGGTGGGTGGAGGGGTGGATGTGAGCCCCGCATGGGGATCTGAGGTCACCTGGGCCATGCACAAGCAAACTCCCTGCGTGCCTCTAAAGAGCCCTTGCGACTGAGCAGAGGACATGCATGTGGGACAGGGCACCTCCAGAGACAGCCTCCCGGGATGCCACCAGCGAGCGCCTGAGCTCTGTCTTCACACTGCACCAACAGGTAGGGGACACAGCCGGAGGACACCGGGGAAGCCTGAGCTGGGGCCGGCACTGAGACCCCGCTCCCCTCTCACGTGGCTGTGACGCCCTGAGCAGCTGGAGGGTTTAGGCAGCCTGGGCCATCCGGGGACATTGCTCTGTGAAAGCCCAGCTCAGATTTTCTTGTGAGCCCAGCCATTGCTAGCTCAGTGTAGTCAACTGCTTAAAACCAGTGAATGGAGGTTCCAGGCTACGAGACGCCAGAGATCCGGTTACTTTGCAAGAAATTAGAACCAGAACCCAAGTGCACAATTGTGAAGTCAAGTACAGCGTGCCAACCCAAGCAGAGCCCACAGTCTGGTGCCAGTGTGAACAGTGTGTGTGCATGTGCAGGCGTGTAGACACACAGTACATGCAGTGCCTGTGCCTGTGCAGGCGTGTGCGTGTCTTGTGTGTGTGCGGTGTGTTGTGTGGACGTGAGTGTGCCCTTCCTTGGCAGCTCGGCTTCTCTGGGCACTGCCGCGCAGGCCGTGCAGCCGCAGGGTCCTTGTCTAAGGGGGCGAGGGCACGGCGGCCGGGCGTGTGGTGAGGACAGGAGCTCACGAGCCCCAGTGTGAACACATGGGCGTCAGCATGAGGTGTGCGGGCCTGGGGGCTCAAGAGAGCTGGGGACACACCGAGGACCGCCAGGCCGCAGGGGCGGCGGAGGCCCGCGGGGCGGCAGCTCTCGCCGCATCTGCTGCCCGCCGGGCAGCCACGCAGTGTGGCTCCTCTCCCGTGGGCTCCAGCGTTCCTGACACTGCATGGTGCAGGCCTGGCTGCCGCATGGAGTCTGCCCTCTGGTCAGGTGATGTCACACTGGCTGCCCGAGGGCCCCTCGGTGCTCCCCGGGGAGACGCAGCAGACGGTGGACAGGGACTCACCGGGCGGCTGTGCTGGTGGACCCGGCGTCTCACGGCTGCTCCACAGCTCCTGGCCAAGGCCCCGGCCAGGAGCGTGGAAGAGCAGGAGAAGAGCAGGAGAAAGCCACCGAGGAAGGCCGCCCCGGCGCGGGCCCTGGCCTGAGCTCCTCCGGCTGCCGGTCCACTAAGCAGGACGTGGCGTGTCCAGGGCGTCCCTCATGGCCGTTCACGGGGTCCCACGAAGGAGGATTCGAGACGCCGCTCCTGCCCGAGGACGTCCGAGGACAAGGGCGGCCGCCGTCCCTGACCTCCGCAGACGGGAAGGGTCTCCGGGCCTGGCCTGGCGCGCGGCTTACCTGGACACAGGGTCCCCTGCAGTCACTGGACATGCGACATTCAGCATGACAGCCCTGGGAAGGAGATCTGGCCAGCCAGCCGCCGTGGCCCACGCCGCCATCTGGCTGCTCGGGAGCCTGCGACCTGAGGATGGCAGCGCGGGCCAGCCGGGCAGCGGCGTCCGCGGAGTCCCGGGCCAGCCGGGCAGGGCCAGCCGGGCAGCGGCGTCCGCGGAGTCCCGGGCCAGCCGGGCAGCGGCGTCCGCGGAGTCTCGTCTCCCGCTAACCACAAGAAGCTGGACGTGGAATGACTGCTCAGGTGTTAAAGCGCAGCCACTCAGGACGAGCACAGACACTCACTCACACTCACACTCACACACTCACACACTTATACACACTCACACTCACACTCACACTTACACATAGTCACACACACTCACACACTCACACACACTGATACACACACTCACACACACACTCATACACATGTATACACACTCACACACTTATACACACTCACACTTACACACACACTAACACACACTCACACACACTTACACACATGCACACACTTATACACACTCTCACACACTTATACACATGCACACACTTATTCACACACTGATACACACTCACACACTTACACACACTCACACACACACACACACAAGCAGGGGACAGAGACAGTGGTGGCCAGGCCTCCAGGGAGAAGGGCTGCAAGCCACGGGAAGGGACAGGG
The DNA here is from genome assembly GCA_024803745.1 of Megascapheus bottae. NCBI lineage: Eukaryota > Metazoa > Chordata > Mammalia > Rodentia > Geomyidae > Megascapheus > Megascapheus bottae. The sequence continues at coordinate 1,539,593 of JANJXV010000114.1, forward strand.
AAACACAGCACAAGCCAGAAGAACCAAGATGTGCCTGTGGCCCATCGGTGGAGAGGCAGCTGGGATCCCCCCCTTCCCTCCCCCTTCCCCTCCCCCTCCCCCCCTTCCCTCCCCCTTCCCCTCCCCCTCCCCCCCTTCCCTCCCCCTTCCTCTCCCCCTCCCCCTCCCCCTCTCCCTTTCCTTCCCTCTTCCCTCCCTCTTCCCTCCTCCTTCCCTTCCCCCTTCCTTCCCCCTTCCCTCCCCCTTCCCCCTTTCCCTTCCTCTTCCCTCCCCCTCCCCCTCCCCCTCCCCCTTTCCCTCCCTCTTCCCTCCCTCTTCCCTCCTCCTTCCCTCCCCCCTTCCTTCCCCCTTTCCTCCCCCTTCCCCCTTTCCCTCCCCCTTCCCTCCCCCTTCCCCCTCCCCTCTCCCTTTCCCTCCCTCTTCCCTCCCTCTTCCCTCCCCCTTCCCTTCCCCCTTCCTTCCCTCTTCCCTCCCCCTTCCCCCTTTCCCTCCCTCTTCCCTCCCCCTTTCCTTCCCCTTTCCCTCCCCCTTCCCCCTTTCCCTCCCTCTTCCCTCCCTCTTCCCTCCTGCCTTCCCTTCCCCCTTCCTTCCCCCTTTCCCTCCCCCCTTCCCTCTCCCTTCCCTCCCCTTCCCTCCCCTCCCTCACCCCACTGCTCTCACAGGGCCAGCCCCAGCTCTCAGGCTTGCAGCCTCAGCAGTGTGTGACCCGGCTCGTCCCCGGGACGCAAGCCCACGTGTGAGACACAGTGCATTCCTCAGAAGCCACCCATACCAGAGCCACGTCAGGACGCAGGCCATGTGTGTGAGGAGGATTATTCCCGCTGGCCAGACAAGTCACAAGGGTAACAAAGACAATTCAGTTGCACCAGGGACTGTCTCTCCTGTGTCCGTCAGCTCTTTGCTGGCTCGGGTTTCCAGTCCTGGAGTGGGGCGGAGTGGTCACCCGGCAAGGACGTCTGGGGCGGCAGCTTCCCTCCCAGCCTTCGGTCATCTCTTTCTCGGCCTGGTGATGTCCTGGGAAGGTGTCCATCTCCCTCTGTGACCCAGTTCAGGGCTCTGGGAGGCCAAAGACCCGTGCGTGACTGCACTGGGGAAGAGGCTGACGAATGGTTTGTGCAGGGCCAGGAAGCTGTCTCCGGGGAGGAGATCTATTATTCTGCAATTTCCCTAAACTATTAGTGGCCGTCTCTGCTTGGAGAGAACAACCTGTAACACTCGCCCGCTCCTGGGTGGCTGGGGCAGAAGGCTCCTTCCAGGGGGCTTGCAAGTCCCCAAGGGTGTCTGTAGCCCTGGGACAGCCACCACCACCACTTGAGTTCTGGAGGCAGGCTCCCTTCAGCCGTCTGCAGGAGCCGACACCCAGCGACCTGAGGGGGCTGGTCCTTCCATAGCAAGGCGCGTTAGGGTGGACTTCAGAGCCCTGGGAGTTCTCCGTAGTTGAATGGCAAGTCTTCAGATCTTTATCCTCAGTGCCCTCCACCTAAACGCCAGCCCCTTGCCTGTGGACATGGGCAGCCACAGAGCCGTGGTGGCCAGCCCGTGGCTTCACCCCACGAGGGCTGCAGACCACCCAGCCTGCCTCGATCTCCGCAGGGCTCCAGAAACGTCCTCACCACGCTGCACTTTCGCAAGGCAGCAGCTCTCCATGCACGGCAGTGCCTGCACATGTTTGGTAAGCACATTCTAGAACAATGGTTTCCTTCACACCAAGCCGTGTCTTCTGCCTATGGCTGCTGTGGGTGTGTCCCCACAGCCCGGGGTGCCCCCCGGGGCCCCACCAGCCTGGGTCTGGACAGACTCCGGAGTCAGGTTCCATCCCGGACAGCAGGGTGCAAGAGAGTAACTTCAAACCAAGGCGGGGTTCCCAAGACGCAGCTAATCAGGAGACAGCCAGATGTGGGAACCAGAGCCAGTGCCCCCTCCCCCTCCCTTCTTCCGAGTGTGTGTGTTTGTGTCCATACTGAGGCTTGAACTCAGGGCCTGGGCACTATTCCTGAGTGTTTTCCTCAAGGCTGGCACTCCACCACCGTGCCCCTTCCAGCTTTCTGGAGACTGGAGATGAGTGGCCTGGACGTTCCTGCCTGGTGTGGCTCTGGGTAACGACCCTCAGATCTCAGCTTCCCACGCAGCTAGAATTACAGGCCTGAGCCATGGGCTGCCACCAGCACAGCGGTGTCACGAGGGCGGCAGTTTTCCAGGCTCCAGAAGCAGCCCGCTCCACCACTGCCCTAGCTCCCCCTCCGTTCTGTCACCTCCCACCTGCACCTCTGTGTTCAGAAGCCCACTGAGGAGACGCCTGCCGGAACAGAGCAGAGCCAGTGTGGCAAGAGCAGAGAGTGGCAGATTGGCCTAGGGTCTGCCATGCTGGGGGGCACCCTTGGAGACAGTCTCCAAACATCCCTCACTAATGCACTAACCAGCACTCACAGTCAGGAAGCAAGGCTCATGTTCCCTCAGTGCCCGCCCCTCCAAGGGCAGCGGCGTCCTCACCCGTGCCGAGGGGCCTCTGTGCCAGCTCAGGTGGCCGGGCCTGGGAGAAGGGCAAGAGTCCCACAGAAGCCGGCTGGAGTCCCAGAGCTCAGTTTGTGCCCATTCTTGTTTGCAGGCATGTGCTTGCCCCGTCCCTCTGCATCCACGTGGCGGGTTGTCTGTGAGCCACGGACAGCGTGGGGGCAGAGGAAATGAACTAATGGGACCCGTGTTGATTTACTCATCAACAGCCGAGCCTGCACTGGAAAATACAGTAAATATGGGTGGTACCTAGATGAGCTAAGATAATCACTGGCTTATTAGCGTTTGGCACCCGAAACGCAGCGAGGATTAATGTCCTGTGATTCCGCCCGCTCCCTCTGATCTTATCTATTTTACAAGGACACCGTTTCCCTTCCCAGGCCATCGTAAGAACTACAGTGTTACATCAATTACATTTCCATTAGCGCTGTAGAGATCTCTTTCCAGGCGGCATTATCAGGATGCCCACACACCAAATGTCAATATTCCCTCTCGTTGCATTATGCTAATCGGGCGAGGTGCTGCTTCTTAAGTCTGAGCTGTCAGCCGACTCCGCAGCATTTACAGGCAGCCGCCGGGGCCGACCCTTCCCACATCGCCACACCGCGGCTCCATTGCGCCGGAGGAGTCACGGGTGTGTCTGCCTGCACCAGCCGCTCCTCTTCGGGCATTTTAATATCTGTAACACGGCTCCGGAAGTCGTCGGCCCCCTGTCTGCCTATTTATCAGCTGTTGTCCTGCCCTGGAGTCAGGAAATGCTGTGTCTGTGAGTGGAGTGTAAAATCAAGCGTGGGCAGCCGTGGGCAGCCTCGGCTTCCGTGCTTGACCGGCTTGTCCGTGGCTCCTTTCCACGCCACACGTGAACATGAAAGCAGGACAGCCAGGCACCCTAACCAATGGCACATCAAGTCCCCACTGGTTGGGTCAGCGTGTGGCCTCTCCGCCACCCCCAGCTCTCGGCAGGCCGGAGGAAGCCAGGCGCCCGGCGGCATCGGAGGGGCTCAGGAGGGGCCCGGCTGCCTGGCAGGAGAGGCTGTGGTGAGGCGGCACTGGCCCGGGCACGCTAGGGCCCTGGCCGCCCTCACCGGCCGCTGCAGGCCACGCGGGCCAGCACGGCTTCGCTGGGCCCTGGCCTCTGGTGCCTCCTTCCTTCGCACTGCTGCCCTGCCGAGCCGCGTCCACGCGCCCCCCCCCGAGCCCTCGTCTCCACGTCTTGTCCTCCCCAGTGCTCTCACCTGTGTTTTCTCCACCCCTTTCGGCCCCCTCGGCAGGGCGGCGCCCCTCTGAGGCCACCGTTGAGCTCCGTGTCTTTGCCCCACGCTCGTTAGATCTGCTGGTCAACACACTCGTCACTCCTGACAGCAGCGTCCCGGCTTGAAAAGGGTCCTCCCCACAGGCGTGTGCAGCTGCTGCCCCCACTGACAACGGGACGGCGTGGGTAGGGTGAGCGCAGGTCGGCCAGGCAGCAGAAAGGTGACGTGGAGACAGCGACACTGGAGCCTCCATGACAGACCAGGATGGAGCAGAGCAGCCTGGCCAGGGAGCCATGGAGGTGGAGATGGGGGAGAGGGCGAGAAGACAGGGAGACGATGCAGAGGGCAGAGATGGAGGAGAGGGCAGAGGAGAGGGGGGGAAGGGGAGAGGGTGGAGAAAGGGAGGGGGAGAGGACAGAAAGGGGGAGGGGCGGAGGGGGGAGGGGACAGAGAGGGGGAGAGGGCAGAGAGGGGGGAGCGGGCAGAGATGAAGGAGAGGGCAGAGAGGGGGAAAGGGGAGAGGGTGCAGAAGGGGAGGGGGAGAGGACAGAGAGGGGGAGGGGCGGAGGGGGGAGGGGACAGAGAGGGGGAGAGGGCAGAGAGGGGGGAGCGGGCAGAGATGGAGGAGAGGGCAGAGAGGGGGAAAGGGGAGAGGGTGCAGAAGGGGAGGGGGAGAGGGCAGAGAGGGGGAGGGGGAGGTCAGAGGTGGGGAGAAGGGGAGAGGGCAGAGAGGGGGGACCAGCAAGCGCTGACCCTCCACACAGCAGCGTTTAATAAACATTTGGCTGGCAGGCAACGTCCTATTTTGTTACTGGCAACAAAAATTAACAATGGTCAGAGCCAGGCACCAGTCTCACGCCTGTGATCCCAGCTACTCAGGAGGTTGAGATCTGAGGATCACAGTTCAAAGCCAGCCTGGCAGGAAAGTCCGTGAGACTCTTATCTCCAATTAAGCACCAAAAAGCTGGAAGTAGAGCTGTGGCTCAAGCAGTAGAGTGCTAGCTTTGGGAGGAAAAAGCATCTCAGGGCTAGCGCCTAGGCCTCGAGTCCAAGCCCAGCATGAGAACAAGCAGGCCATGCTCCGCAGCGTCTAGACTGAACTGCCCAGGGTTGAAGCCTCTCCTCTGCCACGTTTCTTGTGATACTTGTGTTCACTTTTCGGTCAGCTCAGCAGATGTGGGGGCTGGCCGTCTGCACGGACAGCGGTGATCAACCAGTTACTCTGGATTCTCAGGTGGCTGCGGCTTTCCAGAGTCAGGAAACCAAACACAGAGGCAGAAACCACGCAGGCGCCGTCGGCTGTAGAGCGAGCGCCTCTGAGGCCGCCTGGCCCGCCCGGCCCGAGGGCCTCACCAGTGTCCAACAACAGCACAGAGAAGCCGCTGCCCCTCACTAGGGCAGTGCACAAGTCCAGAGCAGGAACAGCGCCATCTGCGGCTGAACCAGTCCTGAGACACAACCCGTGCTCCACCAAGAGACTCTGCAAGGACCCCCAGGGCTGGACAGGCCCCAGCAGGCTCAGGCGAAAGCCACCCCGGGCAGAGGCCACCACTCTGCCAGAGTGGCCTGGACAGCTTCCAGGGAGGCACGGAGCCCAAAGCAAGGGCACAGAGAACTTGGATAATGGAGAAATGACTAAAGGCACTGGAGTTTTGCTACCAGTGATAAATACACCCGTGGCACTTCTGATGAATGTGCCCGGCGCCACAGCCAGGGTGGACGTGTTCACACAATGACCCTCTCGTCCTAAGACCTCTCTGCTGGAATTGCCAATTAAGGTAGTGCTGAGAGACGCGCGCAGATTCCCGGCGGCACAGAAAATGGCCTCAAGTCCTAGGGCTTCTCACGGCATGTGTCCCCCCAGCACTGCTGACCACGCTGGACCTGACTCGCAAGCTCTGCAGAGGGACTGTGCCCCTCGCCCTGGGCTTCCCCCCCCCACAGCCAGCAGAGCTGCAGTGGGGCTCGGCTCCCCCATCCTCTGTGCTGTCCACCCACCGCCCTCCCCATGGTCAGTGACCTTCCGCCTCTCCTTCCAACCATTTACCTCCCAGGGCCTCGAGGTAATTACAGTAATGACTGCAGATGCTGCAGGAGACGGGCGGGATCAAACACAGCCCCGGGCCGCCAGGGCAACAGGCACGGTGAGCACGGAGGCCAACAGAGGTCCAGGCCTGTGCGCATGGGCTCTGCTGACACCCGGGTCAGGGGGACACCACCACTGAGGGGACCCTGCGGGGACACCGGGGTCATTGGGCATCAGCACTGAGGGGACCCTGCGGGGACACCGGGGCCAGGGGGACACCACCACTGAGGAGACCCTGCAGGGACACTGGGGTCATTGGACATCACCACTGAGGGGACACTGCGGAGACACTGGGATCATTGGACATCACCACTGAGGGGACACTGTGGGGACATGGGGTCATTGGACATCACCACTGAGGGGACACTGTGGGGACATGGGGTCATTGGACATCACCACTGAGGGGACACTGTGGGGACACGGGGTCAGATGACATCACCACTGAGGGGACACTGTGGGGATATGGGATCAGGTGATATCACCACTGCGGGGACACGGGGTCAGGGGGACACCAGCCTCACCCCTAAGCTATGGCCTGGAGGGAAGGCCTTCTCCCAGGCTCCTTCCTGCTCTGCCCCCACCCCAAGTCCACATGGGAATTCATCAAAGGCGCCGCCCATCCACCCCCAGCACTGGGCGCTGCAGAGAACAGACTGGGTGGATTTGCCCCTCTGGGTGTGCTCAGGGTGAGGACTGGGAGGATTCGCCCCTCCAGCTGTGCTCAGGGTGAGGACTGGGAGGATTCGCCCCTCCAGCTGTGCTCAGGGTGAGGACTGGGAGGATTCGCCCCTCCAGCTGTGCTCAGGGTGAGGACTGGGAGGATTCGCCCCTCCAGCTGTGCTCAGGGTGAGGACTGGGAGGATTCGCCCCTCCAGCTGTGCTCAGGGTGAGGACTGGGAGGATTCGCCCCTCTGGGTGTGGTCAGGGTGAGGATGGGTGGATTTGCCCCTCCAGCTGTGCTCAGGGTGAGGACTGGGAGGATTCGCCCCTCTGGGTGTGCTCAGGATGAGGATGGGTGGATTTGCCCCTCTGGGTGTGGTCAGGGTGAGGACTGGGAGGATTCACCCCTCTGGGTGTGGTCAGGGTGAGGATGGGTGGATTTGCCCTCTGGGTGTGGTCAGGGTGAGGACTGGGAGGATTTGCCCCTCTGGGTGTGGTCAGGGTGAGGACTGGGAGCATTTGCCCCTCTGGGTGTGGTCAGGGTGAGGACTGGGAGCATTTGCCCCTCTGGGTGTGGTCAGGGTGAGGACTGGGAGGATTTGCCCCTCTGGGTGTGGTCAGGATGAGGATGAGTGGATTTGCCCCTCTGGGTGTGGTCAGGGTGAGGACTGGGAGGATTTGCCCCTCTGGGTGTGGTCAGGGTAAGGACTGGGAGGATTTGCCCCTCTGAGTGTGGTCAGGGTGAGGATGGGTGGATTCGCCCTCTGGGTGTGGTCAGGGTGAGGACTGGGAGGATTTGCCCCTCTGGGTGTAGTCAGGGTGAGGATGGGTGGATTCGCCCCTCTGGGTGTGGTCAGGGTGAGGATGGGTGGATTTGCCCCTCTGGGTGTGGTCAGGGTGAAGACTGGGTGGATTCGCCCTCTGGGTGTGGTCAGGGTGAGGATGGGTGGATTCGCCCCTCTGGGTATGGTCAGGGTGAGGATGGGTGGATTCACCCTCTGGGTGTGGTCAGGGTGAGGACTGGGAGGATTTGCCCCTCTGGGTGTGGTCAGGGTGAGGATGGGTGGATTCACCCTCTGGGTGTGGTCAGGGTGAGGACTGGGAGGATTTGCCCCTCTGGGTGTGGTCAGGGTGAGGACTGGGAGGATTTGCCCCTCTGGGTGTGGTCAGGGTGAGGACTGGGAGGATTTGCCCCTCTGGGTGTGGTCAGGGTGAGGATGGGTGGATTCGCCCCTCTGGGTGTGGTCAGGGTGAGGATGGGTGGATTTGCCCCTCTGGGTGTGGTCAGGGTGAAGACTGGGTGGATTCGCCCTCTGGGTGTGGTCAGGGTGAGGATGGGTGGATTCGCCCCTCTGGGTATGGTCAGGGTGAGGATGGGTGGATTCACCCTCTGGGTGTGGTCAGGGTGAGGACTGGGAGGATTTGCCCCTCTGGGTGTGGTCAGGGTGAGGATGGGTGGATTCACCCTCTGGGTGTGGTCAGGGTGAGGACTGGGAGGATTTGCCCCTCTGGGTGTGGTCAGGGTGAGGACTGGGAGGATTTGCCCCTCTGGGTGTGGTCAGGGTGAGGACTGGGAGGATTTGCCCCTCTGGGTGTGGTCAGGGTGAGGATGGGTGGATTTGCCCCTCTGGGTGTGGTCAGGGTGAGGATGGGTGGATTCGCCCCTCTGGGTGTGGTCAGGGTGAGGATGGGTGGATTTGCCCCTCTGGGTGTGGTCAGGGTGAGGACTGGGTGGATTCACCCTCTGGCTCTGGTCAGGGTGAGGACTGGGAGGATTTGCCCCTCTGGCTCTGGTCAGGGTGAGGACTGGGAGGATTTGCCCCTCCGGCTGTGGTCAGGGTGAGGATGGGTGGATTCGCCCCTCTGGCTGCGGTCAGGCTGAGGACTGGCTCCCCACACAAGCTCCCTCTGATGAGCGGCGTGTGGCTCAGGTGAGGAAATGTCATAAGGTAAAGCATTACTTTGCACACTGAACACAGACCAGCGCCAGGCAAACTCATTCTGTCACGGCGAGGAGCACAGAGTCTGTGGCCATGGCATGGGCGGAGCTGGGCTCCCTCTGAGTGCCGGGGAAGGAGCCAGGGCACTCCTGGGATGTGGCAAGCTCCACACTGATCCCCATGCCCTGTGGCCAGCCACCTGCCTCTGCATCCAGGGCTGGAACACAGAGTCTGGGGACGGGACCGACCGAGCAGCGGAGTCTGTGGGAGGGGATCGTGGGGCAGAGGACAGAGATCTCCAGCCTAACCTCTCCAGCCACATTCGCCCTCGCTTGAGCCCCCTCCACACACAGCAGGCGGGCACGACACACTCGGCAGGACACACTCCCCGCACTGACTCCCACGGCTTTGCTGCAGGAATCCAGACAATGGCTAGATATACAGCCTCAGGAAAGCCGAGTATTAAACTGTCATTTTGTCAATAAAATGTCATTTCATCAATATAAAATCTGAGTGCCTGAATGTTTCTGCATAATTAATTCTGCTGATGCATTAGGGAATGTTATACACAATATTAATCAAAAAGTAGTGTCAATAGATGGGTAATATATAAGCCCGGATATAAAGATTGCAAAACGCCCTGAAAGCTGTATTCTCATGGGCCACTTCCCAGCTAGAAATACTTGCATTATTCTTTTTAATAAAACTGCAATTTAAAAAATTAGTCACTCAATGAAAAGCAATTAGAGTAATATAGAGAAACCTCCTGGGCAATGAAGTTTTTGAAGCATTGTTTGATAACCCGCCGTTCTGTGTGTGGAGAGCTCCCGGCTGCTGCGAGCCCCTCCCTGGTGCCTGTGGATGCTTCCGCCACCTCTAACTCTGTGGCTGCCCCTGTTTGGCCCCCGCTTGGCCCCTGCTCGGCCCCCACACCTCCTGAGACAAGATGGAACCGCACTGGCAGCTGCACTGTTCGGGAATTTGCTGGGAGCAGTGCCTGGACCTGGCTCCCCACTCTTCCTTCCAGCTCCTGCCCTGGCACAGGCCCTCGGCGTCTCCCCTCTCCCTCACCCCTACCCTCTCCCCAGCCTCCCTGTCCTCCCAGACCTGGCCCCGCCACTGCCACGCTGCACCTGTTGGCATTCTGCTGCCCAGCCTGACAGCAGGGCACAGCCAGCTCCCTGCCCAGGGCGTGTGCCCAGGGACACATCAGCCTCCCTCCACGAGTGTCTTCCTCAGCGCCCAGCAGGGATAATAATGCCAGTTCTGCAGAAGACACAGGACACCGCCACGTGCCTTGGACCATGCTCCATGTGCAGAAGCAGCCAGAGACACTGACTGGAAGCCTCACAGAGGCCCAGAGCCCCTGCGCCCCTCTTCCCCTGACTCCTCCTGGGACTCATCTCCACTCCTGCCCACGAGGCCGAGACCTAATGCCATGCAAAGCTGGCATGGCTGCCATCACAGAGCCCCACACCCAGGCCCAGGCCCTCTCCAGGCCACCTCGCTCAGGCCTGCCAGGCCTGCCTTGTTTCTGGGCTACTGTGGCCAGAGCGTGTCTGGGCTGAGACAGGGTGAGAAGCAGGGATCCCACGGGGTTGCTAGCCCGACCCTCCCTGCTCAGGCCCTGGAAGGGGCCGACTTGCTGGCCCATCAGCCAGAGGAGAGGGAGCTGCGGAGCTCTGAGGCCCAAAATGAAGGTCCAGGAGAGAATCCAGCAGACGGGCTGCTGTCCTGGACACCTGTCCCCAGGGCATTCTCACCCCACCCTAGAAGTCCTGGAGGAAGAAAACCCATCACGCACAGACAAACCGTGGCACGGAGGTTTCCGCTGTCCAAGTCTCCGAGCCCCAGTCTCTGGAGCTGTAAAATGGGTAGGAGTGGAACCTACTGCCATTCTGGGAGATGAGAGTGTGCTGTGTGCTTTGCTGAGGGTCTGGCTACCATGTAGTAAAAACCAAGATGTACACACACGCGCACACACGCACACACACACACGCACACGCACACCATTGCCAGTGGCCACAATAAATTACCCTAGAACAGAACGTACGTCATGGGGCAGCCGGCCTGTCGGAAGCCCCCGCCATGTGCCAGGTGCTACCCTCACCCGGGACGGATATTATCTCCACGTCACAGATAAGATAAGGACCCTGAAGCCTCGAAGGATGAAGTAACTTGTCAAGGTCACATAGCAACCCACAGAGAGGCCTCGCTGACCTTGGGCCCCCTGGCTGTGAACCAGGCCCCTCGGGGCCACGCGCTCCCCGCTGGTGCTCCCTCAGCGCCGGCTGCACCACTAAGTCTAAAGAACCTAGGGTGCAAGGCTTCCACACAGTCGCCACTCGTATTCTGTTTTGCAGCGGACTCCTAAAATCTGCCTGCTTCGTTGCTCTCTAAAGGTGATGTACAGAGAAATGGTCTTTTTCTGAGAGTGGGTTTCATTTGCTGCCCAGCCTGCCTTTGCCCCTGACCAAGCGACTGTCCTTCCTTAGACTCCCAAGTGGAGACACAGCACGGCTCACATTCCTGGAATTGTGTCAGTACTGCGGCCTGAACACAGGCTCATGCCACTGTTGACGTCTTAGCTCCACCACGGGACTCAACCCTCCATTTCAAATTCTTTTTTTTTTCCAGTCCTGGGCTTGAGCTCAGGGCCTGAGCACTGTCCTTGGACTTTCTCAAGGCTAGAGCTCCACCACTTGAGACTCAGCACCACTTCCAGCTTTTTTCTATGTATGTGGTACCAAGGAATGGAACCCCGGTCTTCGTGCATGCTAGGCAAGCACTCTACCACAAGGTCAAACTCTTGGCCCCCACTTCAAATTCTTAAAAACGTAAAAGCCATGTTTCAGAGATTACATCACATTTCTATGCATGCGTGCGTGCACGTGCACGTGTGTGTGTGTGTGTGTGTGTGTGTGTGTGCGCGCACACGCACGAGCGTGCACCCTGGGGCATGCACTCAGAGCCCAGACCCCGTCCCTGAGCTTTTGTGCTCAAGGCTAGCATTCTACCACTTGAGTCGAGCTCTATGTCTGGCTTTTTTAGCGATGAGACAAGAGTTCCACGGACTTTGCTGCTCAGGCTGGCTTCAAACCTCGATCCTCAGCTCTCAGCCTCTTGAGTAGCTAGGATTACAGGCGTGAGCCACTGGGCCTGCCTCTCTCACATCTTTATTCAGAACAGTAAAATGAAGATATTGTTGTGGACTCTTTCCTACATGTGTTTTTCAGTCATCTCTTCAGAGATGATACTTAAGTGCATTTTAATAGAAAGGTTAACGCTGCATTCATAAAGGGCAGATGGCACTCAACCGTACTTCACCTGGTACAGTCTTTTAAAACCTCCTTAGCTGGCAAGAGACACTGCTAGCTCTGTCTACCATTAAAAGGCCTACGTGTGAATCAAGTAGTCCTTATTAATTTAATTATTAAACCAAATTTGCAATCATTACACTCTCTTTCAAAAGACAAATTGCATTATCAATATTTTTCCCATCAAGTATTCCTCGGAGTCTGCAGTGATCTATAAATATATTCAGCTATAGACACGGTCTTCAGGGTGGAATATTTTATCTTCTTCTCAGATACCCTCTATCATCTGAAAATGTTTTCTAATGGTTTGCGAAAGGCAAACTGTGCCTCTTAGGTTAGAGACCAGCCGTGAAAAGGAAGGCGACCTTGACATGTGAAGTCACGTGATGGTTCCCAGGTGTGGATTTGGCCTCAGAGGAGCCACACAAACGCCTTCCCTCGGAGCGGGGGAATCTTCCCGTGAGAAAGGAAGAGTGACTCAAAACAAGCGTGGCTGGGCCGTCACGGAGGGCGCCGGAGAGATCGAAGTGGGTGGTGAGGGCCTGTGTCCAGCTCACAGGACACAGCCACAGAGCGAGGGACTGGCGTGGAGGGGACACCGGTGAGAAGCCACCTGTGCCCTGAAGTAGCACAGGCTCCGAGGACTCGATTATTGATATAGACTATTGATGTAGATTAGAGATGGTTCACTGAGAAACCCAGAGGAAAAGGATGCACGCTTCAAAACGACCAAATACAATTGTCAACCAGTGAGGTCCGTTTTGTCCTCCATCCTGACAAATTGCCACTCACTTTTAGAAAACACTGGTGGGAAGTGGAGCTGAGGCTCAAGTGGTAGAGTGCCAGCCTTGAGTGACAGAGCCAAGCCAGAGCACAAGGCCTTGAGTTCAAGGCCCAGCACAGATGCCCGTGCGCACACACAGGCAGTAATGACAGAAATCCCGGTCCTGCCTCCCGTGGTCAGCGGGGGACAGGCCTGCTGTTCTAATGCGCCTCCATGACTGTTGCCTCCCTGCCTGGCTCCAGTGATGGGACACCAAAGTGAGAAGGGAATTCCTGGAGAGGGGATGGGGCTTAGAGGAATTGTTGTTGGGAGGTTTGTGGGGGGTTGTTTTGTTTTGTTTTTGTTTTTGGTATCATTACTGTTTGCACTCAGGGCCTTTGCTCTTGCCAGTGCCCTGCTACTCAAGCCACACTTCTCTCCACTTTTGGCTTTTTGTTGGTTGACTTTTCTGCTTGGGGTTAGCTTCGAGCTGCAAGTCTCAGATCTCCGCCTCCTGAGGAGATGGGATTGTGAGCCACCAGCACCAGGCTGCTTTGAAGATTTTCTTATGAGCGGAGGCACGAGCATCACGAGCTAAGTCCTGGATTCAAACCCCAGCACCTCCAAAAATTTACAGTAAAGATTTCCTGTAAAATTTTCCCCACGAAAGCACTGCTGTGACACGCAGTCGTGGCTTGTCCGTGGAGTAGGAGCTGCCCCCGGCTGCAGGCCGTCAGGAGAAGAGCGAGCTTGTCTACTGCCTCCAAGGTGTTGCATCGTTCTTGAATTTTGAGTCCTAGAAGACTCTCCAGGCCAGTGACCTTCGCTGGCACCCCAGGGAGCCCCCAAATCTTATTTTACTTTCAGGCTGGGAGGCTTTAGGAAAAAGGCAAGGTTGTGCCGTGCTGATTTAGTGCATTATTAGCTGTTTATACAGTACAGAAGCAGCATCTGACGTATGAAAAATGACTTTCCGATCTCAGGGAGTAAATCAGGGCTAGCAAGTGATTCCACTTAATACTCAGCTTTAGCCAGTAAAATATTACACCTGCTGTTACTCAGGGCAAACACAGCCCCTTCCATTTGTTTATTGAGGAAACCATTTATTTGAGGACATTTAATTGCAATAGTGAAGCCTGACTTGGGGGGTTAATCCCAGTTTATCGATGCAATTAAATGCAGTGTGCGCAGTCTCCTGTTTATTATCTGGAGGGGAATGTTGACACAAGCGGTGGCTAGATGGGGTCGGGAGCATCTGTGCTGGCGAGCTGTAAGGGGGTGGCAAACACCGCGCGCTCTGTGTCAGCGTTTGCATAATCTAATTGGGGAAAAGCTTCTAATTTGATTTTACTTGGAGCGATATGAGTTCAAATTGTTCTATAGATCCAGCCCTGTTTGGTTTCTCGTCAATGATTCATGGTATTTTAATGCCCCGCAGGCAAACACTGAGCCTGCTAGCCACGCATTTGGCAGCATTCCACAGTCACCTTGGCCTGAATCTCACCCCCGCTCCCTCTTTGGCCCTGGGTCCCAGCTCTGCCTGGCCCATACCTAAGTCTGTTCCTGGTGTCTGCCTGTCTCCATTCAGGCCTGAGTCAGATGTGCTGAGCTGGGAGAGCAGAGGCCCAGGTCTGCAGCTGCCCGGGCCCCTCTGCCCTGACCCAGCGTGAGTTACATCCGGAGAAGACCCGGGGGCAATTGCAAAGATCTTAAAAATGCCTCTCAGGCTGGAGTGTGGCCCAGTGGTCGAGTACCTCCATGGTATGATCCCCAAGAACACACACACACACACACACACACACACACACACACACACACACACACACACACACGTGTCTCTCAGGCAACACTTGCCAAGTCACATTGAGAGTCCAGGAATACCAGGACACCAAAGCCAGATAAGAACATCTGTGAGAGAAGAAAGTCACAGACGAGGGTGCCTGTGACACACACACAAAAACTGCCAAGAAAGCAAAGCAAACTGAATTCAAGAACACATTAAAAACAAAAACTCGGGGCTGGGAGCGTAGCCTAGTGGTAGAGTACTCGCCTAGCATGCACAAAGCCGTGGGTTCGATTTCTCCGTACCACATACATAGAAAAAAAGCTGAAAGTGGTACTATGGCTCACGTGGTAAAGCTCTGGCCTTGAGAAATCCCAAGGCCAAGGCCAAGCCCAGGCATCAAAAAAAATTACAAATCAATGAATATGATGCAGAATTTTAAAATAATGGAGAACAAAATATACACACAGTAGCCTCATTACGTGCAGAAAGAGATTTGACAAAAGCTAGTATTTTCTCACAAGTAAACCCCTCGTCAAAAGACAAGGACTAGGGTCTAGAGCGTGGCCTAGTGGTAGAGTGCTCGCCTAGCACGGGTGAAGCCCTGGGTTGATTCTGTGCCACCACATACACAGAAAAAGGCAGAGGTGGTGCTGTGGCTCGAGCGGTAGAGCTCTAGCCTTGAGAAAACCCAAGGACAGTGCCCAGACCCTGAGTTCAAAAAAAAAAAAAAAAGACAAGGACTATTCTTAAGCACAGTCAAGGCTGTGGGAACACAGCCAGTGTGCAGGGCACACGTCGTGCTGGACGGTGAAAGCCAGGTGCTTTCAGGGACGCGGCCAGAGTACCAGGCCTGTCATTTCCATTCCGCAAAGCTTGGGCAGTCCCAGCCAAAACAAGTGGGCCAGAGACAGAAACAAAGGAAGAGGTTGAGTCATTTCTGTTCGCAAATGGTGTGATCTTATAGAAAGAAAACTCTCAAGACTCCACCAAGTAAGTATTGAAAATCATGAGCTCAGTGCAACAGAAGACTACGAGACAAACACACAACCAGAAGCATTTCTGTATACCACGGTGGGTTCTGTGAAAAAGAAATAGGAAAACAGTCCCCTCTATATCTGCATCAATAAGGACTAAAGACCAGGCTTTGATGGCTCACACCTGCAATCCCAGCCACTCAGAAGGCTGAGATCTGCAGATTATAGTTCAGAGGTCACCAGGCCAGGAAAATCCATGAGACTCTCATCTCCAATGAACTATAAACAAAGGAAAAAGCCAGAAGCGGATCTGTGGCTCAAGTAGTAGAGCACTAGCCCTGAGCATAAAAATTCAGGGGTAGCCCAGGCCCTGAGTGAGAGCCCTAGGACGAGCAAAAACAAAGAAAGAAGAAAGAAAAGGAAGGAAGGAAAAAGAAAAGGGAAAAAAATGTTCACAGATAGATTTAACCAAGAAGATAAAAACACATGTATACTGGAACCACTAAAGAAGAGATGAAAGAAGTAGAAAGAAAGTTACTAACAAGTGGGAAGATATCTGCAAGTTCATGAACAAAAATAATATTATTACAATGTCCTTATTCCCAAAGAGATCTATAGATTTAACGAAATCCTATCGAAAGTTATAGCAGCCAGGCGGGGTGGGTCACTGCCTGTAATCCTAGCTACTCAGGAGGCTCAAATCTGAGGATCGTGGTTCAAGGTCAGCCTGGGCACTAAAGACCGTGAGACTCTTATCTCCAATTAACCACTAGAAAACCAGAAGTGGTGCTGTGGTTCCAGGGGTAGAGTGGTATCCTTGAGCTGAAGAGCTCAGGGACAGTGTCCAGGTCCAGAATTCAAGCCCCATGATGGACAAAAAAAAAGTTATAGCAATCAAAATATGATGGTACTGGCATTCAAACAGGTACATAAACCAATGGCACAGAATTGAAGGCCCAGAAATAAATCTACACATATGTAGTAGCTAACTAACATTTGGCAAAGGCCCCGGGAATAGAAACTAGGAAAGGACAGTCTCTTACATAAACCGTGTTAGGCAACCTTGGTATCCACGCGCAAAAGAGTGAGGTTGACCCAGCCACAAGAATCAACTCAGGTGCGTCCTGACACATGGCGCCCACAGGAAGGCGGGAAGCTCTTGACGCTGCCTTGCCAATGTCTTCTGGGGGAAGAGGATTCCAAAAGCAAACTTGAGCAAGGAGGGTTGCACCAAACCCGGGAGGTCAGCGAAGGAGGCAGCAGAAAGAAAGGCAGCTTCTGCCGCTGGGGAGACATCTGTCCTCCGGGAACGCAAACCAACCTGCACGACCCGCACAGCTGAGCTGGGGGTGGTGAGAACGCGGATGGGAAGACTCCGAGCAAAGCAGCCATGTTCACAAACTGCTTTGTTGCCTGGCAACTCCTTTCTACAACTACTTAAAGACAACTAAAATCTTCTTTAAATGTATGAAGAGACCTTTCTCACAGAAAAGGTACAGAAGGCCAGCAGGTACACAAGAAGAATCGGGAGAGAACGTCAACAGAACTAGAGCTAGCAACGCGTGCTTATTAGACGGACACACTGACCCCCGTGGCTTGTGCTTATTAATCCAGGCCGAGACCTGAGGGCTGCAGTGTAAGCAAGCCAGTCCTGCCTGGCAGAAAAATCCACGTGCCTCTAACCCCCACCTAACCAGCAAAACTCCAGAACTGGACGTATGGCCCAAGTGGTAGAGTGTCAGCGGAGCAAGCAAGTTCAAATCCCAGAACCACAAAAGCGGAGAGGGGCGGGAGAGAAAGAGGGAGAGGAGAGGGGACACGTGGCACGCTCTATTCATTCATAAAGGACAAAGTGGAGTGAGGTGCAGCTGAGCGGGTGGAAGGGCGAATCATACTGGAGGTTTCTGTGGGCTGCTAACACATGGTCCAACACCTCCCTGTCCTCTCCTTTGTCAAGCGTTCTTGCTGCCAGCCGGGGTGGAGCTCAGGGCTGGGTGCTGTCCTGAGCTGTGCCTTCCCTCCCATCCTGTCCTCCAGGCCCCTCTGTGCCCTTCCTCCTCCCGTCCTGTCCTCCAGGCCCCTCTGTGCCCTCCCTCCCATCCTCCAGGGCCCCTCTGTGCCCTTCCTCCTCCCGTCCTGTCCTCCAGGCCCCTCTGTGCCCTCCCTCCCGTCCTCCAGGGCCCCTCTGTGCCCTTCCTCCTCCCTCCCATCCTCCAGGGCCCCTCTGTGCCCTTTCTCCCATCCTGGCCTCGACGGGGCCTGGCTTTCTCAGGTGGCCATCTGCCACGCAGCTCAGATCCACGTCGGGCTGGAGTGACCTGAGTGACCTGCAGGCTGGAGCACACGAGGGAGGGAGGGAATGAAGGAAGGAGGGAGGGAGGGAGGGAGGGAGGGAGTGAAGGAAGGAGGGAAGGAGGGAGGGAGTGAAGGAAGGAAGGAGGGAGGGAGGGAGGGAGTGAAGAAAGGAGGGAGGGAGGGAGTGAAGGAAGGAGGGAGGGAGGCGGGTGCTGTGCTGCACATTGGCCTCACCCGAGACCTGGGGGACTGCTCTGCCTCTGTGGCCTGGGAGGGAGGACTGGATGGGGAGGGAGGACAGGAGGGAGGGCGGGAGGGAGGATGGGATGAGGGGGGAGGACGGGAGGGAGGACGGGAGGGAGGATAGGATGAGGAGGGAGGACAGGAGGGAGGACGGCGACGGGAGGGAGGACGGGAAGAGGGGGGAGAACGGGAGGGAGGATGGGATGAGGGGGGAGGACGGGAGGGAGGACGGGAGGGAGGATGGGATGAGGGGGGAGGACAGGAGGGAGGACGCGACGGCAGGGAGGACAGGACGAGGAGGGAGAACGAGGGGTGGCTGCGGGGCGGGCAGGACCGGCCATCCAGGAAGGACGCAGCCCTGCCTTGTGGTGCCCTGGGAGGGCGCTCAGGCCGCGGCACGGGAAGGGGGGGCGGGCGGCGGGGGAGTGGGAGGCCGGAGGGCGGCGGCGGGGGGGGGGGAGGCCGGAGGGCGGCGGCGGGGGGGGGGAGGGGAGGCCCGGCCCGTGCGGCCCCCGCCCGCTGCGTCGCCAGCCTGGCCGCGGGGCGGCCCTCGTGGTTGGCGCCCGGACACCGACGCTGCCCCGAGACCCCTGCCCGGCCGCGGGCGGGAGACGACGGGGGAGGGGAGGGGAGGGGAGGGGAGGGAGGGGAAGGGAGAGAAAGGGAGGGAGGGGAGGGAGGGGAGGGGAGGGGAGGAAGGGGAGGGGAGGGGAGAGGAGGGAGGAGAGGGCGCGGGCACTGCCAGGCCCCAGGTCCGCCGAGTCCCTCCCGGGCCCCGTCCCCGCCCCGCGGCCCCTCCCCTCCCCGTCCCCCTCCGCCCCCGCCCCGCCGCCCCTCCCCTCCCCCTCCCCCTCCGTCCTCGCCCCGCGGCCCCTCCCCTCCCCCTCCCTGTCCCCCTCCCTCTCCCCGTCCCCCTCCGCCCCCGCCCCGCCCGCCCCTCCCCTCCCCCTCCCCCTCCGTCCTCGCCCCGCGGCCCCTCCCCTCCCCCTCCCTGTCCCCCTCCCTCTCCCCGTCCCCCTCCGCCCCCGCCCCGCCGCCCCTCCCCTCCCCTCCCCCTCCCCTCCCGTCCCCTCCGCCCCCGCCGTCGGTTGGGGAGGCGGCGTGGGCCGCTGAACGACGGGGAGGTGGATGGGTGATTAACCGGCACAGGAGGGGAATCATTTTCTAATTGAGCCGCGGGCGTCCACGGAGAGCGAGCGCGGGCGGGGGGCCGCCAGCCGGTCCACGAGCGGGAGCCCCGGCCCCGGAGCCCCGATCCCGGAGCCCCCGACCCCGGAGCCCCGGATCCTCGAACCCCGGAATCCCCGGCCCGGCCCCGGCGGACCGCAGATGGAGGAGGATGGGGAGGGGGGAGGAGGGGGGGAGGCCGGGCCGCGCCCCGCCGCCCCTCGACGGCGGAGCCGCCCCACCCTCTCCCCGCACTAATTTATGGCAATAAAAGAGACCGCGCGGCCGCGATGGCGTTTTCATAATGCGCGAAGCCCGCGGCTAATTGGGACCCGAGCCCGGCGCTCGCCGCGTGATTTGTGCCTGGGTTAATCGCGAGCGCGGTCCCCGCGCGCGGAGCAGCTTTCTGGAAATGACCGAGCCCGGGGTCCTATTTCCTTCCTGGTGGAGAAAATTCATTTTCCCGAGCGCTCGACGTGATGAATAAAAGTCATAAATCTGGGTGATCGGCGCAGGCGGCGTCTAAATGGCTTCATATTTCATTTTAGGTTTAATAGAAATATTCATGGTCGGTTTTAATGAAATTAAATGGAGGGGGATGGGGCGGGGGGCGGGGGGGGAGGCGGGGGGGGGGAGAGGGAGGGGGGAGGCCGGGGCGGGGGAGGGGCGGGAGGGGGGAGGCCGGGCCCGGCCGGGGCGCACAGCCGCCCTCCGCCCGCAGCGCCCAGCCAGCGCGTCCAGACCCCGGGAGCAGCCTGCGGGCGCCCGCGCTCGCCCATCCCCGTCCCGGCGCCCTCGAGGGCCCGCGCCCTGCCTGGAGGCCCCGGCCTAGCAGAGCCCCAGACCCACCGCCCCGGGCTCCCCGGGCTCCTCTCGCCCCTCGCCCCTCGCGGAGAGGCCTGCGCCCCGCTGGCCTCCCTGGTGAATTGACGGAACTAATCAGCCTCATGGGGCACCGGTGGAGGGCGCGGCCGCCCCGCCCGGCCCGGGTCCACGAGCGGGCGCTGAACAGAGCGGAGACCCCGCCGCGGGAGCCCGGGAGGGCGGCGCCCGGGGTCGCCTCGCGTGCGCGCGTCCCGGTCTGGGGCGATTGGCCCGGCGCCCCGCCCGGGCTGCCCTGGGGAGGCCCGGGGAGGAGGAGCCGGGGAGGAGGCCCAGGGAGGAGGAGGCCGGGGAGGAGGCCCAGGGAGGAGGAGCCGGGGAGGAGGCCCAGGGAGGAGGAGGCCGGGGAGGAGGCCCGGGGAGGAGGAGGCCCCGGAGGAGGAGGCCGGGGTGGAGGCCCGGGGAGGCCGCCCTGCACACGCGCGCTCCCGCCGGGCACGCGCACCCACGCGGCAGGCCGCCACCCGTGCGCCTCGCCCAGGCCGGCGCGGCTCCCACCCCTCCGCCCCAGGCCGGGCCCCGCCGAGCCCCGCCGAGCCCCCGCCCGGTCCTCACCCTCCCTCCCGGCGCCCCAGGCCCAGATGCGCCCCGAGGGCCACCTGTTCCGCGAGGTAATTACTTTAATGAGAGGAGCGGGCCGCGGGTTCGCGCCCGGCGACAGCTGGGCGGCTCCGCCTTTCAGGGGAATTTCCCAGATGGGCCGGGCGCGCGCCCAGGGCCCTGAACGACTTCATTAGCCAAATCGCCCTGCCCGGGGCACCGGGGCACGGGGGCACGGCCCGTGGGGAGGGGGAGGGGAGGGGGAGGGGCCGCCTCCCCACTCTCTCCGATTGGAAAGCAGCCGAGGCGCCCAAGAAAGCGCCTCCCGGGAAGCCGCCCCCCGCCACGGCCGTGCTTCTGGGGGACAAACCAGGGCCGCCCCCAGCCTCCCGGGCTGCAGGGCTGCGCGGCCGGGCCGGGCGTCCGAGGCTCGCGGGAGGAACGCGGGAGGCCGCCCCTCTAAACGCGGCCTGCGCCATGGCCGGCGCCGCACCTTCGCCTCCACCACGCGCGCCGCCTTCTTTCCACTTCGGGCCGGGCCACAGTGAGTTCTTCAGGACGCGCTTTCCGCGGCTCTCCCAGCCCACACAACTGGAGCACGCTGGGGGCAGGGCACAGCCTGGGGGTCCAGAGCTCAGGAGGCCGAGGCAGGCTCTCCCTACAACCCGAGGCAGGGCAGGGCTCCTGCCTAGCCAGAGGCTCAGAGTTCAAATCCCAGTACCACTGAAAGAAAAGGAGCCGTGGGCAGGAGGATGCTGCCTAAGATGGTGGGTGCACAGGGGAGGGTCTGGGGAGACCCGGCCAGGCCCCTCCTGGATCTCGCTGCTTGCACCTAGGAAGGGAGAGGTGGAAAGAGGCCTGGAACTTGATGTCATCCTGGGAAAGCCAGCCCGGCCGCCATGGCGGCTCCCGCTGCTGCTACCACTTCTGCCACCTCAGCAAGTGGTGAACAAACCAATTAGCCAGGACTTCCTGCCATTATCTGACGTGGATTTGGACATTAGTGTGCGACAATTCTCCATAATTTCGAGTCAGAATGCAGTAAAAAGTTCACTCACTGGAGCATTAAAATGTTCCTCAGCAACACCGGTCTTCAGGTGCGGGGGCCTTTCCCGTGTGTCCCCTCCCGCAGTCTGTCCGCAGGCCCCTGGGTGCAGGCCAGGTGGGGTCACCTTTTGTGACCTTCGCCTGGGGCATTGGTTTGTGTTCCCAGGTTCTGCATTGCCATTGCTGGGGTGGCTGGTGGCCTGAACAGTGGACATGCGACAGCAGAAGCCACTGCAGGACAAGTGGATTCTGAAGGCCATGTCAATGTGGGAGACAGGAAGCTGGTCTCTCTTCAAAGTGCAGCCATTGTTCTCAGTCTTCTGCACACTCATTCCCACAACACACACTCTCCCTCCCTCCCTCCCGCTGAAGACCCATCCAGCCTGCAGCACAGACTCTCCAGGGGACTGCAGGATCAAGTTCCCTGGCCCCCCCAAATGCAGCCTGAAGCCCAGAGGTCCTGCAGACACCCACGGGGGTGCCCTGGAAATCTTACATTTCAAAGAAAACAACAAAAGACACAGGTGAAGCCAGTGATTGCTGGGGGGTGCCCTCCCTGGTGTGGGCTGTGAGGACCGGGGTCCAGCTGGGTCCAGATGGTACAGGCGGGTAGGGTCAGGGGTGGGCACTGCTCTAAAGAGGTGGCCAGAAACCAGGCTCCCGTGGCTCGAGTCTGCGTTCCAGCTCCGCAGGGCGCTGAGCCTTGGTGATCCTTGTTTTAGCCACCCTGGACAGGAAAGTCGTGAGACTCATTTCCAACTGGTTTACAAAAAAGCCACAGGGAGGTGTGGCTCAAGTGGTAGAGCACTAGCCTTCGGTGGGAAAAGATTAAAGTATAAGTGCTAGCAACTGGCGTTCTGGGTGCTGTGCAGGGGCTGAAGTGTTTAAGTGTTTAGTCCTCTGCCCCCCTACCCCCCAGCTTGCCTTCCTTCCATCCACCTCAGTCCCCTTATACTTCCAGGCGTGGGTATGAGTTCCCCAAGCACACTGCAGGAGCTCCTGCTGGGCCTGGGCTTTTGCCCTCCCAGCCTCCTGCCCCTCCAGCGAACCTGGAGAGCCTGAGCTGAACTTGAACTGAGCTGATCCCCAGGGACTTTCCAAGCAACAGCCTAAGTCATCTGCACAGGGGTCCTTGGTCTCGTTTCTGGAAGCGTCACTGAGGGAAAAGTGACAGGTGTGCCAAGGAAAAGCCAGGGGAAGCTGCCCTCTGCCCAGTCCTGAGCCTTGCAGCAGCATCAGGGTCATCCTTCCACTCGCTGCACTGTGGAGAGAGCATAAATGACCAGGCCGGAGGGCTCCTGCCTGCCATCGGGGCGACAGAGTAGGAGTTCCACCTCCTCACAGGTCCCCAGGCTCACGCGCAATTCCAGGTGGAAATACACGCAGCTTGCAACAGCTTGCTCTGCATGGGTGCTATTCTAAGAACGGGGGGCTCCTCATCCTTGCAGACAGCACTGTACCTCCACAGACAGGCTCCAGACGGGGACCGGACTCCCTCCGGAGGAGTGAGAGTTTCTCCACCGTCCCCCGCGAGGACTCCCTCCCTGCTTCCCTCGAGGAGGACTGAGTTTCCCACCTGCCTCCTCACTGAAATCGGTCGCTGGAGGTTGTGGGGAGCAGAGCAGCCAGGCAGTGATGGGAACCACACACCCCCAACCTTTGATCTCTGTCCAGGCCCTTCCCGACCCCCCTCTGCCCTCCCAGCTCCAGGCTGCCCCCAAGCCCACTGGGCTGGGACAGGAAGAGACCCAGCAGGCTCACTTCACACACCATAAACTGCACAAAGACCCCAAACTTCAGATAGCTCCCTCTCCACATACCCGCCCCCTCTCGACAATTCACAGAGTGCCTCCAACACCTGTTCACGGACCCTCGGGCGGGCGGGAGCAGGTTTAAGACACCTAGCCGCACGCAGTCCAAACACGAGACAACGAAGCCATTGAGTCCAGGACCTTCCACTGCTGAGCTGCTCTGCATTCAGAGGGACTGCCCTGGCACTGCCCGCGCTGCCCTCACAGCCAGAGGGCCCAGGCCTGGGGGGCGTGCAGAGGGTGGGAGTGGAGGGGCCTGGCCAGCCTTCACCGAGGAACAACATGGGTTCCATGAGCTGCCCACGGTTGTGTGAAATCATAAGGGTATTTATCTACCCGTCCAGACCGTGTGCTCCTTCACCTGTTAAAATAATCCAGGGGAGAGGGATGACAGTGGGTTATTTGAGGCACATTCGTAGCCCTCCCCTTGCTGCTGTTTAAGCCATTCCCCTTGGGATCGAGCAACCTGCCCGCTTGGGGTGGGGCGTCAGCTTAGAGCAAAGGCAGCCCTCCACGCTCCAGTGGAGACCAGGTGGCTATGCATTCCTGAGCCCCTGTGTAACCCCCCTCCACCAAGGACCCCCTAGGACACTTCAGAGCCTGTGGATGCAGAGGGTGGGGGCCCTTGCGGCCTCGGCCATAAAACCCGGTCCCACTCCAGCTGAGGCCCCAGTCCAGCTCTGAGGCCCCACTCCAGCTCTAAGGCCCCACTCACTCCAGCTCTGAGGCACCAGTCCAGCTCTGAGGCCCCACTCCAGCTCTGAGGCCCCACGCACTCCAGCTCTGAGGCCCCACGCACTCCAGCTCTGAGGCCCCACTCACTCCAGCTCTGAGGCCCCACTCACTCCAGCTCTGAGGCCCCACTCCAGCTCTAAGGCCCCACTCACTCCAGCTCTGAGGCACCAGTCCAGCTCTGAGGCCCCACTCCAGCTCTGAGGCCCCACGCACTCCAGCTCTGAGGCCCCACGCACTCCAGCTCTGAGGCCCCACTCACTCCAGCTCTGAGGCCCCACTCCAGCGAGCCACATCCTGTGTGAACCAAACGCCCTGCCAGGGTCCCGGCACCGTTAGGAGATGATTGCACGGGGCCAAGGAGGGGGCTGCAGAAGCGGGAGCCCCCGACCCCCCAGGCAGGACGTACTTCTGCCTCCACGAGAGGCGGGACCCACACTGCGCGGGGCCGTGCTTTCCCCTTCTCCAGCCCCGGCAGCTCTGGAGGCTGGGGAGCACGGGTTCCACGTGCTGCCCTCCAGGTGGTGCAACCCATGCTGCGAATCTCAGAATCTCCCTCCACCCTGCGACACTTTGAAAAGAAGGACAACGAAAGCCGCGGCCCCGTGCGAGGCCGCCCCGGGCAGCAGGCCTTTCTGGGAGGAGACACCGGTCCTGACCTTCACCTCTTCAATGGGCCCCTTGCACTGGGCCGGGCCCCCTTCCCTGCCCGTTCTGGGCGCCCCGGATCCCCGTCCGCCCCGGTCTCCCCGGGAAGATCTCTGGGTCTAACGAGCTAGGGACGAAACCCGGCGCGGTGGCGGCTCGGCGTCCGATCTGCCTGCGGGGTCTTCAGCTTCCCCACGTACGAAGCGCGGGGAGTGCGTGACAGCTGACACTGTGCGGGGTTCACCCTGCCGGACGCCGGGCCGCGCCTCCCCGCGTGCCCGGGGCGCCGGCCGGCCAGGGGACCCGGGCCTCGCAGGCGCAGCTCCGCCGCCCTCCCGGGCCCGACCCCGGCGCGGCCCGGCACCTCCGGCGGCCTCGGCTTTGTCTCTGCGGCGCGGCTTAGGGAGGCGAGGACTGGCGGGGCGGGGGCCGCAGCCCGGCGGGCAGGCGAGGCTGAAGCGCCGGGCCCGGGGCCGGGGAAGCCCAGCCACGGCTCGCCAGAGCGTCCGGAGCGCTCTGGGTCGCTGAGCGCACGGGGCCTGGGGACGGCGGCGCGGAGGGCCGGGGCGCCGGGGCCGGCGAGGCCGGGCGGGGCGCGGGGGCCTCGGGCCCGCCCGCTCCACCTGCAGCCCCGCCGCGCGGCTTAGGACCTGGCGGAGCCGGGGCGGGGCGGCGGGCGGCCGCGCGGTGACAGGTGCGGCGGCGGCCAATCGCGGGGCCCCGGCCCCGCCCCGGGCCCCCCGCCGCGCGCGCCAATCCCCGGCCGCGCTGCGCTTCAAGTGCGCGGGGGGCGCGGGTCCCCGCCAGCGCTCCGCCGGCCTCGCCGCGCCGTCCGCCGGCCCCACGCTCCGAGCGCTCGCGGGGAGTTCGCGGGTGGCCGGCCGGGCCGCTCGGCGGGGCGCGGGGCATGGCGGCCCGCCGCTGAGCTTCCCCGCACAGGGCCGCGAACCCGCGCCGCGCCCGCCCTCCGCGCCCATGGAAAAGTCCAAAAATTTCCGCATCGACGCCCTGCTGGCCGTGGAGCCGCCGCGGGCCGGCCCGGCGCAGAGCGCGCCGCTGGCCCTGGCTGCCTCGCTGGCGGCCGCCGCGGCCGGCGCCGGCGGCGCCCCGGGCGGGACGAGCGGCGGCGCGAGCGGGGGCTGCAGCCCCGAGCCCCCCGCGGCGCCCGCCGACCGCCTGCGCGCCGAGAGCCCGTCGCCGCCGCGCCTGCTGGCCGCGCACTGCGCGCTGCTGCCCAAGCCGGGCTTCCTGGGCGCGGGCGGCGCGGGCGGCGGGCCGGGGGCTCCGCACCCCCACGCGCACCCCGGGGCCGCCGCCGCCGCCGCCGCCGCGGCCGCCGCCGCCGCCGCCGCGGGCGGCCTGGCGCTGGGGCTGCACCCGGCGGGCGCGCAGGGCGGCGCGGGGCTCCCGGCGGCGCAGGCGGCGCTCTACGGCCACCCGGTCTACGGCTACTCGGCGGCGGCGGCCGCGGCCGCGCTGGCCGGCCAGCACCCGGCGCTCTCCTACGCCTACCCGCAGGTGCCGGGCGCGCACGCCGCCGACCCCGGCAAGCTGGGCGCCGGCGCCTTCCAGCTGGACCAGTGGCTGCGCGCGTCCACCGCGGGCATGATTCTGCCCAAGATGCCGGACTTCAACTGTGAGTACGCCCGCCGCCCGCCCGGCCCCGGCCCCCGGCCCCTGCCCCTGCCCGGTCCCCCGGCCCGGTCCCCCCGGCTCCACAGCCGGCCAGGGCGGCTTCGTGCGGGCTCGGCCCTGCGAGCAGCGGCGATTTATTAAAATGGCCACGCGCGGGCCGTGCTTTCGCTTCCTCTCTTAACGGGAAGGGGCAGCTCGAGGTGTGAGACTGAAATCTAATGATTAACCCGGGGCCTAGGGAAGGAGAGAAATGGCGAGGAGGCGAGCCGGGCAGCGCCGGGCACCCAGCAGGCCCGGGCGCGGGGGTTAGAGCCGCGAAAACGACCTTGACTTCCCCACCGGGGGCTCCCGGGAGAAGCTCCGTCTCTAGAGAGATGAGGAGCAGCCGGCCGAGAGCCCCGGACTGGGTGACCAGGCTGCAGGGCCGGATCCCGGCCAGGCTTGCTGCCCCTGGAAGGGTGCTCTGCCCCGAGAACGTCCGCCGGCCCCGTGTGAGCCGGGGATGCGGGCGGCTCAGCAGCAGGTGTCCGCCTGGGAAATCCAGGTGCCTGAAAGGGGCTCTGCACTGCTCCCCGGGGCACCTCCGGGAGGCCTGGTGGGCGCAGGCTTCCCTGGACATGGGAGGTGTGTGGGGGCCCTCCGCTCCTTTCTCTCTCCACAGCCATCCACCGGGTCCCCTGCCTTCCAGCCACCCGAGTAGAAGGTGTCCCTGGCTTTTCCATTTCAGCTGCCAAACACCCAAACAAAGAGACCCCATTGTTTCCGTCTGTGTGGATTTGTTTAGACTGGGGCAGTGCGGGCACCCGGAGGAAAAAGCAGAAAAGAAAACAGAAATAAACACTAGCCTGAATTTCAGATTCTTCTGCTAAAAGCTAAGGTTGTGACTAAACAGAAAAAAGCTAGGACCCCAGAGGGCCGGTGATGTCTCCAGCGGGTGAGGTAAATGGTGATGTCCCGTTTACCTGGAACCCCCGGGGCGTTTGCCCGGCGTGGCTGGTGGGAGGCCCTCCGGCCACCGTGCGCTCTCCCCGGAGAGGCCGCCCTCTTCACCACCCCGAGCCCTTCCAAGACTACAGCTCCAGCATAAGCCGTCAACCCAGGCTGCCCTCTGCGCCTGGCTGCCGGGCCAACAATCCCCGTGGATGGACAGCTCCCACGGCTCCCTGTCGGTCTGCCCCGCGTGGGAGGGTGCAGTGAGCACACGCGTGTGCGTTCCGGGTCCCAGGGCCCGGCGAGCCCGGCTGCGGGGCCGGCGGTGTCCACGCAGCCAGGGCCCAGCGAGCACGGCCGTGGATCGATCTGGTGGTGTCCACGCAGCCAGGGCCCAGCGAGCACGGCCGTGGATCGATCTGGTGGTGTCCATGCAGCCAGGGCCCGGCGTGCACGGCCGTGGGTCCGGCAGTCCCCACGCAGCCAGGGCCGGGCGAGCACGGCTGTGGATCGATCTGGTGGTGTCCATGCAGCCAGGGCCCGGCGTGCACGGCCGTGGGTCCGGCAGTCCCCACGCAGCCAGGGCCGGGCGAGCACGGCTGTGGATCGATCTGGTGGTATCCACGCAGCCAGGGCCCGGCGAGCACGGCCGTGGATCGATCTGGTGGTGTCCACGCAGCCAGGGCCCGGCGAGCACGGCCGTGGATCGATCTGGTGGTGTCCACGCAGCCAGGGCCCGGCGAGCACGGCTGTGGATCGATCTGGTGGTGTCCACGCAGCCAGGGCCGGGCGAGCACCGTGGGGCCGGCGGTGTCCACGCAGCGGTGGCCGTGGCGAGGCTCCGGGCTCCCCGGCCTGGCAGGGGTTTTTCTGGGGTCCTGGCGGAACCCACGGACACTCAACCTTGGTTCCTTAACCGAGTCCCAGTCTTGGCCACACGAGGAGCACCGCGGGCTCTAAGTTGTGGGTGGCACGGGCCGTGAGCCGTGCGGACGGCGCCGCCCCGGGAGCCGCCGCCCGGGCCTCCTTCACGGGCCGGCCTGGCTCACATTTCCCGTTTTCGGTCGAGTCCAGCGCGGTGGGGTTGGAATTCGGCCTTGTTTAACTAAAGCGGGGGGCGTGGGCCTCCCCGGGGAGCTGAGCTCCTCCGCCGGGCCCTCCCGGCCGTCCTCCTTCCTTCCTTCCTCTATTGTCTCGGGGTCAGGCTCCTGGGAAATCAAGGGGAGTCTCGTCGTTGAGGTCATAAAATTCTCTGTGATGTAACCGAGCGAATTATGTAAATAACTCAGCCTGGCTTCAGAGGCCCGGCGGTCCGCCCCGTCCGCCCCGTCCGCCTCGCCTAGGAGGGGTGGCTGGGGGTGGGGGGGGTTCCCGGCCCGGGGCTGCGCCCTGGCCGCCCGGGCCACGACGGTCCCGCCCCCTCCTCCTCCTCCTCGTCCTCCTCCTGCCCTGTGAGGGAGCGGGCCGGGGTCAGCCAGCCCTCTCCTGCCCCTCCACCTGCCCCTCCGCCCGCCCAGGCCCCGTCCAGCCTCCGCCCTGACGCCCCCTCCGCCCCCTCCGCCCCAGCCCAGGCCCCGTCCAGCCTCCTCGGGAAGTGCCGCCGGCCGCGCACGGCCTTCACCAGCCAGCAGCTGCTGGAGCTCGAGCACCAGTTCAAGCTCAACAAGTACCTGTCGAGGCCCAAGCGCTTCGAGGTGGCGACCTCGCTCATGCTCACCGAGACGCAGGTGCGGGCGGCGGGCGGGCGGGGGGCCGCGGGGCCTGGCGGGGGGCGGGGGCGGGCGCCCGGCGCGGGTCCCGGCCAGGCTCCGGCCTGCGCGCCTGCACCTGGAGGCCGGGCGGGAGCCGCGGTGGAAGGCGGCCTCCGTCTGGTCCCCGGCGACGGCGGGGCGCCGGGACCAGAGCCTGGGTCTGGGTGGGCGGGAAGGAAGGGCTCGCCGGGCCCGGGGCGCGCGGGGGGGGCGGGCGGGGATCAGGACGGGGTGGCCGCGCCCGCCCGGGGCCCGGTCCTGACCCGGTCCTGACGCCGCTCCGCCATCAGGTGAAGATCTGGTTCCAGAACCGCCGGATGAAGTGGAAGCGGAGCAAGAAGGCCAAGGAGCAGGCGGCGCAGGAGGCGGAGAAGCAGCGGGGCGGCGCGGGCGGCGGCGCGGGCGGCGGCGCGGAGGCGCCCGGCGCGGAGGAGCGGCGGGGGCCGGCGGGGGACCCGGCCAGCGGCCGCCGCCGGCGGGACTTGCGGGACAGCGACCCCGACGAGGACGACGACGACGAGGACGACGACGACGACGACGAGGACCCGGACCGCTTCCCCTACCGCGACGGCGCGGGCGCCCTGGCCGCCTCCTCGGGCGGCTCCTCCGAGGACGACTCGCCGCCGCCGCCGCCGCGGCCCCCCGCCCCGTAGGCGCCCGCGAGGCCCGGCCGGGCCGCCGGCCTGGACACTGGACGCCGCCGCCCGCCCGGGAGGCGGAGGAGGCGGAGGAGGCGGAGGACGCCCCCCCCCGGCGGGAGCCCCGCCGCCTGTATTTTTGTACATTGTATTTATATGGAGAGAAGCGTCCCCGCTGCTGCATGCCGACCCACGACCAATAAACCGCCCTCCTTCCTTCCACCCGACTCGAGCGCCTGGGCCCGCGCTGGGGCAGCGACGCTGCGGCTGAGGGGGGGGGGACGGGGACCGAGCGGGGGACAGAGCGGGGAGGACGGAGCGGGGGACAGAGCGGGGGGGGGCGGGGGGACCGAGCAGGGGCGGCGGGCACACCCCAGGCCACGCGCACGCACGTCCGCGGGTGGCTCGCTGGGCTCTCGGTCGATGGAGCGTTTGGAGATCGGGGTACCGGGGAAGGGCGGCCTCCGGGGTCGGGTCGGGTACCGGGGAAGGGCGTCCTCCGGGGTCTGGTCGGGTACCGGGGAAGGGCGTCCTCCGGGGTCTGGTCGGGTACCGGGGAAGGGCGTCCTCCGGGGTCTGGTCGGGTACCGGGGAAGGGCGTCCTCCAGGGTCTGGTCGGGTACCGGGGAAGGGCGGCCTCCGGGGTCGGGTCGGGTACCGGGAAGGGCGGGCTCCCGGGGTCGGGTCTGGTCGGGTACCGGGGAAGGGCGGGCTCCCGGGGTCGGGTCTGGTCGGGTACCGGGGAAGGGCGTCCTCCGGGGAAGGGCGGGCTCCCGGGGTCGGGTCTGGTCGGGTAGAGGGGAAGGGCGTCCTCCGGGGTCGGGTCTGGTCGGGTACCGGGAAGGGCGGCCTCCGGGGTCGGGTCTGGTCGGGTACCGGGGAAGGGCGGCCTCCGGGGTCGGGTCTGGTCGGGTACCGGGAAGGGCGTCCTCCGGGGTCGGGTCTGGTCGGGTACCGGGGAAGGGCGGCCTCCCGGGGTCGGGTCTGGTCGGGTACCGGGGAAGGGCGTCCTCCGGGGTCGGGTCTGGTCGGGTAGAGGGGAAGGGCGGCCTCCCCGGCGGTAATGGCGCCCGGGCCTCTGAGCCAGAGTCCGGGACGCGCGGCCACGAAACCGGCCGGGCCTGGGCGGCGGCCCCGGGTTCAGAAACCTCGCCGGCCAGCGTCGCCCGGGCACCTGGCGCGCTCGGGGCGAGGCCGGGACCCGCGCGTGGGCCGAAGCCGCGAGGACCGGAGCCCGGGAGACCCGGAGGCCCGGGAGACGCCGGCCCCTCGGAGGGTCGGGAGCCGCAGCCTCCGCCACACCGCCCGGTGAGCCGCCCGCCCCTCTCCCCTACTCTTCCGCCCGCCCCTTCCCCTCCGCCTGCTCCCCTGCGCTCCCCTCCCGCTCCCTCCCGCTCCTACCCCTGGGCTCCCGCACCCCGGGGTGGGGGCCGGCAGGAGGCCGTGGGGCCTAAGGGGAGGGGAGGGGAGGGGAGTTGGGGGAGAGGCCGAAGCTGTTGGGGAGTAACTGCAACCTGGTCTCCCCTCTTTTCCAACAGGAGGGAGGAATTCCGCCTGAAGCCCTTCCGGGGAGCCGCCGTCCTCCTCCACATCCAGGGATCAGTCCTCCAGGTCCAGGGATCAGTCCTCCATGTCCAGGGAGCCATCCTCCTCCACATCCAGGGAGCAGTCCTCCTTGTCCAGGGAACCGTCCTCCTCCACGTCCAGGGATCAGTCCTCCAGGTCCAAGGAGCCGTCCTCCTCCACGTCTAGGGAGCCGTCCTCCAGGTCCAGGGAGCAGTCCTCCACGTCCAAGGAGCAGTCCTCCACGTCCAGGGAGCAGTCCTCCACATCCAGGAATCTGTCCTCCACGTCCAGGGAGCAGTCCTCCACATCCAGGAATCTGTCCTCCTCCACGTCCGGGGAGCAGTCCTCCTCCAGGTCCAGGGAGCAGTCCTCCACGTCCAAGGAGCAGTCCTCCATGTCCAGGGAGCCGTCCTCCTCCACGTCCAGGGAGCAGTCCTTCTCCAGGTCCGGGGAGCCGTCCTCCTCCAAGTAAAAGAGCAGTCCTCCTCCACATCCAGGGAGCCGTCCTCCTCCACTTCCAGGGAGCCATCCTCCTCCACACCCGAGGAGCAGTCCTCCAGGTCCAAGGAGCCGCCGTCCTCCACGTCCAGGGAGCAGTCTTCCCCCAGGTCCAGGGAGCAGTCCTCCTCCACGTCCGGGGAGCAGTCCTCCTCCAGGTCCAGGGAGCCGTCCTCCTCCACGTAAAGGAGCAGTCCTCCTCCACGTCCAGGAATCTGTCCTCCTCCACGTCCGGGGAGCAGTCTTCCTCCATGTCCGCGGAGCCGTCCTCCTCCAGGTCTGGGAGCCGTCCTGTGCGTGCACCACCGGACCTCACCCCAGCCCAAGGCTGCGTGGCCTGCTTCCAGGATGGGCCTGGAGGGCCAGATGAGGTCTGGACAGGACTCGATGCCTGGGCCCCCAGAGGGACAGACTTCCTTGGGGACAGAGGGGCAGAGAAGCTCACAAGGGTGGTCCCTGGCCCCGCCTCCAGGCTAGCAAGGCCACACCCGGGCTGAAGCATCTCCAGCCAGCTGCTTAATCACTGTGGAATTTATCTCACTAATAAATTTAATGATCAATTCGCTCTTGTCACAGGAGCTCTTCCCCAAATCAATTATAGCAAATTTAAATATAATCACTGGCTCATCCTCACCTACTCTGGGCACAGCACACAATTCATTCTGACTAACCATGGCCTTGAAGCCTTGGTCCGAGTCCTGGGCTCACCAGCTTGCTCCCGTCTCAGGGTCTCCTGGCTTCCCGCCGTACCCCAGGCTCCAGCCACCCTGTAGCCCGGAGGACCTGTGTCCAAGGCCCCTGTGTGACCAGCTATAGAAGCTGGACCCTGGAGGGCAGGAGGTGACCCACATTCCCAGACAGACCCAGCCTGCTCTCCAGGAAGCCCCAGGCCCAGGAGTCAGGAGCCCTGTCCACCCATTGCAGAAAGCCCAGCCACAGGCCATGGAGGCCCTGAGGAACGCTGGCCCAGGCCCACTGCCCAGGCGCTTTGCCGCCCAACAGGGCCTGTCCTTTTCTCAGCCATTTTCTTGGCTCTCGAAAACAAAACAAAAAACAACCAAACAAACAACAACAAAAAAAAAACCCACACTGTGAACAGAGTGGTTTTGTGACTGGAGAAAACAGTCTGTGGCAGTCACTTCTCCAGCCCCTGCCCACCCTGGGGTGGGTCAGTAGGCCAAGGAGGACAACAGACAAGCCTGGGAAGTGGGGTGTAGAGGCAGTTGCCTCCCCTTCACAGCGGCAAGAACTGTGGAAGAGCAGGCGCTGCAGACAACCCGACCACCATGCATTGCAAATCCAGCAAAGGCTGGAGATGGTTCCGCCAGCTGGGAGAGCTCGCCTGGGAACGGCCAGAATCGGCACAGACACACACACACACACACACACCTGTAATTCACCACAACCAAATCAATGCAACTGCAAAGTGTGCACAAGGCAACACTAGGAGTTTCTCCAAAGATTTACAAGTGTCCAAAAGTATATGAGATAACCAGGAAGACACCAGGACACCACACCAGCCAGACAGCACGTGTGCCCACACATACACACCACACCAGCCAGACACCACGTCCGTGGGATCACACACACAAACCCCTGGGCCCCACATCCATCAGGATGGAACACACTCCTGCACACACACACTGAAGTGGGCCCCCTTTGGAGCCCGGGGTGGTGGTGGTTGGTGAGGGTGCACAATGGCACAGTTACCCGGGAAAGCAGCGCTCAGCTCTTGAGCAGAAAGGTGAGAAAGCGAGGCTCAGGCTCTGGTTCACCACAGTCAGCCTGAAGCCTGGGGCGCCCTGTGGCCTCGGGTGGGAGGGCGGGAGGGCGGGAGGGGGGGTGGCCTTCCCAGAGTGCTGAGCGCGGGTGGAGCGGGCTTGGGGGCGCGGAGGTTCTAGGGCGGGGGGCTAACGTCCTGCCACCCCGCAGTCCCGCGTGGAGGAGCCCAGCGCGCGGCACGGCAGCGCGGGGGATTCCGGGGACCCGGAGTGATGGTGGGCGTAGACCCTGCGGCTCCCTCCCCTCCTCCTTCCCGGCTCAGCCAGGTCCCCCGGTCCATCCCCCCCCCCCCCCCGCCCTTCCGCGGGGCTCGGGATGGCGCGCGCTGGCGCGAGGTTCCCCAGAACGGGGGTCCTCCAGCCAGGGGTGGTCCGGGGGGGACGAGGGGTCCTCCAGCCAGGGGTGACAGGGGCGGGGGGTCCTCCAGCCGCGGGCCGAACGGGCCGTCGTGGGGGCGCCGCGCGGAGGGGTCGGGGGCCCCGCGAGCGGCGGAGCAGGGTGTGGGCGCCGGTGTCAAAGTCCTGCGGTCCCCTGCGTCTCCCTCCATAAAACTAATCCCCGGCGAGGCGTGACCGAGCCGGCCGCGGCCCAGGCGATGTTTTTCAGATTTGGGTTTTATGGTCGGATTAAAGTTTATTTTCCATAATAGGACACCTAATAAAAAGCGCAGCGCCGGGCCGGGCCTCCAGCTGGCGGCCTCGTTTCCAGCTTGCACTTCGTAAATCACCTCGGGACGCGCCAGGTGTGCGCGCGGGCAGATCCGCGCCCCGGGCTGCGCGCCCCGCTCCGCGCCGGGCTCTGCGCGGGCTCGGGCGCCCCCCACCTGCCCACGGAGGCCCCGCC
This sequence comes from Megascapheus bottae, assembly GCA_024803745.1. Classification (NCBI taxonomy): domain Eukaryota; kingdom Metazoa; phylum Chordata; class Mammalia; order Rodentia; family Geomyidae; genus Megascapheus; species Megascapheus bottae. Next base: position 1,573,891 of record JANJXV010000114.1, read on the forward strand.
CCGGCCAGGCCCCGCCCCGGCCGGCCAGGCCCCGCCCCGCCCCGCCCCCAGCCAGGCCCCGCCTCCGCCTCTGGCCAGGCCCCGCCCCGCCCCGCCCCGCCCCGCCCCCCGGCCCCGCGCCGACCCCGCATTCCGCCGCTCGCCGCGCACCTGCCGCCCGCCCCGCCCCGGGTACACACCGCGCCGGACGCGGCGGCCGCTGGCCATTGTCCCCGCGGCCGGGACGGAGGGGCGCGGTTTACCCAGCTGGGGAGGAACAAAGGCGGCGCTTATCGCGGGCCGCGCCGTGGGGTCAGGTGGGGGGCGCGGGGCGGGACCCGGAGTTTCCGGGGGTCCCTGGCCCGGGGGTCGGGGTCCGGAGTCACCCCGGCACGGCACTCACCGCCCCCAGGGCGCGCGCGGCCCCGCTCCGCCGTCGCAGCCCCCCTCCCCGCCGCTCCCCTCCCCTCCCTAAAATGTAACGGGGGAGGGAGGGAGCGCGGAGGCCGGGTGGGCCCCTCCTGGGCCCCTCCCCCCTCCCCTCCCCCTCCTCGTCTCCCCCTCCCCTCCCCGGATCCCCCCCTCCCCTCTCCACCCGAGTCTGGCCAGAGTTGAGCCCTGGCTTAGCTGCTTCCCTCGAAGTGCGTCTCTGCCAGCGTCCCCAGTGCCCGGGCCCGGCCGGCGCCCTCGGCCCGCGCCCCCCTGCGCCCTCATCTGCCCCCCTGCGCCCTCGGCCCGCGCCCCCCTCCACCACCACCCGCGTCCCCCTGCGCCCTCACCTGCCCCCCTGCGCCCTCGGCCCGCGCCCCCCTCCAGCACCCCCCGCGCCCTCACCGGCCCCCCTGCGCCCTCGGCCCGCGCCCCCCTCCAGCACCCCCCGCGCCCTCACCTGCCCCCGCCCCCTTGCGCCCCCTCCGCGCCCTCGCCCCGCCCCCCTGCGTCCTCCCCTGCCCCCGCCTCCTGCCCCCCGCGCCCTTGACCCGCGCCGCCGGCCCCGGGAGCTGGAGGCGGGCGGCGGTGAAGGGAGCGGTGGTGGGGACGGCGCAGGGCCAGCCTGGCGGGTCGTCCGTCCCCGCGTTCGGGCTGCGCTGTGCGGGGCGCTTCCCCGCCTCCCTAGCCGTGAACTCGCATCTCAAGGCTTGGCTTGTGGCCGGTCTCACCGGCCGCTCTGCCCAGGCCCCAGAGTGCTGGGCTGCCTTTGCCCTATGGCCTCCCCGGGAGCTGGGGTGAGCGTGAGCCGCCCAGCTCGAGGCCTGGCCCCTGTCCGCTGGTGGGAAGGCGCCCGGGGTGCCCAGCGCGGCGGCCGTGGAGCTGTGCAGCTGCCGTGCCAGCGCCTGTCCCAGGCTGGGATCCACCCCGCCAGCCAGGGTCACCCCGCGCTCATCTCTGCTCCAGCTGTTTTCTTCTTTCTAAACTCTGAAGAAGTGCAGGCCGCTGCCCCCCCCCTCCCCCCCGCCTGGAAGATTCCAGAACTGCCAGGAAGCCTCTGAGACTCACAGGAGGGCAGGAGGACTGTCTCTTGCCCTGGGGCAGGCGGCCAGACCTGGCACTCCCCTCCTGTGGCAACCCCCCCTCCTGCACCTCCACTGCTCCAGGCCTTTTCCCCTCTATCTTTGTAAAACAAGGTAATTTGCTTTTAATGACCGCTGGTGTTTTCTTTCCCAGCTTGATTCCCTCCCACAGGTTAAACCACCGTGACCTTCATAATCAGAGAACAGAAAGAAATTATATTTGCTCATAAATGTCACTCTGTCTCAGGGCCCGCCTGCCCCTCATCACAGGTGTGTGATAATAGTTTTCTTTTATCGGCCTCTCTCACAGGTAACAAGCGCTTTATTATGCCATGGGCTGGCAGGGCCTCCAGGCCTGGTTCCCACCGAGTCTGCAGGGCCCTCCAGTGTGGCAGGCAGAGGGGCACCCAGCACCCCGCCACCCAGCCCTTCCCACTGGTGATGTGGGCTTGGCGTGGAAAGGAGCAAGGGGCGGTGGCCGTGGTGGCCGTGGTGGTGGTGGCCATGGTCCCTGGAGCTCTGAGGGGCCACTCTGTCTCTCCTGCCAGGCTGTCCCTGTGTGGGGGGGAGGCTGCGTCCCAGGGTTCCACTCCCAAATGGGGAGTCACCCGTGGGCGCCACCGCCTAGCAGAGGCAATGGTGACACCACGGAAGTTCTCTAGCCAGCCCCTGCAGAACCTTCTGGAACCAGATTCCTGAATTCAAGCCCACCTGCCCTGCCCTGGTCCAGGCTTTCAGTGCTCGCCGTGGGAGTGGAGGGGGCACAGGACAACCCCCTCCCCCTTCCCCCGCTGCTGGCCGCCCTGCTCAGGTGTGGAGCTGGCTGGGGCCAGCGCTTGATTTATCCACTCAGTTCCTCACTGTGTCTTAAGTGGAAACACAAGCCCCGTGGGCTGCAAGCCTGACAGAGACGCTGCCACCAGCGTGGCAGTGCTGGCCAGCTGGGCGAAAAGTCTCCTTCAGTGGAAGGCAAGGATGAAATGAATCCCCCTAATCACGCTGCATTTTTCACGAGCTGAGTAGGTGTGTTTTGCGCCCCGGGCCTGGCCTTGCTTGTCTGTCTAAGCACTTAGCGGAAGCCGGGCTCCGGCGTCTCCCGTGTGTCTGGGGATTCGGCTTCTGGACGCATGTGCTTGGAGTTGCCTCTTTCTAGAAAACCAGCCTTCGAGCCAGGCTGAGGCACAGCTGGTCAGTCACGGTAGACTCACTCAGTCCTGTGTGCTGTGACGATCCAGTCCCCCCAGGGGACCCCGGGGGTCTTGAGCCTCAGTGTGGGCTCCCTCTCACTGAGGACGAGTTCCCTGGGCTGAGAAGAGCTGACCATCCTGGACTGCCTGTCCTGCTCAGGTTCGCCAACATGCTTTAGGCTGCACCCTGCAATGGCACTCGTGGCACACTGGAGACACACTGAGACTGGGGTTTGATCTGGAGGCAAGAGGGCCACGGCGGCAAAGGGGACACTCTGGTCTAGAGCAGCCTGCCCAAAGCCACCTAGCACCCAGGGCCCAAAAGGGCGTAAGTTGTAGAGTCTGGAACTGTGCCCTGCCTCCCGTGTCTGCTGATGAGAGGCGCTGGTGAGGCCTGGGTGAGAGGGTGGGCAGAGGACACAGGCAGGGTCGTGTGGCATGAGCCGTGACCAGTGTGGCTCACTCCTGTGGCACTGTGGTTCCTGTCCCCATCTTGTTTACACACACTTCCTGCGCCTCCATGCCCCATCCGTAACCAGCCAGCTCAGCTCCCAGGTTTTGCCTGGTTTGAGCTCTTGTATTCTAGAGTCGTGGCCCCCTGTGGACAAACCAGGCAGGCTGGAGGCTCTGTGGCAGTCCAGCCACGACTGGTGAGTGGGAAGAGCTGAGCCTGGTTCCCGAGGGGATTAGAGCAGAGGCAGGCAAGGCTCAGCGCCAGAGGCCTGAACTGCCCAGCCGAATCACGCATTCTGTTACATGTTGTTCCCTCGCAAAGGGGAAGTGGATTTCCTTACTTGTTAGGAAGGTAAGACGGGCGCCGTGGTGGTCTGAAACTCAGACCTTGGCAACACTTGGGAGTCCTGAGCAGTTCCGGGACCTCTGCTGCCCCTGGGCACTGCCTGGACTGTGGAGGCCAGCTAGGCACCGGGGATGAGGGGTGCTGGAGTCTGCTGCCCAGGCTCGTGGAGGAGCCCCGGGTGGTGGGAAGGTTCAAAAGCCAGCGCAGGGCGTTGTGTTGAGGGAGAAACTCAAGGGAGTATGACATTTGAACCCCATGACCCCTTTCTAGGAAAGGAGCCCAGGGGTCTTCATCCAGCTGGCAGCACGAGCCTGGGTGTCCGCGGGATGAGGGGAGGTGGGCCGATGGCAGATTAGACCTATGGCATCTGTTTCTAGATTCCATCGCAAGTGTGCGTGTGCACACATGTGAGTGAGTGGGTGTACATGTGTGAGCAAGCATGTACAAGTATCTATCTGTGTGAACAGCGTTGCATGTTCGAACTTTTGTAAAAGTGAGTGAGTACAGTGGAGAAAACTTAGCTATTGACCAATCAAAAACATAAACAATTTGCTCTTTTCTTTGGATATATTTGTGACAAAGAAAAATGAAAGACAGTTGGGTTCCGTGATCCTGCGGGATAGATCAAGAAACCGGCCTGCCATCCACATACAGAAGGCTAAAAGGGGATCGGTGTGTGTCCCCACACGCGGTGCTCACCATCCTGGGCCGTGAAGGAAACGCACATCCAAACAACTCCAAGGCTCCATCTCAGGGGCCGGAGTGTGGCCTAGCGGTAGAGTGCTCGCTCACCTGGCATGCACAAAGACTCGGGTTCAATTCCTCAGTACCACATACATAGAAATAGCCAGAAGTGGTGCTGAGGCTCAAGTGGTAGAGCTCTAGCCTTGAGAAAGTCCATGGACAGTGCTCAGGCTCTGAGCTCAGGGAATGTTATTTGCAGGGAAATGGATAGATGTAAAACAAGTCATGTTAAGGTAAACCAAGCTCAGATAAGCAGCATGTTTTCTCTCATATGCAGAAGCTAAATCTAAAATATACCAGAACATAACACATCATACAGCACCCTAGCCGTTCCCACACAGGACGACGGACCAAGGAGGACCAAGGAGGACGCTCTAGGGGGTGCAGTCCCACGTGGAACGCCTCCAAACATTTTTTTGTTGTTGATTTTGGTGTGTTTGTTTTGCCAGTCCTGGGGCTGGAACGCAGTGCCTGAGCACTGTCCTTGGGCTTTCCTCAAGGCTGTGCTCTGCCACTTGAGCCACAGCACCATTTCTGTTTTTTTTGAGGAATCAAACCCGGGTCTTCGTGCATGCTAGGCAAGCATTCTACCACCAGGCCAAACTCCTGGAGTTTGTTTTTGCTTTTGTTTTGTTGGCTCTTTCTTCTGTCTTTAGAGGTGCAGAAATGGAGGAAGGATGAATAAATGCAGGCATGGTTTTCAGTAGGCCCTGGAAAATGGACGAAATGATGGCAGGGATGGAAGGGGGGAAGGGGAAAGTGAGGGAAGACTGTCCAAAAGGGAAATGTGCTTGCTCACGGCCGGCCTTCCAGATGGTAACCCTCTGTACAGCACCTTAACAGTCATAAGGTTTTAAAAATTCAAAACAGATAGAAAAAACCATTCTGGGTTGTTCTCACCTTACCGGGAGCCTGGCCACGTCTGTCCTCCCTCCCAGAGACGCGGGCAGCCGGAGATGATGGGCAGGGGTGAGAATAACTGGCCTCGGGCTCCAGCTGCTTGGCTCTCCTGTCAGTGGCCTCAGGACACTGCCCCGGGTGGCTGGGAAAGCCCCGGCCCCTGAGACAGGAGGCTCTCCTGTGACTGGTCGAGGCCGGGACTGTCCAGTGACACACCAGGCCTTGTTATCTCAGCCCCATGGAGCGCTCAGCCTTGAGATTAACCCCGTGTCCCCAGCCTTCCCTTTCATTGTCCTATCGTGCAAACACCATTTTTCATCACCACCCAGCTCAACCCAAGGTGAAGGCCCCTGACACCAAGCGCTGCCACCTAGTGCCACCACCACTTCCATGGCCACCACCACCTCCACCTCCACCTGAGAAGTCAACAGCCAGGCCAGCCAGCACCAGGCAAGGCAAGTCCTTCAGCTGGGTCTGGAGGAAGCCCAATTCAAGCTTGGGTCCTAGTCTGCCCAAGGGCCGTGCCAGTCGGCCAGCTGCTCACGGGAGCCCAGGGGGCTGGGGCAGCTGCTCAGGAGGCCCCAGGGCTGCTTACAGAACCACGATGGGAAACCTGATGGCGGCACTGGAAGAGCTGAGCTGGAGAAGCAGCAGTGCAGGAGGAGGACAGCAACATCCTCGGTGCCACCCAGGAAGCCGGAGCCAGAGCAGAGCGAGCCCTGCCACAGAGGAATGCTGGGTAGTCAGGCACACAGCGAGCAGAGGGCCACGTCTGCCTCACCTTCCTCCAGATGCACCTGAGCAGTCCTCACCACTCCAGATGAAGGTACAGAGGTGTCAGGATCACAGTCACCTCCCCAGAGGAACCTGCACAGGTGTCAGGACCACAACCCTCACCTCCCCAGATGAACCTGAGCAGGTGTCAGGATCACAGTCACCTCCCCAGAGGAACCTGCACAGGTGTCAGGACCACAACCCTCTCCTCCCCAGATGAACCTGCACAGGTGTCAGGATCACAACCCTCACCTCCCCAGATGAACCTGAGCAGATGTCAGGACCACAACCCTCACCTCCCCAGATGAACCTGAGCAGGTGTCAGGACCACAGCCCTCACCTCCCCAGATGAACCTGAGCAGGTGTCAGGATCACAGTCACCTCCCCAGATGAACCTGAGCAGGTGTCAGGATCACAACCCTCGCCTCCCCAGATGAACCTGAGCAGGTGTCAGGACCACAGCCCTCGCCTCCCCAGATGAACCTGAGCAGGTGTCAGGATCACAGCCCTCGCCTCCCCAGATGAACCTGAGCAGGTGTCAGGATCACAACCCTCACCTCCCCAGATGAACCTGAGCAGGTGTCAGGACCACAACCCTCACCTCCCCAGATGAACCTGAGGAGGTGTCAGGATCACAACCCTCACCTCCCCAGATGAACCTGAGCAGGTGTCAGGACCACAACCCTCGCCTCCCCAGATGAACCTGCACAGGTGTCAGGACCACAACCCTCACCTCCCCAGATGAACCTGCACAGGTGTCAGGACCACAACCCTCACCTCCCCAGATGAACCTGAGCAGGTGTCAGGACCACAACCCTCACCTCCCCAGATGAACCTGCACAGGTGTCAGGACCACAACCCTCACCTCCCCAGATGAACCTGAGCAGGTGTCAGGACCACAACCCTCACCTCCCCAGATGAACCTGAGGTGTCAGGACCACAACCCTCGCCTCCCCAGATGAACCTGAGCAGGTGTCAGGATCACAACCCTCACCTCCCCAGATGAACCTGAGCAGGTGTCAGGACCACAACCCTCACCTCCCCAGATGAACCTGAGCAGGTGTCAGGACCACAGCCCTCACCTCCCCAGATGAACCTGAGCAGGTGTCAGGATCACAGTCACCTCCCCAGAGGAACCTGCACAGGTGTCAGGATCACAACCCTCGCCTCCCCAGATGAACCTGAGCAGGTGTCAGGACCACAACCCTCACCTCCCCAGATGAACCTGAGGTGTCAGGACCACAACCCTCACCTCCCCAGATGAAACTGAGGTGTCAGGATCACAACCCTCACCTCCCCAGATGAACCTGAGGAGGTGTCAGGACCACAACCCTCACCTCCCCAGATGAACCTGCACAGGTGTCAGGACCACAACCCTCACCTCCCCAGAGGAACCTGCACAGGTGTCAGGACCACAACCCTCTCCTCCCCAGATGAACCTGCACAGGTGTCAGGATCACAACCCTCACCTCCCCAGATGAACCTGAGCAGGTGTCAGGATCACAACCCTCGCCTCCCAAGATGAACCTGAACAGGTGTCAGGACCACAACCCTCACCTCCCCAGATGAACCTGAGCAGGTGTCAGGATCACAACCCTCACCTCCCCAGATGAACCTGAGCAGGTGTCAGGACCACAACCCTCACCTCCCCAGATGAACCTGAGCAGGTGTCAGGATCACAACCCTCGCCTCCCAAGATGAACCTGAGCAGGTGTCAGGACCACAACCCTCACCTCCCCAAATGAACCTGAGCAGGTGTCAGGATCACAACCCTCACCTCCCCAGATGAACCTGAGGAGGTGTCAGGATCACAACCCTCACCTCCCCAGATGAACCTGAGCAGGTGTCAGGACCACAACGCTCACCTCCCCAGATGAACCTGAGGAGGTGTCAGGATCACAACCCTCACCTCCCCAGATGAACCTGAGCAGGTGTCAGGACCACAACCCTCACCTCCCCAGATGAACCTGAGGAGGTGTCAGGATCACAACCCTCACCTCCCCAGATGAACCTGAGCAGGTGTCAGGATCACAACCCTCACCTCCCCAGATGAACCTGAGCAGGTATCAGGACCACAACCCTCACGTCCCCAGATGAACCTGAGGTGTCAGGATCACAACCCTCACCTCCCCAGATGAACCTGAGCAGGTGTCAGGATTACAACCCTCACCTCCCGAGATGAACCTGAGGAGGTGTCAGGATCACAACCCTCACCTCCCCAGATGAACCTGAGGAGGTGTCAGGACCACAACCCTCACCTCCCCAGATGAACCTGAGGAGGTGTCAGGATCACAACCCTCACCTCCCCAGATGAACCTGAGCAGGTGTCAGGACCACAACCCTCACCTCCCCAGATGAACCTGAGCAGGCGTCAGGATCACAACCCTCACCTCCCCAGATGAACCTGAGCAGGTGTCAGGATCACAACCCTCACCTCCCCAGATGAACCTGAGGTGTCAGGATCACAACCCTCACCTCCACAGATGAACCTGAGCAGGTGTCAGGATTACAACCCTCACCTCCCCAGATGAACCTGAGCAGGTGTCAGGACCACAACCCTCACCTCCCCAGATGAACCTGAGCAGGTGTCAGGACCACAACCCTCACCTCCCCAGATGAACCTGAGCAGGTGTCAGGACCACAACCCTCACCTCCCCAGAAGAACCTGAGCAGGTGTCAGGACCACAACCCTCACCTCCCCAGATGAACCTGAGGAGGTGTCAGGATCACAACCCTCACCTCCCCAGATGAACCTGAGCAGGTGTCAGGACCACAACCCTCGCCTCCCCAGATGAACCTGCACAGGTGTCAGGACCACAACCCTCACCTCCCCAGATGAACCTGCACAGGTGTCAGGACCACAACCCTCACCTCCCCAGATGAACCTGAGCAGGTGTCAGGACCACAACCCTCACCTCCCCAGATGAACCTGAGCAGGTGTCAGGACCACAACCCTCACCTCCCCAGATGAACCTGAGCAGGTGTCAGGACCACAACCCTCACCGCCCCAGATGAACCTGAGCAGGTGTCAGGACCACAACCCTCACCTCCCCAGATGAACCTGAGGAGGTGTCAGGATCACAACCCTCACCTCCCCAGATGAACCTGAGCAGGTGTCAGGACCACAACCCTCGCCTCCCCAGATGAACCTGCACAGGTGTCAGGACCACAACCCTCACCTCCCCAGATGAACCTGAGGTGTCAGGACCACAACCCTCACCTCCCCAGATGAACCTGAGCAGGTGTCAGGACCACAACCCTCACCTCCCCAGATGAACCTGAGGTGTCAGGACCACAACCCTCACCTCCCCAGATGAACCTGAGCAGGTGTCAGGATCACAACCCTCACCTCCCCAGATGAACCTGAGCAGGTGTCAGGACCACAACCCTCACCTCCCCAGATGAACCTGAGCAGGTGTCAGGACCACAGCCCTCACCTCCCCAGATGAACCTGAGCAGGTGTCAGGATCACAGTCACCTCCCCAGAGGAACCTGCACAGGTGTCAGGATCACAACCCTCGCCTCCCCAGATGAACCTGAGCAGGTGTCAGGACCACAACCCTCACCTCCCCAGATGAACCTGAGGTGTCAGGACCACAACCCTCACCTCCCCAGATGAAACTGAGGTGTCAGGATCACAACCCTCACCTCCCCAGATGAACCTGAGGAGGTGTCAGGACCACAACCCTCACCTCCCCAGATGAACCTGCACAGGTGTCAGGACCACAACCCTCACCTCCCCAGAGGAACCTGCACAGGTGTCAGGACCACAACCCTCTCCTCCCCAGATGAACCTGCACAGGTGTCAGGATCACAACCCTCACCTCCCCAGATGAACCTGAGCAGGTGTCAGGATCACAACCCTCGCCTCCCAAGATGAACCTGAACAGGTGTCAGGACCACAACCCTCACCTCCCCAGATGAACCTGAGCAGGTGTCAGGATCACAACCCTCACCTCCCCAGATGAACCTGAGCAGGTGTCAGGACCACAACCCTCACCTCCCCAGATGAACCTGAGCAGGTGTCAGGATCACAACCCTCGCCTCCCAAGATGAACCTGAGCAGGTGTCAGGACCACAGCCCTCACCTCCCCAAATGAACCTGAGCAGGTGTCAGGATCACAACCCTCACCTCCCCAGATGAACCTGAGGAGGTGTCAGGATCACAACCCTCACCTCCCCAGATGAACCTGAGCAGGTGTCAGGACCACAACCCTCACCTCCCCAGATGAACCTGAGGAGGTGTCAGGATCACAACCCTCACCTCCCCAGATGAACCTGAGCAGGTGTCAGGACCACAACCCTCACCTCCCCAGATGAACCTGAGGAGGTGTCAGGATCACAACCCTCACCTCCCCAGATGAACCTGAGCAGGTGTCAGGATCACAACCCTCACCTCCCCAGATGAACCTGAGCAGGTATCAGGACCACAACCCTCACGTCCCCAGATGAACCTGAGGTGTCAGGATCACAACCCTCACCTCCCCAGATGAACCTGAGCAGGTGTCAGGATTACAACCCTCACCTCCCGAGATGAACCTGAGGAGGTGTCAGGATCACAACCCTCACCTCCCCAGATGAACCTGAGGAGGTGTCAGGACCACAACCCTCACCTCCCCAGATGAACCTGAGGAGGTGTCAGGATCACAACCCTCACCTCCCCAGATGAACCTGAGCAGGTGTCAGGACCACAACCCTCACCTCCCCAGATGAACCTGAGCAGGCGTCAGGATCACAACCCTCACCTCCCCAGATGAACCTGAGCAGGTGTCAGGATCACAACCCTCACCTCCCCAGATGAACCTGAGGTGTCAGGATCACAACCCTCACCTCCCCAGATGAACCTGAGCAGGTGTCAGGATTACAACCCTCACCTCCCCAGATGAACCTGAGCAGGTGTCAGGACCACAACCCTCACCTCCCCAGATGAACCTGAGCAGGTGTCAGGACCACAACCCTCACCTCCCCAGATGAACCTGAGCAGGTGTCAGGACCACAACCCTCACCTCCCCAGATGAACCTGAGCAGGTGTCAGGACCACAACCCTCACCTCCCCAGAAGAACCTGAGCAGGTGTCAGGACCACAACCCTCACCTCCCCAGATGAACCTGAGCAGGTGTCAGGACCACAACCCTCACCTCCCCAGAAGAACCTGAGCAGGTGTCAAGACCACAACCCTCGCCTCCCCAGATGAACCTGAGCAGGTGTCAGGACCACAACCCTCGCCTCCCCAGATGAACCTGAGCAGGTGTCAGGATTACAACCCTCACCTCCCCAGATGAACCTGAGCAGGTGTCAGGACCACAACCCTCACCTCCCCAGATGAACCTGAGCAGGTGTCAGGACCACAACCCTCACCTCCCCAGATGAACCTGAGCAGGTGTCAGGACCACAACCCTCACCTCCCCAGATGAACCTGAGCAGGTGTCAGGACCACAACCCTCACCTCCCCAGAAGAACCTGAGCAGGTGTCAGGACCACAACCCTCACCTCCCCAGATGAACCTGAGCAGGTGTCAGGACCATAACCCTCACCTCCCCAGAAGAACCTGAGCAGGTGTCAGGACCACAACCCTCGCCTCCCCAGATGAACCTGAGCAGGTGTCAGGACCACAACCCTCGCCTCCCCAGATGAACCTGAGCAGGTGTCAGGATCACAACCCTCACCTCCCCAGATGAACCTGCACAGGTGTCAGGATCACAACCCTCACCTCCCCAGATGAACCTGAGCAGGTGTCAGGATCACAACCCTCGCCTCCCAAGATGAACCTGAACAGGTGTCAGGACCACAACCCTCACCTCCCCAGATGAACCTGAGCAGGTGTCAGGATCACAACCCTCACCTCCCCAGATGAACCTGAGCAGGTGTCAGGACCACAACCCTCACCTCCCCAGATGAACCTGAGCAGGTGTCAGGATCACAACCCTCGCCTCCCAAGATGAACCTGAGCAGGTGTCAGGACCACAGCCCTCACCTCCCCAGATGAACCTGAGCAGGTGTCAGGATCACAACCCTCACCTCCCCAGATGAACCTGAGCAGGTGTCAGGACCACAACCCTCACCTCCCCAGATGAACCTGAGGAGGTGTCAGGATCACAACCCTCACCTCCCCAGATGAACCTGAGCAGGTGTCAGGACCACAACCCTCACCTCCCCAGATGAACCTGAGGAAGTGTCAGGATCACAACCCTCACCTCCCCAGATGAACCTGAGCAGGTGTCAGGATCACAACCCTCACCTCCCCAGATGAACCTGAGCAGGTATCAGGACCACAACCCTCACGTCCCCAGATGAACCTGAGGTGTCAGGATCACAACCCTCACCTCCCCAGATGAACCTGAGCAGGTGTCAGGATTACAACCCTCACCTCCCGAGATGAACCTGAGGAGGTGTCAGGATCACAACCCTCACCTCCCCAGATGAACCTGAGGAGGTGTCAGGACCACAACCCTCACCTCCCCAGATGAACCTGAGGAGGTGTCAGGATCACAACCCTCACCTCCCCAGATGAACCTGAGCAGGTGTCAGGACCACAACCCTCACCTCCCCAGATGAACCTGAGCAGGCGTCAGGATCACAACCCTCACCTCCCCAGATGAACCTGAGCAGGTGTCAGGATCACAACCCTCACCTCCCCAGATGAACCTGAGGTGTCAGGATCACAACCCTCACCTCCCCAGATGAACCTGAGCAGGTGTCAGGATTACAACCCTCACCTCCCCAGATGAACCTGAGCAGGTGTCAGGACCACAACCCTCACCTCCCCAGATGAACCTGAGCAGGTGTCAGGACCACAACCCTCACCTCCCCAGATGAACCTGAGCAGGTGTCAGGACCACAACCCTCACCTCCCCAGAAGAACCTGAGCAGGTGTCAGGACCACAACCCTCACCTCCCCAGATGAACCTGAGCAGGTGTCAGGACCACAACCCTCACCTCCCCAGAAGAACCTGAGCAGGTGTCAAGACCACAACCCTCGCCTCCCCAGATGAACCTGAGCAGGTGTCAGGACCACAACCCTCGCCTCCCCAGATGAACCTGGGCAGGTGTCAGGATCACAACCCTCACCTCCCCAGATGAACCTTAGGTGTCAGGATCACAACCCTCACCTCCCCAGATGAACCTGAGCAGGTGTCAGGACCACAACCCTCACCTCCCCAGATGAACCTGAGCAGGTGTCAGGACCACAGCCCTCACCTCCCCAGATGAACCTGAGGAGGTGTCAGGATCACAACCCTCACCTCCCCAGATGAACCTGAGCAGGTGTCAGGACCACAACCCTCACCTCCCCAGATGAACCTGAGCAGGTGTCAGGATCACAACCCTCGCCTCCCCAGATGAACCTGCACAGGTGTCAGGACCACAACCCTCACCTCCCCAGATGAACCTGAGGTGTTAGGACCACAACCCTCACCTCCCCAGATGAACCTGCACAGGTGTCAGGATCACAACCCTCACCTCCCCAGATGAACCTGAGCAGGTGTCAGGATCACAACCCTCACCTCCCCAGATGAACCTGAGCAGGTGTCAGGATCACAACCCTCACCTCCCCAGATGAACCTGAGCAGGTGTCAGGACCACAACCCTCGCCTCCCCAGATGAACCTGAGCAGGTGTCAGGACGACAACCCTCACCTCCCCAGATGAACCTGCACAGGTGTCAGGACCACAACCCTCACCTCCCCAGATAAACCTGCACAGGTGTCAGGATCACAACCCTCACCTCCCCAGATGAACCTGAGCAGGTGTCAGGACCACAACCCTCACCTCCCCAGATGAACCTGAGGAGGTGTCAGGATCACAACCCTCACCTCCCCAGATGAACCTGAGCAGGTGTCAGGACCACAACCCTCACCTCCCCAGATGAACCTGAGGAGGTGTCAGGATCACAACCCTCACCTCCCCAGATGAACCTGAGCAGGTGTCAGGATCACAACCCTCACCTCCCCAGATGAACCTGAGCAGGTATCAGGACCACAACCCTCACGTCCCCAGATGAACCTGAGCAGGTGTCAGGATTACAACCCTCACCTCCCGAGATGAACCTGAGGAGGTGTCAGGATCACAACCCTCACCTCCCCAGATGAACCTGAGGAGGTGTCAGGACCCCAACCCTCACCTCCCCAGATGAACCTGAGGAGGTGTCAGGATCACAACCCTCACCTCCCCAGATGAACCTGAGCAGGTGTCAGGACCACAACCCTCACCTCCCCAGATGAACCTGAGCAGGCGTCAGGATCACAACCCTCACCTCCCCAGATGAACCTGAGCAGGTGTCAGGATCACAACCCTCACCTCCCCAGATGAACCTGAGGTGTCAGGATCACAACCCTCACCTCCCCAGATGAACCTGAGCAGGTGTCAGGATTACAACCCTCACCTCCCCAGATGAACCTGAGCAGGTGTCAGGACCACAACCCTCACCTCCCCAGATGAACCTGAGCAGGTGTCAGGACCACAACCCTCACCTCCCCAGATGAACCTGAGCAGGTGTCAGGACCACAACCCTCACCTCCCCAGAAGAACCTGAGCAGGTGTCAGGACCACAACCCTCACCTCCCCAGATGAACCTGAGCAGGTGTCAGGACCACAACCCTCACCTCCCCAGAAGAACCTGAGCAGGTGTCAAGACCACAACCCTCGCCTCCCCAGATGAACCTGAGCAGGTGTCAGGACCACAACCCTCGCCTCCCCAGATGAACCTGAGCAGGTGTCAGGATCACAACCCTCACCTCCCCAGATGAACCTTAGGTGTCAGGATCACAACCCTCACCTCCCCAGATGAACCTGAGCAGGTGTCAGGACCACAACCCTCACCTCCCCAGATGAACCTGAGCAGGTGTCAGGACCACAGCCCTCACCTCCCCAGATGAACCTGAGGAGGTGTCAGGATCACAACCCTCACCTCCCCAGATGAACCTGAGCAGGTGTCAGGACCACAACCCTCACCTCCCCAGATGAACCTGAGCAGGTGTCAGGATCACAACCCTCGCCTCCCCAGATGAACCTGCACAGGTGTCAGGACCACAACCCTCACCTCCCCAGATGAACCTGAGGTGTTAGGACCACAACCCTCACCTCCCCAGATGAACCTGCACAGGTGTCAGGATCACAACCCTCACCTCCCCAGATGAACCTGAGCAGGTGTCAGGATCACAACCCTCACCTCCCCAGATGAACCTGAGCAGGTGTCAGGATCACAACCCTCACCTCCCCAGATGAACCTGAGCAGGTGTCAGGACCACAACCCTCGCCTCCCCAGATGAACCTGAGCAGGTGTCAGGACGACAACCCTCACCTCCCCAGATGAACCTGCACAGGTGTCAGGACCACAACCCTCACCTCCCCAGATGAACCTGCACAGGTGTCAGGATCACAACCCTCACCTCCCCAGATGAACCTGCACAGGTGTCAGGATCACAACCCTCACCTCCCCAGATGAACCTGAGCAGGTGTCAGGACCACAACCCTCGCCTCCCCAGATGAACCTGAGCAGGTGTCAGGATCACAACCCTGACCTCCCCAGATGAACCTGAGCAGGTGTCAGGACCACAACCCTCACCTCCCCAGATGAACCTGAGGAGGTGTCAGGATCACAACCCTCACCTCCCCAGATGAACCTGAGGAGGTGTCAGGACCACAACCCTCACCTCCCCAGATGAACCTGAGGAGGTGTCAGGATCACAACCCTCACCTCCCCAGATGAACCTGAGCAGGTGTCAGGATCACAACCCTCACCTCCCCAGATGAACCTGAGCAGGTGTCAGGACCACAACCCTCACCTCCCCAGATGAACCTGAGGTGTCAGGATCACAACCCTCACCTCCCCAGATGAACCTGAGCAGGTGTCAGGATTACAACCCTCACCTCCCCAGATGAACCTGAAGAGGTGTCAGGATCACAACCCTCACCTCCCCAGATGAACCTGAGGAGGTGTCAGGACCACAACCCTCACCTCCCCAGATGAACCTGAGGAGGTGTCAGGATCACAACCCTCACCTCCCCAGATGAACCTGAGCAGGTGTCAGGATCACAACCCTCACCTCCCCAGATGAACCTGAGCAGGTGTCAGGACCACAACCCTCACCTCCCCAGATGAACCTGAGGTGTCAGGATCACAACACTCACCTCCCCAGATGAACCTGAGCAGGTGTCAGGATTACAACCCTCACCTCCCCAGATGAACCTGAGCAGGTGTCAGGACCACAACCCTCACCTCCCCAGATGAACCTGAGGTGTCAGGACCACAACCCTCACCTCCCCAGATGAACCTGAGCAGGTGTCAGGACCACAACCCTCACCTCCCCAGAAGAACCTGAGCAGGTGTCAGGACCACAACCCTCACCTCCCCAGATGAACCTGAGCAGGTGTCAGGACCACAACCCTCACCTCCCCAGAAGAACCTGAGCAGGTGTCAAGACCACAACCCTCGCCTCCCCAGATGAACCTGAGCAGGTGTCAGGACCACAACCCTCACCTCCCCAGATGAACCTGAGCAGGTGTCAGGATCACAACCCTCACCTCCCCAGATGAACCTTAGGTGTCAGGATCACAACCCTCACCTCCCCAGATGAACCTGAGCAGGTGTCAGGACCACAACCCTCACCTCCCCAGATGAACCTGCACAGGTGTCAGGACCACAACCCTCACCTCCCCAGATGAACCTGAGCAGGTGTCAGGACCACAACCCTCACCTCCCCAGATGAACCTGAGCAGGTGTCAGGACCACAACCCTCACCTCCCCAGATGAACCTGAGCAGGTGTCAGGACCACAACCCTCACCTCCCCAGATGAACCTGAGCAGGTGTCAGGACCACAACCCTCACCGCCCCAGATGAACCTGAGCAGGTGTCAGGACCACAACCCTCACCTCCCCAGATGAACCTGAGGAGGTGTCAGGATCACAACCCTCACCTCCCCAGATGAACCTGAGGAGGTGTCAGGATCACAACCCTCACCTCCCCAGATGAACCTGAGCAGGTGTCAGGACCACAACCCTCACCTCCCCAGATGAACCTGAGCAGGCGTCAGGATCACAACCCTCACCTCCCCAGATGAACCTGAGCAGGTGTCAGGATCACAACCCTCACCTCCCCAGATGAACCTGAGGTGTCAGGATCACAACCCTCACCTCCCCAGATGAACCTGAGCAGGTGTCAGGACCACAACCCTCGCCTCCCCAGATGAACCTGAGCAGGTGTCAGGACGACAACCCTCACCTCCCCAGATGAACCTGCACAGGTGTCAGGACCACAACCCTCACCTCCCCAGATAAACCTGCACAGGTGTCAGGATCACAACCCTCACCTCCCCAGATGAACCTGCACAGGTGTCAGGACCACAACCCTCACCTCCCCAGATGAACCTGAGCAGGTGTCAGGACCACAACCCTCGCCTCCCCAGATGAACCTGAGCAGGTGTCAGGATCACAACCCTCACCTCCCCAGATGAACCTGAGCAGGTGTCAGGACCACAACCCTCACCTCCCCAGATGAACCTGAGGAGGTGTCAGGATCACAACCCTCACCTCCCCAGATGAACCTGAGGAGGTGTCAGGACCACAACCCTCACCTCCCCAGATGAACCTGAGGAGGTGTCAGGATCACAACCCTCACCTCCCCAGATGAACCTGAGCAGGTGTCAGGATCACAACCCTCACCTCCCCAGATGAACCTGAGCAGGTGTCAGGACCACAACCCTCACCTCCCCAGATGAACCTGAGGTGTCAGGATCACAACCCTCACCTCCCCAGATGAACCTGAGCAGGTGTCAGGATTACAACCCTCACCTCCCCAGATGAACCTGAAGAGGTGTCAGGATCACAACCCTCACCTCCCCAGATGAACCTGAGGAGGTGTCAGGACCACAACCCTCACCTCCCCAGATGAACCTGAGGAGGTGTCAGGATCACAACCCTCACCTCCCCAGATGAACCTGAGCAGGTGTCAGGATCACAACCCTCACCTCCCCAGATGAACCTGAGCAGGTGTCAGGACCACAACCCTCACCTCCCCAGATGAACCTGAGGTGTCAGGATCACAACACTCACCTCCCCAGATGAACCTGAGCAGGTGTCAGGATTACAACCCTCACCTCCCCAGATGAACCTGAGCAGGTGTCAGGACCACAACCCTCACCTCCCCAGATGAACCTGAGGTGTCAGGACCACAACCCTCACCTCCCCAGATGAACCTGAGCAGGTGTCAGGACCACAACCCTCACCTCCCCAGAAGAACCTGAGCAGGTGTCAGGACCACAACCCTCACCTCCCCAGATGAACCTGAGCAGGTGTCAGGACCACAACCCTCACCTCCCCAGAAGAACCTGAGCAGGTGTCAAGACCACAACCCTCGCCTCCCCAGATGAACCTGAGCAGGTGTCAGGACCACAACCCTCACCTCCCCAGATGAACCTGAGCAGGTGTCAGGATCACAACCCTCACCTCCCCAGATGAACCTTAGGTGTCAGGATCACAACCCTCACCTCCCCAGATGAACCTGAGCAGGTGTCAGGACCACAACCCTCACCTCCCCAGATGAACCTGCACAGGTGTCAGGACCACAACCCTCACCTCCCCAGATGAACCTGCACAGGTGTCAGGATCACAACCCTCACCTCCCCAGATGAACCTGCACAGGTGTCAGGACCACAACCCTCACCTCCCCAGATGAACCTGAGCAGGTGTCAGGACCACAACCCTCGCCTCCCCAGATGAACCTGCACAGGTGTCAGGACCACAACCCTCACCTCCCCAGATGAACCTGAACAGGTGTCAGGACCACAACCCTCACCTCCCCAGATGAACCTGAGCAGGTGTCAGGATCACAACCCTCGCCTCCCCAGATGAACCTGAGCAGGTGTCAGGATCACAACCCTCACCTCCCCAGATGAACCTGCACAGGTGTCAGGACCACAACCCTCGCCTCCTCCAGAGTCCTCGCGGTAATGAAGCATGACAGTGGAGTAGTGAGGGTCTCGGGCTGTGGTGTAGGTGGGGTTGGGTGGATGTGGCGTACATGGGGAGAACCACTGCTCCCTTAGCCGGCCCCTGCTGCCAGGCCACACCTGCTCTGTGTGCCCGTCCTCACTAGTGGCCTCCTGGGCTGGTTCCGTGTCCTGTCTTCTCGCCTTCATTGCTCTACCACCCTGTCTGTTGTCTCTTGAGCCTGGCATCTAGAGTTGCCTGCCTGCCAGAGCTCCTGAGTCCTACAGACAGCACAGGTAGGTGGCAGTCCTGTCTGCTGAGACGGGTGCCCAGGCTCCTTCCTTCCTGAGCCTCTCCCTCAGCTCTGGCCAAGCCTGGGACGGGAAGCTCTTTGCCTGTGGGAGTGTGACAAGTAGAGAAGATGCCAGGCATGTCCCTGCATGGCTCACAGGATCCTGGACCCCAGGTGGACCCGCTGGGGTCATCGTGATGGCTCAGTAAACGTCAGTAGAGCTGGGCAATGGTGGCTCATGCCTGAAACCCTAACAACCCAGGAAGCTGGTGCTTGTGGTTCAAAGCCAGCCCTGGCAGAGAAATCTGGAAGGTTCTTATCTCCATTTAACCACCAAAAAACCAGAAGGGAAGTTGTCATTCAAGTAGTAGAGTGCTAAGCCTTGAGTGAAAAATGTAAGGGACAGCGTCCTTAGTTTAAGTCTCAGTAAAACCCCACTGGAAGGACAAAGTGGCAGCCAGCAAGAACTGCTGCTCCAAAGATGCACTGCAGCCCTCCAGTGGCTTTTACACACGACTGGAGCCACAGGAAGCCACAGTGCCACCACCACCACCAGTAAAAACCCACATTTCCCCAGCCACCACACGCCAGACCCCGCTGGCTGACAAGCGAGGGGGTTTGAATTTGAAAGGCTTCCCATTCTGGGTCATGGTACAAAGCAAAGTTTTCACAATGCACTACACAGTAAAACTTCATAAACACGAGAGCTCATTAAACTCAGTGGGAAGGAGGCGGCCCCCTGCAGGAAATAAGGAAGCCATCGTTCCACACTCAGTGTGGTCCCGTCTCCTTAGGGTCACGGCCACCAAATCTACATCTTGAAGTCATCACGCTGGCGGTTCACAGCTGCAAGGCCAGGTGCTCTGCAGCCACTGCCGGTATTACAGACTGGCCCCATCTGAGCTCAGCATGAGCTCAGCTCTGAATCCACAGACCCACACATGTACATATGCGTGCACGTGCAGGAGTTACTTGTGTCACACACTCACGGCACCTTTTCTTGCTGTCCTGAAGGTGCCTAGAAGGAATGACACTCCACAAACACAAGGTACTGTGAAGACACTATGGCACTGTGAATCCCATTCTCAACTCACAGGAGACAGGGCTCTTCCAAGAAAAGACAAGTGCTAGCTCAGGGCTGAGAACGTCCAGGGAATGCCCAGAATATCTACTACCAAAGAGCTTGAGGAATCACACTAAGAATCTTCCACTAGCCAAATCTGGACAGTTTAAGCACAAAAACCAACCAGGGCCACTCAATGGTGGTTTAGGCTTATAACCCTAGTGATTCAGAAGGCTGAGATCTGAAGATGGAGGTTTGGAGCCAGCTAGGACAGATAAGTCTAATAGGAGAGAAGAATCTCTCCTATTACCTAGCACCAAAGCCAGAAGTGGAGGTGTGGCTCAACTGTGAGAGCTAAATGAGAGAGTACGGACCCGAGTTCAAATCCCAGCGCATACCAAACTACAAAGCTAGCAAAGGAAGTGGAGGGGTGGGCGACTGAGCAGGAGCGTCTACTCACACTGCCCCACAACACCAAATTGGCAAGCGCTCACGGACAAGAATATGTGTGAGTACAGAATCTAGCCCAGAGATCCAGAACCCAGTGGAGGGGAAACTCCAAGAGCTGGGCTTTCCCTGCATGCGCCTCCTGTAGGGACTGCCTGCATTTCCCAGCCTCCATCCTGTCTCACCCTGGACCGCGGTGGGTGTGGGTGCCGAAGGTCACGAGAGGGGAAGCAGCTCTGAAAGCTGAGAGCTCTCAGTAGCCAGCCACCCCAAGGGAAGGTGCCCGACTGTGGGCACCCGTGGACACCAGTGAGAAGCACACAGCACCAAGTCCCTGGAAGAATTAAGACAAGCCTTAGCGGGCACTGGTGGCTCTTACCTGTAAGATCTGAGGACTGTGGTTCAAAGCCAGCCCAGGCAGGAAAATCTTATTGGAGACTCTCATCTCCAATTAACCATCAGAAAAGCCATTAGTAGAGCCGTGGCTCAAGTGGCAGAGCACTGGCCTTCAAGGAAAAAGCTAAGGGAGCCCCCAGCCCAATACACACACGCACATGTGCATACACACGTACACACACATATCCATACCCAAAGCCATTTATACATTCCGCACGCCCCTGCTCCCCTGCTTTCAAAAATCAAACGGCATTATTTCACAGAAAGAGGAAAGCAATCTTTAGACCTACAAGAGACACTGAAGAGTCAAAGCAATCTAAGAACAAAGCTGGAAGAATGACTCTACCAGTTTCAAACTACTGTCATCACAGTAGTGACATTAAAAACAGGCAGACCAGGCAGAAACAAAATGAGCACTGGTGGCTCAGGCCTGTGATCCCAGCTACTCAGGAAGCTGAGATCTGGAGCAAAGACTAGGCTGGACTTTATTTTCTGCAGTGCTAGGGCCTAGCACATGCTACTACTACTGAGCTACATCCAGCCCCGGGGCCCTTACTTTGAACCAATATACCTTTGTAAGCCGTATATTATTAAACCATTAAAGCCTTATGTGCAAATACTGGTGCCGTGAGACCTTCAGAGGTCAACAAGAAAAGATCCTTCATACTGCCTTTTCAGATGTGGATCCAACAACACAGGCCATGCAAGAGCAAGTGCCATCCATAAACTCGGAAGCACAGCAAAGGAAGCGACACAGCGGAGAGGCACTCCAGGACTGCAGGCAGGGGAGAGTATCTGTACATCATGTGTCTCTTAAGGGCTTAATACAAGAAACACATAAGGAATGCACACAACTGAATAAAAGCAATACTCCTGCCCAACCTGGCCAAAGGCCAAAGGTTAGCGGGCATCTAAAAAGCTGCTCTGCCTCCTGAATAGCCAGGAAAATGCAAATGAAGACCGTAACAAGGCGTCACCTGGCAGCTGTTTGGATAGCTAGTGCTAAAACAGCAGAAGGTACGTGTTGGCAAGGGTATGACCAGAAAGCAACTAGAAAGGAACCAAAACGAGGCAAAAATGCAAACTAGTACAGTCATTATGTAAAACAGTAGCGAAGTTCCTCAAAAAATTAAAAGTAGAAGTGCCATGCAGTCCGGTAGGATTGGAGAGCATGGAAGAGACGCCGGCTCTTCATGTGCCTGCAGCCCTGTGCCACAGTGCTACCTGTGGCGGGCACCAGTGCGGGCCTCCGGCCAGAAGCAGAGATATGGTCTGTGACTATGCAGACGGACGCATGGGAGGCCAGGCAGGGGCAGGGGCGGTGCAGGGGGTGTGGAAGTAGGCTCTGTGGTCCCCATGTCAGCGGTACCAACAGGTGGTTTACTTAACCTGCCTTCCACACCACTGGGTGAAGCCCACGCTGTACGTGGAGGGGTGACTGCTGAGAAGAGCAGCAAAGCAACATACTCTCCACTCTGCTCCACCGCGAGGGCTGCATGACACAGGCAGCCTCCGGGAGGACACAGGCTGGTCAAGTCCTCACACGAGGACTCCAGACTGACCGTGGCCTGTGCCAGGCATGAGCACTCGTCGGCCAAGGCCTGGTTCTGGCTAGTGGCTGCTCCAGCTGGAGACGAGCTGGGGCGACTCAGAACCCTCGAACCTTCACCACACACACTGGCCGTAGGTGGCTGTGTCCTAACACCCAGGGCATAGGGGACGGGTATCCAAACAAGGGCTGTCATGATCCCCACAGGCTGTGACAAGTACCGAGCTCAGAGAGGACCCCAGCAATCCCCCTCCCCCACCCCCCGTGTCTAGGGTCACATGTTTCAGAGGCACCAGCTGTTGACGTGCCACACATAGACCCACGCAAGATGCAGGGTCCACCATGAAATGGAAGAAATCCTAACCAAGACCCTCTCCTTGTGTTCTCCTCACGATGCTGTGGTCACCCTACTCAAGCACTTGGGTGCAGTGGCTTGCTGGTGTTGGCACCCAAGTGGTTCAGATCTGAGCCTCCTTCCTGTCTGGGAAAGCAGGAGTCCGGAACGACCGTTTCCAATGTTTTACAAATACAGAAAAGTTGTCAGAACACACATTTGACGGAAGTGAATTTCAACAGTGACGAGGTGGCCTCACTTGCTTTCCCTGAGTCCTTCCAAGACTACCTGTACACTGCAGACTTCTTCAAAACAGAAAAGACGGAGGCCTGAGCCTGTCACCAAGGCCCCGCCTCAGAGCACTGCCAGTGTTCTGGAGCATGGCACTTGGGCAGGGCTCCCATGCTTCCGTTTCTGGAGGTGGTACTGGAGCTTGCCCTGGGGGGCTCGCACACTCACACTCTAGGCGGGCGCTCCGTCACTTCAGCCCAAGCCTCGGCTCCTTTTTACCTTTGTTCCGTTCTTCTGAAAGCTTTAGAAAGGACTTTGTGGTAACAGGGTTCAAGTGGACGGGACAGTGAGGCTCCTCAGAACTGGTTATCTTCAGGGGGGTCTTGCTTTCAGTCTGGCTGCAGTCCATGTACGGGGATGGCAGGTGTACCCCCTTGTAGCTGGGACGGCAGAGGAAGTCGCCATGCCCACCTATTGCTGAGGTAGAGCCCATCAATTTCACTTGGCTTGGACTGGGCTAGAACTGCCATCCTCCACTTCCACTTCCCAAGCAGCTGGCATTTCAGGGGTGAGCTACCCCAATCTGCCATCTTTGTGCTGCTTCTGTACAACAGCAGTGCTCAGTCTTCATGGCAAAGTCTATAATACATATATGCACAGAATACCAAGCTACTTAAAAAGTAGAGCTATTCCTGTAATATACCCATATAATTAATTTTCTCAGTGTTGGGAATCAAATCCAAGGCCTCAAGATGGCTAGGTGAGTACTCTGCCAAAATGGCAAAAGCCTATTTATTTAAAAGCAATCCTAAAATCATAGACTGTATTAGCCATCCTCACTGAAGCAGTTACTACCATGAGATAACTCACATTTTATTAAGTTACTACCATGAGGCCAGCACTGCTCAAACGTGGCCCCACTGGACACAGGCTGCGGTTGCAGCTTCTCCTCCACAGGGCCTCACCGAGCAGCATGGCCCACTACTGTTTCCTGTAACAGAGCCCCTTCTGGAACCAAAGGCTTTCATTGAACACATCCTCAACACCTGCAGTCTACGGAAGACTCGTCTCATAAGGCTGCTTCTGCGCATCAGGCCTAGGCCTCCTGGCTAAGAACAATGGCTCCGTGGCCCACAGTGTGTGGGCACAGGGAGCAGGGCTCGGGGGTTGACAGTACGGAGGTTCAGGTTCTGACACAGGAGCATTCTGACTTGGGTTCTATGCACACACCTTAGAGGCTGTTTTCAGCTACAGAGGAGGTTTAGGAACGTCTCCAGGGTGAGAAGGAAGGTCACTGATGTTCATGCCCACAGAACCCACGCTGTGGCGACCTCCACTACATAATAAAACACATTCACGCTGGGTGTGCTGGCCACACCTGTAACCCAGCACTAGGACAGGAGGGTCTGGAGTTCCACCATACACGCAGGACCAGATAGTAAGACCAGGTCTCAAAAGCTCAAACAAGATACAGTGCCTATGGCTCATGCCTGTATCTTAGCTCCTCGGGAGAGGCAGAGATCTGAGGGTCAAGGTTGGAAGCCAGCCTAGGCTTTAGGAAAGCTCATGAGACTTTTTTTTTTTGTCATGGGGCTTGAATCTGGGCCTGGGCACTGTCCCTGAGCTCTTCAGCTCAAGGCTACTGCCCTACCCTTAGCCACAGTGCCATTTCTGGTTTTCTAGTGGTTAACTGGAGGTAAGAGTCTCACATGCTCAGGCTGGCTTTAAACCGCAATCCTCAGATCTTAGCCTCCTGAGTAGCTAGGATTACAGGCGTGAGCCACCATGCCCAGCTCATGAGACTATCTCCAATTAACTATCAAAAAATAGTAAAAGTGGAGTCATGGTGCAAATGTAAAGCCCTGGATTTGAGCATAAAAATCTCAGGGACAGTGCCCAGGCTGAGTTTGAGCCCTACCAATAACAATGGGTGTAAAGCATGCATGCACGCACGCACGCACGCACGCACGCACGCACGCACGCACGCACGCATGCACGCACGCACACAAAATCAAAGCCAGATTAATTACTAAAAAAGCATACATCAGGTGATCCATACAAAAATTTGATCCGAAGCACATTGGATATTTATAAGGATATCAACCGGCTTTTGTCAAAATTTCACTACATTGAAAGTATTAATAAATACATCAAGTATCACATTGACTTGTTTTTAACCTTTTAACCAACATTAAAGACAATTCATCAATTAACGATCACTAATGCCCCCTAGTGGCATATTTCATCATTAAAAGAATTAAGGCAACCATAGAGGTGGCTCAGGGTAGAAAACCACCCAATATAGCTCTCATCTCTCTTCCTTCTTAACTATATACAGTAAGTTATATGAAACATACAATTATGCCTGGATTTAAAAAAATTATCTCAAGGGAGGGGGAGGGGTACAGTCTAAATAGAGTGTTTTGAGCTCTGAGTTCAAACCCTAGTCTTGCAACAACAAAAACCATCTCTAAGCTGGATGCTGTGGCTCACACGTGTAATCCTAGCTACTCTGGAGGCTGAGATCTGAGGATGGTGGCTCAGAGCCAGCTTGGGCACTAAAGTCTGTGAGACTCTTATCTCCACTTAAACACTAGAAAAGGGGAAATGGAGCTGTGGCTCAAGGGTAGGGCAGTAGCCTTGAGCTGGAGAGCTCAGGGACAACGCTCAGGCCCAGAGTTCAAGCCCCATGACCCCCCCACACACACAAAAATCTCTAAATACCATACTTAAAATGTGATAATCATTGAACACTTTGCATAATCTTCTGACATTTGGAAAGTAAAATGGGATGCTGTGAGGCGTAACATCCACCTTATTACACACAGATGGCAGGACAGGCTAAGTCACCGAGGACATGTCTCATTTCTGGGCCAGCTAACTGTGGCACTCCCAAGTCCCTTACATCCTCAGGATGGCTCTGCCCTGTAGAGACTTGGTGGCAAGGCCAGCTCTCTCTCGCAGCTCACTGGCCTCCTCAGCGCTCTGGTGGGCCTGCACATGCTTCAGTAAGAAGTGGCCAATGAAGAGCTTCAGGCCTTCCCGCAGCACGCCCAGCTTGGGGTTGTCAGACACTCTGGAAGGGAACCAGATTCAGGTGAGGAGGGGCTCGTCCCTCAGACTTCAATGCCAGGGACCTCACCTGGCCAGGGGTGGACCACACCCAGGGTCTCGCATGTGATTGGCCTAGGCAACTCCTTTACACCTGGGCGATACCCCAGTCTCCTGTTCTTTTTAAACCCTCGGCCCCCTTCCTCATTCCCTCTAGTCCTGTCTTGGTATAGTCTTGCTGTGCGGCCCAAGCTGGCTGTACATTTCCAGGCAAGAACTTGCAACTGGGACAATGGCTGCATTCCACCACATCCAGCTTCTTTCAAACGCAGAATCTTTTGCCAGGCTGGCCTTGAACCAATATCTTCCCACTACTTATCGATCCTGGGTAGCCTAGATTACAGGTGGGAGACAGCTTGAATGGCTACTCAAGAACTTGTGAAGTCAAGCTCAGGGACAGTGCTCAGGCCACCAAGCCCCAGGACCAGCACACATGCAAAAAATTGCTGAATGAGAACTTGAAGCTCTGAGTTCAAGCCCAATACCACCACAAAAGAAAACACCAACAACTAGGAAGAGACTCAGTGATGGAGTCCAGGGTTTAAGCCCCAGCACAAAATAAAACCACTAACAAGAAACAACTAACATATCCTAAAAAATCATTTTCTATGAGGCAAGCTTACATTACTTAAATTCATTGATACTGGC
Source organism: Megascapheus bottae (assembly GCA_024803745.1). Taxonomy (NCBI): domain Eukaryota; kingdom Metazoa; phylum Chordata; class Mammalia; order Rodentia; family Geomyidae; genus Megascapheus; species Megascapheus bottae. The sequence continues at coordinate 1,600,780 of JANJXV010000114.1, forward strand.
TCTGAATTAAAACTACAATGGCTTGCAAATCAACAAGAATGAAGACAAGCTGGATACTTACTTGGCAAAAATCAAACCCAAGTCTTCAACTTCTGTTTCCATTAACACAATAGTTAGCACTTTCCGTAAGAAGAGAATTCGTGGTTTGTCTAGCTCACTGAATTCCACTACCTAGTGGTCAGAAGACAGAGAAAAGCAGCATTAGACAGGGTGAGCCAACTGTTCCCACAATTTGTAAACACAGCTAGCGGAAGGGCTCCTGAATTCCTCCCCTGCTCGATTCAGAGGCAGTTCCAGTCTGGTGAAGACAAGCATTCACAGGAACGCCCCAGCTGCATTGGGAGGTGCGGCTCGCATCTTTCCCTGCAAGCATGTGCAGGTGGCAAGTGGAGCTTTGGTAGAAGTAAACTTACATGACCGTTCCCAAACGGACTGGCCCAGCCACAATCCTGCATGGTCTCTCAGGAAAATGTCCACAAAGCCAGGAAATATTCTCCACATTTAGCAGAAAAACTGTACTAGAATACCAAAGATACATCAACAGGGATAGACTGCAAACTAAGCTGAATTTAGGAGAGTTCAGGAAAGACCTGCAGAGGCACACAGTCCCAGGATAGCATGGTACTGCCCAGGACGCATGTTGTTTACAGACACAGCATAGCAGTATACAAAAGTGTGCCCGAGTGAGGACAAATGGCAGATTAAACGTGTAACGTCCAGCGGGAGGAGACAGGCAAGGCCAGACAGAGCCTGCAGCCAGGGGGGTCCCAGAGCCGTGTCCTCCACAGTGGGTCCCTGTAACCTTGCCTGCTGCCCACCTGCCCGCTGGGCTGGCACCACTCTTCCTCCAGCCACACTGAGCTCTGTGTCTGAGCCCAACGGCAACCTTCCAGTACCCACTTCCCAAGACGCCGCCTTCACACTGGTGAAGGGCTCAGAGGCCCTGCACTCTTAACACAGATGTCCTGATGGACGGATGGTGGTCATGCACAGGGGTCGTGCAGGCCAGAAGGACTGGAGCAGTCAGTACCCAGAGTTTAGGCTTATTTCAGGGTCCCCATGTCCTGATGGCCCCACGACTAACGTGCTGGCAGTGCCTCCCCATGTGTGTCTGGAGGAACATCTGGGGGCCAGCACTTCATGGCTCTCAAGGCCTCACAAGCTCGGTACAGAGGAGACCACAGCAGTCTGGGGTCTGACACCACATACCTGTCCAACTCAGGCCCTGCTTGCAGGGCCAGATCAGGGGTTTAGAAATTAGGCTGCTGCATTAACCACAGACCTCCCACAGACTGGTTACACAGCCCGACACCCCTGTACCCGGGCACAAGTATACTACGTCAAGTATGCTGTAGGTTAATTGACTTAATTCCTTTAATGGCTACGCCAAAGAAAATATTTTTCAGCTTCTTGGAAAGTACCAAACACCACGCATTACACCAGCACTTTCACTGCTTTAGGTAATCCCACATTACACATACCTTCAAGATGGAGAGCGGAAGTGATTTTGTCTTCAGCAAGTGTGCTACCAGATGAACCAAATTTGAGAAATTAGTGGCCGGCAAATTTTCCAAGTCCCGAAATTTGTCCCATATGCTGAACTGGAAGGTCATCTATTAACAGTGGGGAAAAATAATCAGAATATACCCTAAGGACATCATCAAAGACCCTCCCTTGTTTCTTCCTGTGGGTTTTGACCTAAGAGCCTTTCCCTTGTTAGGCTTGTTCCACCGCCTGAGCCATGCTCCCGGTCTTTTCTGACTTACTTGTTTTTCAGATAGGATCTTGTGTTGACGCCTTACCTGGTGTGGTATGGACCACAATCTCACGTACACATTATTGTCTGCAGCTAGGATGACAGGCATAGGCTATCATGCTCCAATTTTCTTGGTTGAGGTGGGGCCTTGCCAACTTTTAGTCAGGACTGATCTCAAACTGCGATACTCCTCGGTCTCCACTCTTGAATAGCTAGTATTACAGGTGTAAGCCATCACACCCCATTTCACTTTTTTTGTGTGTCCCCGAGGCTTTGTGCTCAACCACACAATGGAGCCTCAGCACCATTTCTGGCTTTAACTGGGGGTAGTTAACACCTCGTGGACTTCCCTGCCTGGGGTGGCTGTGAGCTGAGATCCTCCCATCTCAGCCTCTCGAGTAGCTAGGATCAGGCCTGCTCCACTCGTGTTTAATGCTCTGGAGATGAAGGATTTTGAGGAGCATTGACACCACCACTTCTCGTACACAATGCCGACACAGAGACACAGTGATTTTTTATGCTATAGCTCCTTCCTTCAAACCAGCCGAGACCACAAAGACTAAAGAAACCTGAGCACGATAGTGTGAAAGCTAGAGACAAACAAGGTCCCCTCTGTATTAACAGGGACAGGAAGCACAGCTGTTACCAGATGTGCGCCAAGACGCAGGAGACAAGACTGCAGCACAGTGTGCTAACGGGGGACTTCAGCACCCCACTTCACTAACAACAGAGCCATGCAGATAAAGAATCCACAAGGAAGCCTCAGAAGCAAGTGACTCTTAGCAGACATCTCGAGAGTAGATGCAACTAGCAATTGCAGGCTATACAGACATTTTAGGATACAAAGCAAGTTTTAGTAAAAAAAGAAGACTGAAGTAACTCCCTGTATTCTAGCAGATCATAACGTAATAGAATTAAAGCTACAAATGGAGAATAAAACATACTGCTGGATGCCACTGAAGAAATAAGGGGATACAATAGTTCCTAGGATCTAGTGAAAATAAACACACAACCCACTAGACTCTTTGGGATATAGGATAGGCAGCATGAATGTCTGTGTATCTCATAAAGGAAATACAGTTCTATGCCATGTTCAGGGAACCTGGCGATCGCCATGCTGGATGACAGAGGCCTAGCACAGAAAGCCAAAAATGTCACGCTCTTATTTGTGGCATCTAGACCTAAACAATGAGGATGACAAGAGTGACGGGACATGAATGCCTAGGGGGGCTGTTTGGGACGAGGAAAGGATAATGAAGAGTGACGAGGACTGAAGGGTATTATACATCTGACTACACCTATGAATACACAAGCATATGCATATAGATACATATGTGAAGACAGCATAAAGGGACCCACAGGGCTGGGAGTTTGGCCTAGTGGCAGAGTGTTCGTTGAGCATGCACAAAGCCCGGAGTTCGATTCCTCGGTACCTGTGGCTCACGTGGCAGAGAGCTAGCCTTGAGCAAAAAGTGTCCAAGGACAGTACCTGGTCCCCGAGTTCAAGCCCCAGGACTGGCAAAAACAAACAAACAAACAAACAAACCCCACATAGAACACTGAAAAGGGAGAATGGAGTAAAAGTCGTTCAAAGCAGACTGTCCACCTGTGTGAAATCAGTGCAGTGAAACCCATTCTATTACTGATGCGTGCTAACTCAAAAATTGTACACAAAGGAGACCGTGTCCACGCCGGCCAGGCCTCTCAGGCATGTACTGCAGTACCTGGAATCGCCGCTCACAGCTGCAGAGCTTGCTGGCCAGGAAGGCGTAGAAGGGGTTGTACGTCTTCTCCTGCAGGCAGCAGTTCATCAGGACGTGGACCATTTCTCTCTCCTGCTGCTCCTTCAGCCCCAACCTGCAGCACAGCAACAGCCCACCAGGTCCACTCCCACGTCGTTCCACGGCAGTCCTTCAGATGACTGCTTCTTGTCCAGAAGTGGCCACAGGTCCACCTCTGGCTCTAACTTCTCTGTGCCTTAGTTTTTCCAGTCACGTAGCAAAGTGCGGTCTAGTGCATGACCATGAGCTTTACGGAGGAGCCAAGGACTAGACTCATAAAGACAAACCTTGGTCAATCAGCTTAATTTTCTTGTATACCCGTCCTGGGACTTGAACTCAGGGTCTAGGCACTATCCTGCTGAGCTTTGTGTTCAAGGCAACTCTACTACTTGAGCCACAGCACCACGCCTAGCCTTTTGGCAGTTAACTGAAGAATCTCAGACTTAACTGACCAGGCTGGCTTTGAATCATGACCCTCAGCTCTCAGCTGCCTGAGTAGCTGACAGGTGTGAGCTACTAGTACCCAGCTAGCTGCTGCTGTTTTTTTGGGGGTGGTGGTGGTGGTGGTGTCAGTCATGGGGTTTAAGTTCAGGGCTTAGATACTGTCCCTGAGTGTTGGGGGCCGAGTAACGCCATTCTAATAACTTTCTGCTGAGACCTGCAGTAGGGGTAAACAAGTGGACCTCTTTATCCTGCCCACCTGTTGTGCTGATAGGCTCCCGCACCCAAGATAAGGAGGGAGAGAGATTCCTGCCTTGATGAAGCTGCGTGGCGTCTCTGTTCGTGCTCCGGGGAAGCAAGGCTGAGTGCGGGAGGACAGTGGGCCCTCTCCTCTCGCGGCTTGGACTGGAAGGGACTGGGGACGAAGGACCCCGACACCTGAGCTCTTTAGTGCAAGACTGGTGATCTACCACTTTGAGCCACAGCGCCACTTCTGGTTCTCTGGTTGTAAACTGGAGGTATGTGTCAAGAACTAAGGCTAGTTGTCAACTTTGATCCTCAGATCTCCTTAGCTTCTGAGTAGCTAGGACTACAGGTTTGATCCACCAGCGTCTGGCTTAGCTTCATTTTTTTTTTGGGGGGGGGGGTAGGGGGTCATGGGGCTTGAACACTGGGCCTGGGCGCTGTCCCTCTGAGCTCTTCAGCTTAAGGTTACCACCCCACCCCAGGGTTTTGTCTCTGAGCTCTTCAATCAAGGTCTACCATTGAGCCACAGTCTCACTTCCGTTTTCTGGTGGTTAACTGAGTGTTGGACTTTAGTGCCCAGGTTGGCTTTGAACCACAATCCTCAGATTTCAGCTATCTGAGTAGCTAGGTTTACAGGCATGAGCCACCGCTCCTGCCTGGCTTCATTTTTAAAAAGTAAAACTTCCAGCAGCCAGTGCTTCTCCCAAGGCACAGGCTGTCATCTGTTTCCTATCCCTTTAGAACTGCCCCTGCCGCAATGCCAGAGAAAGTCTTAAAGCAGGGGCAGTGCTGAGGGCTGCATGCATTCAGCAGAGCCACTTCAGAATCCCTGTGCCACTGTGGAACTGGCACTCTGCTCCCTGCAGTGCCAAAAGGTAAGTAGTGTACTGACTGCAGACAGGACCCAGCTTAATCTGGAAGGTGACCTAAAACCCACGCGCCCAGAGCTTGGTCTTAGTCTGTGGCACTACTGGAGGTGGTGGCCCTATAGGAAGAGGGGTCTAGCGGAGGCAGGTCATGGATCCTGCAATCGCAGCCCTACCCCACTCTGCTTCCCAGGTGCCTTGATCGGGCATCTTCCTCCCATTCCTGGCTGGCTATCCTGTGCTACCACAGGCCTAAGACAACAGCACGAGGACCGTGGAGGGAAACCTTCTTCAGGTCCATCTTCTGAGGTATTCCATCCCAGCAATGGAAAGCTAACTAACACAAACAACAGGCAGGCTTTGGAGAATACTAACTCCCGTCATTGAAGTCTGCTTCCCTCTTGTGCTTGAACCGAGTCCTGTACTCTTGCTCAGAGGAGAAGACTGAAAGAGTGACCCTGGTCAAGAAGGCCGAGATCGGAAGATTGAGATTCAGAGCCAGCCCAAACAGACAATGGAGACTCTTATCTCTAACTAGTCTGGTCACAACTGGAGGCATGGCTCAAGTGGTAGAGTTCCCTCTGAACAAGTGCCACCCAGGCAAGAGGAGACAACAGTCCTAAGAGCCCAGTTACTCCTTCCACCAATGAAAACACCAGCAGCAGATCAAGCAGTGCCTCTGCAGCACTGAAAGAGCAGCAGGCAGAGAGCGGACGCAGATGCTTACTTGAGCAGCTTCTCAAAGGCATCCAGGTAGTCCTCGCTGGTCATGATTGTGCAGAAGATGCTCCTCCTCACGTCCGTGTTCATCCTCTGCTTCCGGGCTAGCTCCAGCATCTTAGAGCTGACCTGCCAAGATCAGCACACCGGTGACACACGAGCCCCGAGACGGCCTTTGGCTGAGCAGGACTCAAACTTCTAAAGTGTAATTTGTACAATTTTGTAGCTTGCGCTCAATATACTTTTAAATTACTTGTGAATATTTGTACGTAAGAGCCAACACTGGCCTGGTGCCATGGCTCAAGCTGAGATCTGAGGATCGTGGTTCAAAGCCAGCTTAGGAAGGAAAGTCCATAGCTTTTTTTTTTTTTTTTTTGGGGGGGGGGTCAGTCCTGAGGCTTGAACTCAGGGCTGAGCACTGTTCTTGGGCTTTCTCAAGGCTAGCTCTGTACCACTTGAGCCACAGCACCACTTCCGCCTTTCTATGTATGTGGTACCAAGGAATGGAATCCAGATTGTTGTGCAAGCACTCCACTGTGAGGCTAAATTCCCAGCCTCCGTGACTCGTTATTTCCCTCAGCCCCCAGAAAACAGGAAGGGCACTATGGCTCAAAGTGGTAGAGTGCAGCCTTGAACAAGAGCTCAGGAACAGAGTCTAGGCCCTGAGTTCAAGCTCATGACCGAAAGACAAGGTACGTATTCTTAGTTAACCCCTAAAAGGGAAAACACAACAGGGAAAAAGGTACTGGAGCAAAGCCCTTGGCTTGGGAAACACTTTCTGAGGATGAGCTCCTGTTGTGAGCATCAGAGACGAGGCTGAGGCTCAGAGGGGCCTGAGCCCGGGAGCCAGAACCCCCAAGTGACAGGAGTCCAGACAGAAGACATGGCAGAGTACGAGGAGATCTGGCTCAACTACAGGAAGTACGAAGAAACACAAAACATGTTCTCGACTTGAAACCCAAGCCATTGGGGCTGGTACTTCCAGGTCTCCGCAAGGGGATCTGCGGAATGAGCGTTTTCATGTTTGTAGGCTTCCTTCGACTTTTGCGTCTTCTATGTGATGAGTTTCTTAAGGGCCACTCCAGGCAGTGGTGGCACGGGTTGCGGCCTGGCAGCTGTGAGCACAGTCTCCATACCTTACCAGCAGGTGGCTTCTGCAGGAGAGCATGACTGTTGTCAATCATTGGGGTTCCACTCCATGCAGACCCGACAATCCACCAGCGGCCCATCTGCTCTGCATTCAAGACCCCATCCCAGGAGACGCGAAGTTGAGTCTCAGAACCTGAGCCAGCACCACGTACCTGGTTAAAGGAAAGGGCCTGTTAACTAGTTCCAACACATTTCCCTGCTTAGAATGGCATTTTTGGTGCAAAAATATTGGGACAAGTTGTTGACAACTATGACAGTTGTCAAGAGGAATAGTGAATGCATGGTGTATTTGGGCCCCTGTCCCAAACATTGTGTTTGGAAAGCAGTCATGATAAGGACAAGATGGCTCCTCAGTCTTAGCACCAGGGGGAATGGGACCACAAGATGGGGTTCTGAAAAGCCAACGACTATTAGACTGAGAACTTAGAATAACCCATGTTAACACCAGAGGTCCTGATAGAGGACCGATTGATGGAGAACCTGATAGACTCATGTTAACACCAGAGGACCCGACAGACCCATGCTAACCCTCACTCTGGGGGAACTATAGATAGACCCTCCACCAACAGGAAGCTTCCCAGAAGGAGCTCAGTAGCAGGCCTGGCCTGGCATCGCCCTGCAGAAACCCACCCACTCTCCATGCACTCAGGTGATCACGGCCACATACACAACTTGGAGTCTGTGTCTTTAGCGTCACCAACAGCCAAGGGACGGGAAGGCTGAAGACAGACCAGAACGTGAAGTAACCTACCAGAGTTCTCTGTAATTTCCTCAGTCTCTCCACAGGCTCAGGGTCATAACCTGGAATTTTCCTCATGTCATTGTTCTTTAACGCCAGCATTGTCTCCAGCATAAACCGAATCTTTAAGGGGAAGGAAGAAAACAACAGGCTCTCCTCTGATTTCTGCATGATCAATTGTTCAACACGGTATCACCGTAGGACAATGTGGATACTCACGGTCATGCTATGGAAAAGAAGTCAGAAGCGGGGCCGGGAGTTTGGCCTAGTGGTTAAAGTGCTTGCCTAGCATGCATGAAGACCCAGGTTCGATTCCTCGGTACCACATACACAGAAAAAAGCTGGAAGTGGTGCTGAGGCTCAAGTGGTAGAGCTCTAGCCTTGAAAAAGTCCAAGGACAGTGCTCGGGCCCTGAGCTCAAGCCCAGGACTGGCAAAAAAAAAAAAAAAAAAAGTCAGAAGCCTGCAGCAAACAGAACAAATGGGACTGCATCAAGCTAAGAAGCCCTGCACAGCCAAGGGTAAAGTCACTAAGCCAAAAGACAGAATGGGAGAAGATCTTTGCTAGCTTAATGTCTATCAAGGGTCTAACTATCAGACTGCACAGGATGCTCAAGCCTCCCCAACAAGTAACTTAGTGAGGGGACAAAGGAGTTAAACAGATACTCCTCAGAAGTCGTACAGCAGGAGCTGGCTCACTCTGGCAATACCGGCTGCTCAGGAGGCTGAGAGCTGAGGACAAAACGTCCCTAGCCATCCTTAAGAGATTCTCCTCTCCAGTTAACCACCAAAAAGCTGGAAATGGAGCTGTGGCTCCAGTGCTAAAGTGCTAGCCTTGAGCAGAAAAACCTATAGGACAGTAGTCCAGGACGTAAGTTCAAACCCTAGTACTGGCACCAAAAAAAAAAAAAAAAAAAAAAAAAAAATAGGGGGGGGGCATAAAAGGCCAATAAACACATGGAGAAATGCTCCACATCTCTGGCCATAAAGGAAATGCAAATAAAAACAACCTGGAGGGCCAGGAGTTTGGCCTAGTGGTAGAGTGCTTGCCTAGCATGCATGAAGACCCGGGTTCGATTCCTCGGTACCCCACATACATAGCAAAAAGCCGGAAGTAGTGCTGAGGCTTAAGTGGTAGAGTGCTAGCCTTGAGAAAGAAAGTCCAAGGACAGTGCTCAAGCCCTGAGCTCAAGTCCAGGACGGGCAAAAAAAACCAAAAACCAAAAAACCAACCTTGAGACTGTCTCTCACTCCAGTGAGAGAGGCCATTAAGAATATGATCAACCAACGCAGGAAGGAATTTTCCTGCACTGCATAACCTAGCACTTCTACTATGGAAGAAATGAAAAGCAGAACTCTTCTGTGCTCCAGTGATGCCACCTGGGAAATCTCTAGACTGCTAGTAAGGAGACAGTAAAGGTGCCTGCACTCCAAGTTCCACGGGACCCCAGTGTCTCTTGATGGGTACTTGTCAAGCCTCCTTCCCTCCTCAGAAGGCTTCTCAGGCAGTTCCACCCTTCCCAGCATCAATGCACATGAGGCCACTTCACAGGTGGGGAAATGGAGCCCCACATCAAGCCAGGAGGCACTGGACCACACCACAAGACCTCCTCAGTGCGCAGGTGCTCAATGCCTTTTCTGGGGGTACCAGTACTGAGGCTGGAACTTGAGCCTAGACCCCTTAAGGCTAGCACTCTACCACACCACAGTTTTGAATTGTTCCTGGTTAATTGGAAATAAGAGCTTTAAGAAATTGTCCAAGCTTGGATTGGGAATGTGGCTTAGTGGCAGAGTGCTTGCTTAGCATGCATGAAGCTCTGGGTTTGATCCCTTGGTACCACATACACAGAAAAAGCCAGAAGTGGAGCTGTGGCTCAAGTGGTAGAGCCCTAGTGTGAAACCCCAAGGATAGTGTTCAGGCCTTGAGCTCAAGGCCCAGGACTGGAAAAGAAAAAGAAATTGTCCAAGCTGGCTTTGAACTATGATCCTCAGATCCCAGCCTCCTTAATACCAAGATTAGATTGCAGGTATCACTGGTGCTTGACTTGCTAGGCTCATTTTTAAATTCCAAGAACACCAATCTGAATATATTTTTTTTTGGGGGGGGGGGCTGGTGTTGGGACTTGAACTCGGGGCTTGGGCCTTTTCAAGGCTAGCCCTCTACCATTTAAGCCACAATGCTACTTCAGGCCTTTTCTGTGTACGTGGTACCAGGGAACTGAACTAAGGGCTTCCTGCATGCTAGGCAAGCACCACTCTACCAATAGGCCACGCTCCCTAATCTGAATTATTTTTTTCCCCCAGTACTGGGGCTTGAACTCAGGGCCTGGCACTGTCCCTGGGCTTCTTTTGTTGAAGACAAGTGCTCTACCACTTGAGCCACGGCACTACTTCCACCTTTTTTTTGTGTGTGTGGTGTGGAGGATAGAACCTAGGACTTTATGCATGCTTATGCATGCTAGGCAAGCACTTTACCACTAGGCCACACTCCCAGCTCTTCTAATCTAAATTTTTAATAAAAAAAAAAAAAAGCAAGGCTGTTTTGCAGATTAGACATAAAGTCATAGTATGGCAGAAGAAAGCAGAAAAGAAGTGTAATATTTACCCCAAATACTTTTAGGGTGTTTTTCTTTGGGGCACTTAGAAGAAGCAGCTCTGTGGACTCGTACCCTAGTCTGGTCCTGAAATCTGCTGCCCGTAAGGCTGGCCTTGGCCTGGGCTTCTGTGATCAGCTCCTTCAGTGACAAGGGGTCATCTTTCCTCAGTGCAGAGCCCACATTCTTCAGCATTAATAAGATCAGCTCAATGTCTTTTTCCGTGAAAGTTCCAATCAGTTTCTTCAGAATGTCAAAGACCAGGAGAGACTGTACCACGTGGAAGTTGTACAAATGGGCCACAATGGTGAACAGGTTATCACATTCTTTGTCTTCACCTCCATTTTTATAGACATCATCAAACCTCCTCACCACAGCCTCCAGGAAGGCAGCACCAACCTGAATGAGAGGAAAGGCCCCGTGTCATCATGGTGGTCTTCACAACGCACGGGGAACCTGCATCACACCACCAGCACACGGGGCACAGCCCTACTGATGTTAACACACGCCTGCTCAGCGCCCTGGGGCACAGACCCGACACATTACACCAGTGTCATCTACCAACTCAGTGTTTTGGGGGGCATTTCTGGTTCCTCAGAAAAATAAACTTGTTAAAAAAATGCCTATTTCTGGCCACATGCCAGTGACTCATGCCTATAATCCTAGCTCCTCAGGAGGTACTGATCAGAGCACCGGGGTTCAAAGCCAGCTAGGTTAGGAAAGTCTGTAAATTTGAACCCTCAATTAACAACTGAAAAGCTAGAAGTGGAGTTGAGGCTCATGTAGTGGAGCCTAAATCTAAACCTGAAGAACATTCTTTACTTGTCTGACTACCATCTCACAATCATGTACAACTTTAAAAAAGAAATCAGAATTTGACAGACATGAAATAGATTTAAAAATGTGTCAAAAATTTAAATTATATTGTCTTCAAAATATAATCTGATAACACGAGTATGATTCATATTGTAAAAATATACTGATGGGGGGCCGGGAGTTTGGCCTAGTGGTTAAAGTGCTTGCCTAGCATGCGCGAAGACCCGGGTTCGATTCCTCGGTACCACATACATACAAAAAAGCTAGAAGTGGTGCTGAGGCTCAAGTGGTAGAGCTCTAGCCTTGAGAAAGTCCAAGGACAATGCTCAGGCCCTGAGCTCAAGCCCAGGCCTGGCAAAAAAAAATACTGACAGGACCAGGAGCATGGCCTAATGGTAGAGTGCTTGCCTAGCATGCACAAAGACTAGGGTTTGATTTGTCAGTACCACATACACAGGAAAAAGCCAGCAGTGGTACTGTGGCTCAAACGGTAGAGTGCTAGCCCTGAGCAATGTCCCAAGACAGCGCTCAAGCCGAGTCCTAGGACCTGCAAAGGAAAAAAAAAAAAAAAAAAAGTAGTAATAAATAAATAAAAATACACACACATACACAGTGGTGCATGCACCTTAGCCCAAGTCTGCATAGGACTGATTTGAGCTGACTTTGGTGAAGCAATGGAGTAGCTGAAATCATGCTCTACTATTTTCTTCCTTCTCTCAGTACAGCACTGAAGGAAGTTTAACGGAACAAGATCCTGAAAGCTCATCATATCTCTGGCAGAAGTTTCAGTGGATGTCATTAGCTAAATGACTTCCCCTTGAACAAATCATCTCATTGTCCTCTATGCCATTAGCAAAGGTATAAGTGATGATCTCATGTTTGCAAATCAACTAAGTTCCTGTTGTGCCCTGGACGGCCAGGTCTGTGACTTTCCTTGCAGCTCACTGAAACCCTGTCTGTACTAACACTGCGATGATTAAGTCTGAAGAACACCAGCATGCCCTAGGAAGACAGCCAGCCACAGAACAACACGAATTACGGCAATCGCAGGGCACAAGGAGAGGTGTCTAGGACGTCCACTATGCTTTGTAATGGCAAGAAAATGGACTCATTATGTGTGAAAATGAGTACAGCTCTTGGAACACAAAGTCACCACAAAGACTGATTTCTGACGCAGCCGGGAACGTGAGGCAGCTGAGTGCTGTGCCAAGATGCAGAGCCTGGACCACTTGTGCCCAACAGGCCCCAAGTCCTCCCTTTCCATTGGGAAGACCTGGAGCCGAGTCCTCAGGAGCCCACCCACCTCCCCAGACAGGACAGGGCAGTACCTCGATCCCAACTGTGTGGTGAAGGGTGCTGACCAGGAGCACATGCTCCATCAGCAGCCTGCTGGGCATGGCAGAGGTGGAGACGCAGGCGCCCAGAAGGGCTGCGGTGAGGGTGTCGCTCATGTCCTTCCTGCTGTGGGTCATGTAGAGCTCCTCCAGCTGGCCACTGATGGAGGCCATGTTCGGCTCACTCAGCCTGCAGCAGCAGCGAGGACACAAAGACAGCACCGCGCTCTAGACTCAGGACCACTTCTCAGTTCACGGGGTTACCAACGCCCCCGAGCCGTCCCACCTCGCCCGCGACTTCTCCCCCGTCACGCTGCTGCAGTGACTTGTGGTGTACTGTCACACACGTGCACTTCAGCACCTCCAGTGTCAGTGCTCCCATGTGGGCACTGAGGCACTCCCGGGGTTCTGAGTGGAGGACATGCCTATCTATGGGTGCCCACAAGAACCTAGGAACAGCACTGCCTTCAGAGCTAGAGGCATGGTTCAGGTGATAGAGCTCCAGGCTTGGAGTCACAGTGCCTGACCCTGAACTCAAGTCCTCATCCTGAGGGGGAAAAGAGAGAAACACGACTTTGCCCATCTCTGAGGTTCCTGCACCGAGAAGAGGCTGTTCCATCTGAATGGATGAGGAAGGCCAGCTGTATGCACACTGCCCACACTGCCCTGTGCCAGTCCTGACTATCACAACCGCACGCTACGGCACAGTTCTAGGGGAGGCTGTACAAAGTAGCTGAGTTTCACTTAGAAGAGGAAGCAATGGAGGCCTGAGACAAAGAGGCTGGCACAAAAAGCCTTGTGAGGAAGTGAATGGCTATCTCGTGAGGGAGTGAAGGCTTCTCAATTACGTGGTGGCACGGTTCCATGTCCTGTGGCGTTTACACCATCTTCCTGCCATAAAACTGCGGAATCACACACACAGGTGTTGGGGATGTTTTACTCTGGGTACGACAAAGTGGAAGGAGGGTACCTCCCGTGCTGCTTTTTCAAGTCCCTGTGAATCGAGAGTAATCCCTGAATAAACACACTTGAAACCTGGCAAAAGTAGGTTAAGGAACTAGAGGTGAGGGCGGCACCCACCTCCAGGGAAGGGTGGGAAAGTAGAGCGGGACAACTGCAGAAAGGTGTGGGCAGACAGGAGTTTGAACCAGCCTTTGAAATCACAGACCCAAGGATGGGGTGTATGTGACAAATGAAGTCTATGTGGCTTCCAACAGCATTTAACTTCTACTTATCACAGGGCCTGAACTCAAGGCCTCAAGCTTGCTAGGCAAATAGGCAAGTAACCTCCCACTTGAGCCAGGCCCCCAGCCTGGAGGCAGGAAATGCAGAGATGAGGAGGTGCACTCAGACTGTCCTGACTGAGCGGTCTGCTCCCGCAGAGCCCCACTCGCCAGGCTTTCTCCACTCTTCCTGAGGACAGTCTCCCCTTCCCAGGCCTTCCTTTTAGAGGGACAGTGCAGCTCACGAGTTGCCTTTGAAGAGCCAGCCACTACCAGACAGCCCAGGCCCCTCTCTGTCACACAGGCTAGGACAGGAGCAGACACAGTCCAGACCCTGTCACTGGCGCTTCAATCCCAGGACAGCCTCTGGATGCCAGCACCAGGAAGGTTACCTGTTAATGAGGCCTTTCACCTGTTTCTTCAGCCTTTCTAGTTCTTCCTTCTTGTGGACATCCACTGTTCCCTGGGCTTGCCTCACTTGAGGTGGTTCGTACTTCCTACTGGGCTTACAAGGACTCTCCTGGAAAACAAGAATGAACTGAAACAAATAAAGACTTGCACTGGAAAATCCTAGTATTGTGCATGTTTGAAACAAATTCTCACACCCTCGGCACAGCCGTTCTCTTGACCACAGCTGCACACGGAACACGAGGTTTTGCTAGTTCGTAGCACTGGCCTGGGGCAGCCCCCTTCGGCAGGCTGTGGGTGTCAAGACTGTCCCCTTCCCTATGCTCCCGAGACAGCCCCAGGCCCTTGAGATTGTTCATGCTTTACCTGACACGGTGCGTCGTCCTCTTCCGCAGAACTTTGACTCATGGCTTCATCTTCTGAAGAACTCCGACCCTTCTCTTCGTCTGCAAAACGGACTCTCTTCCGCCTCCTCTTCTCTGGTGCCGGGCTTTCCGTGTCTGCAACCGCGTCGTCTTCAGGATGCGTCGTGGCGTCGTCGTCGTCCTCCTCCTCCTCACTCTCCAGCTCTGAGCAGCTGTCTAGGTGGCACTCGGAGACGGCCTGTGCAGGCGGCGGCGGCGGCTCCTCCTGCTCCTCCTCCTCCTCCCCACCGCTGTCGCACAGGCCGCCGCGGCCGCGGGACTCCAGTGCTCCCAGGATGTAGTCTAGCCCGTCTCGCGCGAAGCTAAGCGGCACGGAGCTGCCGTCGCCCTTCTTCCTGCGCTTGTTCAGGCCCAGGCATCGCTCCAGCTTTCGGATCTCCCGGTCCTCCTCTTCGTTGGCCAGCAGAAGTGCCCGCTTCCGGGCGGCTGCCGTGGAGGGTTCGGTCTTCTCAGGAGCAGCCCGGGCGGCCGGGGCCTTCCCGACGCGGGCCCGGGGCGGCGCCGGGGCCGTCGGGGCCCGGCCGGCGGCCTGCGCCGGGGCCGCCCCTGGAGCCGTCGGGGCCGTCGTGGCCCGGGGAGCCGTCGGGGCCCGGCCGGCGGCCTGCGCCGGGGCCGCCCCTGGAGCCGTCGGGGCCGTCGGGGCCCGGGGAGCCGTCGGGGCCCGGCCGGCGGCCTGCGCCGGGGGCGCCCGTGCGGGCGGCGTGCGGGCGCGGCCCGCCTCGCCCTCCGGCCCCGGGCCCGCGGTGCCCCGCAGGCGGCGCGCCTTCCTCCGCCGCCGCTTCTCCCGGCGCAGCTCCTTGCGGCTCCTCCTGCCGCCCGGCCCGGAGCGCGCCGCGCCGCCGCGGCCCTCGGAGCCCCCGGGGGCTTCGCCCTCGGAGGTGGCCCGCACGAAGCCCTCCACGGCCAGCTTCAGACGCTTCAGCGCCCCCGCCCCGCCTCCGCCGCGGCGCCCGCTGCCGCGCTTCGCGCGGGCCGCGCGGCCCCGAGAGACGGCCCGGCTAGTCAGCCCCGTGCTTGCGGACGCCGCCATCTTCCAGGAGGCGTCTTCGCGCGACTTCCGGCGGAGGCGGGTCTTCCGGTGGAGGCGAGCCTTTCGAATGTGAGCGCGGCGGCTGAGACCGAGCGGGCCGAGCGGGGAGGCGGGGGGCGTGGCCGTGCCGGGGGCGGGGCTGTGTTGGAGGCAGAGCCTTGCGGGGGCGGGGCCTTGCGGGGTGGGACCTCTCGGGGGACGGGGCTTCGCGGGGGACGGGGCCTCGCGGGGCGGGGCCTTCCGGGGGCGGGGCCTTGTGGGGTGGGACCTCTCGGGGGACGGGGCTTCGCGGGGGACGGGGCCTCGCGGGGCGGGGCCTTCCGGGGGCGGGCCCTTGCTTGGGTGGGACCTCTCGGGGGACGGGGCTAGGCGGGGGGCGGGGCCTCGCGGGGGGCGGGGCCTTGAGGGGGGGACGTCGCGGGGGGCGGGGCCTCGCGAGGCGGGGCCTTCCGGGGGCGGGACCTTGTGGGGTGGGACCTCTCGGGGGCGGGGCTTCGCGGGGGCGGGGGGCGGGGCTTCGCGGGGCGATGTCTTGTGGGGGCGGGGCCTTGCTTGGGTGGGGCCTCTCGGGGGCGGGGCCTCGCGGGGCGGGGCCTTCCGGGGGCGGGGCCTCGCGGGGTGGGCGCGGAGGGTGACTCCCTAAGACCTTCCACTCCAGGACTACAAACGAACCCCGGAGAAGCGGGGCCCGGCGACTGGGACTCTGGCCCGCGGCAGACCAACGCGGGCTCGGGCTCCGGAGTCCTCAAAGCTCAGAACACCCGCCCAGCGAACCAGGCCTCAGGACGTGGCCCAAGGGGTGGAGCACCATCAGGCCGGTGGAATGAAAGGGAGGGAGGGAGGAAGGAGGGCAGGGAGGAGGGAGGGAGGGCAGGGAAAAGGGAGGGAGGGAGGGAGGATGGAGGACAGAGAGGAGGGAGGAGGGCAGGGAGGAGGGAGGGGAGGGAGGAGGGAGGGTAGGGAGGGAGGAGGGCAGGGAAGAGGGAGTGAGGGCAGGGAAAAGGGAGGGAGGGCAGGGAGGAGGGAGGACAGAGAGGAGGGAGGAAGGCAGGGAGGAGGGAGGGAGGGCAGAGAGGAGGGAGGGGAGGGAGGGCAGGGAGGGAGGAGGGAGGGCAGGGAGGGAGGAGGGCAGGGAAGAGGGAGTGAGGGCAGGGAGGGAGGACAGGGAGGAGGGAGGGAGGGCAGGAAGGGAGGAGGGAGGGAGGAGGGAGGGCAGGGAGGAGGGAGGAGGGAAGGAGGGTAGGGAGGTGTTAGACTCCTCCATGGAGCTGCAGGCAGGGCCCCACCCGAGCCCATCCCCCTCCAGGAGGAAGGCCCAGGCCGCAGGCCTGAGTGCAGTGGGGCCCCTTCCCTTCCTCTTCTGGAAGGTACAGCACTGCCTTGCAAGCGTGGCCTCTTCAGGAGAGTGAGCGCTGACTTGGGTGTAGGCTCCGTGGTAACCAGACCATCCTGGAGAGGCTAGAGACACAGACGCTTCCAGAACTAGGAGACGGTTTCTTCCTTCCCATCCATACCCCACCCCATACACCAGAACACAGGTTCGCCCTTCTGCACATTTCCACACGTTCTCCTTCTGGTTTTGTTACTGTTGGTAGTGGTTATGGGCTTGTACTCAGGGCCTGGCACTGTCCCTGAGATTTTCTGCTCAAGGCTAGTACTCTACGACCACTTGAGCCAGCTGCTGTCCCCTCCCTCCTCCCCCTCCCTCTCCTCCTCCTTTCCTCCCCCCCCCCCCATTTTTTTTATTTTTGAATTCTGGGCCTGGGCTCTATCTCTGAGCTTCTTTTCCTCAAGGTAAGTGCTCTACCATTTGAGCCACACCACCGCTTCTGTGTTTTTGTGGATTTTCCAGTAGTTTATTGGAGATAAGAGACTCATGGAGTTTCCTGTCCAGGCTGTCTTTGAACCACAGTCCTCAGGCCTCAGACTCTTCAGCCCTGCTCTCCTTGCTGAACACATTCTCATCTGGGGTCAAGAGCCTGCAGGCCTTCCAGGTCTTTGGGCATCCTAGGCAGGCAGTCTACACTGGGCCCCACTCCTGGCCCCAGGACACTGAGACCAGAGCCGGAGCCGCTCTTCAGTGATGACTGCTACAAACACAGGTTATGGCTTATCAACTGCAAAAGCTTTTTTGTTGTTGTTTTTGGTCAGTCGGGAGGCTTGACCTCAGGGCCTGGGTGGGCCCTGTCCCTAAGCTCTTTGATCATTTAGGAGTAAGGAGGGAGAAACTGCCTCTAGACAACCGAAAGCTCAGAGGTAATGGGGAAAGTGCAGTGGAGGTGCTGCAGGAGTGAATGAGGAACAAAGACGCATCTGAAACTCAGCCAGAAATAGACACAACTTTGTGCTCCTCAGATGCTTACGGAGTAACCAGGGAGTAACCAGCACCCTTGTGCCGGGAGCAAAGGTTTTACAAGGACCTCGGTAATTGAGGTGAAATTGATGACTGTAATGAAAGCCTTAATAGGAACGACAAAGGATCAGAGATACAGACTAGTTTATTTACGAATCACTTACTCAACTTGTGGCCGGCAAAGGCCCCAATGTATCACCACTCTCTCATTTATTTATAGATCCACGTCCTAATGTGACAAACGCTTGGCCTCTCAGCTGAAAATCACAACATCTAACCACAGCTGCTTTTTCCTTTTCTTCACTGTGTCACCACAGCCTCTGGGCCAGGACAAGTCCTTATTCATCTGACAAATGGACCAATGTGTCACAGGAGGGAGCTGCCTGACTGGCACCTTCTCATCAACCGCAGCCCAGACCCTCGGAAACAAGCGCAGCCAAGACACCAACATCTGTTCCACCGGAGGCCTCTTCGCTTTCCCTGGCCCTCTCCAAGCCCCAGGTAAACACAAGGCGTACCCGCTGCTGTCCAGGCTTCTCAGAGCAAACCCAAAGCCCCATATCCATCAGTGGGTGGATATGCAAAATGGAGGCGTAGTCAGTCATGAAAAATGGGGATCACGTTAAGTGAAGTAAAGCCATGCGTGGGTGATAATCACATCTTCTCACGTGTGTGGAGTTTAGGTGAGGGCTGCTAGGAGAGAGGGTAAGAGCAGGCAACAGAGGAGGTGAACGTGGTTAGAGGACGTATGGAAGTGCCACAACGAAATCTATTCTTGCCACCACTAGTGTCTCCTGACTAGGCAGGAGAGTTCATGAGGTGCCTATCTCCCACTCATCAACCAAAAAGCCAGAAGGCGTGGAGCTGTGGCTCAAGTGGTAGAGCATCAGCCCTGAGCAGAAAAAGCTAAAGGATGGCCAGGCATGGTGGCTCACACCTTTAATCCTAGCTACTCAGGAGGCTGAGATCTGAGGATCCTGATACAGAGCCAGCCTGGGCACTAAAGACTGTGAGACTCAGCTCCAGTTAACCACTAGAAAAGGGAAGTGGGGCTAAGGCTCAGGGGTAGGGTGGTAGCCTGGAGCTGTAGAGCTCAGGAATAATGCCCAGGCCTGGAGTTCAAGCCCCATGACTACCACCCTACCCTAGAGCCAAGCCCCACTTCCCGTTTTCTAGAGGTTACTTGAAGATCAGAGTCTCCTTTTGTGCCCAGGCTGGCTTTGAACTTTGATCCTCAGATCTCAGCCCCCTGAGTAGCTAGAATTACGGGTCTGAGCCACACCTCCACACCCCAGTTCCCCCCACACCCCTCCCTTGGCTTAAGTATTGTTTTTATGTGAGCTTCTGTGACATTCACACTCTACTTAAATAAGACAAAGAAACAACAACTATCCAGAAAAACAAACCAAACCAAACAGTATCTATCATCTGACAGATGATGAAGGCCTGTAATATGTGGACAGGACACTTTTCTTAGTAGCACAGAATAAATCTTTAGCTGTAATCAAGTGGTGCCTAAACAGCAGCTTTTAAGTTATCTGTGTTTTAATAGGATGATTTAAAAATACACAAAAATAAATCAGGAGGCCATTGTAAATCAAGGTCTTGCATTACCAAACTTCTTGCTTCCTCCAAGAAACGTATGACTAATCTCATTGCTGCTGGGAAAGAGACAATTTGAGATGGGGAGACTCGAGTGGGGTCTGAAGTCCTCTGGCCTTGGGAACAGTGGCTCATGTTTGCTTGGGCCCACCAAACCTTGTGTGGACACAGCATTGTTTTATATTCATATTCACAGCACACATTCATCAAGACACATTTACTTGCCCTTTCTGTCTTCTTCCTGGTAAGCTGAAAATACTGGGCTTTTTTTGTGTTGTTTTGCCAGTCCTGGGCTTGCGCTGAGGGCCTGAGCACTGTCCTTGGGCTTTCTCAAGGCTAGAGCTCTACCACTTGAGTCTCAGCACCACTTCCGGCTTTTTGCTATGTATGTGGTACCTAGGAATCGAACCCGGGTCTTCGTGCATGCTAGGCAAGCACTCTACCACTAGGCCAAACTCCTGGCCCCTGAAAATACTGTTTTTTCTGATGATAGAGCAACATTTTTCTGGAGTAAATATCTTCAGAATGTACTTATCTAGAGCAGAGCTGACCGGCAGTGATGGCAGAGACATTGCCGTGGACGCTGGGCGTGGTGGCTCACGCCTGTCACCCTAGCTATTCAAGAAGCTGAGCTCTGAGGATCACAGTGCAGAGCCAGCCTGGGCACTAGAGCCTGTGAGACTCTCATCTCCAGTTAACCACCAGAAAACCGGAAGTGGCGCTGTGGCTTAAAGTGTAGGGTGGTAGCCTTGAGCTGAGGAGCTCAGGGACAGTGCCCACGCCCAGAGTTCAAGTCTCACAACCAACAAAGAAAGAAAGAAAGAAAGAAAGAAAGAAAGAAAGAAAGAAAGAAAGAAAGAAAGAAAGAAAGAAATTGCCGTGGAGAACAAGGCAAGTCAAGACCTGAACAGTCCCTGTTCATTGTCTCCTGCTCAGGCTCTAGTGCCATTGGTGCTTTGTAGAAAGGCTGGCTGGGATTAATGTCTCAGTCTTCAATCCCTTATTCATCTCTGTCGGGCATGGAAGTTCTTCTGCAGAGATCTGAAGGTTTCAACCCAGTGTTTGCCTTGGTCATAGTGTCTCCAAGAACTCCAGGTACATGGCATGGCCTCCCACAGACTCCATATTCAAATGTGTAAAGCAGCAGTTGTACATAGAGCCTTTAGAATGAGCCGAGGCCTGGGGCAAACTGCACTGAAGATAGCCCTGTGGGGAAGAGCAGGGAGACCAGTGTGGAAGCTGCCCAGGGCCTCCAGCAGTGAAGGGGGGGATGAGTGTGGAAGCTGCCCAGGGCCTCCAGCAGTGACGGGGGATGAGTGTGGAAGCTGCCCAGGGCCTCCAGCAGTGAAGGGGGGGAGGATGAGTGTGGAAGCTGCCCAGGGCCTCCAGCAGTGAAGGGAGGATGAGTGTGGAAGCTGCCCAGGGCCTCCAGCAGTGAAGGGGGGATGAGTGTGGAAGCTGCCCAGGGCCTCCAGCAGTGAAGGGGGAGAGGATGAGTGTGGAAGCTGCCCAGGGCCTCCAGCAGTGAAGGGGGGATGAGTGTGGAAGCTGCCCAGGGCCTCCAGCAGTGAAGGGGGAGAGGATGAGTGTGGAAGCTGCCCAGGGCCTCCAGCAGTGAAGGGTGGGGGATGAGTGTGGAAGCTGCCCAGGGCCTCCAGCAGTGAAGGGGGGGATGAGTGTGGAAGCTGCCCAGGGCCTCCAGCAGTGAAGGGGGGATGAGTGTGGAAGCTGCCCAGGGCCTCCAGCAGTGAAGGGAGGATGAGTGTGGAAGCTGCCCAGGGCCTCCAGCAGTGACGGGGGGATGAGTGTGGAAGCTGCCCAGGGCCTCCAGCAGTGACGGGGGATGAGTGTGGAAGCTGCCCAGGGCCTCCAGCAGTGAAGGGGGGATGAGTGTGGAAGCTGCCCAGGGCCTCCAGCAGTGACGGGGGGATGAGTGTGGAAGCTGCCCAGGGCCTCCAGCAGTGAAGGGGGAGAGGATGAGTGTGGAAGCTGCCCAGGGCCTCCAGCAGTGAAGGGGGGATGAGTGTGGAAGCTGCCCAGGGCCTCCAGCAGTGAAGGGGGGGATGAGTGTGGAAGCTGCCCAGGGCCTCCAGCAGTGAAGGGAGGATGAGTGTGGAAGCTGCCCAGGGCCTCCAGCAGTGAAGGGAGGATGAGTGTGGAAGCTGCCCAGGGCCTCCAGCAGTGACGGGGGATGAGTGTGGAAGCTGCCCAGGGCCTCCAGCAGTGAAGGGTGGGGGGATGAGTGTGGAAGCTGCCCAGGGCCTCCAGCAGTGACGGGGGATGAGTGTGGAAGCTGCCCAGGGCCTCCAGCAGTGAAGGGGAGGATGAGTGTGGAAGCTGCCCAGGGCCTCCAGCAGTGACGGGGGGATGAGTGTGGAAGCTGCCCAGGGCCTCCAGCAGTGAAGGGGGAGAGGATGAGTGTGGAAGCTGCCCAGGGCCTCCAGCAGTGAAGGGGGGATGAGTGTGGAAGCTGCCCAGGGCCTCCAGCAGTGAAGGGGGAGAGGATGAGTGTGGAAGCTGCCCAGGGCCTCCAGCAGTGAAGGGTGGGGGATGAGTGTGGAAGCTGCCCAGGGCCTCCAGCAGTGAAGGGAGGATGAGTGTGGAAGCTGCCCAGGGCCTCCAGCAGTGAAGGGAGGATGAGTGTGGAAGCTGCCCAGGGCCTCCAGCAGTGAAGGGGGGGATGAGTGTGGAAGCTGCCCAGGGCCTCCAGCAGTGAAGAGGTGGAGGATGAGTGTGGAAGCTGCCCAGGGCCTCCAGCAGTGAAGGGGGGATGAGTGTAGAAGCTGCCCAGGGCCTCCAGCAGTGAAGAGGTGGAGGATGAGTGTGGAAGCTGCCCAGGGCCTCCAGCAGTGAAGGGAGGATGAGTGTGGAAGCTGCCCAGGGCCTCCAGCAGTGAAGGGGGGATGAGTGTGGAAGCTGCCCAGGGCCTCCAGCAGTGAAGGGGAGGATGAGTGTGGAAGCTGCCCAGGGCCTCCAGCAGTGAAGGGAGGATGAGTGTGGAAGCTGCCCAGGGCCTCCAGCAGTGAAGGGAGGATGAGTGTGGAAGCTGCCCAGGGCCTCCAGCAGTGAAGGGGGGGATGAGTGTGGAAGCTGCCCAGGGCCTCCAGCAGTGAAGAGGTGGAGGATGAGTGTGGAAGCTGCCCAGGGCCTCCAGCAGTGAAGGGGGGATGAGTGTAGAAGCTGCCCAGGGCCTCCAGCAGTGAAGAGGTGGAGGATGAGTGTGGAAGCTGCCCAGGGCCTCCAGCAGTGAAGGGAGGATGAGTGTGGAAGCTGCCCAGGGCCTCCAGCAGTGAAGGGAGGATGAGTGTGGAAGCTGCCCAGGGCCTCCAGCAGTGAAGGGGAGGATGAGTGTGGAAGCTGCCCAGGGCCTCCAGCAGTGAAGGGAGGATGAGTGTGGAAGCTGCCCAGGGCCTCCAGCAGTGAAGGGAGGATGAGTGTGGAAGCTGCCCAGGGCCTCCAGCAGTGAAGGGAGGATGAGTGTGGAAGCTGCCCAGGGCCTCCAGCAGTGAAGGGAGGATGAGTGTGGAAGCTGCCCAGGGCCTCCAGCAGTGAAGGGAGGATGAGTGTGGAAGCTGCCCAGGGCCTCCAGCAGTGAAGGGGGGATGAGTGTGGAAGCTGCCCAGGGCCTCCAGCAGTGAAGGGTGGGGGGATGAGTGTGGAAGCTGCCCAGGGCCTCCAGCAGTGACGGGGGATGAGTGTGGAAGCTGCCCAGGGCCTCCAGCAGTGAAGGGAGGATGAGTGTGGAAGCTGCCCAGGGCCTCCAGCAGTGAAGGGGGGATGAGTGTGGAAGCTGCCCAGGGCCTCCAGCAGTGAAGGGGGGATGAGTGTGGAAGCTGCCCAGGGCCTCCAGCAGTGAAGGGAGGATGAGTGTGGAAGCTGCCCAGGGCCTCCAGCAGTGAAGGGAGGATGAGTGTGGAAGCTGCCCAGGGCCTGCAGCAGTGAAGGGGGGGAGGATGAGTGTGGAAGCTGCCCAGGGCCTCCAGCAGTGAAGGGAGGATGAGTGTGGAAGCTGCCCAGGGCCTCCAGCAGTGAAGGGGGGAGGGGATGAGTGTGGAAGCTGCCCAGGGCCTCCAGCAGTGAAGGGTGGGGGGATGAGTGTGGAAGCTGCCCAGGGCCTCCAGCAGTGACGGGGGATGAGTGTGGAAGCTGCCCAGGGCCTCCAGCAGTGAAGGGAGGATGAGTGTGGAAGCTGCCCAGGGCCTCCAGCAGTGAAGGGAGGATGAGTGTGGAAGCTGCCCAGGGCCTCCAGCAGTGAAGGGGGGATGAGTGTGGAAGCTGCCCAGGGCCTCCAGCAGTGAAGGGGGGATGAGTGTGGAAGCTGCCCAGGGCCTCCAGCAGTGAAGGGAGGATGAGTGTGGAAGCTTCCCAGGGCCTCCAGCAGTGAAGGGGGAGAGGATGAGTGTGGAAGCTGCCCAGGGCCTCCAGCAGTGAAGGGGGGATGAGTGTGGAAGCTGCCCAGGGCCTCCAGCAGTGAAGGGGGGATGAGTGTGGAAGCTGCCCAGGGCCTCCAGCAGTGAAGGGGGGATGAGTGTGGAAGCTGCCCAGGGCCTCCAGCAGTGAAGCGGGGGAGGATGAGTATGGAAGCTGCCCAGGGCCTCCAGCAGTGAAGGGGGGGGGATGAGTGTGGAAGCTGCCCAGGGCCTCCAGCAGTGAAGGGGGGGGGATGAACCAGAAGCTGGCTCATCTTCCCTCCCTCAAGTGGAGAAGGGCAAGGAGAAGGACAGAGTGGGGCAGCTCCTCAGGCCCCCAGTGGAGAGGGCAGCCATTCAGGGCCAGGCCTCGGAATGCACTCCTGAGTTTTCTAGAGGACAGGCTTGTCTCTGGGCTGAGCGTGAATTAGCAGCGGGGTGGAAATGCTTTGCGTGTAGACAAGGCCTGCAGCTGGGGAGGGGTCTGAAGTCCTGAGCCAGGCCTGGCATGGAACCCAAGAAGGGCACGTGGGTGAGCTGCCCGGAGAGTGGGGTCAGCAGGGCAGCGGGGGGTGGTGGAAGCTTCCCTGAGCTCTGGGGAGAATATCTTTTCTCCAGTCCACGAGACTAGATTCACGAGCCCTGATTCACCCACGGGTGGGCCTTGCCTGAGCCCGGGGCAGCCGTGTCTCCACCTGGCAGCATGGCTCCAGGTGGTCACCGAGCAGGCGGTGTCCCTGGCCCCTGTACAGATAGGTGAGTAAGCCTCACACAGGGTCCTGCGTGGATCCTACCCACGGTAAAGGCTATCAGTGGGCTAAAACCGCCCCTGTCAACAGGAAGTGAGCTACGCTGGGCAGGGGAGCACGGGGGACCAGACCATTCCAGCATGGCCCTGGAGAACCCAGCCCCTCGCATCCCCCGCTCCCACTCCCCATCCAGTCCGTCCACAGCCCCTGTGTCCGCTCCCCACCCAGGGCTCAGGCACCCTCCTCGCCTGGAATCACTGGAACAGGTGTCCATTTGAGGTTTGGGGCTCTGAGGGTTGGAGCAGGGCTGCAGTGTTGTGCCAGGCCGCAGGCCGCAGGCTGTTCTCTGGGCCCTGCTTCCGGCCAGCCCTTTCTGGTGCTTGCCCTGGGGAAGGGAAGCAGCCCCTGCTTTGGCCTTGGGGTGAACCAGTGGTGTCTAGGGTGAGAGTCCCTGCCAGCAGACGTTCCTTTTGGGCCCAGAGGCCTGCATTCTGATTTATCCGAAAACACACGGTCTGCAGACCTGTGGGGTGCACGCTGGTACACACGCAGAAGAGCGGCGCCTTCCTGTAATAGAACTCAGAGCTGGGCCCAGAAATGGCGGCTCTGTTTCTAGGAAGCGGGTCGGGTCTGGTTGGAGGCCAGGCCAGGAGGCAGGCAGGTGAAGAAAGCACTCCAGGTCCACCACCAAGCAAACCAAGGTGCATCTCCTGCCCTTTCCTGTTGTTCTGACGTCCACACCCAAGGCAGGACCTGTCACTTGGCAATGTACAGGTCTACTGTCTTGGAAGCTGAAAACGCAAACTCTTCCGTTCCACTCTTCCATCACGTCTGCTTTCAGCTGATACTGTTTGGAGATGAGATGGGTGGTGACTACTCCCCGGGCTGGCCTTGAACTTACCAGCCTCTCGCCCCTCCAGTGCTGGGACTGGAGGCGTGCACCACTGCTCCTGACCCATAGCATACGTATTGCTAACCCAGCTCGGAGGTAGAACCCGAGTCATTTCTGGGGCACTGGGGTGTCTCTGTCCCCAGGCCAGCTGTCATCAGGGAGGTTTATTCTGGAGCTCTTGCCAGAGGGCAGTGTCTCCGATGGTTAATGTCCCCAACCCTGTGGCATAAACTTGTCAGGAGGCCTTGTCAGTTGGTTGACTGAGAGGCCTTTGTGAGCCCTAGGTTGAGATGTGACAAAGACCCGGGCTGCTGCCTCCCTTAAATAAGGCCCAAGGCGGGTGTGAGGGAAGACGTGGGCCACGCTGGGAGGCATGCGAGGCTGGGCTGCCCTGCCAGGAGACGCAGAGATCTCACAGGCGTTGATTTCTCTGCCGTCTGGACCCCTGTGGGTTTATTTCCACATTGTTACAGAAAAAAAAGAACTCTTATTATTATTCTGAGTAAAAACACATTCAGTCATAATTTTAATTACATCAAAACAGTACACTGAGGTTCTGTCACGAATCTACTTTAATCTTGGCATTTCATCTCCCCGCCAATGTTTTATTTCTTTTCAGGTCATATTAGTCAACTGGGCACAAGCAGTGATATTTATCTTAGTGGTTTATGTTGGCAAAGTAGTAAATTATGATAAAAATTAAAATAATTTCCCAGTTTATCCCCATCTCATGATCACATATGAGCTTGACATCCTGAAATATGGTCTGAATCCAATGCTAATATTCTTCCACAATAATCTCTTCTACTTTCCAGAAGCGTTTAGGTGTTTTGGAAGGTTCTAGACACTTTTTTCTTTCGATTGGCACCATCAGTCTGTGTTCAGGTAGAGACAAGGAGGGTTCTCTGCAAGGCACGGTGGCTCACGCCTGTCATCCTAGCTACTCAGGAGGCCGAGATCTGAGGATCGAGGTGAAAAGCCAGCCAGGCAGGAAAGTGTGGCACTCTCATCGTCAGTGAACCAGCCGGAAATTGGAAGTGGGGCTGTAGCTCAAGGGAATGTTCTCCTTGAGAAAAGAAAGCCCAGGGACAGCGCCCAGGCCCAGGGTCAAGCTCCAGGATGGGCAAAAAAGCCAAACAAAACCAAGAGAGCTCTCAAGTGCCACCCTGGGCTTTGGGCTGGAGGAGAAGGTGCAGTGAGCCTGGGCTGGCTCCTCAGCAGATGCTGGGATGCTGGCACGGCCCAAGTACCAGGGTGCTGGGGAGACAGCTGGCAACCAGTGAGACTCCTGGAGGTGGTTGGGGGGGAGGGTGCTCCACCCAAGGCCAGGTCCTCCCGGGGCCAGGTCCTCCCGGGGCCCACTTCTACTGGGGCAGGAAGCAGGGTCTGTCTCAAAAATAACCTGCTATTACAAAAGGGCTGCAGGGGTGACGCAGCAGCAGCACGGCCTGGCAAGCAGGAGGGTCTGGGTCCAAAGCCCCGTGCTGAACAGGAACTGGCAGGTAGAGCTTACCGATTCTGAACAGGGAGGCGATGGCCTGGGACACAGAAAGGAGCCCCTCCTCCACACCTGAGAGACAAGGACCAGAGACCCAAGCAGATCGACGGGGCTCGGGTGGAGGAGAGTGAGAAGATTCACAGAGGGGATGTCCAAAAACTGGGCAAACTGGGAATGACCCAAGCCTACTACCCACTGCAGAAATGGGACATAGCCAAACACTGTTAACCCAAAGAGATCACGTCAGCCATGTTGGAACTCAACTCCTGAAGGTAAAGATGGAGAAAAGAAGCCTGGAGGGCAGGAGGGCAGTCAGAGAGACACCCCGAGGTTCCTGCAGTGGCTATGAGGCAGAGAGCAGCAAACGAGGCACCTGTGTCCTCCAGGGATGGAGAGGAGCAGTCCACCAGAGTCTCCGCCCCACGAAGCCATCCTTCCAGAAGGAAATGCAGCTGGTGGCCCACCCCTGTCACCCTGCCCTCGGGAGGCGGAGACAGGAGCACCCACAAGTTCTGCTCAGAGCCCATGGCATGGCTGATCTTGGTCAAGTAGTGTACGGGCCACAGCTGGCAGACAAGGAGACCACCATGAGCTTCCCTCCTTCCTCCTTCCCTCCCGCCTTTCCGCCTTTCTTTCCTTCCCTCAAGCCTATTGGGCCCAGCCGTGTCGAGTCTAACCCCTTGAAGGAATCTGCATTTCCCATGACAACTGGTATACAGTGAGTGATGCGTGTGCACATGTTCCAGGCTGGGGCTCGAGCTCCGGGCCTGGGTGCTGTCTCTGGGCTCTCTTTTCTCAAGGCTAGAGCTCTACTACTCTGAGCCACAGCACCACTTCCAGCTTTTTCTGTGTGTGTGTGTTACTGGGGAATGAAACCCAGGTCTTCGTGCATGCTAGGCAAGCAAGCCCTCTATCACATCCCAGCCCCACTTTTCTGGTTCTTGACATCATAGGTGATTTTTTTGTAGTAGGGTTTGAACTCAGGTATTCACACTTGCTAGGCAGGTGTCCTGCTTGAGTCATGCCTCCAGCCCCATTTTGCTGTTATTATTTGTTGGTCATGGGGCTTGAACTCAGGGTCTGAGGGCATTGTCTCTGAGCTTTTCCTGCTCAAGGCTAGAGCTCTACCACTTTAAGCCACAGCACTGCGTCCTGTTTCCAGGTGGTGATTGAAATGAGCCTCACAGACTTTCCTGACCTGGCTGGCTTTGATCTGTAATCTTCAGATCTCAGCCTCCTGAGTAGCTGGGATTATAGGTGCGAGCCACCAGCGCCCGGGGCGGCTCTTTGCATCTTCCTCAACCATCTGAGCTGTGCTTTATTCTTACCTGATAGCCTCAGGGAGAGGAGAAAGGCCATTGTCCAGTGCCCCTGCCTGGGCTGGCTGCATGGCCCTCTCCTGCCCTGCCCAGCTCACCCGGTGGAGGCGGCGCGGGGACGAGCCAGGCTCATCGCTTTCGGGCACTCTGGCTAGTGGGGGACAAAGTCCAACAGTGGCCCATTGGCCAGAGCGCCAGCCTTCCTGTGTCCCGAGCTGTGGTTGCGTTTCTGCGCGGCCTTCGTCTGTGTACCTAACAGAATTTATTGTTGCTAACGAGACAGAAGTAGAAGATTGGGATTTTTACAATGTTGGACATTATGCTTTATGAGTCAACCAATTTAATTATTTTCAGGACCAAGGAAACTCACCTCTCTCCGCTAAGCCTACGATTTATTACTGTAACTTGCCAAAGAGGAATGAACCACATTCGGATTTAATTAGAATAGAACATCCGTGGTTTCAGAATAAAACTTATCCCTTCTAATTCTGAAAATTAACCTGATTTATTCCCATGGGGATTTCCAATGCTTTTGAAACTAATTTTTCAGAAAAAGAAAGGAGTATATATTTTTTTAATGACCTACAGAAATTGGAAGTGGCACTGTGGCTCAAAGTGGTAGATCGCAAGCCTTGAGTGAAGAAGCCCAGGGACAGTGCCCAGGCCCTAAGTTCAAGCCCCAGGATCAACAGCAAGCAAAAACAAACAAACAAAACCTGTAGGAGAGCACCCAGTCCTTCATAAGCTGTGGAAATTACCTCAGGGACTTCAGAAATTCATTCTCATTTAAGGCTACATGTTTCTGTGCATGAGCTTTTGCAATTAAAATGTTCAAATTAGCTACTCGGTGAGGCAGAACGCCGAGAATCAAAGTTAAAGCCACCAGGCTTTAGTGAAGCCATGGCTCAAGTGATAGAGGATTAGCTTAGAGCCCAAAACTCAGGGGCAGAGCCCAGGCCGCTAATTCAACCCCAGGACCTGCACACACGCACACACAAAGAGAGAGTTTGGATTGAGTGCCACCTACTGCAGGAGGCTTGGTGAGCAGCCAGGACCTGTCAGAGAGCAGGAGCACGGTGTGTGTATTGACGCTGGTGTCCTCACTGTGTGTGTACTGCGTCCCCACTGTGTGTGTGTACCGACGCTTGCATCCTCAGTATGTGTGTGTACTGACGCTGGTGTCCTCACTGTGTGTGTACTGCGTCCCCACTGTGTGTGTGTATGTGTGTGTGTGTGTGTGTGTGTGTGTGTGTGTATTGACGCTTGTGTCCTTATCCCTGATGCCCCGGGGAACTGAAGCCTTGGGTCTGGTGTGCAGTTGTGTGTAGGATGTGTTTCCTGAGAGCCTCAAGGACATATCTGTCACACATGTGCATGCACATGTATACTCTGTGTACAAGCATTGGGCTTCACCTTTGTTTGTATGTGAGTGTGTGTGTGTGTGTGTGTGTGTGTGTGTGTGTGTGTGTGCTGCTCCTGGGACTTGAACTTGGCCTGGGCACTTTCTCTGAACTGTTTTGCTCAAGGCTAGCGCTCTGTTACTTGAGCCACAGCTCTACTTCAGGCTTTTTTTTTGGCCAGTCCTGGGCTTGAGCTCAGGGCCTGAGCGCTGTCCTTGTACTTTCTCAAGGCTAGAGCTCTACCACTTGAGCCTCAGCACCACTTCCGGCTTTTTCTGTGTATGTGGTACCACACACACCACCATGCCACTTCTGGTTTTTTGGTGGTTAATTGGAGATAAGAGTCTCACAGACTTTAGTGCCTGGGCTGGCTTTGAACTGTGATCCTCAGACCTCAGCTTCTTGAGTAACTAGGATGACGGGTGTGTGCCATTGGCGCCCTGCCTTTCCTCAGCTTTCTACAGCATAACTCAGACTAAAATCATAATTTGCTTATCTTGCAGCTGTTTCACTGTAGTCTCAGGCAATAGAATACAAATAACCAAAACTGTAAGATTACAATGGAAAATAGCACATGTAAAGTTCTGTTATGTTGTAATATAACAGTGTTTCTGATGGGAACTTTGACGTGCACTAGTCTTTCCCAAGTCTTCCTAAACAGCCAGAACCCTGGCGGTAGGAGACGTGGTGTCACTGAGGGGTGGGGTACCGGTGTGCGTGAGGCAGTTGCAGGTTACTGGTGATGCTGTAACCAAGTCTTCCTGTGGAAACCCCAAAAAACAAAACGCCTCTGTGTGTCAATCAATGTGGGTCAGCAGCATTAAGAGAAAGGCCAAAAATGTGATGAGAAAATATTTTTTTTCCCCAATCAAGTTTTCACAGGGCTCCTGATAAGCATCCATCAAGTGGTCCACCAGAATGACACCCGCACTCCTCCGGACACCAAAACGTGCCCTGGAGCCTCTGCAAGCTGTGCACTGCAGGCTGAATGTTTCTCCACATTGGCCTCATAGGATTCACACGGACCTGACCTCTGTCTGGAGGCCTGCTTTGCTCTGTGCAGTGCAGGAGTGTCAGGCTGGATTCTATGCAAGATTTCCGTGGGTGGCATTATTAATGGCAAATGGAATTCCAGCAGGCATTGGAAATTGGAAGTCCTTCTGGAGAAAGAAATCTTTTCACTTGAAAGGGGCTATAAATCTGCAAATAATTTTGAATTCACAGGCAAGCCTTTTCTGCAGTATGCTGATTGCAAACACATTATGGAAGAGACACACAATTAACCTCTAACCTACCGCCATTCAAAGCTTATTGCAGCTCTCAAATGACAATCTTATAACAGGACACATAAAAACATTCTTACATTCACTCTCTTGGGGGGTTTACCGTTTATCCCCATGTGGATAAAGACAAAAGTGAGATGGTCATAAATTATAACCTGTGTGGTTATAAGGTATAGGAAGCCCTCACCATGGGCGCGGAGACGGAAAGGACGTTCTTGGGGACAGGAGGAAGGGAACAGCTGCCTTCCCTTCCCACATAAGCTACCAGGCATCACGGCGTTGCCCTGAAGAAGCTGTTCTTCTGTCTGCGTAGCCAAGAGGGGCTGGGGCCGTGACTTGCCACGCCTTGTCTGTGTCTCCTCTCTATTTCACACACTTGATGTTCAGAGCCTTCCTGGTGCTAGTTTAGTTTGCATATCTGTCCATTTTTTCTTTTCTTTCTTCCTCTCACTTGCTTGCTTTCTTGCTTGCTTTTTTGCCAGTCCCAGGCTTGAGCTCAGGGCCTGAGCACTGTCTTTGGATTTTCTCAAGGCTAGCGCTCTACCACTTGAGCCTCAGCACCACTTCTGGCTTTTTTCTATGTATGTGGTACCAAGGAATCGAACCCGGGCCTTTGTGCATGCTAGGCAAGCACTCTACCACTAGGCCATGCTCCCAGCCCTCAACCTGTTTTTCTCCTTGCTACAACCAGGATGGGTAGAAGTGGAGCTGTGCTTAGAGCTGGACATGTACTTTAGAATTGTCTCCACTGTTCACAGTTCTGCAGTCCTGGCCCTGCTGTGTAACCGCATTATGTTGTAGTTTCCACGGCTGTTCCCAGAGGTGATAGTTCTTGTTCATTTTGTGAATGTAACAGTCAGTAGCATGTGCACCGCGGGCTATAAAATACCACATGAAAGCCCACAATTAACTCGCAAAGTGTTTTCAGACTCAGTTGGGAGGTGCAGTGTATGGGAAGCAGCCTTGTTATTGTGCTCAGGGAGATGTGTGCTCCAGAGCAAGGAGGAGGTGGGGGGGAGGGGGAGGGAGGAGGGGAGGGGGGAGGGGGCAGTGAGTGCTCAGCCCTCCATGAGCCTGAATAATTGTCACTTGATTTCAGGAACATAGTCTTAAGATCCAATCCAACATTGGCAGTCAGGAGAGAGAGAGAGAGGTGGGAAGGGGGGGAGAGGGAGAGGGGGAGAGAGAGACAGATAGGAGAAAGAGAGAGAATGAGAGAGAGAGGGAGAATACAATCCAAGTCAGTCCACAGAGAAAGGAAAATTAAGGGTAAAGATCTGTGGGATTGATCCCATCCCCTTAGGTCCAGAATATTCCAGTACCCGATTCCTGGCCGCACCTCCCCCAGCCTGCAGCCCTTTCAGGAGAACCTGGCGCCCGCCCGAAGCACCAGGGTGGGGTTCACACCAGGGTGGGGTTCACACCTCCTGGCTCTGAGGACCTGGTCTGGGCCTGGGAGGCCAGCACTGGGCGCTGCCTGTGGTGATGGTGCCCTCTGGTGTCCCTCAGCGTTCATAGCAGCTTGTCCAGACCTAGGAGATACACAGGCTTGTCGCAGCCTTCACTAGACAGGGCAGACAGACAGAGAGACAGACAGTTGAGGAGCTAGGGTGAAATTCCAGCCTTGTGCAGGGAAGAGACTCAATTTCCTGATACTGTTTTCTTTTTCTTTTTTTGTGGGTCATGGGGCTTGAACCCTGGGCCTGGGCGCTGTCCCTGAGCTCTTCAGCACAAGGCTACCACCCTACCTTTGAGTCAAGCCCCACTTTCCTTTTCTAGAGATTAATTGGAGATAAGAGTCTCAAGTCCTTTTGTGCCCAGGCTGGCTTTGAATCTTAATCCTCAGATCTCAGCCTCCTGAGATCTCCAATTAACCACTAGAAAATGGGAAGTGGGGCTTGGCTCAAGGGTAGGGCAGTGGCCTTGAGTAGAGCTCAGGGACAATCCCCAGGCCCAGGGGTAGGGTGGTAGTCTTGATCTGAAGAGCTTAGAGACAGTGCCCAGGCCGGAGTTAAAGCCCCGTGATCCAACCCCCCAAGAAGAAGAAGAAGAAGAAGGAGAAGAAGAAGTAATAATCATCATCACAGGGCCAACCTTCCATCCCTAGAAAGTTACAATCATGTCCAGGTAGATAGACAAGGCAGGCACAATAAAGAGACATGGTGGCCATATGGACTTCTCCTGTGCCAAACATCACATTAAGCTGAAAAAAGGCAGCACAAGTTCCCCAGCTATTCTGTTTTTATCTGTATGTATATGTTTGCCTTCATGTCTTTAATAATCATTGAAACCTCAGAAGTCAAACTTGTGAAATGAGACAGATGTTGCCCCAGCAAATTATTTTTCTGTAGCTTTTCAGGTCATAAAACTTCAAACTGGGAAGCAGTTCTTCAGTCCCCAACCCTAGTGTAAAGTGTGATATCCTACGCATGTGCCAGTGGCTCATGCCATTGAGCTAGCCAGGAGGCTGAGATCTGAGAGTCATGGTTCAAAGCCAGCCCAGGCAGGGAAACCTATGAGACTCTTACAGGTAACCACCTAAAAATATGGAGGTGGAGCTGTGGCTCAAGCGGTGGAGTGCCAGCCTTGAGCAAAAATGCTCAGGGACAGCACCAGGCCTGAGTTTGAGTCCCAGGACCTACCTGCTCGTGTGTGTGTGCGCACACACACACACAGACACACACACGCACAGACACACACACGCATGCATATACACACAGGCATGATTACACACACGCATGCACACACGCATGCACACACATGCACATACACACATGCACGCATGCACATACACGCACGCATGCACATACACGCACGCACACACATACATGCACACACGTACACATACATACACACGCACACACACATGCACACGTGTGCACGCAGGCACACGCACACACACGCACGCATGCATGCACAATTGGTCCCCTGGTCTTTTCCAAGTCATCTTGCAAACGAGCCACCACGTGAGTCATGCTGGGCATGACGTGGACAGACTGGCACTGGTAGCTCACACTGCTGTCCAGAAAAGCTCCACAACTCTCTGCATGCTCCAGCAGATCTTCCCGCCCTTCAGATCTTCCGGCCTCAGCCTCGGGTCAGCCAGGATTCCAGGCGCACCCCCGGCTCAGCGGCCCCTCGCTCTCATGTCCTTTGTAGCAGGCCTCCAGTCCTTGGTTAAAGGAGTTGTGGTAGTTCTACTTTTCCTAGAAAATGGACATCTGGATGAGAAGCAAGCTTTGTTGCTTCCGCAGTCCTTTGCTCGGGGGATGGGAGACTTGACAGCACCAGGAGGCACTGGCGTAGGCAGCCTGGGTCCGTTTGGGATTTTTCCTTATTTGCCGGGTGTACCTGAGCAAATCCCCCCACATCGCACTGAGGTCTTGAAGCTGAAGATTAGGCCTGAACGATGTATCCTGGCAATGAAGAACACCCGGGCCTGGCCGTGGGAAGGCCCAGAGTGAAAGCTGGGAAGGAAGAGAGGTCTTAAGGTGGGGCTAACATGACAGGTGGGTGTGCAGGGGAGACAAAGGCAGGGGAGGCTCCAGGCCAGGCAGGACGAGGGTGCTTCCCCTTGGCCAGGAGGGGTGCGTGCTTATGGGGAGGGTCTGTCAGGGGAATGGAGAGAGGATGGTCCAGGGGCACACTCGTGGAGCGGGTTCTGGACTGGAAGCACGCCCCGCTTTCCACCAGGTGGGCCGGGGCAGGAGTCAGCCAGATGCATTGTTCCCTTGGTCACAGACTGTGTGCCCTGTTGGAATGAACCCCACACCACAGCTCTCCGGTGCCCTGCTTGCATACTCACTCCTAGGGACTGGTCAGTCTCCAGAGCTGCATGAGATAAAAAGCCTGACAGCAAAGGTCTCTGACTCTCTCCAATTGCACTTGTGCCCTTGTCTGTGGGTCTGCATGTACGCACATGTGCATATACTGAACAGGTACACACACTTTATTGGTCTTTTTTTCCCCCATGAAGTGCCCTTCTATGCTATTTTTGGATCTCCAAGGGCAGAGGGGATCTGTGTGCCTTTGTGTGCTTGAGCTTGTTCTCAGCTGAAGCTGAGAAGGGATGTAGAAGAGCTGGCGGGGGAGGGAAAGTCCCGAACAGTGGCCTCTGGGTGCTTGCTTTTGTTCTTGGGAGGCAAGGTTTGGGTTTTGTTGCATGGCAGGAAGCCAGGGAGCCACAGAGAAGCAGGTGTTTATGAGCTGGCTGAATCCAGTTTGGTTTACTGATTTTTTTTTTTGTCTGTTGTGGGGCTTGAACTCAGGGCCTGGGCGCTGTTCCTGAGCTTTTTAGCTCAAGGGTAGCACTCTACTGCTTTGAGCCATAGGACCACCAGCAATTTTGGGGAGGGTAATTGGTGATTCTTGACTGTAAACCAGGCTGGGTCTCTTCAGTTCTCTGCATCCCAATGTCTTTCACACCCACTTCCCAGAGTTATGACACAGCTAAATCAAAGCCTGCCTGTGACATGCTGGATGCAGCGGTCATCCACAGAGCTGGCTCCCACTGCCCACCTCCCTCCCATTCATGTTTTTAGAGGCGGTGTCTTGTGTGCAGCCAGGCTGGCTGCCATGTACCTGTTTAATCCCTTACTTACTGAGATCCTATTGCAGCCACGCTTTGGACTATGCTTGGAGCCAGAAACATCGCACAGAAGTTTTTGTTATGTCTAGACTGACTGTGCAGGCAGAAAAACAAACCCAGCTGCCAGTACCTTCGATGGTTCTGAGAAAATCAAGGACGGTGGAGGGAGTGGCTCAGTGCTGGGCTCAGATTGTGCTTTCCCTGTGGAGTCCACCGTTGAAACTCATGTGCCAACGCTGGCACGAAGGTGTGAGGACAGGTGAGGAGAGGGAGACAACTTCAGCCCCAGGCGAAGGGCAAGAAGGAAGGGAGGGGATGAGGTGGGCAGAGGCAGGTCCTGGGGCCTCTGGGAGTGTGTGTGTGTGTATGTGTGTGTGTGCACCCACGCACACGCTTGCGTCGGTCCTGGAGCTGGAACTCGGACCTTAGGCGCTGTCTCTGGGTAGCTTTTGCTCAAGGCTAGCGCTTTAGTACCTGAGCCACAGTGCCACTTCCAGGTTTTCGAGTCTCACAGACTTTTCTGCCTAGGCTGGCTTCAAACTGCTGCGATCCTTAGATCTCAGTCTCCTGGCCTGAGCACTGTCCTTGAGCTTTCTCAGGACTGGCGTTCTGCCTAGTCACAGCACCACTTCTGCTTGTTTTTCTATTTATGTGGTACCAAGGAATTGAACCTGGGTCTTTATGAATGCTAGGCAAGCACTCTACCACTAGGACACACTCTGGGCCCCAAAGATTGGAGTTTTAAGTGGGACAGGAAGCTGTGGGATGGGATCCCCTGGGGGACAGATGCAGGGCACTCGCGCAGAGACCACTGTGGGAGGCCAGGCCCCGCACAGTGTTTAGAACGGAGCTGTGCTGTGGTGGTGGGTCCACCATGCTTACTGATGGCCTGGGAGGGGCTGCGGGGGAGCGGGGGATTCTGAGCAGGGGCACTGGTTAGGATGAGATTGGCTGGTTAGCAAAGTGACTTTGGTCTCTCAGCCTTTTTTTGCTCTCTTCTGTAGAAATCATTTGTCCTGCTTTCTGCCATGTGCTGAAGCGGCAGGAGGGACTTCCCAGCCTCCAGGACTTCAAGGCCAAAGTAACATGGCACAGGCTTGCAATCCCAGCTACATATTGGAGACCGAGATAGGAGAATTGAAGTTCCAGGTCAATTGGGCTATCAAGACAGTATCTGAAAAACAAAACAAAACAAAACAAAACCCTGGAGGCAGGCGCTAGAGACTCACACCTTCCATCCCCACTACTCAGGAAGCTGAAATTAGGAGGTTCCTGGTTCAAAGTCAGCCCAGGGAGAAAATTCTGTGAGACTTTTAGAGGTTTTGATTTTAGAAATCTCTAAAATAATCCACAAAGTCTGGGCTGGAGGTAAGGCTCAAATGATAGTGCCCCGGTTGGGGACTAATTCAAACTCCAGAACTGGCAGACAAAACCAACCACGAACAAAATTGAGCAAGCTTGACATAACGGTGTAGACGATGGTACCCCAGCCTCACAGGAGGTGGAGGTGGGGGGATTAAAGTCTAAAGTCAGCCCAGCGTGAATGGACGAGACAAGCTAAAAGCAAAAGAACTGCACCTGTGTTGGTGTGCTTGCTTAGCGAGTGCTGTGCCTGAATTCATTCAGTCTCATGTACTCTAGTGTAGCAACAGAAAACAGACCAAGCTGATGCACAGATAGAATCTCAGAGTTGGAGGGAACTCTTGGCCTCGTTAATTTAACCAAGTCCAGAAGGCTGATTCACTGGTTTATCAAATCCTTGCATACTTTATTTCAATTTAAAATTAAAGAATTTTTTAGCAAGGACCAAATTGTAGGGTAGAGCCCACACTTTAGGCTACCAGACAGTGGTGTTTGTTGGACCAACAGCTTTGTTAAATATTAAGTAGATACCATTTATGCATTATATAAAATGCATAAGGTACGAAGAATCATAACACAACAGAAAAGAGTGTTAGCTCATTTAGGATCACCTTGCATGCCTAGGTGTTTAGGAGACAGATATCTTTGACAGTGTGTATTGCCACTGCTGTCCGTGCTCTTGTGAAGTGAAGCAAGCTGTGTGTTCTGCCTGTGCGGCCGGAGTGTCTCTACCACGTTTCTCCTGCAGTGGCTGAGGTGGGAGACCCAGGCGCTTTCCTGAGTCTTTGCTCTTCTCACACACCCTGTGTGACAGGGAATCCCGTCTTGTGACCCAGGGTCTGACCAACACCACTGTGCTGCCTCCTTCCAGACCCAGCAGGCAGGCTCTGAATTACTGCAGCAAGTCTCTGCTTTCACTTCCTGCTGCCCAGTTTCCAGCAGTCAGATCTCATCTGACCACGACAGCCTGTACAGGACTTTTTAATTTTTTGCCCCCCAAAGTCTTGCAGGGCAGTGTATTTCGGAAGAGGATCCTGGTGAGGGACGTGGGAAGAGGTGCTGGGGTGGGGGCAGCAGAGGCCATTTGGCCTCTGGTCTGCTAGTGGCTCAATTACACCAGCTGCTGGACAGCTCCAGAAGCCAGAGGAAGATCAAGCTCTCTAGACAGCCGTAGTGGCTAGTGAGTCACACAGTGGAGGCCAGAGACAAGGTGGGCTCAACCTTCCACTTCTGCTTGGGAGAGAGGCAAAGCTTGATGGCAGAGGGAGGCGTGATGCGGGCCTCGGGAATGGTGACTTGACCTCAGGGCCTGAGCGTTGTCCTTGGACGCTTTTTGCTCAAGGTTAGTGCTTTTTCACTTGAGCCACAGCACCCCTTCTGGCTTTCCCTGTGCATGGGGTACTGAGGGATGGAACCCAGGGCTCGGCGCGGCTGCCACGAGGCCACGCTTCGGGCAGGAGTGGTCACTTCGTGGCTGCCGTTGGTCTGCCATCCCGGTGTGAGTGTTGGGAAGGCGGGTAAACCAGTGTAGATGGAGGGCAGCAGGCTGCAGTGTCTGGTTAGAAGGCTGTGGAGAGGCACAGCGCCCGCCCTTCCCTCCTGTGTGTGTGTGTGTGTGTGCCGGGTGTCTGAACCCGGCGGCTCCGCCTGGCTGCTCACCGTCCGGCTTGGGCAGGTCGGGTCAGATGCGTTTAACAAGGCCCCCAGCGTGGGGGTCCGCGGCTCTCTGGGGCGGAGACACGAAAACCCCAGCACTGACCACTGAACAACGTTCCCCGGCCACCGAGCCGGAGGGAGGCGGCTGCGCGCCCTTCTCTCCTGCGGAGCCGCCGGGCCCGGTCCCGGCCAGCGGGGGTCTTCAGCTCGGGACTCAGCTCGGCCCGATCCCGGCCAGCGGGGGTCTTCAGCTCGGGACTCAGCTCGGGGGTCTTCAGCTCGGGACTCAGCTCGGCCGGTCCCGGCCAGCGGGGGTCTTTCAGCTCGGCTGGTCCCGGCCAGCGGGGGTCTTCAGCTCGGCCGGTCCCGGCCAGCGGGGGTCTTCAGCTCGGGACTCAGCTCGGGGGTCTTCAGCTCGGGACTCAGCTCGGGGGTCTTCAGCTCGGGACTCAGCTCGGCCCGATCCCGGCCAGCGCGGGTCTTCAGCTCGGGCCGGGACGCCGCTTCCTCCCACAGGCAGGGGGACCTGGGCTGAACTGCAGCGCGGACGACCCCGGAGGTCGTGACCCCGGCCTGCACCCCGCGGCCTGGCCTGCACCCGGAGGTCGTGACCCGGCGTGGACCCGAAGGTCGTGACCCCGGCCTGCACCCCGCGGCCCGGCCTGCACCCGGAGGTCGTGACCCGGCGTGGACCCGGAGGTCGTGACCCCGGCCTGCACCCCGGAGGTCGTGACCCCGGCCTGCCCGCCTCTTATCCAGCCTAAGGCTGGGCTTCTCAGGCTCCCGGCGCCCAGGTTTGCTAACCGCCAGCCAAGGGCACCGCGAAGCGGCCGCAGAGTCGGGCCAGCCTCGCGGGAAGGGAGGGCAGCCACCGCCGGCCATCCGGCCATCCAGGTGCCACCGCCGGGTCAGCTAGGCGCTGCCGTCGCCGCCAGGTCCGGAGCCAGGCCCCGCCCACAGGAGGCCCCGCCCACAGCCCTGGAGGCGCCGAGCGGAGCCCCGCCCCGCGCAGGCCACGCCCCACCCGGGAAGCCTCGGCGTGCGGCTAAGCTCCGCCCACACAGGGCCACGCCCATTCGGCGCTCCGGACCCACCGGCGGGTTCCGGAAAGCGGGGCGCGCGCCTCTGATGCGCGGCGCCCTCGAGTGACGTCACGCGCGGTCCCCGCCCGGCCCCGCCCCGGCCGGCGCCCGCCCTCGGTTCCCGAGGCTTCGCCCACGGCGGAGGCGGCGGCGGAGTCGGCGGCCGGACCTCGGCGGAGGCGTCACCTGCGGCGGCGGCGGCGGCACGGGCCCGGCGCGCGGGCGATGGTGCGGCGGGGCGCGCGGACGCGGGCGGCGCGGCGGCGGGCATGAAGGAGGATGGAAGGGCAGGACGAGGTGTCGGCGCGGGAGCAGCTCTTCCACAGCCAAGTGCGGGAGTCCACGGTGCGTGGCGGGGCGGAGCGGGCCGGGCCTCCCCTCACCCCCCCCCCCCCCGCGGGAGCCCTCCGCCCCCTCCGCCCCCTCCGCCCCCGCACCTGCGCGTCCCGACACCCGGCGGCCACCGGCCCGGGACACCGCCACGCCCTCCCCGCCCGCCCGCCCGCGCCGAGGCGGGGCCACCTCCTCCCCCCCGCCCCCGTCCCGCCCCTCCCCCTCTCCTCCCCGCGCTGCCCCCTCGTCCTCCCCTCCCTCCCGTCCCCGCCCTCCTCCCCCCCTGCGCCCCCCCTCCCCCCTCGCCCTCCCCTCCCTCCCCCCTCGCCCTCCTCCCCCCTCGTCCCGCGCCCTCCCCCCCTGTCCTCCCCCGGGCTTCGGCGCGGGGACCCGGGCTCCGCTGGCCCAGCTCCTCCCCAGCCTGTACCCGAGAGCGGGGGCGGCGGGTCTGCGGCCTGACCCCGAGGAGGGCTCGGTCGTCCTCCTCGCCCGGCCCGGCTTAGCCGAGCTGGGCCGGCCAGGCCAGGGAGAGGGCGGGAACCGCGGTGCCCGTCCACGCCCTCCTGCCCTCCTGCCCCCCGCGAGGAACCCGCCAGGTCCGCCGGTGGACCTGGGGGAGGGCGGAGGATCCGCCGCTCCTTCCCGGCGCTCCTGCGACACCCCAGCTCCGTCGTCTGCTTCAGGCCCGCTAGCTTCTGCTCTGTCGTCTTCTCTCTCATATTCTCTCTCTGTCCCCCTCTCCCCCTCTCCCCCTCTCCCCCCTCCCCCTCCCCCTCCCCCCTTGCCCCTCTCCCCCCTCCCCCCTCCCCCTCGCCCCTCTCCCCCTCCCCCCTCTCCCCCTCCCCTCTCCCCCCTCTCCCCCTCCCTCCCCCCTCTCCCCCTCTCTCCCCCTCTCCCCCTCTCCCCCCCTCTCCCCCTCTCCCCTCCTCCCTCCCCCCTTCCCCCCTCTCCCCCCCTTTTCCCCTCTCCCCCGTCCTGCGGCTGTCGCTCAGGGCCTGAGCACTGTCCTTGGGCTTCCTCAGGGCCAGAGCTCCACCTCTTGAGCCTCAGCCCCACTTCCAGCTTTTGCTGTGTGTGTGGTGCCCAGGGCCTGAGTGCATGTTAGACGAGCACTCTACCACTAGGTCTCACTCCTGGCCCCTTCTGCTTAGTTTTGAACTTGACCAAAGTAAAATTTCCCAATATGCCTCCTTTTTTGTCTAGTTTTGTCATTGCTGAGTTTGAGAGAGTGAAAGAGACGTGTGAAGTTTCATTCTGTATCTGTTGATAATTCATTTCCAGTAGTTGTGTAACTGTAGCACGACATAGGTTTGTTTTTCATTTCACTTTGATTGGCTCTGTTGTAGTTTGTAGGTTGTGTCTGTGAATATTGTCTTTTGTGTTCAGTGTAGACCTTGAGATAGCATCTCTAGGTTAGAATTAACCCAATAAATAAATAATAATTGATTTATCTATTTATTTGTGCCAGTCCTGGGACTTAAACTCAGAGCCTGGGTGATGTCCCTGAGCTTTTTTTGCTCAAGGCTAGTGCCCTACTACTTGGGTTGGACCTTCATTTCCAGTTTTTTGTTGGTTAATTGGAGATAAGAGTCTCATATCCTCTCGTGCCTGGGTTGGCTTCGAATTGTAATCCTCAGACCTTAGCCTCCTGAGTAGCTAGGATTCTAGGTTTGAACAACCCCGTCAGGCTATATAGAAGGTATTGTATTTTCTCATGACAAGTGAGTTTGAACACTTGCTTCTGTTTATCGTTTGTTAGCCATCTTTTGTGAAGTGTCATTTCTTTCTCCATTTAAAAATTAATTTTTCTTTTTATTGTTGACTTGGAAGAGTTCTTTATGATTTCTTTGTCAAACATACAGTACAAATAGAGTACCTAATTTGTGGAGGATTACTGAAGTCAACGATGTAGTAGCTTATACATGTATCTCTATTTTGTTTTTATCAGAATAGTAGGAATGTTGCCTCAAACAAACTCAGCTGTTTTAAAGCAATTTTACTGATAATAATGAACAGACTACAAGGTTTACTTCATTATATGTAGTTGTCAGGATGTTGACAGAGTTGTCCAGTATTTACCACAATACAATCATCACACATTCTCATTATCTCAGAAACAACCTCTGTCTGTTAGTAGTCATTCTTTTAATTTCCCCCATCATTTTCTTTCTTTTCTTTTTTGCTAGTCCTGGGGCCTGAGCACTCTCCTTGGGCTTTCTCAAGGGTAATGCTCTACCACTTGAGCCATGACTCCACTTCAGGCTTTTTTCTGTATATGTAGTAGAGAGGAATCAAACCCAGGGCTTTGTGCATGCTAGGCATCCACTCTTCCACTAGGCTACCCCCCATCCCAAATCTGGTATGTACAGGTTTTTGAATAGTAATCTGTTTTCGTTTTTTTTCTTTGTCATAGGAATGGTGAATGATCGGTGTCATACGGTAACTTTGTAGTTTATATTTTGAAGAATTAACCCATACTCAAAAGTTGTGGTACCATTTTACATTTTTACCACCAATGTATGAGAGTTCTAATTTCTTCACATCTTCATTGCTATGTGTTGTTTTGATTATCTCATTGTTATTTTGTTTTAATTTCCCTGATAAGTCATAATGTTAAATGTCTTTTTATGTGCTTATTGGCTATTTTTGTGTTTTCTTTATAGAAATGTCCGTTGAGATCCTTAGTCTACTTTTTTTGTGGGGGTTAGTTGTAGGGCTTGAACTCTGGGCCTGGAT
This sequence comes from Megascapheus bottae, assembly GCA_024803745.1. Taxonomy (NCBI): domain Eukaryota; kingdom Metazoa; phylum Chordata; class Mammalia; order Rodentia; family Geomyidae; genus Megascapheus; species Megascapheus bottae. Next base: position 1,643,569 of record JANJXV010000114.1, read on the forward strand.
GCTGCCCCTGAGTTCTTCAGCTCAAGGCTACTACCCTACCCCTTGAGCCACAGTGCCACTTCTGGTTTTCTGGTGGATAATTGGGGATAAGAGTCTTAAGGACTTCAGTGCCTGGGCTGGCTTTGAACTTGGATCCTCAGATCTCAGCCTCCTGAGTAGCTAGGATTACAGGTGTGAGCCACTGAGCTTGGCTAGCTTTTTTTTTTAAACCTCAAAAAATTTTTTTATTGCCAGTCCTGGGGCTTGAACTCAGGGTCTGAGCACTGTCTTTGGGCTTTCTCAAGGCTAGCATTCTACCACTTGAGCCATAGCATCACTTCCAGCTTTTTTCTATGTATGTGGTACTGAAGAATTGAACCCAGGTGTTCATACTAGTCAAACAGTAGGCCAAAATCCTAGCCCCCTTAATCTCAACTTATATCACAGAGTCATAGTTAAAAAAGAAAATAAAAAGGGATGGAACTGGCACAAAAGTGGAATGTAGAATGGTGGAATAGAATAGATGTCCCAGAAATAAGTCCACAGAGCTGTAGCCACCTGATCTCTTTTTGAAAACCAATAAACTGGCTATTATGGGATTTGAACTCAGAGCTTTGTGCTTATTTGGTTTGCTTTCAGCTGGCATACTCTTTTTTTTTTTTTTGCCAGTCCTGGGCTTGAGCTCAGGGCCTGAGCACTGTCCTTGGACTTTCTCAAGGCTAGAGCTCTACCACTTGAGCCTCAGCACCACTTCCGGCTTTTTTCTATATATGTGGTACCGAGGAATTGAACCTGGGTCTTCATGCATGCTAGGCAAGCACTTTAACCACTAGGCCAAACTCCCAGCCCCTCAGTTGGCATACTCTTACTTGAGTTATGCCTCCAGCTCAGCATTTTGCTGCTTAATTGGAAATGGAGTCTTTTAATTAGACTTTTTTTTACCTTGATTGGCTTTGAACCATGATCTTCCAGATGTCGGCCTCTTGGCCGCTCTCAGTTGGCTATAGGTTGTTGTTATTCTGACAAAGGTACCAAAACCATCAGTTGGCAAAAAGACGACATATGCAACAAATGGTGCAGGGAAAACCGCATATTCCCATGCGAAGAGCCGAAGGCAGACGGCTCCCTCGTGTTCTCTACAAAAATGAGTTTGAAGAGAGTAAACTATTTCAAGATCTGAAACTTTGAAACTACTATAAAAAAAAGGTAAAATATACTTGTGTGTGCATATAGCACACACAAATGTATGAAAAAGATACCCATAGCTAATAGCTCAAGAATTAATGAATGAGATTGCATGAGTTAGAAAGCTTCTGTACATCAAGAGAAACAGAGCCATGAGATCATCTAGAGGATTGGAAAGAAATCTTTGGTAAAAATTCCTTGCCAAGAGATAACTACCCAAAATACACAGAGAGCTCAAATGTCAGAAGACCAAATAATCCACTTGATGATTGGGCAAACATATTCCCAGAGGAGAAGTACACGTGGCCAGTAAGCCCTTGAAGACGTGTTTGTCTTTAGCCACAAAGAAATGTAAATCAAAAGAACATGGAGATTCTGCATCACCCCAGTCCGAACAGCTGTGAGCAGTAAACAAGTACTGATGCTGGTGATGAAGTAGGAAAAGGAACCCTTCCTTCACTGCTGGTGGGAGTGCATGTGAGTGCCGTCCCTGTGGAAGTAAGTACAGGGTTCCTCAGAGAAGGAGACTAGCACTGTCATGTGGTCTTTCTGTGCCAATCCTGGGCTATAAAGAAGAATGGAATTATGCTGAATTATGCCACTTGCAGGAAGATGGATTGAGCGGGAAACCATTATGTTAAGTGAAGGGAGCCAGAGTCTGGGAAACAAGCATCACACAATTTCTCTCGTGCAGAATCGAAACTTATGACTGCAAGCCAAGAGACGAAAACAGTTTCTCAGCCTTAGTATTGTAGCACTCTTGCTGCATAGTTGTCATTGCAAATGGTGAATCGCAGCATTTTTGCAGTTTCTCAGTCTTCTACCTTCTGACTGCCAGTAGCACAATTCTCTTAGTTATAACAACTAAAGTGTCCTTAGAGTTGAGGTGCCAGAGGAGGACTGGTGTGCACGGTGTCTGGAATCACAGCTCCCTCAGACTGTAAGCCTTGAGCAGAAGCTGCAGCAGCCATTACTGGCAGGGGCACTTGAGCCATAGTGATGCACTCCTGCTGGTCCTGGCTAGCTAGAAAGTCTAGTGTTAGAGGCCTGCTGCCATGGTGAGGGTTGTTTGTTTGTTTGTTTGGTGTGTTTGTTGTTACTGCTTGTTTTTTTCCTTTGACCAGTCCTGGGGATTGAATTTAGGGCCCGAGCACTGTCCCTGGACACATTTTGCTCAAGGCTAAAGCTCTACCACTTGTGCCACAGCGCCACTTCTGGATTTTTTATTTATGTGGTACCGAGGAGTTAAACCTGGGTCTTTGTGCATGCTAGGCCAGCACCCTACCACTAGGCCAAACTCCCAGCCCATCCGCAGTGAGTTTTTTCTCTCAGAAACTCCCAGGTTCTAGGGAAAGAGGAGGATGAAATCCCTTCATGCTTCTAGCAGAGGAGGGGAAATAACCATGTTGACATGTGCCAGCTTCCTGTTAGGTCTTACGTGTCGCATGTGTCTGTCTCCCAGGGAGAGAGGGAGTTCACCTCTCAGAGGAGAGCCATAAGTCTCATAGGTGTTTGCTAACCGTGTGAACAGGAAAGCATGCACAATTTGTTATATGCTGTTAGGTTTTTAAATTATGTTCACCTCTAAGTGAAGGAGGAAGTTATCTGAAGGGTTACTTGAAAAATTATGTCAGAGTTTTATGTCCATGTGGTAAATGGAGTTGTATAGAACACCTGGAAAAAGAATTTGCTTGTCTGCCTGCCTGCCTGTCTCTCTCTCTCTCTCTCTCTCTCTCTCTCTCTCTCTCTTTCTTCCTTTTTCTTTCTCAACAAGCAGTCTCTGTCTCTATTTCAGTTTTTCCTGATTATTTCCATAGTAAGTATAGGAAGTACTTTTTTAGGTAAATGGTTTTGGTGTACCAACCTTAATGCATATTGACTTTCCAAGAAATGGCGTTGAGGGTTAGCTACTAGCTTTCAGATGAGGGTCTTCCCTGTCACCGTGGTCACTCTTGCTGCCTTTCCCGGTTCCTCAGGTGTTTGCATCACTGTTCTTTGTTCTCTGGGTCACCCTGGTAGACACAGAATTAAACCTCCATTTATGGTTGTATCACTTTATTCTTAGAGCTGTGTCTGAAAGGATCTGTCCTTAGATTCTCTTATGGTAGGTAGTAGAAATGAAGCCAATTTTAATTAATTGTGCTGGTCCTGGGGCTTGAAGTGAGGGCCTGGATTTATTCTTCCTCTTCCCTCTCTCTTAAGGCTAGTGTCCTACCACTTGAGCCACAGCTATAATTCTGGCTTTTCCAGTAGTTAATTGGAGGTGAGTGGTTTATAGACTTTCCTGCCCAGGCTGGCTTTGAACCACAGTCCTTAGATCTCAGCCTCCCAAGTAGCCAGCATGATACTCTGAGCCCTCAGTACCTAGCCAAACCTAATATTCTAATGAGAGAAACATGGTTCTTATTTTTCACTGTTTAAGTACATAATGTCATATGAAAGTTTTGATGTGTGTGGCTTTTGATTGTGTTCCCAAGAGTAAGATTACTGAATTAATGTTTATGAAAGTGTTGTCATTATACTTTACATCAGGGTCACTTGAATTGGCATTATTTTTTTTTCTCAATTATATAATAAAAATCTGTTAGAGGCCGGGAGTGTGGCCTAGTGGTAGAGTGCTTGCTTAGCATGCACGAAGACTCAGGTTTGGTTCCTTGGTACCACATACATATTAAAAAGCTGGAAGTGGTGCTGTGGCTCAAGTGGTAGAGCTCTAGCCTTGAGAAAAAAAAAAGTTCAAGGACAGTGCCCAGGCCCTGAGTTCAAGCCTCATAACTGGCAAAAAAAAAAAAAAAATCTTACTGTTAGAAATTGAAGTAACGAGTCAGGCACTGTGGCTCACGCCTGGAATCCTAGCTGCTCAGGAGGCTGAGATCTGAGGATCTAAGTTCAAAGCCAGGCCGGGTACAAGTCTGTGAGACTTGTATCTCTAGCGAACCACCAGAAAATTGGAAGTGGCGCCGTAGCTCAAGGGGTAGGGCGGAAGCCTTGAGCTGAAGAGCTCAGGGACAACAGCCAGGCCCCGTGTTCAAGCCCACAAATGACAAAAAAAAGAAAAAGATAAAAAAAGGAATTGAAGTAATGTATAAGTATTAGGGAGAAGGTAAAAGGATAAAGTATCCTGTCATCTCTGAAATATGTACTTTTTTATATCTGTTCATATCTGACAGAACCTCGATAATTTTATTCCTTTTACCATATGCATTTTCTATTTTCATGTACAAATGCCTTTAGTTCTTGCTCTTGCTCTCTCTTTATGCTAGTCCTGGGATTTGAACTCAGGGCATTTTTTTTTCTCAAGGCTACCACTTGAGCCACGGCTTCTGTCCAGCTTTTTGGTGGTTAATTGGAGATAAGACTCTCAGGCTTTACTGGCTGGGCTGACTGTGAACCACACTCCTCAGAGTTTAGCCTCCTGTGTAGCTGGGATTACAGATGTGAGCCACTGATGCCTGGTTTTCTCCTTTCTTTTTGATTTAGTCTTTTTTTTCCCCCCACATTTTCCAACCCATAGGAAGAGCAGTCTTAGAGCCTTCTCATAATAAATAAAATCATATAAAAGAATACTTTAACTTTCTCCTTTCCTATTTGGTTGCCCTTTATTTCTTTAAAAAATGGTAAGTTGGGGCCAGGAGTTTGGCCTAGTGTTAGAGTGCTTGCCTAGCATGCACGGAGACTCGGGTTTGATTCTTTAGTACCACATGCATAGAGAAAAGCTGGAAGTGGTGCTGAGGCTCAAGTGGTAGAGCTGTAGCCTTGAGAAAGTCCAGGGACAGTGCTCAGGCCCTGAGCCCAAGCACAAGTTTAGTTGTACAAAGGAGTTGCCATTCAGCCAGGCAGTCTATGAATACAGTGTGTCTTGGCCAGTATCACCCCTTTCAACATTCTCACCCATCCCTCCCCTACCTCCCCCACCCCTTTCCTCAAACTTCTTTTTTTTTGGGGGGGGGGAGTGGTCATGGGGCTTGAACTCTGTCTTTGAGCTCTTCAGCTCCAGGTTACCGCCCTATTCCTGAGTCACAGCACCATTTCCCTTTTTCTAGTGGTTAATTGGAGATGAGAGTCTCAGGTCCTTTTGTGCCTGGGCTGGCTTTGAACCTTGATCCTCAGATCTCAGCCTCCCGAGTAGCTAGGATTGCAGGTGTGAGCCACCGCGCCTAGCACTACTTTAGACCGTCTTAGAACACTTACATTAGCTGGATAAAATCATCTACCACAAAATCTGCAGTGGCGCACTGGATATCTTTTGTAGTTTGTTGAATGCTAGTCTAGAAGTGAAAGACAGTGGTTTACTGGATATCATTTGACAAGTGTCAAGTTGAAAAATGAGCCACACCATCATAAGTTGGGAATCATCTTTGTGAATCATGGTGATTTACTATTGCTTTTATAACTGTTTGAGTCTTCCTGTCTTTTACTAGTCTGAATTTTTATTTGAATTTTACTTTTTTGGATAGTTTCACAGAGGTATAGCGTTAGTTTTAGTTACTTGGTGATTATTAAAGGATACTTGTTTATTATTTAGTAAGCTTCAGAGCAGTGCCTCCTTGGTAGCCTTCACTGATTTATTTTTTGTGCTACTGCGGTTTGAATTCAGTGCCTTGTGCTTGCTAGGTAGGTATTTTTTTTTTTTTACTTCCCAGCCTCATTTTTGCTTACGCCCCCACCCCCAGTCCTGGGCTTGAGCTCAGGGCCTGAGCACTGTCCTTGGGTTTTCTCAAGGCTAGAGCTCTACCACTTGAGCCACAGCACCACTTCCAGCTTCCCCTGTGTATCTGGTACTCGGGAGTGGAACCCAGGTTTTTATGTTAGGGAGGCATTGCACCACTAGACCATGCTCCTGTTCCCCGACCCCCCCACTTTTTTTTTTTTTTTTTTAGTAGAGCCGTTCTCCCTTCTAGGATGAGCCTGTGTCATGACCCACTTCTTTAGGGTTCCTGCCATTGCTGGGGTGATAGGTGTGTGTGCATGGCTGGAGTTCGCAGACCTTCTAGTCTCACCCTCCCATGTGCCACAAGCACCTGCTCACCTTTGGGTGTTTGTTCTTTTGGTCACTCGGGCTAGCTGAAGCTCATAGGCTTCAAGGTACCACCTGGTCCCCGACGGGGCTGTTGTGTCACTTGATTTTCACCTTCAGTGGTAGTTGCTGAAGGCTTCCTCTTCTCCCCTCTCAGCTTGGGAGCTTCCCTTCGTCCCCACAGAAGCCTAGGAGGGTCAGAGGGAATCTGGTTATTTTACTCTTCCTGGGGGTTTGATTCTGGAACAGACTTGCTCCTACCACATCTTTGAACTGTACAAGTATCCAACCAGTTCTGTGATTTGTGTCACAGTCTCTTATATATTAATTTTCATAGTGTGTGAATAATACTTACATTTGTTTTTAATTGTGGACTTACTTAAATCAGTTGCTTTCCATTAGTTTTGCTTGCTTCCACATATTTGTTCTCAATTTTCTTTTGATCATTAACTTTCATGTGTTATCTTCACTTAAACTGAATTCTGCATGAACTCTGAATTTCTGAAATTACTAGCCTCTACCTTTAGATAATAATTTTTAAAACCTACAACATCTTTTCATCAAAACCTCTTCCCATTCCTTCACCAAGTACTTGATTGCAGTTGTGTCTCCGTTGGGAAGGGGATTGATTGACGTGCACTCTTTTGCCTTTCCGCTTGCTTTGGTTTTCTTTTCTCACTTTTCTTCTCGTCTTGGGTTTCAAGATGGCAGTCTTTTCACTTTGTCTTGGTGCCACTCTAAACCAGTGCTTCTGAAACTGGTCAGGGATTTTGAGAGGTTAGATTAAAAGTGGGGGGTGATGTTACTTCTGAAGAGTAGTGAGATGACAATGGAAGGGGGGTACTCCTTCCAAGAATCGTGTGTTTAAAGGTCTTCAGGAGAAGGGAAGCTGGGGCGTGGCACAGGAAGAGCAATGAGGCTGATGTGGCTGGCTAGAGGTCAGTGTTATGAAGTACGGTTGGGTTGTTAGGTCATTCTTTACAGTGGAACTCATATGAAAGAAGTGGGAACGGAAATATATTAGAGGGGCTGGGGATCTGGCTTAATGGTAGAGTGTTTACCTAGCATGCATGAAGCCATGGGTTTGATTCCTTAGTATCCGATACATAAAAAGGAAGTGGCACTGTGGCTCAAGTGGTAAAGACTAGCCTTGAGCAAAAGCAGTCCAGGGACAGTGCCCAGGCCCTGAGTTCCCAGCTTGCCAGTTGCTAGGACTGGCAATTGTCTGTGTGTTTATATATATGAAATTAGGTAAAGTGAGATTAAAGTTTAATGCAAGCAAAAACTAAATCTCCCAGCAACACTTCCAACCCGGTGCCATAAAGCATCACAGCTTGATTCTTAGTCCTGAGGCTAGACAGCTAGAATCCTCAGAAAACATCAGAATCCTGATGTTTCTAACATATACCTCCTTTCCATTTCCAAATCAACAGTGTTTCTCTATCGCCCACAAATCCACTCTTGTAATCATTCCTACTCAGGAAATAGCAATTATTTTTCCTATTCTTATTCTCCTAAGTCCTGTTAGATCAGCTTTTTTTTTTTCTGCCAGTGCCAAGGATTGAACTCTGAGCACTGTCCTTGAGCTTTCTTTAAGGCTAGGGCTCTACCACTTGAGCCACAGCACCACTTCTAACATCTCTATGTATGTGGTACCGAGGAATCGAACCAGGTCGTCGTGCATGCTAGATAAGCACTCTACCACTAGGTCAAACTCCCAGCCCTTAGATCTGCTTTCAGAACACACCCAGAACTTGATTACTTCTTTCTACTTGACTCTGCCGTCTAGTGGCCTCTTCTGGGTTTTGAAGCTAGTTGCTTCTGGTCTCTGCTTCTGTTCTTCTGACTTATGTTCTGTGTAGTGACTGGAGTGAGCGTTTGGCACTGTGTTTGATCTGTTGGGTCACATTATCCCTCTGCTCAGAATCCCATTTCCATTCAAAGTCACTGGACTCCCGTCTCACTCAGGGTCAGAGCCAAAGCAGTCACCTCATGGAAGTGATAACGGGCCCCAGTGGCCTGGATGGGAATTACTGTCATCCAACCACACCTCAGCTATTTCACCCCCCTCCGATGGGCATGCCAGAGCTTTCCTGCCTCCCAGGCACTGCACTATGGTTCCTTCTCCCTCAGGCTTCCCCCAGGTGTTTGCACATGCTGGCCCCTCTTCCTTGCGTGTCACCTTGGGGACAGGTGTCTTGCTCTGCTGCTGTCATTCACTGAGCACCGCTGGACACACTGTTGTTGGATTGCTGTGGCCTGTGCACTTGTAGCTGTCTCTCTTGCTGGAGAGCTCTGTGATCGAGCACAGCTCGCTCGCTGCAGTGGTACCCAGGTTCCTGGAAGAGCATGAGGGACGCTCAGCCAGGCGGCTCATGCCATGGACGGCAGCTTTGTGACTTACTGTTTTGCTGCCCTGTTACTCTCTTGCTTTTGGATCTCCATACATTGTGGACCACTGTTTATCTTTGCAAGACCTCCTCGAACAACTGGTTTTCCTTTCCTTTCTCCCAGCCCCTGATCTCCAAAGGATATGGGGGAGGAGGTGGCGGCCTCTAATGTCCTCTTGTCTGGTCTCTAGGCCTCCTAAACAGGTGTCTTGGATGTGTTGGCTCTTGGGTCATTGTCAGTATTGTCTCCTGCCACTCGCCCTCTTGTATTGGGGCTCAGCCTTCCTTTCCATTCTCAGTATGTCATTGCCTAGATGGTGTAATTGTGTAGGGACCCAAATCCTTCAGAGCCACAGGGCATGATACATCACACCTATCTATCAGGGTGGTTGTTTCTCAGAAGGCGGATTTTACGAGTATGGCAAGGATGTGGAGGAAAGGGAACCTTGGCACCCCATTGCTGGGGACGTAAGTACATGAAGGTTTCATATGTGGGTGTCCCCTGCTCTCCCGGGCCTGTTTGCCTGCTCACAGGAGCACCCTGTGAGCTCCCCATGTGAGATGAAGGTACACAGGGCATGAACGGATCTTGTCACATGTGAAAACGAGGTAAAATAAGCCAGGCACACAACACAAATGCTGCCTTTCAGGTACATGCTGAACCCGTAGACAATGAGCAATGCAGTGATGATCATCAGGGACCGAGAGGAGGCCTGGAGGATCGACATGCTGGCCAATAGATGCAAAATTTCAGTGAGGACATGTGTCCCACATGGTGAAGATAGTAAATAACAATACACCGTTTTTTTTTTTTTCACAACTTATTATCATTATTTTGCCTGTCTTGGGGCTTGAACTCAGGACCTGAGCACTGTCTTTGGACTTTCTCAAGGCTAGAGCTCTGCCACTGGAGCCACTGCACCACTTCTGCATTTTTTGTTTATGTGGAACTGAGGGATTGAACCCAGGTCCTCATGAATGCTAGGCAAGCACTCTACCATTAGGCCAAACTCCCGGCCCCACAACTTAATTTAAAATTAGTGGGTATTTTTTGCTTTTAATTTTTAAATTAATTTTCTGTTGATGTGGTGCCAAGAATTTGAATCCAGGGCCTCATTCACGCTAGGCAAGCACCTACATTCCCGATCAATATTGTATTTTGAAAATCACCAAAAGAATAGATTTTAAGTATTCTTATCACAAAAATTGCTAAGTGTGTTAGTACAGGTTAGTAGCTCGGTTGAGTCACATCACAATGTAGGTATAGTTCATGACATGTTGCATGAAACAAATAAATATGGCTATCAGTTAAAAGAATGAACACAATTTACATTAGTGTTTTAAAATACATATATATATATATATATATTTTTTTTTTTTTTTTTTTGTGGGTCTTGGGGCTTGAACTTGGCCTGGGCGCTGTCCCTGAGTTCTTCAGCTCAAGAATGCCACCCTACCCTTGAGCCAAGCCTCACTTCCCATTTTCTAGGGGTTAGTTGGAGACTAGAGTCTCAGGTCCTTTTGTGCCTGGGCTGGCTTTGAACCTTGATCCTCAGATCTCAGCCTCCTGAGTAGTGTGAGGCACTGTGCCTGGCTTTTAAAAATATTTTTAAACTGCTTTATTTTGATAATTAAACCAGTATTTATAGAATAGTTATTTATCCTCTTGCTGATTTGTAATACCTCTTCTCTGTTAAGTTATTTGTATGATGGAATCTGTTTTACTGTGTCGGTTTGTGGTGCCAGTACATTTCCTTAGTGCATTTCTGAAGCTTTTAATACTTTTCAATATTTAATGGGAGCAGTAGTCTCTCATTAATGTTGTTTTTCAAAATTTTCTTGATGGTCTAGCTCATTATTCTTCCCTGTGGTTTTGAAAAATTTAAGTTATGAAAAGGAAAATCTTCACTGATTCCCCCCCAAATAATATTAAACTGGACTCATTAATTGACTAGTTCACACAAATAAATATTTTTATCAAAACTTTATCTTTGTGAAATTATCATAATTTATATATATATATATATATATTTTTTTTTTTTTTGCCAGTCCTGGGCTTGAGCTCAGGGCCTGAGCACTGTCCTTGGACTTTCTCGAGGCTAGAGCTCTACCACTTGAGCTTCAGCACCACTTCTGGCTTTTTTTTTTCTATGTATGTGGTGCCGAGGAATGAAACCTGGGTCTTCATGAATGCTAGGCAAGTACTCAACCACTAGGCCAAACTCCTGGCCCCTCGTAAGTTATACGTTTAAATAATTAAATCCTGTTTATCCTATACATACCAAAGGTGTATCTTTTATTAGTTATCTTAATGCAGCTAAAATGTAAATAATCTGTTAAATTTGTTTTGTTTCAGATATGTTTCCTTATTTTTGCCATCCTATATGTTGTTTCCTACTTCATCATCACCAGATACAAGAGAAAATCAGGCAAGTAGAAATGTTTTAGTTAAACTTTTGTTACAGTGCACCTTGGTGTGGGCAGGATCTGACTGGAGTAAACAGTTGACTGGTATGAGAGCTCTAAAAATAACCTCCAGGGAATTTGATTACTCTTAGACGACAGTCCTTGTTTATCACAATTCTTCCCTCCAACTAAGATTAGTCCCGGGCTACTTAGAATCTGGCAAATTCCGGTGTTTATGAGGCTATTTAGTTCCTTGTAACTGGCTGTGTTGTGTGATGTGTATTCTGCACACCCTCCGACCCTTTTCTGACTACCACAAGTATTTTTTCTTTCTCTAAGGCATAGAATTTAGAGAATTCATAGTAACACTGGTGGCCAGCCATATATATTACCCTTTTATTATCCCCATATTCTTACCTAGGAAGAGACAGATGATTGTTTTTCATTCTAGTCTTTGGGCTTGAACTAAGGCCCTTGACACTGTCTCTGAGTTTTTTGCTTCAGGCTATTACTCTACCACTTGAAGCACAGTTCCACCTCTGGCTTTTTTGGTAGTTGATTGGAGATAAGAGGTTCATGGACTTTCCTGTCTGGGCTGAATTTGGAATGTGATCCTCAGATCTCAGCCTCCTGAGTAGCAAGGATTATAAGCCACCAGCAGCCAACTATCTTTTTTTTTTTTTTTGCCAGTCCTGGGTTTGAGCTCAGGGCCTGAGCACTGTCCCTGGGCTTTCTCAAGGCTAGAGCACTACTACTTGAGCCTCAGCACCATTTCCAGCTTTTTTCTGTATACCAAGGAATCAAACCTGGGCTTTCGTGCATGCTAGGCAAGCCCTCTACCACTAGGCCAAACTCCCAGTGCCAACTATCTTTTTATTCTTTTTTTTTTGGGGGGGGGGGTCAGTTGCGGAGCTTGAACTCTGGGCCTGGGCGCTGTCCCTGAGCTCTTCAGCTCAAGGCTACTGCCCTACAACTTGAGCCATAGTGCCACTTCCGGTTTTCTGGTGGTTAATTGGAGTCTCGTGGACTTTTGTGCCGGGGCTGTCTTTGAACCACGATCCTCACATCTAAGCCTCCTGAGTAGGTAGGATGACAGGCGTGAGCCACCGAGTCCAGCTCCTTTTATCTTTAGTGCATGTTGTATTGGTTAAGTTATAGGTTTTTAGGTCAGAGTTTCAAAAGTGCCTAAGTTTTAGGAATACCTAAGTATAAACTACCTCTGCCAAATCTCAGCAGAATCAATTTTATTTTTGTTTTCTATACCACTGGACTATTTTGAGTTTTTATAATGACTGTATTATTTGTGCTATAAAAATCCCTAAAATAATAGGTGATACAAAAAGATGTGGCACTCCATGTACATTGGAGTTTTGCAGAGCCATTAGAAAGAATCATATTATGCCACTTGTAGGGAAATGGATGAATCTGGAACAAATGATGTTAAGTGAGGTAGAGACATGTTAAGTTGAGGGAGACAAATGGTCATGCTTTCCCTCATATGCAGAAGCTAGCTGTAACGTACCGGGGAACGTGGTAAAGTAGATAGGACTGTAGACGTTCAGGCATAGTGAGACCAAAGGGAAGACATTCTTCGGAGAGAAGCACAAAGCACGGTATCTCTGTGCCTCTGGTCATACAAAACGAGATTCATCCAGATGAGCTCTAGGAACGGAAACTGAGAGGTTTCTTCTCCTTCATTTAGCTGTCTTTGGGAAGGTAAGGAGATGGCACAGAAATGGAGATACAGAGGATGATAAATGTGGTAGTGGTACTTAGTAGACATGTTGAAAATGAACTATAGCTTGTTGGTGGGGATGGGAGGGAAAAACTGGGGGGGAGAGAGGGAAGGGGTAACATTGTCCAGAAAGAAATGTACTCCCCTCCCTCTTTATAATATAATAATATAAAACTAGATTAAAGCAAAGCAGTAAGAAACATCACTAAATGTATAAACTAAATTGAATCATGAAAAAGGGCATTCATGGAGCTTGGTTTAAATAATAGAGCTCTTACCTGGCAAGCATAGGCTCTGAGTTCAAACCTCAGTAGTGTAAGAAGCAAAAGGACATTCTTTGGAAACTGATGAGAGGCAGATAAAGCCTTAAAAAACTTAACTGAAACTGGAAAATGGATCAGAAAATCACCTAGAGCCTAACCTGTAATACCTTGTGGCATTGTAAAGATGATAACCAGTGAAATGGGATGGGCAGGTGCTGGAATGTGGACAGTATCACACACCTCCATTTCTCCTAAGTGTGTACAAAGAGTGTGCTCTCTTTATGAGAATAAGCAGAACGTGCTGGAAGAGCAGCTGTGGCTCCACCGAGCACACCCTGCCTTCAGGCTACAGTTAATGTCAGCAGCCATAGTAGAATTGCAGCTGGGGGTTTTCATTCAGAGGTTTTCTATTTATTCTATATATTTTCTTTGATTCCACTTATCCCTAGTTGCCATTTTTTTCCTGTTTAGTAACAACCTCTGGTTCCATGTTCTACTCCCTAGAAAAAGTTGAAGCTATGCTAACGGTGACCTCCAGAAGCAGTGTGTTCTCTGAAGCAGTGGCTGCTTCTGCAGTCGCCTGGCCTCTCTCTCCCTGTCAGGATTGAAGGGATGAGTAGGCTAACTTTAGAAGGCTAATGGAAAGTATAGCTGTGGAGTGTGGGAGAGTCTCACATGAAAAGTTGCTCTAACCCGTCCCCTCGCCTCTCCTCTCCCACCAACTTGCTGGAGCCAGCTGTGACAGTGAGGCAAACTCCAGCACTTGGGCCTCACACATTTAAATAAAAATAAGTTGTCCAGCTTCTCACCTCCATTTTGGAATTTAAATGCCTATAATCATAATAGAAAAAAAGGAGGTGACAGGATTGATGAGTGAAATAAGTGAGTTGTCCAAACATGATTTTTTTTTTTTTGCCACTCCTGGGGACTGAACTCAAGGCCTGAGCACTGTCTTTGGGTTTTCTCAAGGCTAGAGCTCTACCACTTGAGACATAGCACCACTTGCAGCTTTTTTCTATGTATGTGGTTCCCAGGAATCAAACCCGGGTCTTCATGGATGCTAGATAAGCATTCTACCACTAGTCCACACTCCTGGCCCCAAACATGGTTTCTTAAACAGTTTCGATGAAATTGAAAACAAAGTGCAAAATAAAATATCATAGGGTGGTCTCAATTATGTTATTAAAGAAAGTTCTAGGAACTTAGTTTGTGTAGTTGAATTTGAGAACGACAAATTCTTAAAGATAGTGCTTTTTATTGTTTTCATTTTTCTTTTTTTAGATAGGTCTCACTGTGTAGCTCAGGCTGGATCATTCCTCCTGCTTCAGCCTTTCAAGGTACATATTAGGGTATAGGTTACTTTAATTTTTTTCCTTTTGAATTAACAGGTTTAGGGCACTTTAATTTTTTTCTTTTGAGTTTGCATACATTTGTAGCATGAAGAGGTTTCATTGTGATGTTTTTATACAGGCACCCAGCATACTTTGAACAAATTTACCTTTTTCCTCATATTCTCATTCTTTCCTCCCCCCCCCTTTTTTTTTCCCAGTCCTGGAGCTTGAATTCAGGGCCTGGGCACTGTCCTTGTGTTTTCTCAAGGCTAGTGCTCTACCACTTGAGCCACAGCACCACTTCTGGCCTTTTCTGTATATGTGGTACTGAAGAATCGAACGCAGAATTCTGTGCACACTAGGCAAGCACTCTACCTCTAGGCCACATTCCTGGGCCCCCTTCCTTCCCCCTTTCCTCCCCCTTTCTTCAAGCGGTGTTTTGGAACAAGGAGGCAATGCTGGAAGATGAACAGTGCTGACATACATGGCATCTGTGAATGTAGATAGAAAATAAAAGCTGTTGTCAAGTACGGTGGCTAATACCTGTCACCCCAGCTTCTCAGGAGGCTGAGAGCTGAGGATCATGGTTCAAAGCCAGTCTGGGCACTAAAGTCCGTGAAACTCTTCAATTAACCACTAGAAAACCGGAAGTGGCGCTGTGGCTCAAGTAGTAGGGTGGTAGTCTTGAGCTGAAGCGCTCAGGGACAGCACCCAGGTCCAGAGTTCAAGTCCCACAACTGACAAAGAAAAAACAGTTGAGTGATGAGTGATAGGAAGTAGGAGGGTGGAGCCTAGCTGATCAGTGCTGCAATGCATGTGTGAAATACCATGGTGGAACCCTTTTAAACAATTAGCATACACTAAAAGGAAAATGAAGTGTGGGGATGCAAGGCAGGAATGTAGGGGATCCTATCTGGGAGAGGAGAAGAGAATGAAGGATGAGGGAGCATGGATACTTGTTGGAGTGACTTAGGGGAGGAGGGGGTGATGGAGGAGTGTGTCTGACAGGTACATTGCATGCTATGTGGACATATCAAAATGAAACAAATAACTGATGCTGCTGCAGATGTAAAAAACACAACTTTCAACCCTGTAAATGTTCTTGGCCTAGTGGAAGAGTGCTTGCCTAATAGGCATGAAGCCCTGGGTTCAGTTCATTAGCACCACATACATAGAAAAAGCCAGAAGTGGTGCTGTGGCTCAAGTGGTAGAGCCCTAGCCGTGAGAAAGTCCAAGGACAGTGCTCAGGCCCTGAGTTCAAGCCCAGGGCTGGCAAAAAAAAAAATAATAGTAAATGTTCTGGGCTCAGCTTGCACTCTCCTAGATAAGGAATGAAGACATGTCTGAGATTGTGCCTAGACCCTACTGAAGTCACGACGCAGGAGCTTGTTAGTGAGAATTTCCTATCAGGCACCAGTCTCCCCTTCAAGACCCTCAGGAGTGCTGGTCTAGTAAGTGTATCATGCACTCTTCCTAAGTGAGATTCAGTTAGGCTGAGGGCCTCCCCCTGGGCTGTGAAGAGTTGAGAGAGAAGGGTCTAAGTTCACGGTAGCCATGCTCCCTGTGGAGGGTCATGCAGAGATGGAAGCTGACTGGACTTGTAGGTGATGCACCCATCAGTGCTCTATAACCCAGAACATGTGTACACACACAGATGTGCAACAGAATACAAATACAGGCTCAGAACACTGCCACACTCAGTCTCAGTTGGTGTGTTGGTAAATGCTTAGCAGGAGCTCCTGGTGGGGAAGGGCCCTGCTTTGTAATGTTAGCCTACGTGTGTGTCTGTGGCGTTAGTGGGCCTGCACTAGCCTGGGGCTAGAGCCAGTCCTGCCAGAAGCAGGGGCGTGGGGGGAGGGGAGCAGCCTCCACAAGGAGCCGGTCCTGCCTGTGCAGCTGGAGGGTGCTGAGGTTCTGGGACGCCACCACTGGAACAACTGCTGGGGTCCTGCATTGGCAATCTAAACAGATGGAAGTGTCTGCTGCCGCTTGGACTGCCACTCGATAGCCGAGCAGGAGTGGATGCCACCGACTACCAGCTTGCCCTCCACAGCATTGGACAGAATGAGTGGTACATATAGCTGCCAGTCTCTTCCAGGAGATGTGCTCCATACCTGCTCTGACCTGGAGAGAGGTCATCCTCGGAGGGCTGGGACTCCAGGAGGGAGGGCATTCACCAGGGCTGTTGGGAGGTGAAGACCCTCCACCCTCCATCCTGTACTCGTATATCTGACCCAGTGAGACTGAAGCTCTTTGAGAGCTTTTCCTACTCAGCAATGGCTTTTTGAGTACATACTTTAAATATGGAATAAGATTTGTTTTTTTTTTTTATCAGAAAACGAGTATTAATATCTTAAAAATTCTTTTTGCAGATGAACAAGAAGATGAAGATGCCATAGTCAACAGGATCTCGTACGTATTCTATTTAATTATTCTACTTCTGAAGTTCTGAAATTCAGTTCTAGGGTTTGGACAGAAATAAGGAAACATCTGAAGTTTCTTTCAATTTATCAGTATTAATTGTATTCTTAAAAAGTTCATGTAAGCAATAGATGTGGATAATGGAGGATTTATTACCTCCTATGAAACTATGTGTATTTAAAAGATGCTAGCTTTTATCTGCAGAGGCTTTAATAAGGGGGGAGGGGAATTTCCAGGTTGAAGGCGGAACCCTCAGCTGACTGCTGGAAGACGGGCTGTAGAGAGGGCGGGTTGTACACATGTGGGTCAGCAGAGTGTTTACTTGCTCTCTGTGCCCATCGTTCTTTAGTTTTTTTTTTTTATGTATGTTGATGAAATAAGATAGAACTATCCTTTTTGATTTTTAATTTTTAATTAATTTATTTTTTTCTGCCAGTCCTGGGCTTAAGCTCAGGGTCTGAGCACTGTCCTTGGACTTTCTCAAGGCTAGAGCTCTACCACTTGAGCCTCAGCACCACTTCCGGCTTTTTTTTTCTACGTACGTGGTACCGAGGAATCAAACCTGGGTCTTCGTGCATGCTAGGCAAGCACTCTACCACTAGGCCACACTCCTGGCCCCCTTTTTAATTTTTTAAATTGTGATATTGTATAGAAGGGTTACAGTTACATTGGTCAAGGAGTAGGGGCATTATTTCTTCCATTCATTTCTAAATTTTTTTTTTATTTTTTTGCCAGTCCTGGGCTTGAGCTCACTGCCTGAGCACTGTCCTTGGACTTTTTCAAGGCTAGAGCTCTACCACTTGAGCCTCAGCACCACTTCTGGCTTTTTCTATGTATGTGATACTGAGGAATTGAACCCAGGTCTTCGTGTATGCTAGGCAAGCACTTTACCACTAGGCCAAACTCCCAGCCCCTCCATTCATTTTTTTGAGCTCCTCAAACTGGAGGAAAAGTAATGATTTCCTTATTACTAGATTTTTCTTAGGCAAAATGTAAGATAACATGGATATACATATATGGGAGATTGTCTATATTCCAGGGCTTTAAAATTGATACTTTTAGTTGAAAAACATCTCAGATTTATGGCAAGTGATTTTTCCTTTGAATTCTTTGATCTGTTGTTCCATTTACTTATGTATAATTCCTATAAATAGTTCCCTCTTCTATGTAACTACCATGTACCCATTACAATAATGAAGTTAATATTGATATGGCTTTGCTCAGTCCCCACTGCAGTTTTCCGAATTGTCCCAGTATCACCCGTTGTACTCCAGGCTTAGCTTCAGATTCACACGTGCATTTAGATGTCACGGCTCTTTGTCTCCCTCAGGTGGAACACTTCTTTGAGTTCCTTGATGACTTGACTGTGCCTGATTGGATTCAAAATTGAAAAATAAATGCACTTGGATTTGGTAGTTTACATTATTTTAAGTGCCTTAGTGAAGTTGGAAAAGTACAACTTTACACTGGAAATTCTTGTTCTATGGGCCCTGGAACTTGGTATTGTTAAGTTTACAGAATTGGAGAATTTTTAGTTTTATTCCTAGCGCTTAAACAAATCATCATGATCTCTCTGTTTATACTGCTGTTTTTAGCCAGGTGTGGTGGTATGTGTATTTCTGGCTCCTTTGGAGCCAGGAGTCACATGAGGATTGTGAGTTTGGGCCTGCCTAGGAAAAGCTAGTAAGATCCTAGCTCTAAATACAAAGCAAAACTAGGGGTAGAGTGCCTGTCCAGCATGTGTAAGGCCTAGAGTCAGTCCTGAGTGCCATAAAACAAAAAATAAAGCACAAGAATTCACTCGCCTCAAAAAAGGGTCACCGTGAACCACACAGATCTAAGACAGATCTAAGGAAGGCAGCTGTTTCTTCTGTGTGGAACCTGCGGGCATATAGGACAAGTGAGCATGGACTGTCCCCCCCTAACCCCCCTCCCCTGAAATGCACTCACAGAAAAGTCATGTATGAGCTTATCCTCACATCCTCTCTCTTTTTTTTTTTGGCTAGTTGTGGGGCTTGTACTCTGGGCCTGAACACTGTCCTTGGGTTTTCTCAAGGCTAGAGCTCTACCACCTGAGCCACAGCACCACTTCCAGCTTTTCCTATGTATGTGGTACCAAGGAATGGAACCTGGGTCTTTGCGCATGCTAGGCAAGCACTCTACCACTAGGCCAAACTCCCGGCCCTCACATCCTCTCTTCTACCCTTACTTGTGTGTTTAATGAGAACATGGCCACGTCCTGTTCCTGGTACAGGGGCCCGGGGGTAGAGCTCTAGCCTTGAGAAAGCCCAAGGGCAGCGCTCAAGCCCAGGACTGGCACACACACACACACACAAGTGCTGGGCTGGGAGTGTGGCCTAGTGGTAGAGTGCTTGCCTAGCATGCATGAAGTCCCGGGTTCAACTCCTTGGTACCACATACGTAGAAAAGTAGGAAATGGTGCTGTGGCTCAAGTGGTAGAGTGCTAGCTTTGAGGAAAGCCCAAGGACAGTGCTCAGGCCCTGAGTTCAAGCCCCAGGACTGACCAACAACAACAAAAAAAAGAAATGGGGTATGTTGCAAGGAAAGAAATCCTTTAAGGGACTATCACTGCAAACCCAGGGACCTTTTGAACATTAAAACAGATAATTTATATCATGGTTCCCAACCCACTTAGTACAGTTGAAAAATCAATCACTTTATAAACCCAGCGAGGCAAACATGGTTGCTTTTAATTCATTGTTCTAAAGTCCTATGACAGTGATGGCACATACCAGTAGATATCAGTAAGCAAACAATTGAAATTTTGGCAAGAACAAAATATTGGCCTAGGTAAAATTCACCTCCCCATGAAATGCTAATGAAAGGGAAGAGCACTGTGGGCGTGGAGACTGATAGATGCCCCCTGGACTGGAGACCAAAAGCATGGTCAGGGAGGCGCAGACAACAATCCCAAGCCATCTGGCAGCGGGCAGAGAGCAGCACGGAGCAGCAGTCCTGGGATTCTCCGCCTGGGGGACATGTCAGCAGGCCAGCGTCCAATGTTGACTTCCTGGGTTGCCCTTTTCACTATAGCGTGAATGTTAGTGACATTTGTCACATCCTCTGTTTCAGACTCAGTGCCTCAGAGTCACCTTTGACTCTTCAGCTCCATTCCAGGGGTCCTGTTGTTTCTGTTTTCAGGATTTGATAGCTTTTTACTGTCTTCACTTCAGTGTTCTTACCTTGTCTTATTTTCCTGTAGCATTTATTGTCTTTGGTATTTATTTATTTATTTACTTTTTTTTTTTTTGCCAGTCCTGGGGCTTGAACTCAGGGCCTGAGCAGTGTCCTTGGGCTTTCTCAAAGCTAGAGCTCTACCACTTGAGCCACAGCACCGCTTCTGGCTTTTTCTGTGTATGCGGTACTGAGGATTTGAACCCGGGTCTTTATGTATGCTAGACAGGCACTTTACCTCTAGGCCAAACTCCCAGCCTCTGTCTTGATTATATTATATAATCACATATTTAATATTTTATTATGCCAGGCTCTGGTGACTCTTGACTTTAAGCTTAGCTACTCAGGAAGTTGAGATCTGAGGATCGTGGTTCAAAGCCAGCTGGAAGTGGAGCTGTGACTCAAGTGATAGAGCACTAGCTTTGAGCTACATCTAGGCCCAGGATCAGCCAAAAATAATAAATAATAAGCTAGAGTGAGGGACTACCACACCCCATCAAGGTCACCCGTGGAGCACCCCGTGGCTATCCTGGGAGAGTTGGATGGTAGGCTGCTGTTGAGGCACATGCCAGAGACCCAGGCGAGCTGGGCGGGGCTCCTTAGGCAGCCAGATTCACGCAGCAAACATTTACTGATTAGCTAGTTGAAGACTGAGGGTGGAATGCTGGAAACCAGCAGTGTACAGGTTAGAAGAATGTGAGAATGAGCGATTAGGAAGAGAGAATGTTGTCGAAGTTTCAGAATGAATTTCCAGAAAGAAAGGGTGCTTGTAACTTTGAACTATCATAGGAGGTCAGGTTCACATTTAAACTAAAAAGTATCTGATGGATTTGGCCAAAAGGAAAACCTTTTAACAACCAACGCGAGAAGCAGAATCCAGTTGCAGAAGTGTAAAGGCTGGGTGCTGAGCTACCCTTGTAATTCTAGCTGCCAGGAGGTTGAGATGTGAGGATTGCAGTTCAGACCCAGGCAGAAATGTCAGTGTGATTCTAATCCCCAGTTTAAAAAAGTCAGAAGTTGAGCTTTGGCTCAAGCGGTAGAGCACCAGTCCTGAACTCCCCCTCCCCCCCAAAATCGTCACTGCACCACTTCTGGCCTTTTCTGTGTATGTGGTATCAAGGAATTGAACCCTGTCCTCATGCATGCTATGCAAGCACTCTACCACTAGGCCAAACTCCTGGCTGGGAAAGCACTTTTCCTACTGCTGCCAAAGTCAGTAAAGACACAGTCCTCGGGAGGTGCAGCGTTTCTGCACTGCTCCATTTCAGCACTTCTAGACTGGCCTTCAACTCTAGAAGGGCACTTGGTGTCACTACCTAAGGAACATTTCTGCATAATTTTTTTTCCAACTCAAGCCTTACTTTAAGGATTCTCTGACAGCATTAATGTTTGTTTGTGTCTTAAGGGTTGAATTCAGGGCTTGGGCATTGTCCCTGGGTTTTTCTGCTCAAGGTTAGTGCTCTACCTACTACTTTGAGCCACAGTACTACCTCTGGTTTTCTGATGGTTCATTGAACATAAAAGTCTCATGACTTTACTGCTCAGGGTGGCTTTGAACCGTGGCAATAAGGTCTCAGCCTCCTGAGTAGTTAGGATTACAGATGTGAGCTACCGGTGCCCAGCCCATTACATCTGTTTTTGAATAGCTACTCCTGTGGCCTCTTAAAAGGCCAAAGGGACTATTTTCCAATCCTTTTGTTGATTCTAGGGCCAAAATATAAAGTGTAGGATGTTCTACTAGTTTGTTGAAAGAGCAAGTCTTAGAGTTACGGCAACATACATTCAGGGCTTTCCAGGTCACTTTATAAATACTCTGGTGACTTTCAATACTTTGTGTTTGCCCCACCAGCGAATCCTTTTGCCAGAAGATCAGTTTCAGTGTTTGATTTGGAAACTGTGTTGGCTTGCAGGAGCCAGGAGGAGGGAGGAGCTGATTTTACTGAGAGGAACAGGAAGGTGGAGGTTGAGGATGCTTGAGGCAGATTGTGTTAGAAGTTGGCCTTGAAATTCTTGATTGTGTTTGCCCTGCAGAGTCTGTGGGGAGCACCACATAGGTAGGGGAACTAGCATGTGCAGGGAGCTGTGGAGCCTAAGGGTCGTCAAGGCTGGGGTGAGGCCAGGTGAGTGCCAAAGGCCGCCCTAGGGAGGGCAGCCCAGGTGGTCTCCCGGGAGACCTGGAAAGAAGGGCTGCAGTGGGCTGTTGCTAGCTGTCTGCCCTGAGGTCCAGACTTGTTCAGATGTCTTCCCAGACACCTGTTGTCTAACTGAGCCAATTCACAGCATTATTTCTAGATTCTACTTGAATTATATGATTGGTACGTATCCTGGTCCAGATGTAAAATGTGACCGTTTATGTGAACCGAGGTTTCCTGGGTACACTGGGTAAAGTAGAAATACATCTCTGTTCCCACAAGATGGCATTGGCCTGAGATTTAGTCTACTAAATGTGCATGGGGGTACAGTTATTATGTCCCTCTTCTACTTCTTATATTTAGTCTACTAGATGTGCATGGGGGGGACAGTTAATATGTCCTCTTCTACTTCTTATATTTAGTCTACTAGATGTACGTGGGGGACAGTTAATATGTCCTCTTCTACTTCTTTTTTTTTTTTTGCCAGTCCTGGGCTTGAGCTCAGGGCCTGAGCCCTGTCCTTGGACTTTCTCAAGGCTAGAGCTCTACCACTTGAGCCTCAGCACCATTTCTGGCTTTTGTCTATGTATGTGGTACCAAGGAATCGAACCCGGGTCTTCGTGCATGCTAGGCAAGCACTTTAACCACTAGGCCAAACTCCCGGCCCCTCTTCTACTTCTTATATTTAGTCTACTAGATGTGCATGGGGGACAGTTAATATGTCCTCTTCTACTTCTTATAGTTAGTCTACTAGATGTGCATGGGGCGGGGGGCTGGAGGGCAGTTAATATGCCCCTCTTCTACTTTTTACATTTTCAAAATATCAACTTCAGCCAAGTGGATATTAAATTTCTATATATGTTAATAAAGTTACATTTTCCTTTACCATTTCTATTAAAAATTCTTTCAAAGCCGGTCACCAGTGGCTTACGCCTGTAATCCTAGCTGTTCAAGAGTCTGAGATCTGAGGATCATGGCTCAGAGCCAGCCTAGGGAAAAAAAGCCCAAAAGATTCATATCTCCAATTAGCTACCAAAACAATTGGAAGTGAAGTGGTGGCTTCAGTGGCAGAGTACTAGCTTTGAGCAAAAAAGGTCAGGGAGTGCTCAGGCCCTGAGTTCAAGTCCCAGGACCAGCAAACAACAAAATCCAACAACCCCCCCTTTTTTTCAGAATTCGTTACAAAAATTTTAAACATTCTAGGAGTATGTAGCCAAGAAACGGAAAGGTCTTCTTAACTCCTCTCTTATGAGATTATTGTACATCATCATTATTATTATTACTATTATTATTATTATTATTATTATTATTATTGTAGGTCTTAGAGCTTGAACTCGGCCTGGGTGCTGTCCTTGAGCTCTTCACTTCAAGGCTACCACACAACCCTTGAGCCAAGCCCCACTTCCTGTTTTCTAGTGATTAACCAGAGATAAGAGTCTCAGGTCTTTTTGTGCCTGGACTGGCTTTGAACCTTGATCCTCAGACCTCAGCCTCCTGAGTAGCTAGGATGCCAGGCGTGAGCCATCACGCCCGGTTACTGTATATTATTATTGTTATTTTTATTTTTGTTAGTCATGGGGCTTGAACCTCAGGACAAGGCCTGAGCACTGTCCCTGAACTCCCTCTTCTGCTTAAAGCCAGCTCTGTATCACTTTGAACCCTGACATCACTTCTGTTTTTTGAGTAGTTAATTGGAGATAAGAGTCTTACAGCCTTTCCTGTCTGGGCTGGCTTTGAACTCTAATCTTCAGAACTCGGCCTCCTGAGCAACTAGGATGACAGGCATGAGCCATGCTCCATGACCTTCTTTGAGAATTTTTGGCAACTATCCTGATTGTATAGATGCATTTTTAGGTGGGTGTCATGATGGAGGAGGAAGATCATATGCTCTATGAATTGTCTTTAGTTTGCTTTGTTGACTTATTTTAGTTCTGTTGTAAGTTTTTTGTGGTACTGATATTTGAGCTCAGGGCCTGTGATTACAAGGTGGGTGCTATATCACTTGAACCATGCCTCAGCCTGGCTATCTAATTTTTTGCCAGTCTTGAGCCTTGAACTCATGGCCTGAGCACTGTTCTTGGACTTTCTCAAGGCTAGAGCTGTACTACTTGAGCCACAGCACCACTTCTGGCTTTTTCCTATGTATGTGGTACTGAGGAATCGAACCCCGGTCTTCGTGCATGCTAGGCGCTAATTTTAAAAATGACCAAATAGTATTGAAAATATTGTCAGATTGTACAGTGTGACTTACTAATTCCTCAATATTTACTAGTATAATTTAACTTTTACTCATTTTAAGACATTTTGCTACTTGTTGGTGGCCTATGCCTGTAATTCTAGATATTCAGGAGGCTGAGATTGGGGGATTAGGGGTTTGAAACCAGCCTGGGCATGAAAGTCTGTAAGACTCTTATTTTCAGTTAACCACCAGAAAGCTGGAAGTGGAGCTGTGGTTCTAGTGGTAGAGTGCTAGCTTTGAGCAAAAAAAGAAAAGAAAAGCTCAGAGATAGTGCCCACTCTCTGAGTTCAAGCCCCAGGACTAGCAACATGCACACTCAAACTCACACACGCACGTGCACACACACACACACAGGCCATATCATTAGGCCAGTGGCTTCCCCTGAAATTAGCTATTTGGTTTACATTATTGTTATTATTTTGTTCAAAACCAGGACTTAAACTCAGTATCTGATGCTTGCTGTCACTCATTGGCTGGTATACAACTGGAGCCATCCGTCCAAACCTACATTAGTTTTTTAAGTAACAATTTATCAAACAGGTAGTAACACGCAGCATTATTTATATTTGGATGTGGTAGGATCATTATTTTCTTGTTCTTGATCATTTGTAGTCCTTTTAAAATAAATGTGTTGGGCCAGGAGTTTGGCCTAGTGGTAGGGTGTTTGCCTAGTATGCATGAAGACCCAGGTTCAATTCCTCTGTACCACATACATAGAAAAAAGCCAGAAGTGGTGCTGAGGCTCAAGTGATAAAGCTCTAGCCTTGAGAAAGTCCATGGACAGTGCTCAGGCCCTGTGCCCAAGCCCAGGACTGGCAAAAAATTAAAATAAATGTGTATTTGCCAGGTGTTGGCTCACATCTGTAATCCTAACTACTTAGGAGGCTGAAGTCTGAGGATTATGGTTTGAGGCCAGCCTGTGCAGGCTGTGAAACTTACATCCAGTAAACTACTCAGAAAAGGCCAGAAGTGGCACTGTGACTCAAGTAGTACAGTTCTCGCCTTTAACAGAAAGGCTCAGGGATGGCGCCCTAAGTCAGGCAAGAAAAAAATAAAGCAAGTATTGAGGGGGATGTTAGCAGGATTCAGATGTATGCAGGTTAGGGTAAGTAGCGTTTCTCTACCCTAAAGTCACCATCCGAAGTCAATTCGTTTTTCATACTACATGCACAGGTCCTTCCTCAGGTGAAACAGTTGTTGGGTTGCTGTTAGGGTGTGTTGTCAAAGTTGTTAATTAAATGCCATTGTGAAATAAATGGTTATATTTAAAAGAGGAATGAACTACTGCTGTAGAGTGTGTGAAGAAGTTTAGGGGCGTCTCACGCCTGTGATCTGAGCTGAGAGCTGAGGACTGCACTGGAAAGCCAGCAGGTTAGGAAAGTCAGTGAGACTGCTATCTCCAGTCATTTCCAATTAAGCGAGAAGAGGAAGGAGTTGTGACTCCGTGGTAAAGTGCTAGTCTCGAACAAAAAGTGGTCAGGGACCACATCCAGGCCCTAACTTTAAACCTCAGCACTGACACACACACACACACACACACACACACACACACACACACGCGCACGCACACACAGAAGTTGGCCTACTGGTAGAGTGCTTGCCTAGTATGCACACACACACACACACACACACACACACACACACACGCGCGCGCGCGCTCGCACACACGGAGGTTGGCCTACTGGTAGAGTGCTTGCCTAGTGTGCACACACACACACACACACACACGTTGGCCTACTGGTAGAGTGCTTGCCTAGTGCACACACACACACACACACACACACACACACACACACACGTTGGCCTACTGGTAGAGTGCTTGCCTAGTATGCACACACACACATGGAGGTTGGCCTACTGGGAGAGTGCTTGCCTAGTATGCACAAAGACCTGGGTTCAATTCCTTGGTACCATATACATAGAAAAGGCCAAAAGTGATTCTGTGGCTCAAGTAGTAGAGCTCGAGCCTTGAGAAAACCCAAGGACAGTGCTCAGGCCCTGAGCTCAAGCCCAGGATTGGCAAAAAACAAAACAAAGAAAAGAAAGAAAATGGAAACGCTGATTGTATTTGTTGCTGTTTTGCCTCGTCTAGGTTGCTTTCCAGATCACCTGTGCCGATGACTCTTTTCTCTCTCTCTCTCTCTCTTGCAGGTTGTTTCTGAGTACCTTCACCCTAGCAGTTTCAGCTGGGACGGTTTTGCTGTTACCCTTCTCAATCATCAGTAATGAAATCCTGCTTTCTTTTCCTCAAAACTACTATATTCAGTGGCTTAATGGCTCCCTGATTCATGGTTAGTACATATTGCTTGGTATCAACACAGCTAGTGTATTAATTTTTTTTACTACAATGTAATTTTAGATTTTTCTTTCCTAAGTTACCTTCCTGTTTTGCAACTTCTTTTCAGCAAATCTTGAAGTTCCTACGAAAGTCAGAAACCTGTATTTTACTTGCATTCCTGTTCTTAGTTGTGAAAGATTTTTGTCTTTACTTGGTAATCAAGAAGCTGTCTTTATATTTACTATGATTTTGATGACACATTTTCATGTGACTTTGGTTTGTCTGTTTATTGTAATAACCTGGCAGGCTTAGCTGCCAACTTGTTTTTGTTTTTGTAAAAATAGTTAATCTGGTTGACCACCTGCGAGTGGTTTCATCCTTGTGATTACTGACGTCATAAAGTGAAGACCACCTGCCTGTGGTGTTTTCCTTTTTTTTTTTATTGGAATTAATAGAAGGGTTACATTATATTTGCCAGATAGAAGGTGCATTCCTCCACAGTCATTGCTGCCTCTTCTCATGTTGTTGTCCCCATTTCCCTCCCCACCCCTTCCCTGGTGTTTCCCTCTCACAGCTTGGCCCCACTGCATGTCGGGCTGCTCTCTCAGCCTGAAGGCGGAGCGTGGCCCCACACTGCTATTAAAATGACTCCTAGCTCCGTTCACTGAATGATGGTGACTCTTGCTGGGGGTTCGGAGCCCCCCCCCCAATGGCTGGGATGTTACAATTATTAGAAGATAGTTTTTGTTTCCTTTTCTATTCATTTCTTTAATAATTTCAAAACACATAACAGGATGGGGAAAAAAACCCACTTGCCAAGTACAAATTTTGGCGTGATCTAAATAAATACTGATTGATTTCATACAGATAACAAAGTATATTTTGTTGAAGAAAAGTTGACCTATGTTCCAATACTGGCTTAGCCATTCCCTAGCAAATTTTAGGCAAGTCACTATTACTATCTGACTTCAAGTTTTTATTTTTTAAAATTAGAATGGTAGATAAAACTTACCTTATAGGCTAGTTGTATGAATTATCTCTAATGGAAAATACC
Source organism: Megascapheus bottae (assembly GCA_024803745.1). Lineage (NCBI taxonomy): Eukaryota > Metazoa > Chordata > Mammalia > Rodentia > Geomyidae > Megascapheus > Megascapheus bottae. The sequence continues at coordinate 1,671,194 of JANJXV010000114.1, forward strand.
TTAATAAGCACTTAATATTTTTGAAGCTGTTTCAGTTATTTACACTGTGATGTTAGCTTTTCTTCTTTCTGAAGAATTGTACTTAAAAATATATTAATTTACGGGGCCGGGAGTTTGGCCTAGTGGTTAAAGTGCTTGCCTAGCATGCACGAAGATCCCGGTTCAATTCCTCGGTACCACATGCATGGAAAAAAGCTGGAAGTGGTGCTGAGGCTCAAGTGGTAGAGCTCTAGCCTTGATAAAGTCCAAGGACAGTGCTCAGGCCCTGAGCTCAAGCCCAGGACTGGCAAAAAAAAAAAAAAAAAAAAAGAAAGAAAGTAGGTGACTATATCCTTGTTTTCAGATTTTTTTTTAATGGACCCAGTGATTTTCCATATTTTATTTACTTTTAGTGAGTTGTGGGGACTGGGTGCTGTCCCTGAGCTCATTTGCTCAAGGCTACTGCTCTACCACCTGTAGCTGCAGCTTCACTTCTACTTTTCTGGTGGTCATTGCAGGTGAGAGTCTTATAGGCTTCCTTCTGGGCTGGCTTTGAACTGCACCCTCTGACCTCAGCCGCCTGTGTATAGGAAGTTATGCGGGAGTCACTGGTGCCCTGCTTCCCCTATTGATAAAGAGACATCTGACAGTCAGTGAGGATTGTCATTTGGTGAAACAGCATCTTGAAGAAGAATAACCCGTGAAAAACATTTGCTATGCATTTGAATTCCTTCATGCTATTTTTTGAGCCTTCTTTTCAGTTAATGGCAAAATGTCCTGCTTTCATAGCGCTTACCTAAGTTACCATTTCACCATGGAAAAATGTATCCCAGCAGGTTGTTTGTGTTAACTCTGGAGTACAGGTGGTTGAACCGGATTGTCTATGCTAGCCTAAGAAGTGGAGTGAGGTCACTGGGAGGAGTACCAGGCTGTATTTCTAGGGTTACTATGAAAAGCTTTGCTGCTTTTGTGGGACTTGAACTCTGGGCCTGGGTGCTCACTCTCCCCAGCTCTTCAGCTCAAGGCTACCGCCCTTCTCCTTGAGCCACAGCACCACTTCTGGTTTTCTGGTGATTAATTGGAGATGAGTCTCATGGACTTAAGTGCCCAGGCTGGCTTTGAACCTCGTCCTCAGATCTCAGCCTCCCGTGTAGCTAGGATGACAGGCGTGAGGCCACCTCGCCCTACTGTATTGTTTACTTTTAAGGCAGGGTTTTGCTTTGTGCCCAGGCCAGCTGGGCGGTGGTCTCCTCATTGTGTGTCCTTGTGTTGCTGAGGATGACAGGCGTGTACCGGGTGTCAAGCCTCTGCTCGTTTCCCTGTGTGGGCAGCCACTGGTTGAGATGGAGTCTTGAGGACTTCCCTGCCTGATCCTTAACGTGGCTAGGGTCTGCCATGCTTGTAATGCTAGACTTCCACAACCAAGGACCAAGGAAGCTACAAGATGATTGGTAGTTTGATGTGTGAGGCAAGAGAAGGTGTCACGTCTCCCATTGTTGTTGAAGTTCACGTGTTTTGTAGGTGATGTGTGAGGTAGGAGAAGGTGACACGTCTCCCGTCGTTGTTGAAGTACAGGTGTTTTGTAGGTGATGTGTGAGGCAGGAGAAGGTGACACGTCTCCCGTCGTTGTTGTTGAAGTACAGGTGTTTTGTAGGTGATATGTGAGGCAGGAGAAGGTGTCACGTCTCCTGTTGTTGTTGAAGTACACGTGTATTGTAGGTGATGTGTGAGGCAGCAGAAGGTGTCACGTCTCCCGTCGTTGTTGTTGAAGTACACGTGTTTTGTAGGTGATGTGTGAGGCAGGAGAAGGCGTCACGTCTCCCGTTGTTGTTGTTGAAGTACACATGTTTTGTAGGTGATGTGTGAGGCAGGAGAAGGTGTCACGTCTCCTGTTGTTGTTGTTGAAGTACAGGTGTTTTGTAGGTGATGTGTGAGGCAGGAGAAGGTGACACATCTCCCGTCGTTGTTGAAGTACAGGTGTTTTGTAGGTGATGTGTGAGGCAGGAGAAGGTGTCACGTCTCCTGTTGTTGTTGAAGTACACGTGTATTGTAGGTGATGTGTGAGGCAGCAGAAGGTGTCACGTCTCCTGTTGTTGTTGTTGAAGTACAGGTGTTTTGTAGGTGATATGTGAGGCAGGAGAAGGTGTCACGTCTCCCGTTGTTGTTGTTGAAGTACACATGTTTTGTAGGTGATGTGTGAGGCAGGAGAAGGTGTCACGTCTCCTGTTGTTGTTGTTGAAGTACAGGTGTTTTGTAGGTGATGTGTGAGGCAGGAGAAGGTAACACATCTCCCGTCGTTGTTGAAGTACAGGTGTTTTGTAGGTGATGTGTGAGGCAGGAGAAGGTGTCACATCTCCCGTCGTTGTTGTTGAAGTTCACGTGTTTTGTAGGTGATGTGTGAAGTAGGAGAAGGCGTCACATCTCCCGTCGTTGTTGTTGAAGTACAGGTGTTCTGTAGGTGATGTGTGAGGCAGGAGAAGGTGTCATGTCTCCCATCCTTGTTGTTGAAGTTCACGTGTTTTGTAGGTGATGTGTGAGGCAGGAGAAGGCGTCACATCTCCCGTCGTTGTTGTTGAAGTACACGTATTTTATAGGTGATGTGTGAGGCAGGAGAAGGTGTCACGTCTCCTGTTGTTGTTGAAGTACACGTGTATTGTAGGTGATGTGTGAGGCAGCAGAAGGTGTCACGTCTCCCGTCGTTGTTGTTGAAGTACACGTGTTTTGTAGGTGATGTGTGAGGCAGGAGAAGGCGTCACGTCTCCCGTTGTTGTTGTTGAAGTACACATGTTTTGTAGGTGATGTGTGAGGCAGGAGAAGGCGTCACGTCTCCCATCCTTGTTGTTGAAGTTCACGTGTTTTGTAGGTGATGTGTGAGGCAGGAGAAGGTGTCACATCTCCCGTCGTTGTTGTTGAAGTACACGTATTTTATAGGTGGTGTGTGAGGCAGGAGAAGGTGTAACATCTCCCGTCGTTGTTGTTGAAGTACACGTATTTTGTAGGTGATGTGTGAGGCAGGAGAAGGTGTCACGTCTCCCATCCTTGTTGTTGAAGTTCACGTGTTTTGTAGGTGATGTGTGAGGCAGGAGAAGGCGTCACGTCTCCTGTTGTTGTTGAAGTACAGGTGTTTTGTAGGTGATGTGTGAGGCAGGAGAAGGTGTCACGTCTCCCGTCGTTGTTGTTGAAGTACACGTGTTTTGTAGGTGATGTGTGAGGCAGCAGAAGGTGTCACGTCTCCTGTTGTTGTTGTTGAAGTACAGGTGTTTTGTAGGTGATGTGTGAGGCAGGAGAAGGTAACACATCTCCCGTCGTTGTTGAAGTACAGGTGTTTTGTAGGTGATGTGTGAGGCAGGAGAAGGTGTCACATCTCCCGTCGTTGTTGTTGAAGTTCACGTGTTTTGTAGGTGATGTGTGAAGTAGGAGAAGGCGTCACATCTCCCGTCGTTGTTGTTGAAGTACAGGTGTTTTGTAGGTGATGTGTGAGGCAGGAGAAGGTGTCACGTCTCCCATCCTTGTTGTTGAAGTTCACGTGTTTTGTAGGTGATGTGTGAGGCAGGAGAAGGTGTCACATCTCCCGTCGTTGTTGTTGAAGTACACGTATTTTGTAGGTGATGTGTGAGGCAGGAGAAGGTGTCACGTCTCCCATCCTTGTTGTTGAAGTACACGTATTTTGTAGGTGATGTGTGAGGCAGGAGAAGATGTCACGTCTCCCGTCGTTGTTGTTGAAGTACAGGTGTTTTGTAGGTGATGTGTGAGGCAGGAGAAGGCGTCACGTCTCCTGTTGTTGTTGAAGTTCACGTGTTTTGTAAGTGATGTGTGAGGCAGGAGAAGGCGTCACGTCTCCTGTTGTTGTTGAAGTTCACGTGTTTTGTAAGTGATGTGTGAGGCAGGAGAAGGCGTCACGTCTCCTGTTGTTGTTGAAGTTCACGTGTTTTGTAGGTGATGTGTGAGGCAGGAGAAGGCGTCATGTCACCCTTTTGTAGGTGATGTTGCTGCTTTGCTCCCTTAGCTGCTGTTGTGTTTGTGGACCTCATGGATGAAGAGGTTTCCTCATTATAGATATAGTTTTGGTTTCTGATATTTTTAGTAAGGTAGGATGTTTTAATGTTTGAAAGATACAAAAATCTAAAGCATTCGTCGTTTCCCCATCCTGTTGTTCCCCGTTTTTTTCTTTCTGGTGGGACTAGGCTTTGAACTCATGACCGCATACTTGCTAGGGGGTGCTTTACTATGTGAACCATACCTTCAGAGAGAGACTTAAGAGTTTTTTTGCCAGGTGTGGGGGCTCACGCCTGTCATCCTAGCTACTCAGGAGCTGAGATCTGAGGATCAAGATTCAAAGCCAGCCTGGGCACAAAAGGACCTGAAACTCTTACCTCTAACTCACCTCCAGAAAATGGGAAGTGGGGATTGGCTCAAGGTAGGGTGGTAACCTTGAGCTGAAGAGCTCAGGGACAGGGCCCAAACTGAGTTCAAACCCCATGACCCCCCCCAAAAAATTCTTTTTTTTTTTTTTGCCAGTCCTGGGCTTGAACTCACAGCCTGAGCACTGTTCTTGAGTTTTCTCAAGGCTAGAACTCTACCACTTGAACTACAGCCCTATTTCTGGCTTTTTCTGTGTATGTGGTACAGAGGAATTGAACCTGGGTCTTCGTGCATACTAGGCAAGCACTCTACTACTAGGCCAAACTCCAGGTTCCAGAGTTTATTATTTTTAAATTCTGTATGTTTTTTACTTGAAATTTATTTTTTCAATTTGTTAATTTTTTTGTCCCAGAGTTTCAATTCAGTGTCTGGGTTCTGTCTCGAAGCTTTTATCTCCCCACTTGGTTCTACAGTAACTTTCTTCATTTTTTGCTCAAGGCTAGCAGTCTATCATTGAAGCCACAGCTCTACATCTGGCTTTTGTTTTTGTGATTAATTGGAGATAAGAGTATCATGGATTTTCCTGCCTTGGCTGGCTTTGACCTGTGTAGCTATGATTACTGGCATGAGCAACTGGTACCCAGCCTTTAAAAAATATTATCCTTTTTCCTTTGTTTTATTATCTTTAAGTAGTTATGGGAAGGAATTGCCCTTTAACAAAGTAGTTCATGAGCACAAACTATACACGCGCATATATATATATATATATATTTTTTTTTTTTTTGCCAATGTTGGGGCTTGAACTCAAGGCCTGTGCACTATCTCTGAGTGTTTTTTGCTGAAGGCTACCTAACACTCTACCACTTGAGCCATAGCCCCACTTGTGGTTTTTTTCTGTCTATGTAGTACTCAGGAATCAAACCCAGGGCTTCATGCATGCTGGCCAAGCACTGTACCACTAAGCATTTTGGACATACAGGTCTGAGGTGTTGTGTGAATCACGGTACTTGTGAATGCCATTTCTCTGTGCCAGAATTTAGTAACTTTAGTTGTAAGATTCCATATCATGTGACAAAATGTGTGTCTGTCCACAAGAAGAAAGCAATTAAATTACAGGTGGCTATCTGGTTAGTGAGCAAATACAGGTGTTGTCTTCTGTCAGGGGTCAGCTCAGTCTGTGAGACCTGGTCTGTGTGGGTGGTGTGTGCCAGCAGCTGAATGTGGATGGAGGTGACAGGGCTGTAGGGAAAACGTATATTATTGCAATTAAGATAGGAGCTTTCTGTGCTTAAAAAGAGGGGCTCGGAGTTTGGCCTAGTGGTTAAAGTGCTTGCCTAGCATGCATGAAGACCCGGGTTCGATTCCTCGGTACCACATACATAGAAAAAAGCTGGAGGTGGTGCTGAGGCTCAAGTGGTAGAGCTCTAGCCTTGAGAAAGTCCAAGGACAGTGCTCAGGCCCTGAGCTCAAGCCCAGGACTGGCAAAAAAAAAAAAAAAGAACAGTGCTCTTCAGTCCCATGAATGGTGGAAGAGCAGTGGCTCTGCTGCTTGCCCCTGGGTGGGGAGAGTGCTCTGATGTTCACTTCTGTTTTCTTCTTCTGGCATGGGGCTTGAACTCAGGACCTTGTACTGTCTTTCGGCTTGCTTGTTTGTGGCTAGTTTTGAGCCTTGATCTCAACCTCCTGAGTAGCTAGAATTATAGTTATGAGCTACTGGGCTAAGATGGGTACTTTTGTATAAGAAGTTTAAAATTTAAGTGAAAAATAATGATGACATTTTAGGAGATAGGAGAATGATGGCTTTAAATCGTAGCCTTAAATTCAAGAAATTATTCTTTAGGTGTCATTCAGTTACTTCCCTCACAAACGTGAGTTGTTTCACTCACGGGTGACCAGACAGAGACACGCATGGACTGCCCTTTCGGGAGCTTGAGCTGGAGTCTGCACTGGAGCTGGGCATGTGTGGGTCATCCCAGGAAGCTGAGACTGGAGGACTTGAGGTTGAGGCCAGCCCAGACTTCCAGTGAAACCAGGCTGGAAGGAAGGCTCAAGTGGTGGAGCATCACCTGATCAAGGGCAGGGCCGTGAGGTAAAGCCTCTGCGTTGGCAAAACACCACCACACAGCCAACCCCCACAGTGGACGCTGTTGAATTGATGTAACAGCTGGCTGGTGACAACCTTGGAGCCTGTGGAAGCGGGGGAGCAGGAGTGGAGGCAGCGTCACAGCCTCCCTGGAAGGCTGAAGCGGGGGAGCAGGAGTGGAGGCAGCGTCACAGCCTCCCTGGAAGGCTGAAGCGGGGGAGCAGGAGTGGAGGCAGCGTCACAGCCTCCCTGGAAGGCTGAAGCGGGGGAGCAGGAGTGGAGGCAGCGTCACAGCCTCCCTGGAAGGCTGAAGCGGCTGCTTGGGAGCTGCAGTGAGGAACATTGGTTTTCTGAAATTTCCAGAAAGGAAGCTAAACCACAGACATGCCAACTGTCAAGAGTTTACACACTTCAGATTCTGAAAGCAGACACCATTAACTACTGGAGACATCAAAGATTTCTGAGGAAGATGAGGAAAAAGGAGGAGGAAGAAAACAATGTTGTAGTGGTGGGGAAATGAGTACTGAGATGGTGTGGTGATGTCAGCATGGGGAGGGAAGCAGCACTGGAAACCTGAAGCATCCAGCTTCCGTGATGGAATCTTGGCTGTCTGGTTGCCCCTCCCTCCCTCCCTCTCTCCCTCCCTCCCTCCTCTGTTCCTTCCTCTCCCTCCCTCCCGGCACTGTCCCTGAACTTTTTCCGCTCGATGCTAGCTAGCACTTTACCACTTTGAGCCATAGCACCACTTCTGGTTTCCTGGTGGTTAATGGAGATAAGAGTCTCATGAACTTTACTGTGGGGGCTGGCTTTGAATTGCAGTCTCAGATCTCAGCCTCTTGAGTAGTTAGGATTACAGCCAGGAACCAACTGGCGCCCAGCCTTAACTACTTTGTAAACAAGATTTACCTCCGTGAGACCAGTGACCAGTCATGTTCTTCACGGACAGCTCTGTCTCCTCCTGCTTTCACGTTATGCACCTCCAAATGACCTCAAGAAGGAGCTGAATTTCACCTGTATCTGCCAAGCGTGTCTAGACCGGGCGTCTCCAGGGCCAGACTCTTCTTCACAGGAAAGAAGCAGTTTCAACAACTCAGCGGGCTTCCATTTCTGCAGAAAGGATACAATAAAAGGCACTGGGCCCTCAGAGTCTAGGGATTGCCAATATATCATCACTGCTGCAGTGAAATCGATTACGCTGAAAGCTAGCCACAGAGCAGATGCTATGTAGACCTTCACTGTCCTTTGCTGGAGAGGTTCGCCTCTGTGGCTGGTGTGGGATGGAAGTGCAGATTCTGCAGTCCAAGGAGAATGCCTACTTCTGATCACTGAAGAAAAAGGGTGTTTGCCCCTTGCAGGACATGGTACTGCTGCAGTGCACTGACTTTGTGCCCCAGGACCTACTTCTGTTTCTTCCCCAAGAAGGGAGATTGTCACAAGATTGAGCAGCAGGCTACCTTGCTCTCATCTGGTGTCTCTTTGAAGGCAAATTTTGATGAATCATGGCTTTTGGGGCTGACTATGATCTGGAAGACTGAGAAATTCACAAATAGAAACTTGTGCTTAACTAGTTGTTTTGCAAGCCATAAATTCTTTCACTATGATTTTATCTCTAAATTATTGCATTTGGTCAATTCCTTCAGATTTGCCTATTTGACACTTAAGGTAAAACAAATCATGGCTTTTGAAAAGTGGTGATGAAAACCTGAACACTAGGTAGGGAGCACAGAAGTGGAGGACAAGGGTGAGCAAATGCCGCAGTATACTCACTTGATGCTGTGCTGAGATGAACTGGACAACTTGTCGCTAGGGAGGGGAGGGGAAGCTGGGAGACAGCAAGGGAAGGGGGAACATGGAACATTGTCCAAAAAGAAATGTTCAGCTAGGTGCCGGTGGCTGAGATCTGAGGGTCACAGTTCAGAGCCAGCCCGGACACCAAATTCCATGAAACTCTTATCTCCAATTAACCACCAGAAAATCAGAATTGGCACTGTGGCTTAACTGGTAGAGTGCTAGCCTTCTGCTGAAGAGCTCAGGGACAGTGCCCAGGCCCAGATTTGAAGCCCTACGACCAACAACAACCACAAAAAAGTTCTCTTTACCTGCCTTACATAACCTGCTCTTCTGTACATCACCTTTATAGGAACAATAAAAACCCACAATAACTGGAATACTTCCTGCTATCTCTCATCTTAGTTTTGAATAGTACAGATTTTCTATACATTTTTCCCCAGCCAAACTTAAAAAAATTCTTATAAATATTATACTCTTATTCAGCCTAGAAAAGTATTGTTAGGGCCTGGGAGTTTGGCCTAGTGGTAGAGTGCTTGCCTAGCATGCATGAAGACCCAGGTTCGATTCCTCAGTACCCCACATATGTAGCAAAAAGCCTGAAGTGGTTCTGAGGCTCAAGTGGTAGAGCTCTAGCCTTGAGAAAGTCCAAGGACAGTGCTGAGGCCCTGAGCCCAAGCCCAGGACTGGCGCAAAAAAAAAAAAAAAAGTATTGTTACTATTTTTATTTTTTTGTGGGTGTGGTGCTTGCACTCGGCCTAGGCGCTGCCCCTGAGCTCTTCAGCTCAAGGCTACCGCCCTACCCTTGATCCAAGACCCATTTCTCATTTTCTCGAGGTTAACCGGAGATAAGAGTCTCAGGTCCTCTTTGCCTGGGCTGGTTTTGAACCTTGATCCTCAGATCTCAGCCTCCTGAGTAGCTAGGAATACTGGCATGAGCCTGCCTAGTATTAATCTTTAAAAAAAAAATTTTTTTTTTTTTTGTCATTTGTGGGACTTGAACACTGGGCCTGGGCATTTTCCCTGAGTTATTCAGCTCAAGGCTACTGCTGCCCTACCCCTTTAACCACTACACCACTTCCAGTTTTCTGGCTTTGAACGGTGATCCTCAGATCTCAACCTCCTGAGTCGCTAGAATTACAAGCGTGAGCCACTGCTCCTAGCGGTAAATGTTTTTATTAAGTTAAAAGATACATTTCAAATCATGCTGTTTAAAGTAACGTTAACTTCTGAAAAAGTTAACTACAATGAATCTGACTAGTCCTTGCAAGGCCTGTGCTTTTGAGTCATTATCAGGAATAGAGTATTTGTTGCTCCAGATGTCAGGAAGGAATCTGGCCAGTCTTAGGGCTTGAACTCAGGGCCTGGGCACTGTCCTTGAGCTTTCTCAAGGCTAGCGTTCCACCACTGGAGCCACAGTTCCACCTGTGGGTTTTCGGTGCTGAATTGGAGGTAGGAATCTCATGTCCAGGCTGGATTTGACCCACCATCCTCAGATCTCAGCTTCCTTGGTAGCTAAAATTTACAGGGGTGAGCCACCAGTGCCCGAATTAACATAGTTTTGCCATCTTGGGAATAGAGCTTAATGCTGATAAATTTTCTAATTGAAATTCATGAAGTTTTTAATTTACATGAGGAAAAAACAATGTATGCCTTATAGAACTGTGTTGTATTTTAAAATATTTGTGACTCCAGCAGGTGGAGCTAGAACTTAATGAATTCTATGGTGGTCTGGTAATTAGCATTGTTTTGTTTCAAACTAAGTATTCTGGAATTATTAAATAACTTTTAATCTCAAACTTCTTTGGGCTGGACACTGAATATCTTCCAGATAGTTTTGCATTGGTACTGATTTAGACTTAAATGTACAGCTTTATGAAACAGAGCTATGTCCATCTCCCAATTTAATAAATAACATAGAATATGCATACTAGTAGTTGTGTGCATCTGATTATATAAAAAATGTTTACTGAAATGAACTTCAGGAAACGTAAGCAAGAAGACGTTTTTGTTTTCTCTTCCTTTTATCTTGTCTGTTCCTTCCTCTGTCTTTGGGCTGGTAATGGGGGGGCACAGAAGTGGGGGAAAAAGCTGAGCAACTACAGCATGTGCTGAAAGTGAATGGAGGGAAGAAATGGAAGGGACTGGGGGGGGCATTGATCAAAGAGAAACGTACTTTGGCTATGTAATTGTAACCCCTCTGTACATCACCTTTTCAATAACAAAAATAGAACATGCGTACTGAAACTCAGTGAAACTTCAATTAAAGAATAGTATGTCAAAATTAGAGAATATTGTTTAGGGGTATTTATATACACATATCATGTCTACTGGTAAAAAGACTGTAAATTTAAGTCTTAGAATATGTAGCAAAGTAGATTTCTTTTGCTATATTTGCATTGCTAATATGTGTGTGTATTTTTAAACTTTTTTTTCTGGGAGGGGTGGTTGTCCTGGGGTTTAAACTCAGGGTAGCAAGTACTCTACCATTTGAGACATGTTCCAAGCTATTTATGCTTTCGTAGTTATTTATTTTTCAGATTGTGTGTGTGTGTGTGTGTGTGTGTGTGTGCGTGCGCACACATGTCTGTCTGTCTGTGTACTGGTACTATGGCTTGAACTCAGGACCCTGAATTCTTGCTAGGCTTTTCTGCTCATGGGTGGTGCACACCATTTGAGCCATGCCTCTGCTTTTGCCTTTGGCTACTTTACTAGAGATAAAAGTGTCTCTAATATGTCTGTCCAGGCTGGCTTCCAATTGTGGTTCTTGGATCGCAGTCTCCTGAGTAGCTAGGATTATAGACGTGTTAGCATCTGGCCCACTAGCTTTAGTTTTGATCTAGAGTGTTCCCGAAAGGCCCGTCATTAAAGGAAGGCTTGGTCCTTAGCCTGATGCCATTGGAAAGCGATGGAAACTCTAGGGGTGGTGTGCAGTGGAGAGTAGTAAGAGAGCCTGGCAAGGACCTCCCCTTCCCTTCCCTCATGTCCAGTCATGAGGTGAGCAGCGTTTCTTCATCACATGCTTCCTGGGCTCAACTAGAAATATGAAGAAACATACAAGAAACAGAGTTGGGCACTGGGTGCCCTGGCTCACGCCTGTCATCCTAGCTACGCAGGAGTCTGAGATCTGAGGATAGTGGTTTAAAGCCAGCCCCGGGCACAAAAGTCTATGAGACTCTCATTGCCAATTAACCACCAGAAAACTGGAAGTGGTGCTGTCGCTTAACTGGTAGAGCACTAGCCTTGAGCTGAAGAGCTCAGGGACAGCGCCCAGGCCCAGAGTTCAAGTCCTACGACCGACATAAAACAAAAAACTTTATGCCAAGAGGATGTCACTGTCAGTTCAACCAGATATTTAAGGAGAAATAATGCCAGGCATATACAGTCTTTCTTAGAAAATTAAAGGTGTGGGAATACTTGCCAATTCATTAAGGTCAACAATGTCCTGGTACAACAACCAGGCAGAGATGTGATTGGAGAACTATAGACCAATGCTAGGCTCGAGCACGATGTATGCATTCTAAAAGGAAAACCAAGTCAAATCTAGTATTATGTGAAAGGATAATATGTTGTGACTTTTGAAAAACCAATCAATGTATTTTGCCATATTTATATGCTGAACATGCAAGAGAAAGCATGACAAAATTCAGCATCCATTTGTGATAAAAAATAATCTTGCAGCATAGGTGGGGGGAGGGAAATGGGGACCAAGACATGAGAAAGGGTGTCAGTGGTTGTGAAGCAATGCACCTTCTATCTGGTGAATATAATGTAATCCTTTTATTAATTACAATAAAAATATATGGAAGAAAATTTTGCAGCAAATGAAGCTTTTCAACGGAATATTCCATTGCTGAACCATACCCAAGTTTTATACTCTAGAAATCAAGGAAATTAGCTAATGGTCTGAAGGACCATGGTTCTTCTGTTTGCCTCGGCTCTCAAAATCCCACATCACAGCAGCAGAGAAGCAGGAAGGGGCTGCAGTGTAACGAGGGGCGAGCCAGTTGGCCGAGCTCACGCCTAGCTAGCTTCTCGGGAGGCTGAGATCCAAGGGTAGTGATTCTAAGTCAGCCTGAGCAGGACCCCAGCCCGAGCGGGCGTGTCTGTGAGGCTCTTACCACCAGAGATCCACCAAAAAGTCAGTAGTAGAGCTATGGCTCAAACGGTCGTATTCATGTCTTGAGTGAAAAAGCTGTGGACAGCCAAAAAGTGCAAGGAGAGCACACAGGCTCTGGGTTCAAGCCTAAAGACCAGCATATACACAGCTACCTACCTCTCCCGTCTAAGACTTCCCCCTTCCCTCCAAATAACAAGAGGCCTAACTAAGAAAAAAAACCAAACCAGCCTCTTTTCAAGAGACTCCCTGTGAGAAAGTGTTAATCATTTCATGAAGACAGTCTTCCCATTGCCACGCCCAATCTGATTATCCACGGGGAAGCCACACTCCTTCAGTCATGACAAGCAAAGGACACCAACCCAAAGTTGGGAAAGAGTGAAGCAAGATTCCACAGCTAGGATTATAGACATAACCCACCAGCGCTTGACTCATTTTTCTTTTGGTCCAAGTCTGGAACTGGAACTCAGTACCTGATGCTTTTGCTCATTGGTAGTACTCTGCCAAAAGAGCCATGCCTTACAACCCCACCATTTCTGGTTTCTACCGTGCCTACAGAAAGACAAAAGAAATCCCAGTTCTCCACTCTGAATGGTTAACCCAGTGGTAATTGCTATCGTATCTCATGTATCAGGATATAACTTAGCTTGGAAACTCTGAAGAATCTGCTGCAGGCACACAGTCCTATCTGCTGAAGACCAGCACCCAAGTCGTGACCTGGCTCAGGAGCATGGCTTCCATCCAGACCCATTTATTCTTTCTCAAATGTTGTGTCTGTGGCACTTTTGCCCATAGCCTATTAGGGTTTGGGGAGACTGAATGGACACACGCAGGTGCTAGTGACCAAAAGCAGGAGCTGATATACCTGGCAGAAAGGGAGATGAAAGGGGAAAGCCACAGAGGAGGCCGGGACTTGAGAGGGGAGCGGTTTGTAGGAGAGCTAATAGCGCTGTAGACCCGTTGCCTTTAGTGACGTAACTATTGAAGGCAGAGTATTACCAAGTGCTTGTGTTGTGATAGGCATAGAATGGTTGTTACAGGTGTGTTGTTTTATTTCCCACCGAGCAACAGCTAGAGATACATTATCTAGCCTTATTTAGCAGGAGCTCCTGTGACATGTGGCTGTCACAGGAAGTGCAGACAGGACTTGAACCAGGTCTCTGATTCTTAGCCTGCTCAACTGTCTTGCACAGTGGCACACTAACATAATTGCCTCCAAGAACCCCGTAGCTCAGAGGATTTGAAATATTTAGCTTTAGGTTTTGTTTTGTTATTATCAGACAGGGTCTTATTGTGCTGTGTAGGCTGTTTTTAACCTGAGACCTTAGGAGATTTTCTTGCTCTGGACTTCTGAGTAGCTGGGGTTGCTGGTGTGTGCCACTCGCTTTGCCTGGCTGTAGCTTTTTTTTTTTTTTTCTCTTCATGGTAGGACAGTTGTTACTTAAACCAGTTTAAATTAGTTCCCACTAAAAGATGTTAGGACATTGTTTTCTAAAAGTTTTGTTTGGCCTAGTGATAAAGTGCTTGCCTAGCATGTACGAAGACCCAGGTTCCATTCCTTGGTACCACATACATAGAAAAAAGCCGGAAGTGGTGCTGAGGCTCAAGTGGTAGAGCTCTAGCCTTGAGAAAGTCCAAGGACAGTGCTCTGGAGAGGGTTTTTTTTTCCTTGGTGGGTCATGGGGCTTGAACTCACCCTGAGCACTGTCCCTGAGCTCTCCAGCTCAAGGCTACCACTCTACCCTTGAGCTGAGCCCCACTTCCCATTTTCTAGAGGTTAAGTGGAGATAAGAGTCTCAGGTCCTTTGGTGCCCGGGCTGACTTTGAACCTTGATCCTCAGATCTCAGCCTCCGGAGTGGCTAGGATGACAGGCGTGAGCCACTGCACCCGGCAACAGTGGCCTGTTTTTTTTTTTTTTTTTTTTTTTTTAATAAAACACCAGCAGGGTACAGTTAGGAAGCTGAGATCTCAGGATCACAGTTCAAAGCCAGCCTGGGCATGAAAGTCCAATAACCCCAGAAAACCAGAAGTGGTGCTGTGGCTCAAATGTAGAGCACTAAGGTTGAGCTGCAGAGCTCAGGGGCAGCGTCAAGGCCCAGAGTTCAGCCCTATGACCCATTCCCCTCCCTCCCGAAAAAAACCCCACCCAATTGGAATTACATATGTAGTGGATTTATGGGCAGCATTTCTTTTATCTTTGACTTTTGATTTGTATGCCTTTTTTTGGTTAGTCCTGGGCCTTGAACTCAGGGCCTGAGCACTGTCCTTGGCTTTCTCAAAGCTAGCATTTTACCAGTGGAGCCACAGCACCATTTCCAGCCTTTTTCTGTGGTACTGAGGAATCGAACCCAGGTCTTCATGCATCCTAGGCCAGCACTCTTACCACTAGGCCAAACTCCAGGCCCAATTTATACACTTCCTTAAAGATTACTGCCATCTTTCTGAAATACAGCTTTAAGTTTAAAACTTCTACGTGTAAAAAAAAAGTAGAATTTGTTTCTAGTTTGCCAATTATATATTTAATACCTTTTTCTAAATATGTTCCTATTTTAGCTGTTCATTTACTGTAGCATTGCAAAGGAGCAAAGAATGTTTCCAAAGGAAAATGGTTATGTGAATTTGCTTGCCGCTTTTACTTTTTTTTCCCATTTGGAATTGCTTATTAGAATCTCTGTGAGCAGAGTCAGCTCAGCACATCCATACTCTGCAAGAGAGAGGTAGCCGCCACCTCAGGGCTGCGTGGTCGGCCAGGGAGTTCCAGGAGGGTCTGTAGACGCCTTAGGGAGGGCTTGGCATAGACTTAGTAAAGACTAGTTATTAATTTAGCTTTTAAATGAGGCTTAAATTAAATGGGATTATGCATATATGCAATGTTTAACAGAGTGTCTGGCATTTAATAAGTACTCAATAAATGTTAGTGGTTCTAATTTAAATATTTATATAACTGAAAACCTGTGCCTTTGCATTTTTGCATAAGTCATATATTTAGTTCATTTATTTTAGGGCATAAAAAGGTAAATAGTTTCTATATTGGCTTTTCTCAATAGTAAAAATTGCAAAATTAAAAATATTAAAAATACACATGTAATTCTTGTCTAATTTCTGAGTGTAGGCCACTTGCCACGTTGGGTGTGTGTTTTTTGTTATTAGGGAGTGTGGATCCAGCTTGTCATCACAACACAGAACTTTAAAACCTTCTGTAATATTTGCCTTGTTTTTCTTCTCTTCATAGGTCTGTGGAATCTTGCTTCGCTCTTTTCCAACCTTTGTTTATTTGTGCTGATGCCCTTTGCTTTTTTCTTTTTGGAATCAGAAGGTTTTGCTGGCCTGAAGAAGGTAAGTAAATTGGGTGTGGAGTTGTATTTATTAAATGAAGAAGTAAAAATACCATCCATAATAATCTAGAAGAAGTAAGCCCAACACCGTTTGTATAGAACAGGAGAAGTTGAATGAAAAGATTATAATGTTAACAATACATTGCTGACAATAATACTAATGCTGTTGCCTTTTAAATTGTTTTGTATGTTCATGGGGGGAATCATCTTTTATTTATTTATTTTTTCCAGTTCTGAGGATTAAATTCAGAGGCTGGGTGCTGTCTCTGAGCTTTTGTGCGCAAGACTTATGCTCATTTGAGCCGTAGCTCCACTTCCAGTTTTTTTTCTTTTTCTTTTTAAACTTTTTTTAATTAAAGAATTTATTAACATTGATTTTTACATATTTCAAATGACATGTTTAGCAAACAAGTATTCAAGAAGGGAATCTCTATATAAAAGATCTTTTTTTTTTTGCCAGTCCTGGGCTTGAGCTCAGGGCCTGAGCACTGTCCCTGGGCTTTCTCAAGGCTAGAGCTCTACCACTTGAGCCTCAGCACCACTTCCATCTTTTTTCTATGTATGTCGTACCAAGGAATCGAACCTGGGTCTTAGTGCGTGCTAGGCAAGCACTCTACCACTAGGCCACACTCCTGGCCCATTTCTAGTTTTTTACTGGGTAATTGGAGGTGGAAATCCTATGAGTTTCCTGCTCGTGATCCTCAGATCTCAGCCTCCTGAGTAGCTGAGGTTGAAAGTGTGAGCCAGTGGTGCTCTACTAGAATCTTCTTGTAAACCATCCCATGCCTCTGTCTAAGGAGGAATCTTTTGTGGAAGGAATACATCTGATACTATTTATTTATTTGTTTATTGATTGATATTTGTCGGTTGTGGGGCTTGCACTCTGGGCCTGGTCACTGTCCCTGAGCTCTTCAGTTCAAGTCTACTGTCCTATCCCTGGAGCCACAGCGCCACTTCTGGTTTTCTAGTGGTAATTGGAGATAAGAGTCTCACGGTCTTTAGTGCCTGGGCTGGCTTTGAACTGCAGTCCTCAGATCTCAACCTCCCGAGCAGCTAGTATTATAAGCGTGAGCCACTGTGCCCGTCCCCAACCCTTTTTGTTTCATATAGCTTTTGCAAAATAAAACACACAATGCAGGACTGGGAGTTTGGCCTAGTGGTAGGGTGCTTGCCTAGCATGCGTGAGAACTGGGTTTGATTCCTGGGTACTACATACATAAAAAAAGCCAGAAGTGTGGCTGTGGCTCAAGTGATAGAGCTCTAGCCTTGTGAAAGCTCAAGAACAGTGCCAGGACTGGCAAAAACCCCCAAAACAAATCCCAATGCTTCATGAACGTTCATGTCATCTTTGTGCAGGGGCCATTGTGGTCTTTGTGTTATACCAGTTGGCTAGTAAAGGAAGCATGAGTTTATGTACAGGGGACTGTGATCATGAAATTCTTCAGTGCTCTGCCAGCTCTTCTGATTTGAGCCTTAAAGGTCACACAGCGTCAATATACATATTGAAGGGTACAGGGGAAAAGTCACTGAAAGATGATGCGTGGCTAGGGTGCTTTTTCTGCCGACTCCACTTTTTCTTTCCTGGTTATTTCACATATTGATAGTCTAAAGCTGAAAACTCACGTTTAGTGACCTCATGTTTACTAGATGTACTAAAATCAGAGTGAGTGTGTATGTATGACAGGCTCAGATTATGTAGCTTCTATCTAGGAAGTGATTTGACTTCATAGTTTAGTTTTTGAGGCAGGGTTTGCTATGAAGCACAGGCTGGCCTTGAACTTGTGATCCTCATGCCTTACTCTTTTATGGGCTGTGGTTAGAGGAATGTACCACTATGCCTATCTGTTTATAGTTTCTTTTTTTTTTTTTTTGCCAGTCCTGGGCTTGAGCTCAGGGCCTGAGCACTGTCCTTGGACTTTCTCAAGGCTAGAGCTCTACCACTTGAGCCTCAGCACCACTTCCGGCTTTTTTCTATGTATGTGGTACCGAGGAATCGAACCCGGGTCTTCATGCATGCTAGGCAAGCACTTTAACCACTAGGCCAAACTCCTGGCCTGTTTATAGTTTCTTAAATAAATTATATAAAGTATCACTGCTAGGGGGTTTAGTTTAAATGCTTCCTTGAGATCCAACGACTTTTAATGGTATTATGTGGCTTAATAATGATATGTAAATGAGCAGAACTAGAATCCAAGGCCAGGGTTCTCGAAGGGTGACGGTTTGTGATAGGGTGCCACTGTGGAGAGCCAGTGAGGAAGACTGGATAGCAAGGAATGCTAGGTGGAGAGCCACATGGCACATGGAAGGACAGTGAGAGGCCTGAGCCTTGATGGTGCTGGAAGGCCGGAGTGAAAGAGAAAGCGATCTCTCCTAAGCTAACGACAGGGGTTCCTAGGTAAAGGACTGTAAAATATTCAGTGTTATAGAGGGACAGAAAGAAGGAAGGAAGGAAGGAAAGAAAGAAAGGAAGAGCGAGAGAGAAAGAGGAAGGAAGGAAGGAAGGAAAGAATGAAAGAATGAAGCTGGGCTTTGGTGACTCCTATAACGTTAGCTACTCAGGGGCTGAGATTTGAGGATCTCGGTTCAAAGCCATCCCAGGCATAAGATTCCTTGAGACTCTTATTTCAGTTAAACACCAGAAAACTGAAAGTGGCACCGTGGCTTAAGTGGTAGAGTGCTAGTCTTTTGCTGGAGAGCTTAGAGACAACACCCAGGCCTACAGTTCAAGCCCCACAACCGACCCCCCCCCCAAAAAAAAGTAAGAAAGGGATAAAAGAATAGCCAGAAGAAGTATTCTTTCAAAGCAAATCTTCGACTGTGCTAGTGTTAAAAATCCTTTCCAGAGTCACCATGCAGGTAAGACCTCAGGTGAGGGTTAAGTATCGAATGATTGTGGGATACCGCGTACTTCCCTGACACACAGCTGAGCCCAGGCCAGCTAATCGTTCATCCTGACTTGGGAAGGTCAGGAACTAATAGGTGCTATACAAACTAACGGGGGGTGGGGGGGAGAGAGAGAGGGAGAGAGAGGGAGAGAGAGAGAGGGAGAGAGAGAGAAAGAGAGAGAGAGAGAGAGAGAGAGAGAGAGAGAGAGAGAGAGAGAGAGAGAGAGAGGAAGAGGAAGAGGAAGAGGAAAAGGAGAGTGTTGGTAGTGGAACTTGAACTCAGGGCCCTCTATGCTCTGTCCTTCAGCTTTTTTACTGAAGACTAGCGCTCTATCTCTTGAGCTGTATAGATATAGATAGTGCCACTTCCAGCTTTTTGTGATTAATTGGAAGGAAGAGTCTCACAGGCTTTGAACTGTGATGCTCAGGTCTCAGCCTTCTGAGTAGCTAGGGTTGTAGGCATGAGTCATTGGCACTGGCTACGAATTTCTTTTTTCAGTAGTCCTGGGGCTTGAACTCAGGGCCTGGGTGCTGTCCCCGAGCTTCTTTTGCTCGAGACTAGCACTCTACCACTTGAGCCACAGCGCCATTTCTGGCTTTTTGGTAGTTTATTGCAGATAAGTCTTACAAACTTTTCTGCCTGGGCTGCCTTGATGCTCAGCTCTTAGCCTCCTGAGTAGCTCAGATGACGGGCATGAGCCACTGGCACCAAGCAAGAATTTGTACTTTAATTCTAGTCAGGAGGGGTAGAAATAGAATTGCAGTTTAAAGGTAGAGGAGGGAGAATAATCTCAAAGTAAGAGGACTTCCTATCGCTATACCATCAAGAGCTGGGAGGGAGACTGACCATACAAAGGTAAGGAAAGTGGATGTTGGAGTTTGACTGCACAGGCAGGTTGCTTTATCTAAACCTTAGGATTGATTTATTTTTAGTAAAATGGTAGTGATGGTCGCCTTCTCTGCTGTTGGGATACTCAGCGAAGTTCCTGCCAAGTTCTTAGGCCAGAACCTCGTTCACCTTAGCTGTTGGCCTAAGTAAATGCATTCAGTGATAGTCTTACTTATTACTTATTAGTATGCATACTCATGTTGTTGGACTCAGAAAACAACTGGATACAGCAGCTAACTCGATTGTCTTATCTCAGGGAGTTTTAAAATTTCAAAGTTTTTTTTTTTGCATTTAAAATGGCATGTGCTAAAGTTATAGAACAAGCTAATTTTGTTATTAAAGGTTGCACACTTTGAAAATCACCTGCTTAAAAATAAAGGGCATTTTAGACCCCAGTCAGAATATTTTAGAAAGCTTTAGAATTATGCAATTAAGGCATACTATTTTAAAGTGTTTGCATATTCTTTTTAGTTTTGAAAATAGCTGCATGAAAGTTGGAAACATTGGTAGCATTGTATAGTTAAGTCTATATTTGTAAAGAATATGTTTGAAAATGAAATATACAACTTGTGGGCAGGAATCGGAAGAGGAAACTTGGAGAGAGTGAATGAAGGGGTGACATTGCCTAAAAAGAATGGTAATCATTACATGATTCTGTACAATGCATCAACAATAACAGTGACATTGTATTAAAAATAACATGTTTGAGCAGGTCCCTGATGGATCACGCCTGTAATCCTCGCTTCTTAGGAGGCTGAGACGTGAGAAGTGTGGTTGGAAGCCAGTCTGGGTAGACTAGTCTGCAACACTATCTCGTTAACCAGCAGAAATCCTGGTATGGGTCACATAGAGCACCAGCTGTGCATGACAAAACAGAGCGGGATCGTGAAGCCCAGCATTCTATTTCATCCCCCCCAAAAGAAACTGGGCACTGGGGGCTCAGGAGACTGAGGGCTGAGGAGCGCAGTTTGAATCCAACCCAGGCAGAAAAGACTTCATGAGACTCTTATCTCCAATTAGCCACTAGTCTTGAGCACAAAGAGGCTCGGGCCCTGAGTTTGACCTGATAAAAAAGAAAAGAAAAAGAAAAAAAAATTGGGTGTTTTCATGTGTCTTTATGTAATGCAATATCATTTTGCATTTGTTTGTGCAGGCTCTAAATATTGTTTCATAAGATACATAGTTGTCTGTATAGAGAATAGGCTATATAAGAATAATAATCGTCACTTTTTTTTTTGGCCAGTCCTGAGGCTTGAACCCAGGGCATGGGTGCTGTCTTTGATGATTTTTGCTCAAGTCTAGTACGCTGCCACTTGAGCCACAATGCCACTTCCGGCCTTTTCTGTGTATGTGGTTCCAGGAAGTCAAACTAAAGACTTTGTGCATGCCAGTCGAGCATGCTACCACTAGGCCACACCCCCGGCCCTAAATGTCACTTTTTTTTTAATTAAAGAATTTATTAACATTGATTTTTACATCATATTTCAAATGACGTGTTTAACAAACAAGTGTTCAAGAAGGGTATCTCTGTATACAATCACTGGCACTTAGTTTTTAGAACATAATCAAAATTAGGCTAAGGGCTTCTATATCATAGATGCATATTAATGTATGAAATAAAATATGTCTATAGAGTCATAGGTTTTTTAAAAAAAATATTAATTAATATATTTGCCAGTCCTGGGCCTTGAACTCAGCGCCTGAGCACTCTCCTTGGGCTTTTTCCTCAGGGCTAGCACTCTGCCACTTGAGCCACAGCACCACTTCCAGCTTTTTTCTATGTATGTGGTACCGAGGAATTGAACCCAGGTCTTCATGCATGGTAGGCAAGCGCTCTACCAGTAGGACACACTCCCAGCCCAAACGTCATTTATTCATTTATTTATTTATTTTTAAAATATTTTTATTGTATTTAATAAAAGGGTTACATGATATTTGCCAGATAGAAGGTGCATTAATTCACATACATTGATACCCTTTCAAACGTCATTTTTTTAAAAACTGCAGTTAACGTTATCATTGCTCGTAGTCACTAGAGTACTGAAGAGCACTGGAGAGCACTGGCTGCCAGTGTGTCTGTCCACACAGGCGCCTGGGAAGCCGTTGTGCATTGGTTTCATCTGACACACTGGTCGTTAGCTGCCGCCCGACGACCTGAGTCTTGGCAGACTCAGTGTGGGAAGCTGCAGGTCCTTTCCCCGTGGCCGCCCTCCTGGTGCAGTTTCACTGTGTCCAGTCCCATTACGTCTGCCCTCCTCCTGTCGGTCCCCCGGGGCCTGCGTATTATGGGGAAAGTGGCCACTGGGGATGGGCGGATGCAGAGCTCACATTGAGAATCAAATTAAGCGGAATTCTTTACTCAGTTTTTAATTAAACCACTATGTTAATTCAAACAGGACATTTTAGGCCCTGGGGTTGACCATGTCCTTTTAAAGGCCCTAAGTGGCCTTTCTTCTCTCTCCTTGCTCTGGCGTGTGTTTATTTTATTAGTACCATCTCCTAACTCTCCCTCCTTTCTTTATTAATTCTGAAGTTTAAGAGAATGTAAATGGTTTTGGTGAAGTAATTTTTTAAAAATAAGAAGCCAGCCTTTATTTTGGAATTGCAAATTACTGTTAGCAGTCAAGTGTTTACCAAAGGAAGACTATTATAAATGTCACCTACGTGTACCTCATCAGACATGGCGTGTGCTCGAGTGTGTTTGAGCCTGAGCCTGTGGTTTGTTCTGGTTGTGTTGTTTGGGTCAGGGAGTCTCTGCAGTGTTGGCTGGGTCTGTGGTTAGCACAGGGTGTTGTGGGGCTTGGGGACTGCAGTGTTGGTCTGAGTCCATGGCTAGAAAAGGCTGTTCGGGGTCTTGGGGTTAGGGTCACCTCAGGGCAGGCAATATGGCAGTTGCTGTCACAGCTCGGGTAAGTGATGTGGTTTTTCTCTCCCTCTCTGCTTCAGGAAAGTGCTCTGTATTAACCGAGGAGATGTTTTCTCATTTCATACCAAACTCTACTTCAGCCTGTATTTAGATGAAAGTTAGAAATATGTTTGTTTCACATATTTTAAAGTCTTATTTTGAATTATTATTCTAAGGAAAAATGAACAAATTAGTGAAAGTAGGAAAAAATTCTACAATATGATTGTCCTGTACATATAAGCCCTGAATTTCTGGGGAGTAAATGTATAATGTACTTCACTTTAATGGCAACTTTGATTTGAAGTCCTGGCATGAAAGTTAACATAAGCGACAGCAACATCCTGACCAATTATCCAGACCATCCAGACATCTCAGAAGGCCCAGAACCTCACTCCCGATCGGGGGATTAAGAGGTTAACTCCTGTAACTTCAAACAAAGTGCTTAATAATAAAAGCAAAACGTACAAAATTTGAAGTAACTTCCTTTCTTAATTAATTGGACTGGCCAGGTGGAAGCGAAGCGCTCTGTGCGGGTGCCTGGAATGTCCATAAAGCGGAGGGACATGACAGCACAATAGAGGAGGAACAAAGATTGCTTTAATGTGCTTCTATCCTGTGTCACAGTTTGAGATTGTCCTGGTTTATGTCCCTGTTGGCAAACTTACATAAAAGTGACCTTGTACTGTATTTTATGGCCAGATGACTTTTCTCCTCCGTGCTAATTTGTCTCAGGCTCCATCTTAAAGAGAAGTGAGTAGGAAGTCCAGGCCTGGCTCCGTGAGCTTTCATTGCATTCTTTCATTATTTTTGCTCGTTTTTGCCACTGATGATCCATAAATTGTTGGAAATGAGTGATTAAGGAAGTGCTGCTTAGTGTTAGTGGCACATGCGCATATGTGGCTTGCTTCTGGTGGGTGAGAGGAGATCACAGACAGGAGGAGGGCTCCTGCTGTGAGCCCTGCAAGGAAATGTAACTTGGGTATGTTTTGATCTTGTTTATTACAGAAAATGAAGTCATATCTCACTAACGGTTGCTATGTGTTAATTTGATTCTCCCAACACCTGCAAACAAAAACTGTAGTCATGTATTAATAGAAATCTTTTACCTTCTTCCAATTGGGCACTAGTTTCTTCTCAGAAATAGCACGGGTAAGAATGGCTATTTTCAAAACACGTTTTCCTGGTGGTACCTGCCTAGGACCTGGCGTGACTGTGTGGGCCTGTGTGCGCGTTAGACCTGCTACCTGCATGCAGGAGCCCAGGAAATCCAGAAGCCTGACCTTGAGCAAAGGGCGCGCCTCCCTTCATCTAACACGGATTTGGGGCTAGAACGGTCCTGCGTTAAGACCACTTGGCTGCTGAGTGACATCAGATTGGTCCGTCTTCTCAGTGCCGTGCGTGTGGGAGGCAGCTGAATTACAGCTTTGGTTACAGGGCTAGTACTGTTGAAGAACAGGGCTGTTTTTATTTTCCCTTGTGAAGGCAGTTCTCATGTACTTTGTATTAGTGCAGTCTGCTGAATTGGACCATTATTTATTACTCTTTCCATCAATCAAAAACTGAAGGATTTCTGCATTTAAAGCCAGATTATCTCTCTATTAGCATAATGATGTAGTGGTAAAAGATATGAGTGGTGGCATACCAAACAGCTGGACTCAAGCTGCAGCTGTTCTACCAGCTGCCAGGTGGAGTTTGGTCCCCTCTCCGGTGTGTTGGAAAGGTAACCAGGCCTGGCTGCAGCAGCAGTTACCGTGAAAGTGGGTTGCTTTCCTATTTCACAGCGTTATGACGAGACTTTACACAGATTTGAGCCAAACATGACTGTACACACCTGTAATCCTAGCACTTGGGAGACCGAGGCAGGAGGACGGTGAGTTTAGAGACCTCTCTCTCTCTTTGAAAAACAGAAGTTACTTTGGACACAATCAATGTTATCTTTGGAAATGAGGATCTGTTTTTCCTTAGAATGGTACAGGTTATAGAAACAATAGCTTTTATGTTTAATAGGGAACTCAACTTTGAAGTTTATTTTATTTGATTATTAAATTACTAATATCTTTTAAATTACTATGTTATAATATCTCATACTTCAGTCCTCTGTTAAATGAGGAAAAATTTCTTTGTAGGGATGATATAAAAATCAGCAGGCTCAGATTTTAAAGTAATTATACTTTTAATTACAGCATCCTCATTGCTTCTAATATTCATGACACAATTGTGTGGAAATAATCATTGTTAGGATCTTCTCTGAAACTTTTTGGTGGAAATGGAGAGCTTCCTACCCCTGGCTGTAATGATTTTTATTTGAAAGTGAAGTTAGATGTCAGTTTTAAGGCTACTGGAGATACTTCTTAAGTAATTATAATACATGCCTGCCAGAAAAAATACTTACTAAAGCACTAGCGTTTGAGTTGTTAAAAATCTTGTATTTGACATTGAAACTCATATTTGTCTATGAAATCATTTTTCAGCATGTCACAATAGTAATCTTTGATCTCCATGAAATGTTTGCCAATATGTAGCTGAAACTTGGCATAGTCTATTAATTTAAAGTCTATTTATTTAGCATGTTAGTATACTAACGATAGGAGTGTACTCAGTCATAAAAGACAGTAGGATTATTTGACTTAGGTAATGTTTCAGGCTATAATATGTCTACTTAAGTAGCTGACAGTGTGTTGTACTATGTATTTACACATTTTTTGCTAGAGAAAGGAAATTGTAATGTAGAAGAACAAGGTCAGACTGTTTGGAGTGACTAAATTTTAGCGGTTAAAAATGAGATTATGAGATAAAAACTGGGAAAAAAGGTTTCCTTAATGGTTAAAAAAGAATAAAATGTCCAGATGCTGGTAACTGATACCTGTAATTCTGGCTGTCTGGAAGGTAATGGAGGTGGTTTGTGATTTGAAACCAATCTGAGCAGAAAAGTCCATGAGACTTCATCTCCAGTTAACCACCAACTTGAGGGCCTGGCTCAAATGGTAGAGCGATAGCTTCGAACAAGAAAGCTGAGCAAGAGAGTCAGGCCCTGACTTTGAGGCCCATTACTGGGGAAACAAACCCCAGCAACACTGAAATAATCAGTTTTATGAAAAGTGCTTCCCATTTTTCTTGGAACACTGAGAAAGAAGAAATTTTAAATAATTATTTTGTTGTGGTAGGTTTAAGTGTTTTGGATTTCCTTATTTTAATTGGATTACTCATTTAAAATTCTCATTATACAATAATTGCTAGTAAATTTTATAAACAGGTTTTTCTTTGCTCAAGGGGGTACTCTTCTACTTGAGCCACAGTTCCATTTCTGGCTTTTTCTTTTTTTTTTTTCTTTCTTTTCTTTTTTTTTTTTTGTGGGTCATGGGACTTGAACTCAGCCTGGGCGCTGTCCCTGAGCTCTTCAGCTCAAGGCTACCACCCTACCCTTGAGCCAAGCCCCACTTCCCATTTTCTAGAGGTTAATTGGCGATAAGAGTCTCAGGTCCTTTTGTGCCCAGGCTGGCTTTGAACCTTGATCCTCAGATCTCAGCCTCCTGAGTAGCTAGGATTACAGGCTTGAATCTGGTGCCCGGAATCCAGAAAATCTGTTTTATAATATAAGGTGATTGTTGTTGTTATTAATGTATTATACAAAGGGATACTGTTTCATAAGTTAATGAGTACATTTCTTTTTGGACAACGTCATCCCTTCCTTTTCTTTCCCCTGGTTTCCTTATCCCAGTTCTGCCTACAAGTTGCATGCTTCATTCTGTCTGTATATGTCTGCTCTGTACCATTCCTGCATTCATCCATTCTTCCTCCCTCCATTTCTGCATCCCTTTAGCCCATTTCAAAAATCAGCAAAAAAAGCCGGGCTGAGATCTGAGGGTCGCGGTTCAAAACCAGCTTGGGCATTAAAGACCGTGAGACTCTTATCTCAAATTAACCACTAGAAAACCAAAAGTGGGGCTGTACTCAAGGGGTAGAGCAGTAGCTTTGAGCTGAAGAGCTCAGGGGCAGTGCTGAGGCTAGAGTTCATGCCCTATGACAAAAACCAAACAACACCAAATACCAGCACCACTACTAAAAACAGCAACAAAAACCCATCATTCCATGGCCTGTAATTTGTTTCCCTAGGTAGTACTATAAATGTTCAGAGGAGTTACACATTCGGGTTTCTCCCCTTCGCGTGTCTTTCTTGAGTCTGTTTGCATCGAATGCCTAG
Source organism: Megascapheus bottae (assembly GCA_024803745.1). Lineage (NCBI taxonomy): Eukaryota > Metazoa > Chordata > Mammalia > Rodentia > Geomyidae > Megascapheus > Megascapheus bottae. The sequence continues at coordinate 1,697,739 of JANJXV010000114.1, forward strand.
AGTCCTGCATGGGTTATCATGTCCTGTTATGGTTTGGATGTAGCTTCCACATATGAGAGAAAAAACACGCAACCATTTGTCTCTCTGAGCTTGGCTTACCCCACTTAATGTGACTTGTTCTAGGTCCATCCATTTCCTCGCAATGGCATAATCTTACTCTTCCTAACGAACGAGTAAAACACCACGTTTTTTGGATCTGCTCATCTATTGTGGGGCATCTGGGCTGTGTCCATAACTTGGCTATTGTGACTAGTGCAGCAGTGAGCACGGGTGTGCAGGGGTCTTTAAGGTGTCGTGTGATGCTCTGGGTGGATGCTCAAGAGGGGGGTGGCTGGTCGCTAGGGAAGTGCTGTGTTTAGTTTTTTTGAGGACTCTCCAGACCTTCGCCCAGAGTGGTCATGCAAGTTTACATTCCCGCCACAGTGCCTAGGCTCCTTTCCCTCCACAGCCCCCACCACTCATCCATGTTGGATTCCTTGATGTCGGCCAGTCTAACTGTAGTGAAGTGCGATCTCAAAGTTGTTTCGATTTGCATTTCTTTTATGAGCACGGATGTTGAGTGCTATCTCCTCCTCCTCCTCCTCCTCCTCCTCCTCCTCCTCCTCCTCCTCCTCCTCTTTTCTTCCTCTTCTTCTTCTTCTTCTTCTTCTTCTTCTTCTTCTTCTTCTTCTTCTTCTTCTTCTTCTTCTTCTTCTTCTTCTCCTCCTCCTCCTCCTCCTCCTCCTCCTTCTCCTTCTTCTTCTCCTTCTTCTTCTCCTTCTCCTCCTTCTCCTTTTTCTCCTTCTCCTTCTTCTCCTCCTCCTCCTCCTCCTCCTCCTCCTCCTCCTCCTCCTCCTCCTCCTTCTTCTTCTTCTTCTTCTTCTTCTTCTATCTCTCTTTATCACCTTTGCCTATTTATTCACTGGTTAATTTTGGGCGGGGTTAATTTCCTGAGTCCTTTTGTATATTTGGATATTAGGCCTTTGTGAAATGTATTGCTTGGTCCATGAAGTCTTTAATGGCTCCTCTATCTGTTAGTAAAATAATCTAAGCCAGGTGCAGTGGTTCATGCCTGTAATTGCGAGGGGGAGCAAGAGGGAGCTTGGAGAACAGTCTAGGCAAGACCCCATTTTAACCAGCCAGTGAGGTCTTTGCTTGTCATCCCTGTGGTATGGTGGCAGGACATAATGTATGCTCAGGCCAGATAGGACACCAACTTAAGACCATATATGAAAAATTACAAAAGCAAAAAAGGGTTTAAATATTTGGCCCTGAGTTCAAATCCCAGTAACCCCTACCTTATACACTCCCCATCATTTAAAAATCTTGAACATTGCGTATAAAAGCTTCGAAAACTTGGCTCCATCCCTTTGTGCCACATTGCTCAGTAGGCTGTGCTGTGTTCTTACTGAACTTGCCCTTTTCCAGAATCTACCATGTCCTCTCTCGGCTGCCGGTGGGGGCCACAGTCTTGAGTGCGCTGCAGATCCTGGCACTGCTCTATCTTCACACGCAGGGTGGTCTCGTGGTTGCTGACGGATGTGTCCTTAGCGTGAATCCTTGGGATTCCGTGGATAGAGCCCTTGTGCAGGGAGTTGTGTGCGCGCGGGGCCCTGCCCTGCCCTGCCCTGCCCCAGGCTTGCTGCACAAGAGCTGCCGGTGCTCCAGTGCTGTCCATACGGAGACTCCAAGTCCACACTGTGTCTGTTGGTGTGTGCTACTAGTGAGCACCCTTGCAGATTCCTGACTCTCCTCATTAGGAGACCCTAGCTGAAGCAGGGGACCCAAAGCAGAAGGGCTAGGGTGGAAAGCACAGGGCTCTCTGGAGGCTGGCAGGCTTGAATTTAATGTCAGTTCTAGTTGCACTGAAATTATGACTGCTTAACTCTTGACTATGCACCTCCTCACATACAATAAAACTTGCTCTCAGATTTATTGTGAGAAGGCAGCTGGTAGGAGATCGGCAGTGTTAGCCCCTCTCCTCAAGAATGATCACAACGGAAACAGAAGAAAAAGCCTTACTGACGAATACACTGTTTGGATGGGATGGAACACGCTGAGAATTATTTTTCCCCAAATTTAGACTTTAAGAATCTTTTCAGTTCAGTTCTTTATTACATTTTTTAAATTATAGTCTCGAGGACTTTTGTCTTATACCATGGGCATTTCTACTCATTGGTATACAGCCAGGTGTGGTGGCTCAGGCCTGTCATCCTAGCTACTCAGGAGCCTGAGATATGAGGATCAAGGTTCAAAGCCAGCCCGGGCACAAAAGGACCTGAGACTCTTATCTACAATTAACCTCTAGAAAATGGGAAGTAGGGCTTGGCTCAAGGGTAGGGTTGTAGCCTTGAGCTGAAGAGAGTGAGTTCAAGCTCCACGACCCTCAGGGGAAAAAAAATCTATATCTATATCTCTATGTATATGTATATATACATGCAGTTCACATATTAGTTCAATGAATTAACAATATTAGCATTTTTATTATAAAATATTTCTTATAAGTTTTAGTAGTTGTGATATAGTTTTAATTTTTCTTTTCTTTCTTTTTTTTTTGCCAGTCCTGGGGACTGAACTCAGGGCCTGAGCACTATCCTTGGACTTCCTCAAGGTTAATGCTCTATCACTTGAGCCACAACACCAGTTCTGACTTTTCTATATATGTGGTATTGAGGAATCAAACCCGGGTCTTCGTGCATGCTAGGTGAACACTCTACCATTAGGCCAAACTCCCGGCCCCTAGTTTTAATTTTTCTTATATAAAACATGTCAAAGTACACGTTTCTAAAATAGACTGCATTTAGTATTCAAAACATTCAAAATATTCACTATTTCACTGTAGAGCAGAAAACTTGTGTGTGTGTGTGTGTGTGTGTGTGTGTGTGTGTGTGTGTGTGTGTGTGTGTTTGGTCGTGGGGCTTGAACTGTGGTCCTGGGTGCTGTCCCTGAGCTCTTCAGGTCAAGGCTAGCGATCTACCACTTGACCCACAGTGCCACTTCCCTGAAACTTTTTATAATGCTATTATCTTGGACATAGAATCCAAGCTCATTTGCGTATGTTTAATGATTGCTTTAGAGAAGATGGAAAATATTGGGTACTCTGCAGAGGTGCTCGTTTGGCACTGTTAGTGGTTTAAAGATGTTACATTATCTACTTTTCCTCTTGTTTTTTATCAGTGCTGCTATGGGCCTCTCCCAGTGACTGGGCGGTGTGTGGTGCAGTGGTTACCAGTTGCTCTGCCCAGCAGACCACTATGCTATGGAGAGCCTTTGTTAACCGGAGCGCTTACTTGATACTGATTTTAAGTGTCTGATGCGGAGGTGTTGTAGGCATTTCCGAGGGGGAAGACCTGTTCCTGTTCTTTCCAGGAGAGCTCACCAGCCTGGCTTAAATGTGCAGGGCCATAAAACAGTGGTTTCTGTGCAGGGCTCTTGTGGAGTGCACTGTAATTTTCACATCCCTGAGGTTCAGTGTAGAGCAGTTAATAAACATGGCATTGAGCAGCATAGAAATTCCAAGAGGCAGTTGGAGCACTGGAGCACTGTAGACGTCTGCTCAGTACTTCCTCAGGTCTCGAATCGTCTGGGGTGGCATCTGTTCAGTTCACACTAACCTATTTCATCTAATTTGGCTTATGATCTTGTGGTCATGGTGATTGTAAAACTAAAACTAGTATAAAAGGTATCATAAATGATGTGCCCTCGCTTTCTTAGAAGCATTATAGCATTTCATTGGTGGAAAGAAAGGACTTATTTCCACGGTGTGTGAAAGTCCCGTCCTATGTACTTACTGTGCTGTGGTTTTATTAAGAGGGAAGAAAACTTACCCCAGTGACTCTGGGCTCCAACGCAGTGGCGTTCCTGAGCACCTAGGACGTAGTACGTGAAGCCGCCCTCGAGCTCCGGACTGCCTCAGGGTCCGGGCCCCTCCGCCCTGCCAGGATGAGCACTGGAGAGCCCTGGGGGCAGTCCAGGACATTCCCCTGCTTTGACCTGACTTCCGGTGGCAGTGGAGCCCAGCGTGCGTGGGGGGGGGGGGAGAGTCCTAGGCCCTTCCCTTCTGCTTCCTTCTCTCCCTCCCCTCCCCTACCCCCCCAGCAGACCCCTTCCTCAGGCTTCCCTGCATTTTTCATTACTCTGTAGGCAGTATAGCATCCAGAAGCCACAAAGCCTGGAGGCTTGGTTTCTTTTTATGATCTTAGAAGAGTTGGTGATATCACTTTATAGGTTTTGGGCATTTGTGTTAATCACTCCTTGCTGAGTTGGTCAATGAAGCATGATTATTTACAGTCCCATTATCTACTTCCCTATATTAAAGTTTTTGATGGTAAAAAAAATACCACATTGCATTTAATAAGCATGTCATCTTTCTTTTCAATTAGTTGATCTAAAGTTTATGAATACAATATTTAATTGTTCTCTGATTGAGCTGTTTTTCTTATTTAATCACAAAAATGTAAACAGGAAAATATGCTGTTTTAGCCTCTTAGTAAATAAGTCAGAATAAGGATTACTTCTTACAATGTCAACATAATACTGGACAGGCAGAAATAACTTTTTTTAAGTGTAATATTGTACTTAAAATTTGTTTGACTATTGAACATTACAATTTACTTATAAAAAAGTAAATAATTTATTATGATTGGGTTAGTGCTGGTCCTGGGATTGAACATTTTAAATGGAGTGCTTACAGGAACTGAAATAGCTACAGCGCCACTCGGGGTGCCCTACCTTTGTGGTTTGTGTTAGGTGGCACCTGAGGTGCAGATAGGAAACACTGGTAGTTTGGAATTTTGTTTTTCTTTAGTTTTTGTTCTTTTATTTTTATTCTTGCTAGTTCTGGGGCTTGAACTTAGGGCCTAGTTGCTGTCCCTTAGCTTTTTTTTTTTTTTTTTTTTTTTTTTTTTCCCAGTCGTGGGCTTGAGCTCAGAGCCGGAGCACTGTCCTTGGGGTTTTCTCAAGGCTAGAGCTCTACCACTTGAGCCTCAGTACCACCTCTGGCTTTTTTCTATGTATGTGGTACAGAGGAATTGAACCCGGGTCTGTGTGCCTGCTAGGCAAGCACTCTACCACTAGGCCACACTCCTGGCCCCTCCCTTAGCTTTTTTTCTTTTCCTTTTTTGCCAGTATTGGGGCTTGAACTCAGGACCCTGGGTACTATCTCTGAGCTTCTTTTGCTGAAGGCTACCTAACACTCTACCACTTGAGCCATGGCCCCACTTGTGGCTTTTTCAGGGATCAAACCCAGGGCTTCATGCATGCTGGCCCAGCACTGTACCACTAAGCCTCATTCCCAGTCCTGTCTCTTCACTTTTGAAGGCTCTCCCACTTGAGCCACAGCTACGTCTCTGGCGTTTTGAGAGAGAATCAGCCTGCTTGGCTGTCCTTGAGCTCCAGCCTCAGATCTAAGCCTTCTTAGCAGCCAGGATGCAGTCATGAGCCGCTGGTGCTTGGCTCTAGTTTTACAAATTCTCTTTGACTAATTGAAATGGGTATATATATTTTATAAGTCATCACTTTATTACATTTCTAACTCTACCTTAATTGTTTTTATCTTCTGCGTTTCCTTGTTAACATTTTTCTCATCTTGGTCAGTCACCCACTGATAGCTTGTGTGACTGTCTGCAGGGCCCTTGCCTGCCTGCCTGCCTGCCTGCCTGCCTGCCTGCCTGCCTGCCTGTCTTTGCTGGGACTCTCAGGATGAGGTTCTGGCTGCCTTTTATGAGTCTCTCCCTTGGGCTGCAACGGCAGGAGGCAGCTCTGGGTCCCAGAACAGCCAGATTCTTGCTGTGTGCTGTAACAGCAGGAATTTCCCCAGGCACAGGGCTTGGATCCTCCGAGACTGGGACGAGGATGCTGTGCCTGCTAGTCCTGCTCCTTTGTGCCTGGGAATGAATCAAGTCCCCTTTTCCAGTGAGAGCAGTGTGTTCACCAGCATCTGTGCCACAGTAACACGTTAAATCAGTGTACCGGGGAGAAGGGATGAGGAGCCAGAGCCCAGACCCAGCGCTGGGCAGTGGAGGCTGTGGTGAACAGGGAAGAACAGGGCCCTGCTGGTGAGGTTGGGCCTCTCACTCACGGTGAGAGGGAAGGAGAAGCAGGGCAGAAACGTCCACACCCCTCGCCCAGTGTCGTCTAGCTGGCTCTCTGGCTCATGCACTGTGCTGGTGCATGGCGTCTAGGCTGAGTAGTTCCAGCTCTCCAGGAAGAGAGCTTGTGTAAAGCTGCGCCCGGCACTCACAAGAGGCGTTTTCCAGTGTGCACTTCCTATCCCAGCGCTTGTCCCAATGTCTACTTGTATTCCCTCAGAACATTCCCAAGAATCTTGCTGTTTGGTTTTTATAATACCATGCCATGTCCTGACCCAAACCATATGGATTATGAGTTTTGGGGCTCATCTGGTTATGAGGGGCCTGCTGGAGGCGGGCAGAGAAGCTAGGAGAGTGTAATAGCACCAGAGCACCTTCCTCTTCTGTTCTGTTTTATAGGCATACTTCATAGGCATGTTTAATGTATCCTGGAAAGACTACAGGTGAGAACTGGAGAAAGGGAGGAGGAGGAGGAGGCAGAGGCGGAGGAGGAGGAAGAGGAAGGTAAAACTGTCATTGAGAGGTGGCCGTTGAAGGGGGTGCACTTTGTTTTTTTTTTTTTCTTTTTTCTGGGCCTGTCCTAGGCTTTAACTCAGGGCCTGGGCACTGGCCTTGAGCCACGGCACCACATCTGGCTTTTTTCTGTGTGTGTCTGTGGTACCAAGGAATGGAACCTAGGGCTTCATGCATGCTAGGTGGGCACTCTACGCCAGGTCACACTCCCATCCCCAGGAGGGTACACTTGGGAGAGGAACACAAAGGCTTATGTGCATCTGACCACGCAAAATTATACCAGAATGAGTGCCAGGAAATGGAAAGGAGATTGTTTCCTTTGTTGCTGTTTTTAATTTTTTCTTGTCTTGTTTGTGTCTTTGGGAGACAAATGAGGGACAAGGGTGAGCAAATTCTGCACTGATGCTTGCTAGACACCACGCTGAAAATAAACTGGTGACAGGAAGGAGAAACTGAGAAAGTGAGGGAAATGGTGATATTACCTACAAATAAACGTGCTGTTTACTTATGAAAGTAACTCCTGTGTAGTAATTAGAAATTTTAACAAAGGAAGGTAGACATTATGTTTTGGTACCCTAATAGGTTGAAGGTTATCAGGCAAAATAGGAGTATTTCTGTGGTCGAGTGTGTGTGTGGAGTCACAGAATGTTTGATCATTCTGTGCCTGGTCACAGCATGTTTGGTCACACAGCACTTGATCGTAGCACCTTTGGTTGTACAATGTTCATAAAACATTTGGTCATAGAGTGTTCTGTCATAGAGTGCTTATAGACTGTTCTGGGGTGGATATTCTTGAGTGCTTGTTCAGAGAGTGATTCTTCACAGGGCTTTGTCCTAGAGCATTTGGTCATACAGGATCGAGTAGTCATAGACAAGTCAGAGTGTTTGGTTCTAGAGTGCTAGTCATAGTGTGTGTGGTTATAGAGTGTTTTGTTACTGAGTGCTTTGTTCTGCAGTACTTGGTCATAGAGTGTTTTGTCATACTGTGGTAGAGAGTTTGTGTTGTCATAGTGTTTTGTCATACAGTAGTAGAGTGTGATGGTTGTCATAGAGTGTTTTGTCATACAGTGGTAGAGTGTGTGTGTGGTCATAGGGTTTTTTTGTCATACAGTGGTAGAGTGTGTATGTGGTCATAGAGTGTTTGATCATACAATGGTAGAGTGTGTGTGTGGTTATAGGGTGTTTGGTCATACAGTTGTAGGGTGTGTATGTTTTGTCATGGAGCATTTTGATCCTGGATTGAGTCCTGGCAGTAGAGTCTCTGGTCATGGATGTTTCATGATTGTCCTGCTTCTCACATGATTCTTATCTGTTTGCCGGTGGAACTAATACATTAACACTCACTGTCCTTCAGGCTAGCTATTGCATTTGTGTATATAGTTTCAGCTATGGCAGTGTATGGCATGTCTGTAATACCATATTGAAGGGCCAATAAGGAAAAGCTACCAATCTAACCTTACCTCTGAGATCATTGTCAGGCTGTTTCTTCATTGTTGTAGGAGTATTCTCTGCGTCATGTATGTCAGGTCTTTTCTTTTAGTTGATTGTGGAGCTTGAACTCAGGGACTGGGCGCTGTCCCTGAGCTCTTCAGCTCAAGGCTAGCACTCACTACCACTGGAGCCACAACACCATTTCTGGTTTTCTGGTGGTTGATTAGAGATAAGATTCTGACAGCTTATTGTGTCTGGACTGGCTTTGAACCACATCCTCAGATCTCAGCCTCTTGAGTAGCTAGGATTACAAGCGTAAGCCACTGGTGCGCAGCTGTGTCAAACCTGAAAGAATGGTGTTGTGATTCTATTCTTGTAATTCAGATAGTAGATAGGAATATCCAGCAAACATGGACTGTTCTGAGTCTTTATAACTCCCGGAGACTTTTAAACTGTGGTATGAAAGATTATATAACTTATTGAGCAATATGAATGTACTTATCTTCTTGTTGCAGTTAGATGTTGTAGGTCTGAGATATCAGTATAAATATTTTAATTTAGGTACAGAAAAATATCATTTAGTGCATTTTCAGTATAAGAAAGATTCTGTTTTTGCCTTGTCAAAGAATTTTCAAGTTTTTAAATCTGGCTTCTAATTTGGCCTTGAGGTCAGAATTTATTTTACATATTTAAACTGTGTATGATTGTTTCTTATCAGTCTCAAGAATTAATGAAAATTCTAAGATGAGAAAAGAATTGTGTATATTTCTGCAATATCCCTGGAGTTCATATTCCAGGAACAGTTCTTCAGCTGCACACTAGAGGGCACTGGAGGCTGAGCTGTGCCTGGAACCCACCCCTAGGATTTTGGTGCTTTGTGCCTGGGAGTGGAGAGGGGGCGCCCTGGCTGTAGGCCAGGTAACCCAATATTCCCTTCCTCAGAATCTTAGCTAGGAGTTTAGCGATCTACTTTCCATGTGGAAAGTGTTAGAAAGGCGATTGTTAAAAATGGTAGTGTCAAATGTCTGTATAAAGAATATACTTTAATCCAGGTTTAAAATGTTCTCGTGTGTGTTGGTATTGGGGCTTTATCTCAGGACCTAGCCCTGTCCCTGAGCTTTCATTCAAGGCGAACATTCTACCACTTGAACCACGGCTGTACATGTGTATGATTACTTAGAGACAGGTGTCTCATGGATGTTTCTGCTCAGGCTGTCTACCCTATGATCCTCAGGTCCCAGCCTCCTGAGTAGCTAGTATTACAGGTGTGAGCCACCGATGCTGGGGTTTAGTCTAAGTTTAGTCGTATTTTTTATGTTTTGAGAAATCAGTGCCAAGTATTAGTGGCTCACACCTAGGTGGACAGGAAGCTGAGGATGATGATTCTAAACCAGCCCAGGTAGAAAGGCTGATGAGACTCTTATCTCCGATTGCCAAAAGTGTCAGAAGCAGCATTGTGGCTCAAGTGGTAGAGTTGCTAGTCTTGAGCCAGAAAGTTCAGGGACAGCGCTCAGATCTTGAGTTCAAACTCCTTGTGCTGCACAAACCCCCCAATACACCCCCCCCATAAAACACTAATCATTACAAACTGTGAGCATTTAGTGTTTTTCTCCAGTAAATATTGACTGACCTGTGAAACATTTATAATACAAATTTAATAAGTATAAACATACATTTTGTTCCCTCCCTAAGTGTTACTTCTGCTTTCATGCAGACAAAGTCTCATCTCGTGAGTCCAATCAAACGCTGACACACTTTCTTTGTGTTGAATTTTCAGGGCCTCCGAGCCCGCGTCTTGGAAACCCTGGTCATGCTGGCGCTGCTGGCCTTGCTAACACTGGGCATGGTATGGGTGGCGTCAGCCCTCCTCAACCAGGACGCAGCCAGCATGGAGTCCTTATACGGTACCTGTCCCCTTGTCTTCCTCACTCCAGTACCTGTCCCCTTGTCCTCCTCTCTCCACACTTCAGTACCTGTCCCCTTGTCCTCCTCTCTCTGCACTCCAGTACCTGTCCCCTTGTCCTCCTCTCTCCACACTCCAGTACCTGTCCCCTTGTCCTCCTCTCTCTACACTCCAGTACTGTCCCCTTGTCTTCCTCTCTCCAGTACCTGTCCCCTTGTCCTCCTCACTCCAGTCCTGTCCCCTTGTCTTCCTCTCTCCAGTACCTGTCCCCTTGTCCTCCTCACTCCAGTCCTGTCCCCTTGTCCTCCCCTCTCCAGTACCTGTCCCCTTGTCCTCCTCACTCCAGTCCTGTCCCCTTGTCCTCCTCTCTCCAGTACCTGTCCCCTTGTCCTCCTCTCTCCACACTCTAATACCTGTCCCATTGTCCTCCTCTCTCCACACTCTAGTACCTGTCCCCTTGTCCTCCACACTCCAGTCCTGTCCCCTTGTCCTCCTCACTCCACAGTCCCGCCTCTTTCTAGGCACTGTGGTAAAGGTCTGGTTGTGAGAGCCATGTAGAGACACTTGGAAGATTTCTTCATGTAGTTACTGTTCCATGCTCAATCAAGCTTTTGGATGTGGTATATTTAAGATACCAATTTTTGTTTGTTTCAGAACTGAATTCAGGAATGGTAGGCAGGTTTTCTCAGAAAACTGGTTTTATTCTTAAAAGTCTGTGGAAGTTTTTTTCCTCCTTTGAAAGGGATTTAAAAAATAATTATTTCCTATTCCTCTTATTTTGTCCCACACCTAGAAATTACATGATTTAGTATATACTATCAATTTCAATGATTCTTGTATGTTTAGGTATAGTTTATTATGGTAAAACATGGCTGAAATATACAGCATTTTAGTTTTATTAAAAGTGCGTTTAAATTTTTTTGTAGATCTCTGGGATTTCTACCTACCCTATTTATATTCCTGTATTTCCTTGATGGGATGTTTATTACTTCTCTGTAAGTATTTTTCTGATTTAATATAGTTCTTCTGTATTCTGAAATGTTATAGGAAGTATTCTAGTAAGGTTTCCTGTTTGTCAATATAATTATTATTATTGTTATTTGTGGGTCACAATGCTTGAACTTGGCCTGGGCACTGTCCTTGAGCCCTTCAGCTCAAGGCTACTGCCCTACCCTTGAGCCAAGTCCCACTTCCCATTTTCTAGTGGTTAACTGGAGATAAGAGTCTCAGGTCTTTTTGTGCTCAGGCTAGCTTTGAACCTTGATTCTCAGATCTCAGCCTCTTGAGTAGCTAGGATTACAGGTGTGAGCCACCATGCCTGGCCTGTTGAGTTGGCTCTAGCTTTTGTTACTCTTCATGATAAATAACTGAACCTTGGAAATACTCAGTTTTGCGTTTCTCTGAGGACAGCCTTTCTCGCTGCATGTGCAGACACACACACATGTGCGCACACACACACACTTTTCATTTTCCCTTCCCCTATTATAACTTTTTTTCTTTCCCCATTGTATGCTTTTAAATAGAAATGGAAGAACTCTGTATGGTGAATTTGTGGTCTTTATTTTAAAATCTGTTTGGTTTTACTTCAGGTGTCACATACTGACTCAGAGATATAAGTTGTTATGAATAGCTCAAAGGATTCATGGCTAGAATTAGTACTTTTATTGTTTTCTGATTTCTCCAGTCTGTTAGTACATGAAATTTAATCAGTTCCATTGCCTGATTTTATTTAATTTCTTTTAAACCAAAGTATTCATTGTTATTCAACTGCTGGGACCTTAACAAAAAGTTTGCCTTTTGTCCTCACATGTTCTCACTGTTTAATATGCCCTCTTCTCCCCGCACCTGGGGCAATAATGCCAACTCCACTCCTCTGATGCCATGTACTTTTCTTGATTTCTGAGTCAAATAGCCCTCTGACAAAGCATAGAATCGGAGACAAGAATGCATTTAAAGTGATAAGTTTTGAGCTGCTTTACTTTTTTGTGACAGCAGCCTGCCTCTCGGAAGTGCAGTGTTATATTTGTTGGTCATTTTCTCCCTTCTGCAGTGTGCACGCCGGTTGGTCTCTCCCGCATGTTCACGGTGATGGGACAGTTGCTGGTGAAACCAACCGTAAGTATTTCTTTAGAAATTATTTAGTGTAGTTAATAAATGTGTTTATAAAATTACCCTTTTTTTTTGGCCAGTCCTGGGGCTTGAACTCAGGGCCTGAGCACTGTCCTTGGACTTTTTCAAGGGTAGAGCTCTACCACTTGAGCCTCAGCACCACTTTCTGCGTTTTCTGTGTATGTGGTACCAAGGAATTGAATCCAGGGCTTTGTGTAAATGCTAGGTCAGCACTCTACTACTAGACCAAACTCCTGGCCCCTGTAAAATTACTTCTTTTTTTTTCCTTCTGTCGATCATGGGACTTGAACTCTGAGCCTGGGCACTGTCCCTGAGCTCTTCTGCTCAAAGCTAGCCATCTACCACTTGAGCCATAGCACCACTTCTGGTTTGCTGGTAGTTAATTAGAGGCAAGGGTCTCATGGACTTTGGTGCCTGGGCTGGTTTTGAACCTCAATCCTCAGATTTCAGCCTCCTGAGTAGCTAGGATTACAGGTGTGAGCCACCAGCACCCAGCTAAAATTACCTTTAAACACTTTATAGATTGTGAATTATCATTTAGAAACATAATGGGAATCTTTTTTGTAGGCTTATTGCTTAAATGATAGGGACTAAACTTTATTATTTTTATGTGATTACTCTTTTTGCTATTAACATGTTTATTATATATACATGTATGTGTGTGTGTATATATATATATATATATATATATATATACACATTTTTTTTTTTTTTTGTCAATCTGGGCCTTGAGCTCAGGGCCTGAGAACTGTCCTTGGGCTTTCTCAAGGCTAGAGCTCTACCACTTGAGCCAGAGCACCACTTCTAGCTTTTTCTATATGGTACCAAGGAATTGAACCCAGGTCTTCATGCATGCTAGGCAAGCATTCTACCATTAGGCCACACTCCCGGCCCCTTACTATATTTTTGGCAGTACTGGGGTTGCACTTGAGGCCTCATGTGTGTGATTCAGGTACTTTGTCCCCTGTGTCACATCTCTAGTTATGTGGGTTATTTTTGAGAGTCTTGCTTCGGGTTGGCATGGACAGTGATTCTCCTCCTTGTGCTTCTTTGTGTTGGTGAGGGTGATGGAGACACAAAACCATTGGTATCAGTCTTATACCTAAGCTGGCCTTGGTGCCATCTCCTGGTCTTTGCTTTCCCAGCAGCTACAATTATAGGCATAAATTCCACAACCAATTAAATTGTTGTTGTTATTAAATACTACTACTACTACTACTACTACTACTAACTATTCTCTCTTACTTTTTGCCCGTCCTCTGGCTTGAACTCAGGCCCGGGGCGCTGTCCCTGAGCTGCTACTGCTTCAGGCTATTTTTGTTGTTGTTGTTGCTGGTCATGGGTCTTGAACTAGGCCTGGACGCTGTCCCTGAGCTCTTTAGCTCAAGGCTACCACCCTGCCCTTGAGCCAAGCCCCACTTCCCATTTTCTAGAGGTTAATTGGAAATAAGAGTCTCAGTCCTTTTGTGCCCGGGCTGGCTTTGAACCTTGATCCTCAGATCTCAGCCTCTTGAGTAGCTAGGATTACAGGTGTGAGCCACTGCACCCGGCCAAGGCTGTTTCTTAAAAAATCATTTTTAATCTTTGGAAACTGAATTTGAGGTTAATTTAAAGTATGAGTTATTGGCACTTAGATAAAATTTGACTAATACATCTTAAGACAGAATTTATAGAGTTGACAGATATACTCATTGTGTTGCATTAAGGAGTCATCAGTGCCCTAGTGGTTACATTGGTGCCTGCCTCCTACCCCTTGGAAGCCAATGCAGGAGGCTCGTGAATTTGAGGCGTGCCTGAAGAGACAGGGATGTCTAGCCCAGCTGGCATTATAGAGCAAGATTTTATTTCAAAAGCAAATCAACCATATGTATGGTCTGACTTTTATCAATTAGGTTTCTGAAATTTTATATATGTCTTGATTCATTGAATTATACTTTGCCTTGATGTACATTTTTTTTTCCAGTCCTGGGTTTTAAGCTCAGGGCCTGAGCACTGTCCTTGGACTTTCTCAAGTCTAGAGCTCTACCACCTGAGCCAGAGCACCACATCTGGCTTTTTTCTATGTATGTGTTACTGAGGAATTGAACCAGGGTCTTCGTGCATGCTAGGCAAGCACTCTACCACTAGGCCAAACTCCCGGCCTATTTTTTTTTTTTTAAGCTGGGCCTAGGGTGTGAATTCAGAGCTGAAAATTGCCCCTGATCTTTTTGGCTGAAGGTTAGTGCTCTGCTACTTGAGCCACGGCTTTACTTCCACCTTTTTGGTGGTTAATTGGAGATACGAGTCTCAGAGACTTGTTTTTTTTTTTGGGCTGGCTTTGAAAACTGCAGTCCATACATCTCGGCCTTCTGAGTATTAAGGATTCTGTATGTGAACCATCTATGCCTAGTCTATATTCATTTTTTGAATGACTTTCAGTTGGTAGTAATTCTAACTTCTTTGGTCCTTATTTTTGTCAGAGGTTCAGTAATATGAAAATTAATTTTTAGTTACAAGTAAGGAATTAGCCATTAAACTATTTTCCTGGCCTTCCCTGCTGGCAAGTTCACAGGGACGTCGCTTGCCGTGGGGTTTCTGCAGCTTGGCATGCCAGGCTTCAGCTCCCATGCCGTCTGCAGGCTTTCCTCTTGGCTCCCCAGCTCACTTGCTGTGTTACAGACAAACTCAGTGCAGCCCTCCTCAGGCCTCCTTCCCGCCGAAGCATCACTGGGGCCCCTGTGTCTGCTGCCTGCTGCCCTGTCCTGCGGGAGGTACCAGCTCTGTCTCCCTGCTGTGCAGCTCCTGAGGGAAAACCCCACGGAAATATTATTTTGGATTTGTTTTTTTTTTGTAAAAGAGTGTCTCATTTTGGATCTCATAATCTTTATACATTTATAACTTAAAAACAATCTGGGGTTCAAGGTGTGGCTCAAGTGGTAGAGCCCTGCCCTGCTGAGGGTTCATTCCTAATACTGCAGGACGGTTTGAGTTCCGGTTTTGGGATAAAGTCTTGTGTTCTGGACTATTTCTGCTGCTTCCACCTCACCTCTGCAGGTCTCATCTGAGGGAGGAAAAGAGAATGGCAACCAGGAGCAGTATCTTTCGGTGCTATTGGATAGAGCATCCTCAGAGTTGCGTGTGCCTTTGTTCTTGTTCCTAACACGTAACTGCAGTGGACCCTTCGGAGGAGGGAGAAGCACTGCGTCTGACACAGCACTCCTCTCCTCCTGAGGTCCACGTGGCCTCATTCCACAGCGTAGTTGACGTCGGGGAGATGGAGTCTGGGTGCTGGCCCATGGGACAGGCGGTTGGTAGCTGGAGCCGGGCTCCTGGCTGACTCGCTCTGTTTCTCTGTGAGCTTCGGCACGGTGGAGCCCCTGTCTTGCTGAGTGAATGTCCCTTCTCTCCCTGTGCTTTCCTGTGGCCTCCTCTTCTGTCTATCGAATGAGGCGCTCTGTGCACAGCACGGACGCTGGGTAAGGCCTTTTCTTTCTAACTGGAAAAAATCTTTGTTTCTCTGACCTTTTGTAATATTTTACTTTAGCCTACATTTGACATTTCTTTTCATCCTGAGTTACTTTTGAGTTCGCCTTATCTTTTCTGCCACCTTTGAAGTGAAGGACCCTGTCCCCTGCTTGTGAGCTGCTGGTCACTGTGGTGACTGGGCACCTAGCCTGGCAGGCGTGGATGTTGCCTGCGGAGCGTTGATGCATTGGAGTGGGAGCTGGTGAGGGAGGCTGGGTTTCTGATGGAGGGGAGGCATCAGGCCATGATGCTTAGAGGTCTGCGGGCCTCACTGTTGTCTCTTGTCAGCTGTGGTGATAAGGATCTGGTTAAATAATTGGAACAGTAAGTTAAAGATGAGCTTTTTTACATGTTAGACCTGAGATAGTTAAATTTTTTTTTTTTTTTGCCAGTCCTGGGCTTGAGCTCAGGGCCTGAGCACTGTCCTTGGGTTTTCTCAAGGCTAGAGCTCCCACTGAGCCTCAGCACCACTTCTGGCTTTTTTCTATGTATGTGGTAGTGAGGAATGGAACCCAGGTCTTCGTGCATGCTAGACAGGCATTCTACCCCTAGCCCACGCTCCCACAGACCTGAGATAGTTTTTAAAAGGTCAGCTGTGATTCCAGGGCGAGGTGAGGAACTGTGCTGGGATAGCTCGGCCCTCGCCAGCTCCCTCTGTCCCAGCTCACTGCCCTTGGTCCTGCCAGGGGACCCCCCTCCCTGTGCCTTGGGGCCACCCCTCTTCTCCGGCTCCATCACTTGGTACCCAGTACAGTGCTCATTCTTGTGAACGAGGCCTAGGCCTTCGTTTGTCCCTGTCCGCTGTTTGGGCTTTCTAAGGGTGGAGATGACCGTGTGTCTCCTTGGTGACGAGTTCAGTGGTGGTCATGGGAGCCATACACATCGTGGAAAGGCTGGAATTATCCAGCGATCTCACACACATTTCCAGATGAGGACTGAGGGATTTTGGCTGAGAGGGTGCACAGACTCAGAATCCTTGACCTTCGCCTACCAGTCCCACGTGGTTTATTTTGCTGAAAGGTTGGGTTTGAATGATAAAGAATATTAGTGTCAGCTCTGGGCTTTTTTGTTTGTTTTTTCCCTTTGACGTTTTCCCTAGAGGTAGTAAGGTAGAATTGCATTGAAGAATAGCTATGATAGCAAAAATAGAGTTGAACAAATTTTAGGTTTTATCAGTTTTGAAGATAGTATAGATAATACCACATAAAACTGGTGCTTGATTAGTGAGGTTTCTTGGTTGTTTTTTTTTCCTGATTCTGTGATGAGTGGTTTAGCTGTAAACATACCACCATTTTCCAATGTTCTGCCATTGCTTTGAATATTCATGAAATAGTGAAATAAAGAAATATTGGAGTGTGGAAATGCTGTATATGAAGATGACATAAAGGGGATGTTCTATATACCTCTAATGTATGGTATAGATTTCTTGATTTAGATGTTTTTTAGGTAATATAAATGGAAGAACAAATATTGGCTTAGGTGACCTGTACCTTCCAGTTCTCATATAATGCTCTGGACATGCAATACACATGCATTTATTATAACTAGCTTCTTGGTTATTTAAAATTCATGCACTGTTTGCCATTGAGAGTTCAGTTCTTTGTTTAATCTTTTCTAACTCTAAAACTATCCAATTTAAATATGTCATTTCTGTAATGAAGTTTTGATTTATTTAGATACTAAAATTCATAAAATATGTTAAGTATATAAAATACTTAATGTGTAAATAAGGGAATTTAGACTTTTTGGGAGTTTCTTTTACTTGAATGAATACATTATGTACAATTATAGACCTGCCAAATGCTTGTAGCTCATGCTTATAATCCTAGCTACTGAGGAGGCTGAGGTCTGAAGATGAGATAGGAAAATCTGTGAAACTCTTATTTCCGATTAACCACCAAAATACTGGAAGTGGAGCTTAAGTGGTAGAGCATCAGCTTTGAGCATAAAAGCTCTGGGATAGCACCAAGGCTCTGAGTTCAACTCCAAGGACTTCCGCCTTCCCCCCTGAAAAAAACAGAAGAAATAGAACAAAGGCCTAATCATCCTGATATGTATGAACTTTTTAATGTTCCATTATTGAGTAGTTTTATCTTTAAATTTAGATTCTTGAAGACCTGGACGAGCACATCTATATTATTACCCTGGAAGAGGCAGCCCTCCAGAGACGGCTGAATGGTACTGCAGCATTATGTCTTTACAGCTATTGCATGTGACACAGACAGACCATTGAAGGCACAAAAATGTAAACTGAGATGTGCTGTGGCAAGCTGGCCAGCCAGCTCTGAGATAGTGGCCACTGGGGGCCAGCATATGTCCACTGGCAGCTGTTCCTCAGGGACTCCTGGCCAGAGCCACAGGCTGGCCTTACTACACATCCCTCCTGTAGAGAGTAGCCGGTATGTCTCTTGGACCTGGAAAACACTGCAATCTGGGGACATGGCAAGTAAGCAGGTCAGACCCTCTGAGTCAAGTTACTGTTCATATTTGGCTTCTAATGACGAACCAGTGAAGAAGAGAGTTTACCATGTTATTTAAGTAGATTTTCTGTAATCTTATCTGAATTACCTTCCCCCCAGATCACATTATCAATATCTAATTATATTTGTGAATCATAATTTGAGTGTGCTTGGTGAAATATTGAAAAACATAAAGAAATACACCTATTTTTTCAGCTACAAATAGTGAGCTTAAGTTGTCAATCGAAATTTGTTGATAATGTTTATAGATTTATTCTTAGGTAAGTTTATATTTATGTGTGCTCTAGAGCAGTTTTGCAGGCTAGCTTTTGGACTTAAAGTACAGTTATCTTTCAACTTTTATTAAAAGCTGCATTTGCCTTCCAGAAGCACAAGCTGGAATCAACAATTCAGCTTTATGGATTTGCTGTACTAAATATTGTAATCAGTTTACTTTCTTTAAGTGATTGTGTCATTGTATAATCGACAAACTAACACTGCAAAGATTGGGACTCTGTCGGCCCTTCCTGTCGAGGGTACTGTGTTCTACCCTGAGGTACAGGCAGAAGAGTGTGCACACATGTACACAGGCCAGACAGGACAAAGCACAGCTCTGAGAATGAACAAAGGAGAGGTTCCCCTCGAGGCTCTTGGTTTCTCATTGCTGCCACTCAAGGAGGCTCCCTACATCTACGACACTGAAAAGGAAATTCTGACTGTCAGGTTGTTCATGTGAGAGAACAAAGCTCAGTGAGAGGACAGAACCCACAGACAGCGCTGGACCAGTGCAGCCTCGATGGTCTGCCTTCACAGGGCCTGGGAGGGGAGAGCAGGGACCCAGGGGCCAAGCACCACTAGAGAGGATTATTGTGGTTAATTGTTTCAGTAACACTGTTCAGTGGTGCTTTGGAGACTTGCTACTCCTTAGCCACTAGGAGGTAGTTTAGGTGGAAGATAGTCAGCTACATTGTTGACATTAGTGACTTTATGTCAGCATTGATTTTTTTTTTTTTTTTGCATAGGAACTTCCAGCTCAGGATCTTGGGGTGGATAGGCAGGCACTCTTAACCCTCACCCAAACCCCAGTCCTTCTCTGTGCTAGTTAATTTTCAGCTAAAGCTCGGAGTTTTTGTCTGGAGCCGTCCTTGGGCCCCAGTCCTCTTTGCTGTTCAGAGAAGATCTTGAATTTTGTCTGGGTCCTCTTACCTAGGCCTCCTGTATCTGGAATATGCACAGTTTACTGGTTGAGATGGAATTTCCCCTAACTTTGACTAATAATGTATTGAAAGCTCTAAGTTTTAGTAGAATTTATTGATTGAGACATGCAGAGATTTGTTATTTGTAAAACAAAGTGTGCAGATAGGATGTTGGTATGATAAACTACCTTCCTGGATTTTACTTGTGGTAATCATGTCAAAGGTACTTTGTGTGTAGGCCAATTCTGGGTGAACACAGGTGTAGGTTCTGTCCTTGAGCTTCACTCCAGCTGCAGGTAAGAGTATCAGACTTGCCTGCTAAGGATGACTTTAAACTGGGCTCCTCAGATCTCCACCTCCGGGGTAGTTAGAATTACAAGAACGAGCCAGCTTCACCTGGCACAAGCATGTTTTGTTGTAACAGTTATTTTCTATTTTAAGTTATGAAACAAAAGATTGTATTTTTAATCTTATTTTTGAAAGAAATACAGAATAGTGAGAAAAAAAGCTTCTTTTACAGTTTATAAAGCCAATTCATCACAGAGGTCAAGGTGTGGGAGTGAGAAAACAGGACACTAACAGTGTCCTAAGAAACAGAACACTAACAGTGATGAGGGGGCTTTCTTGTGGAAGCAGCACTTTTTGGGGAGGATTAGTTTTAAGACTTGAACTCTAATTGACCTAGACACTGTCCCTGAACTCTTTTGCTTAAGGCTTTGCCACTTTAAACCACAGCTCCACTTACGATTTTCTGGTTCCTAGGAGATGGAAGGAGAGTCTCACAGATGTGCCTGCTCAGGCTGGCTTTGAACTGTGATGCCCCTCAGCTCTTAGTCTCCTGGGTAACTAGCATCACCGGTGAGGCCACCAGTGCCCAGCTTGAAAAGCACTTTTGTCCCCGAGGTGAATTCACCTCGAGGTGAGTTGGGGTACTTGTTCTTTTTCGTGCCTTGTTTGAAAATCACCAGGGTAGTGGTGACGTAGAGAGCTTGACTGGCTGTCCCGGTGTTGAGCCTTGCTGTAGTTTTGGGGTGTTTTTGCAGTTGTTATTTCACAGGCTGTGTCCCAAGTGTCTGGCCGCCCCAGACACTTGAGAGGGAGTAGAAGGCAAGGCTCCCCATGGTTCCCCGCGAGCCGCACCCGTGAAGGCAGTTTCCTCTCATGGTCCACCAGCCTGAGGTCGGGTGGAGAGGGGCCTGCGAGCTTCTGTGTCTTGGTCAATCCCGCCCTCCCCCTGCCTGCCTTTGTTCTGAGCACTGGGCCTCCTCCTAGGCACGGAGGCGTCAGATTCCTGTGCCTGTGTCTCTGCCTAGTCCATTCTGGACCCGGTCTTCGGTTTTCCCTAGCTCCCACTACTTTCTGCTAGCTCTGTATGAACCCCAGATTCTGGACCTCCTCTTCCTGTTCAAGGAAACTTGGAATTCTCAGTACCACTCCTCTCGGTGACTCTCCTAGAGTGGCACACTTGCCCACACCTGCCCTCATCCCCGGTCCTGTGTGGTAGCTCTGTTTGTCCCCATGTCCCCCTTAACTTGTAAGTATGCCATGTGGTTACTCTGCTCTCCAGCGCGTTGCGTTTTCCGCCATCTCTCCTCTTCTCTGGGCCTCGTCCTCTGACCACACGCTTTCCCCATCACCTGCCTCCTCACTTCCAGTGTTCCGCCATCCTCTGTGTTCTTTCCCCATCACCTTCCTTAGTCCTCGTTCCTATTACTGTTCTCTTCCCCTCGGGTTCGCTTCTGCTGGGGGGCCTTGGCGTCCCTGCCCTCAGCCTTCCCAGAGCTTTGACGGCTCCAGCTTCTTCTCTTCTGGTGGTCTGTCTTCCGTTGTGCCATCTGGGTCTTGTCCTTAGCAGTGACTGCTACTTCTGTATCACACCCTGGCACCCCAGCCTGTTCCTTCTGTCCTCTATTCCCTATAGGTCTAATGGGTCACTAGCTAGGAGCCTTTCTTGACTGCCCGCCTCGCTTCCCCCACACCCACCTGCTCAGCTCATGTTCTGAGGCCCTAGGACCAGGGCCCGAGTGCATCGTCAGCTCCTCACCCTGCCTCCTGGCGCTACACTGGCTGGGACTGTCCACTTCCTCCTGTTCTCTGCGTGCACTCCTGATCTGACCGCCTGCCCTTCTACAGGCACTCTAGATAAACTTGAGAGTCTCCTGGACCACTTCCTGTGCCTCTTGAACAGCTGAGATTGTAGGCATGTACAACCACGCCACGGATTTAGAAATGTAACAGGCCACTTATCCAGTAACTTTTCCTAATAACTGAACCATCTTTGCTGCTGCTGCGTTCTGAACATCACCCTGAAATGCGGTGTCCCTTCATCTGCTTAGTCTGCGCTTACCAGTTGGCAATCCCCTCCTGTCCTCTGCTGGCTGACGCCGTTTCCACTTGGTGTTCAGTAGACATCTTCAGCGTCATGTCCAGCGCCACCACAATGCCGGGCTCCAGACTCCACTTCCGTGTGGCTAGCTTCTCTCTGCAGGGCAGTGTAGCCTGAGGTGCTCTGGCCGAGTCCTCGAGCCTCTCTTGTAGCTCCATGCAGACCTGTCTGCAGAAGAGTCTTGGAGTCTGACCATGTCCCCACCTGTGCTGCCCCCACTCTGGAATGAGCACCACTGCGCTCTGTGGTGAGGTTAATTTTTGCAGTCGCTTTCTAGTTGGCCTCCACGTATCTGTCTTTGTGAGTGAGGCTGTGTCTTCTTACTCTGGCAGCATGGCCTGCAGTCTCCCCACTGATCCCCGCATGGAGAGCTTCTTCCTGAGGCAGGGGTGCAGTTTCCCTGCTGCCTTCTTCCTTCCAGGCCTCGGCCTCAAAGCTCTGGCTGCAGGACTTCCCGAACCGTTGGGGAGCCTTGTGCACACTGGTCAGGCCTCCCCGCCAGCCGCAGTCTCCTCACTGGTCCTCCAGGAACTTCTCTCTGGCATCCTCAGTCTTCACATGGAACATGGGTTCCCCACACCCTGCTCCTGATCACACATCTCTAGATGCCTGGCAGGCGTGTGGGAACTGGTGGGAATGCGTAGGACAGAGAGCTGTTGGCAGTGGAGAGGTGAAGAGAGAGGGGATAAAAGACAGGATCTCTGTGAGGATGTGGAGGAAAGACTCCTGGGCCAAACAGAGGGCCAGCATGAGGTGACTTCCTGCCACTGTGCCCACTGAATGTGAGCAGTCATCTACCTGCCACCTCTGCTCCACGACCCCTGAAGTGGGCTCCACAGAAAGTCCCATTACATTCATTGTGGTTGGTGATCTTTTGTAATTTTCCCAGTAAGGACACAGATATCATTAACATGCTTCAATGCTTAAGTAATGCAACAGCATTAATTGAAATAATTAGCTTTCGTGTGTGTGTGTGTGTGTGTGTGTGTGTGTGTGTGCGCGTGTGCGCGCGCTATAGCCCATGGGTGTACTGGGTAACTTTAGAAGTATCATAATGAATAGAAATTATTTTTTGTTACTTAAGTTCAAAACCTTCACAGTTCTTTTCATGTAATTTATTAAAAATATTGTAGCCTTTGAACTGAATAATTCAATTCAGTTTTGTTAGGTACTATTTTCATCTTCACCATAAAAAAGTTAGTGTATCATTTTTGTAGCAGTTTCTTTCCTGCCTGATTCTAATCTTTAAGCAAAGCCTTTCTCACTGAAACCTGCATTAATTCATTACACTTAAGAGCACAGAAGAGGGAGTTCTTTCATTCTTTCCTGAGTTTCATTACCTCCCTATTCTGAAAAGTGAAGGGAGTGGGAACAGCAAGACATTCCCCGTCCAGCCGTGTCCCCAGCCGCAGGGACCCTGTGGTGGCCCTCCCCTGTGACCCCGAGGCACGTCCAGCATGTTGTGCACGCGCCATCCTCAGTAGTGGCTGATGCTGCCACAGCCAGATTGAGTTCAGGGTTCTATGAAGATGAAGGCTGACTTACTGTACGATGCATTGAATCTGCTTTTCACATTAGGAAAAGCAGAAGGACAGCTTAATTACTGGAGGAATGCTGGAGTTTGGGAAATTCTGTTATCTTGGGAGCAAAATGTTTTCAATACCACATTAGTTTTTCAGCTTAAGAATAAAGCTGGGAAAATTTGCCTTCAGCTATTAGTTTTCCTGAATCCAAAGAGACGGGTGGGGCAGGATCAAAAATACTTATTTGATCAAAGTTATTGGCTCTGAAGGTACTCTTACCTGTTAAGAAAGATGAAAGGTGTTGTTTTTATTGCATGCTAGTAACAGTGTAATTTTGAACTAATTGGTGTTGAACTGCCAATCACCTGGGGGGAATGCAAATAGATACTCTTACAATTTCCTTTGAGGTAGTGAAATCTTATGTCGGGGCTGGAAGAAAAACAGAATAATACCGTTAAATTGACCTTAAATGAGCTGCTTTGTGGTTTTCTTGGAGAATCCCTTTTTATTTTTCATGACTTGTCCAAACAGGTTTTGTCTACCAATTTGACTTATTGACTAGACAATGCCGACATTAAACATTTTAGATTTATTTTGAAATAAAGAAATGGTAATACAGTTTTAAGGATATTTTCATTTCCACTGTAACTGAAGGCTACAAAGTTTCAGTGTTTGTGTGTAGAATATCATGATTCTACACCATGATTCTATCCAATAGCCACCATTTCCTCCAGTGATTTATAAAATATTCTGCAAAATGCTTAACGTTTTATTTAGGTATTATATTACCATGTACTAAAGTATGGTAATTCCCTTGAAGACTGTTTGTTTAGATGAATATAGTCAGGTAATAAAATAACGACTTAATTGAGGGCAATAAAACCTGTTCTTGTATGGAAGCCAATATTCACCTACTGTGTGCTTAGCGTTAAATCATCCGAAATAAAAGTACACTTCAGAAATATTACTTCTGTTATTTTCCTTGAAATGAACCGGTGTGGTCTATACTCTTGTGTTGAGCTGTGTAGGCAGACCCACAAGTGGGCGCCCTTGCCTCTTAATTTCTTTTGGTAAAAGATTTTACTTGTAAGTTTTCCAAAGGATCTTTTAGGTAAACCGCGGAAGAGCTCCATGCAGTGCCGCCGTCAGTTAGTTCATCACTTGCTCGGTGCTCCCCTCCATCCTTCCTCCACCCTCAGACTGGATGACTGCATTATTGGAAGCACTTGTGCCCCTGCTCTGCAGTCCTTCTCTTTCAAATGCTGCCTATCGGACTTCTTCCCCCATCCTTGAACCAGTTAGTGGGACAATACTTCTTCACAAGTGTAGGGAATGAAATGTCGTTTAGAATTGTATTTCTAGTTAGTGACTGTGGAAGTTGAATGAGTGAATTGCAGATACATGATAATTTATAAATAACTGTGGTAAGGAGTAAAATATACTAACTGGAATGACTTACATTGTGTAAATTTCGACCAGAGATACTCAAAACCACTATACCATCTTTTGTAAATCATCTTGTTAAATGGATATGTTCATTAATTCTGTAACATGATTGCTTCCTTTTCTGCTTTGGCTGTTAGAAACTAAGTTTGTAGCCAGACTATTGTAGCGTTGAGTGTCAGTCCCTGAGTGCTTGTGTGTTATACTTGCTTTCAGTCTCTTAAAAGTATGTTAGGGGCCAGGGGTGTGGCCTAGTGATAGAGTGTCACCTAGCATGCACGAAGACCACCCCGGGCTCGATTCCTCAGTATCACATACACAGAAAAAGCTGGAAAATGGTGCTGTGGCTCTAGTGGTAGAGTGCTCGCCCTGAGAAATCTCAGGGACAGTGCTCAGGCCTTGAGTTCAAGCCCCGGGACTGGCAAAAAAAATAAAAATAAAAGATATGTGTTAGATATGTGGCAAAATGACTGAGTGCATTCAGTGCATTTTTCTTTTTGAGATCGTAGGTTCTTGAAAAGACGGCATATAGGATTTCTGTATTTAGTGATGGCAGAAGTGAGGAAGGAGATGGAGAGGGTGTAGGCTTTACTTGTAGAAATGTGGACTGAAGCTCTGTGATTTCCAGGGCCCTTAGTGGGGTTGCAGGTACCTTGCAGCAGGTCTGCCTGGCACTGTCGGCCTTGAGTTACTGGGCTGACTCTTCCTTGAAGACAGGACCACTGTTTCCCTCCTGAGTACTGGCCAGGCTTCTTCCCCGAGTCCATTCTTCCATTCACTAGTCCCCAGAACCCAGGTTCAGGAGCAGCTGGGGCTTTAAGGAGTAAGTGGCAGGTGAGGTGTGAAGGGAACAGCAGAGGAAAACTGCTCTTGTTTAGCACTGAGTGTGAGACCAGGATGATTAATTGGAACAATTAATAGGAGAGACAACTAGGATTTGTATTTAACTTGCCAAAACTCTAAGATGTAAGCAGCACAGGACATGACTGCTTAGGAAGTAAAAGGAAAAGCTCAGCAGACAGAGATGATACTGCTCACATAGGCAGAATAGTGATCCTCCAAGGGCATCTGGTCCCGCATCCAGAGCCCAGGAGGGGGTTACATCAGTGACAAAGAAAGGGCTTTGTGGAGGTGGCAGAGGCAGGGGTCTGGAGACATCTTCATGACCTGCTGAATGCAGGGAAGGACTGAGACCAGAGGGCCAGGGCGATGGTGGACACACACCTGGAAGGACTGAGACCAGAGGGCCAGGGTGACGGTGGACACACACAGGGAAGGACTGAGACCAGAGGGCCAGGGCGACGGTGGACACAGGGAAGGACTGAGACAGAAGGACCAGGGTGACCTTGAGACTTTTTATCTCCAGTTATAGACTGAAAAATGGGAGTGGGGCTTGGCTCAAGGGTAAGGCGGTAGCCTTGAGCTGAAGAGCTGAGGGACAGCACCCAGACCTAGAGTTCAAGTCCTATGACCAACAAAAACTAAAACAAAACCCCCAAATCCTTCTTGTTTCAGTCCTCAAGCTTTATTAAAAGTTGTTACAGCAGCAATAAGAAACTGTATATAGTCTTTCTTAAAATTGAATTGTTTCGTAGATAGAGTGGAAGAGCTATTTGTGTCACAGACCAAACGGAGCAGGAGAAGGAAATGGTTAAATCCGAGACATTGACCACAGAAGTAAGACATCTAATGTAAATAATAGGCCTCTGGATGAGGAAAGAATAGGTAGAAGGTAGATAAATTAAAAAAAAAAGGAAATTTCAGTGAGCGAAGGAAAGACCTGAGTGAAGATGTAATGGTCAGAGTCCTGGGGGATATGAAGGGAGCCGTGTAGTGTGTGAACATACACGAATGCGTGTAGATGTGATTGAACCCACAGCCTTGCTCAGGACTAGCACATGCCCTAAACCTCCAGCCTCAAACATAATGTTTACAAGAGCAAGATTTATCTCGTAGGATTCTTGAATTTCAAACATATTAAAAAATGCTGAGAACCTGTGAAAACTCACTTGCACAGGAAAGAGATCAAACTGTATTTCCCATTTGGGTCTTGCTGAGGGTCACTGAATAATCTCTGCATTTGTGAGCAAGGGATGAGACTATTGCTGGAAATCACATGTTCTCAAAGATTTCAATTATCCTTTGGGGCAAAACAAGCACTGCATTTATTTTATATGTATACTTAGTATCTAACTTGTGCTTGGCATTACTATCATTTCCACCCTAAAGGAAAAGTTTAGCAAGAGTTTTGAGCTAAATGCTTTTAAAACAGTCTCATCAGTATCTAGAAGTTGCAGGAATGGGTGGGAAAGAGTGAGAGAATGGTGAGGTAAAATTGTCTTTTCCGCCTTGGCACAGGTATGGAATCCACAAGGTGTAGCATGACGAGGTAACACGGATACTACCATGAAAAGCATGTAATTTTCAGTGAGTCCTAGCAAATATTTGAATGTCTATTACTCTGAAGAAAAGAATAACTAAAAATTCTACTAGTGAGGGAAGAAGAAACAAAGAGCAGGTGACATCAGGTAGAAATTCCACAGTTACTTGGAAGGAGAAAGAAAGAAAACCTGTGTTTGCATCAGATCAGCCAGTGGGTGGCACAGTGGAGTCCCTGGATGTGCCTGTTGAGCCGCTGGAGAACCACTTGGGAGCTTGTTTGTGAGAAGTTAAACCTAAAAGCATGAGCATTTTGGAGGAGAAAGTCACAATACAATTTTGGAAGTTAGCAGATGAGAAAACTTTGGAAGTCGTCAGTTTAGCTGACACCTAGTTCATCTGTGAGTCATTTTATTCCCTAGAGTCCCGCAGTCTCAAAAAGGTGTCTCCAATGTGGGGAGCGTGGCCTAGTGGTAGAGTGCTTGCCTAGCCTGCACCAGGCCCTGGGTTCAGTTCCTTGGTACCACATACACAGAAAAGCTGGAAGTGGCTCATGTGGTAGAGTGCTAGCCTTGAGCAAAAAGTACCCAAGGACAGTGCTCAGGCCCCGAGTTCAAGCCCCCAGACTGGCAGAAAGAGAAGGAAAAATGGCATCTCGAGATGGAGTGACGAGAGCCATGCCAAGGAGGGTGGTTGGGAACCGTGTGTGGACTGGTCTCATTGGCATATCCTTTCTCTCCGTGCAACGTGCAGTCACCTACCTGTCCTGTCAGCAGCTAAGTGAGGATGTCTGTCACAGCACAGGGGGTCCTGGGCTTGGTACAGTTACTGTGAGAGTGTGAATAGGCAAAAACATAGAGGTTCCATCTTCCTTCACTGGATAGGTAGGCTTTGATCTCGCAAGAAGGAAATGAGGAGTATCCATCCTGACAGGAAAGCTCTACAGGCCTAGTAAGAGGATGTCAGATTCTCCTGTGGGAAATCCTTTGTCAAGCTCTACCCATGCAGTCTTGAATTTCGCAGCAGCTTAATTCATCAACACAAGTAGACCACTAATGCCTCCCATCTTGCACAAACTAACAAGACCATGCATCAGAACCCCACTACGTGGAGGACACCCAAGGGTAAACACCCCGTTTATGTTCTGATACAAGCAGAGGTCACATCATGAGCAGAAAGGAATTCTTGAAAATTAGATATAATGATGTCTAAAATACTAGAAGATAAAGGAGACTTCTTTTAGAAAATAGATTGAAATGACAAAAATAGGGAAAATAGGAGAGTAGAGTTCAGAATGTTAGAGAACCACTTCATGATACACGATATCCAGCTAACAGAACTTCCAGATAGGGGCAAAGAGAGAGTCGGAGGGGGACATGGCGGGTGGTAGGGCCCGAGTGAATTTGGAGAGTGAAAGCATCCCTCGTGCCCAATCCAGTTCATGAGCACAATTCCTCGGAGATGACTGGGTGCAGACATTCATGGAACAAGAATTTCTTCTCAAAGGAAATTCTCAAAAGCAGCTCCTCAAGCAGAGGGCCATGGAGCTGTGTGAGAGTGAGCATGTGACGTGGTTTCCAACTTCACGGGAGGAGGTTGGTCACTACAGTGTCGCTTGCCCCTTCCTTGTCTCTCAGCTTCCATGGCCATGACCTTCTGCCTGTGTCCTGCCCACAGTGATGCAGCCAGCTCACCTGGGACTAACAGCTCAGAAAGCACTAGCCAAAACAGATCTTCCGGTAAATAATTCCTCCAGGGATTTGTCACAGGAACAAGAAACTAATACAACTAGATTCCAAAAAGTCAGGTTTGCTTTTTTTTCCCCCTAAGTCTGAAATTGGGCTTGATGCTCTCACTCATTGGTGTAGCATTCTTACTGACCCATGCCTCAACCTCCCCAAATGAGTTTTTTCTTGATAAATTCCATTTAGGTATTTATCCAAACTGTAAAAGGTATTCATATGTGTTTAGTCATCTTTTCACTGGAGATAGGTGCCATCTTAACTAGGAAAAGGACAGAGCCTTGCAGGAAGAGCTGGGGAGGGGCTCTGAGGAATGGGTGCACCAGGCACGAGTGTGATCTCTGGAGTGGACCAGGACCTCGGGAGCTTCTCCTTGTTTTTTTTTTTTTTTTTTTTTTTTTTTTTTTGCCAGTCCTGGGCTTGAGCTCAGGGCCTGAGCACTGGCCTTGGACTTTCTCAAGGCTAGAGCTCTACCACTTGAGCCTCAGCACCACTTCCGGCTTTTTTTATATATGTGGTACCAAGGAATCGAACCTGGGTCTTCATGCATGCTAGGCAAGCATTTTAACCACTAGGCCAAACTCCTGGCCCTTCTCCTTGTTTTTTGATTGTGGGGCTTGAACTCAGGGCCTGGATACTAGCCCTGAGCTCTTTTACTCAAGGCTAACACTCTACCACTTTGAGCCACAGCTCTGCTTCCAGTTTCTGAGTGGTTAATTAGGGATGAGGATTCCACAGGACTATTCTGTCCACTCTGGCTTCAAATCATGACCCTCAGATCTCAGTCTGCTTGGTAGCTAGGATTACAGGTGTGAGCCATTAATATTGTGCTGGGGCTACTTCCTTGAGAGAATAAAACTCACAATATAACTGAGAGGAATGAATGATAAACTCACAGGAAAACCAGCCACCTTTTGTCATTCTAGGGTAGCTGGGTAGGCTCTGAGGAAGAAAGAAAGATGGGTTATACTTTGCCTTGTGGACAAACCCTGGGTAGAGTTTGTGTTGTTATATAATAGTGTAGATGTAGAGTATCAATCTGGCCAGAATTACTGGTGTGTTCTATTCAGAGAAAGGGCTGAGTGAGGAGGATTACGAAGTGCAGACACTTTGGCCTCCTGTCCTATAGGGAAGGTGTAGACATAGTGATGAGAGAAACAAAAGGATCACCAAACACTGGGAGGTGCCGTCCTTGGTGGGGCAGGATTAGGGAGGTGGCAAGCGTGTAACAAGTCTGAACAAGTGTTTGGTGTTGAGCTGTGTGTACACGCAGTTCTGATAAAGATAAAACTTTCAAAGAATCGCTGATCATGAAGGCAAATAGTAGAGGAGGGATAAGTGAAGTCTATTAGCTGTTATACTGAGTGCAAGTGCTGTATTTTACTCTGTGTAAATGGACTATTAAAGAGCAGAACTAATCAATGGATTGCTTAACATTCATAATTTTTGCTACAGGCACTGTTTGCTCTTTCTTCTAATGAAGCCAAAATCTTTGGCGAGTTCCTGTTAGGTAAGGTCTGAGAACTGCTTGTCAAAAGTTCTCTGCTTCTCCGGACTCAGAAACCATGGTCTGCCTGCCTGCATGCTGCCCATCCCGACTGCAGCAGTGTCATGTTTTCTCCTGTGGTGACAGTTGAGGTGGCAGGGACTCCCAGTGCCTGTTTTTTCTCTTCTTTCCTTGCTGGGAAGTTTTGTGCTGTCCACCGGTCTCATGAATTTCTTTTTTGTTTTAAGTAGAGAGTCAATTTTAGTCGTTTACCACCAATGAACCCTGTTACAGCTTGAACCTATCATCAGATTCAATAGGTCAAGAAAATATCTAGTGGAATTTCATTCACCCTTAGGAAAATGGTATTATACCATTTGCAAAAAAAATGGATGAACCTGGAAAAAATTATGTTAAGTGAAGGTAATTAGACTCAGACAAAGGATGCATGTTTTCTTTCACATGTGGAAGCCAGAACTAATTTATAAATGTACAGGAAAACACATGGGCCATATATATGCGCACACAAATGTATTAACCAAAATGTGGTATTTTCTGAGGAGAATTCAAATGGTGTAAGTCCTTAGAAAAATGAACTCACAGTCCGACAAAATGAATACAAGGAAACTAGTTCTGGAAAGGTTGGAGAGGAGGGCATAGAGTGGAAGGAGGTGACTGCTATCTTAATATTCAGTGTGCGGCCTATGCGATTAGGAAAACTGAGGAGCGGGGTTGGTCTGAAAGGGGCAGCATCAATCAGGATGCATTATACTTACAAACTGATGTTTTGAATGGTAACTAAGCCCTTTGTACAACTACTTGAGGATTAAATTTTGCTGGACAGAAGAAAAATTGATCCAGAGTGGTGTTAGGATATGTAAATAAACAAGGGAAACAAAACATACAACAACAAAAATGGAAGTAATTTACTATTTGTAAGACAGAATCAGTTATAAAGTATTAAGATTAAGGAGACCATTATGAAAAAAGATCCTCTTAAAGATGTGTTAATTTTAGGGGCTTAACAACAAAGTAAACAGCAGTAGCTAAAAATACATTCATAATGAAAACAGGAACTCTCTTAAATACTAAAGAATCCTAATGAAGGCACATTTTTTTGGGGGGGGTTCATTTTTCTATTTCAGACTAACCAATAAAGCAGGAAAAATAGGAAGATGCCATATCTAGATTATTGAGAAGAATAGAAAGTAAGAATAGAGAAATTTCTGTGACCATTCATGTTTAGGAAAATGCACGGTGAAGTAACATGAAGAAAATCTTTTCACTTATTACTCTGGCAAAAGTTCAGGTTACTACATGCAGTGCGAGGGAAGATTTTGACAACACCCTTCAAGAGCTATTGATGGAAATATAATTATGATAACAATTTGAGTTACTACAGTAGTTGCTAACATTTGAGACTGTAACCTTTAAATATATCTTAAAATTGTAAATGCTATCATCTTGTGACTCAGCAGTCTGAATTTTGAAGACTCGTCTTACAGAAATAACAGAATGAGAACTCCTTGGCTGTGCAACATGTTAATACATGTTAATAATGTTTACCACATTATTTATAGTGGCCAAAATTGAGGAAAGCCAGAATGTGGAATACTTTGGAGTAAAATTACAGTTCATCCATACCAGGAATGTCCCTTCAGCAGGTGCAGAGCTGTCTCTGTCAATTGATGCATCATTGCATAATTTGCCTTGTTTGACCTTGTTTATAGAAGCCAGCAGGTATAGAAGCAGCATGGATGTGAGGGGGAATGCGGGATGGAGAAGAGAGCCTTTGCACGTGCTGCACCTAGCTTGTCATGCTTATGTAATTTAGAAAAGACAATTAGTTGGTTCAGTGAGGGCTGTTACTAAGGTAAGAAATTTCCTGGAAAATGTGATTTTTAATCAGTAAGAATGTCGACGTTATAATAGCAATGCTGTGAAAGTACTTTTCTGTGAGACATAACAACCTGTGCTTTACTTTCAGTTGTCAGATTTTGCAGTGACATTTCATATTTTAATGATTGTCTGTCTGTTCTAGAGTGCTAGAAGTTCGTTGTTAAGCTTCTAATTTTTTTTTTTTTGCCTTGGTAGGGTTGTCTTCACCAGTGGAATACAATATAATGGAGTTGAAACAAGAACTTGATAATGTAAAGACTCTTAAGGCAAAATTAGGTACTTTTTGTTGTTGTTGTTGTTCTTTCTTTGTGTATTGTCTTGGTTTGTTACTAAAGTGGAAAAAAAATAGGCTTTTCAAGAGAGAAAAAAACAACGCACACTGCTTGCATCACTATGAGATGAATGTGTCGGGAGTGAGCCTGTGCAAGTGGCTGAGATTTTTGTGTACTTTTGTTGTTCCTTCACACAGAGAGACGCAGAAAGGCTTCAGCATGGGAAAGAAACCTGATATACCCTGCTGTGATGCTTCTCCTTCTTACCGAGACAGTAAGCACTTACGTGACTGCTTAATTAATCATTTCAGGGTTTGAATATACTCACTTAAGTAACTCCTAAAAAGGTGATTTTCAGTCCACAGGATTAAAATCTCCACATCTTTATTTGTAAACATTTAGTAGTACAAGTTGGAAGTGAATGGTATTAGAAAATGTTATCAGATTAACTATTGAGACTTGTGTCTTATTGAAAATGATAAAACAGGGGCTGGGAGTTTGGCCTAGTGGTAGAGTGCTTGCCTAGCATGCATGAAGACCTGGGTTCGATTCCTCGGATTACATACATAGAAAAAAGCTGGAAGTGGTGCTGAGGTTCAAGTGGTAGAGCTCTAACCTTGAGAAAAAGTCCGAGGACAGTGCTCAGGCCCCGAGTTCAAGCCCCATGACTGGCAAAAAAAAAAAAAATTAAAACAACTTGTGGAAAGATAATTGTACTATGAAATAAGTTCTGATAATATTATACTTTTGAAGTCTGTGGAGTTGTGGGTTTCCAGCTGGGGAAGCCACTTAGTAAATGGACCTATTTTACTATCTTTTAAAATAATAATGGAAATAATGATAATAGTAGTAGTAATTTGCATGCCAGTCACTGGTGGCTCATGCCTATGATCCTAACCATTCAGGAAGCTGAGATCTCAGGATTGCGGTTCAGAGCCACCCCAGGTAGCAGAGTCTATGAGACTCTAATTCCAGTCAATCACCAGAAATACTGGGAATGGAGCTCTGGCTCAGGTGGTAGAGTGATAACACCCAGGCCATGAGTTCAAGTTCCAGGCCTGGCAAACAAGCACAGGATAATAAAAATAATAATAATTTGCAAAGTCTTTTTGAATTTATTCCAGGCATATAGTATATAGTGGACTTGGTTTGGTTTGTAGAATTTTGATCCTGTCTACGTTCCCTCTGTTTTGAAACATACATTTTGTTACTGTGAGTAATGTTTGTATATTAGCAAAGCAGCTTTGACACTGAGGGCTGATAGCTTATTTTCTGTATTGCAGTCCATCTCGGTCCTCTTGGTGGCTTGCAATATTCTTTGCCTGCTGGTTGATGAAACAGCAATGCCAAAGGGAGCAAGGGTAAAGTAAACACTTTCAGTGCCTTTTGTTTGCAAAAGTCTGTGTTCCCGTAAATGGTAAATGTTTCAAGGAAGTGAAGACAGTGGCCTCTGCATGTAAGTACTTCAGGATCTATGAATGTCTCTCTAGAGGAACTTTCATAGTGGGTAGAACTGTGGTTTTGTTTCTATTCTTTTCTTTTGCATTATCCACATGGCAAACTGGTTTTACTGAAATTTGTCTTCAAAATTCTTTTTTTTTTTTACTTTCTTTTTTGGGTGAGTTGTGGGGCTTGAATTGAGGGTCTGTGCACTGTCCCTGAGTCTCTTTGTGCACAAGGCTAGCCTTCTGCCACTTCAGCCACTGCCAGTTTTGGAGCAAATCATTGGAGATAAGAGCCTCACAGGCTCTTTTCTGTCCAGGCTGGCTTTGAACTAAGGTCCTCAGACCTGAGCCCCCATGCCTGGCTATCTTCGTAATTCTTTACGAACATGCCAGTGCTAACATAGTGAAGGGTGTGTTAGGAAGACCGTGGCTTGGTAGGAGATGGAGTGTGTAGCTGAAGAGACTTGCAGCCCGGGGACTAGAGCGCCATATACCTGGAGGCCTCTGATGCACTTCCTTCTTGTTTCAGAATGCCCTGCGTTCCTTCACGGAGCCTGTTTGAGTACATGTTCCGCTTGTGGAGTAGTTACCACTAAATACTTGTTTTTGACATACTTGGTTTTGACTTTTTTGAGACAGGTTCTGCCCTAGCTTTCTGAGTGCTGGGATTGGGGATGTCGTTGGCTTGACACACGTTTTCTAGATGTCTCTGTCAAGTTTTGGTGTTCAAATTTTGACACTTAATGGTATTTTTCTAAGTCCAAAGTGTTACTATCACATTTGGGGATGACTTTAAAATGGAAGATTTACATCACTTGTCTCTGAGAGTCACACAAGGTGTCGTTCTCTGTCACAGAAGAGGAGCCCCTGAGCTTTCATAAGTGAACCCCTTCAGCCATTATCTTCACTCAGCCAACCAATGTCTCCTCCTCCTCCTCTTCCCCCCTCCTCCCCCTTCTCCTCCTCCTCCCCTTCCTCCCCTCAGCCTCCCCAGCCCACTGGCCTCTCATCCGACAGACACATGACATTCTTTACATATGAGCCCTGCATCAGTAGCCTTGCTTTTGTTTATACTCCAGTCCACAGATGAACCATGAAATCACTTCTATACTTTTTAAACATAGATTCTCCCCTGTTAGTCTCAAGCCCTCTGGTACGTTTCCTACCTTCCTTTGCAGTGCACAGCAGAGGGCCGTCTTGTGCTTGTGTTGATAGGTGAGATCACCTTACCCTTGCTGTGGGCTTCTGGTAGGACAGAATACCACAGAATATTTTTTCTTGTAGCCAGTATGCATTTGTGGGGAAGAAAAAGTAGTATTTTTCCTCATTCTATAGAAAGTTCACAGTAGAAGCTCTTCTATCAAAAGTAAAAAGTAGAAAAATTCATTTAAGTTTATGTAATTCATTTAGGTTTTATGTGACATAGCTCTGCAGAAATGAAAATGCAGAGAGGCAGGGAGGTGTATGTATTTCTGTGTGAGGAGGAGTGGATACCCGACTCCCGGGTGCTTTCCTGTCCCTCTTGGTAGGCCAGGTGGCTCCAGTGGGTCCCCTGGCTGCTTCTGAGGATCCGGGAAGCCCCCGGTGGCCTTGCTAGGCTGTCCTTACCACCAAAGTGCCTGGTTTCAGGCTGTCGGGATCCCTTATGTCCTCTTGTGACCACTGACAAGAAGTTGAGAGACACTTTGTCCTTATTTGGTTCATATATGGAATTTCCCTGGCTGTTCTTACTTTTTATGTTAAAATTAAAATGTACATATAGTATGTATGCTATTATTTATTGGTATGTTCTTTTTTTTTTTTTTTGTGGGTCATGGGGCTTGAAGTAGGCCTGGGCACTGTCCCCTAGTTCTTCAGCTCAAGGCTACCACCCTACCCTTGAGCCAAGTCCTACTTCTCCATTTTCTAGAGGTTAATTGGAGATAAGAGTCTCAGGTCCTTTTGTGCCCAGGCTGGCTTTGACCCTTGATCCTCAGATCTCAGCCTTCTGAGTAGCTAGGATTACAGGTGTGAGCCACCATGCACGGCTTTATTGGTATATTTCTTGATAGGAAAACTACACATTTATCTCGGTTATTACCATTTTTTTCTTTTGCTAGTCCTGGGGCTTGAACTCAGGGCCTGAGCACTGTCCTTGGGCTTTCCTCAAGTCTAGTGCTCTACCACTTGAGCCACAGCACCACTTCCGGCTTTTTTCTATGTATGTGGTACTGAGGAATCGAACCCGGATCTTTGTGCATGCTAGGCAAGCACTCTACCACTAGGCCAAACTCCCAGCCCCTGGTTATTATCATTTAACCTGACTAATGGAACAGTAATCCACATTCAGAGAATTCTTTCAGTCATTCATGAGTAAGCTTTGAAATACTGTGCCTAGTTTAGTAGAGAGTAGTTTGCCTGTTGGTTCTTATTTATAAATAATACTTCTGTGCTTTCTTTTTAAAAAATCAATTATGTAAAGATAACTTTTGAGGTTGATAAAATGTTTAGGGAAAGTTTATGTTTTTACTTTTTACAAGTATGTTAACAGTTCCCTCTTTGGTGATCAGTTCTGAGGCAGAATAGGCAAAGGCAATGGAACACACAGTTGCTTTCATTCTAAGCACATCTTTTACTGGGCATTCTTTCTGCCGTTCTCTGCATATCTTCTCAGCTTTCAGATAGGCATATGTCATGCTCCTTTGCCAGTCTGCTTAAACAAATTCTCCCAAAAACATTTATGTGTTTTTCTTAAGTAGCAAATTATTCTATTTTGTTACCTAGGCATAATCCTCTGATTTTGATCTGAAAGTGAGAGTTATATTTGAGGTCAAGCAGCTCTTTCAACTTTGCTGAAATTGTTAATTAACATGGTGGTGCATTAGTTGATGTACTATCTCCAGGAGATAGTACATCTTGCAGGTATTCCACAGATCCTCATTTATGAAGCAGCAACTTTAGGAAAACAAAGAATGGTGTCACTGAATTCTGAGAAGTGTCTTTTTCCCCTGCAGGGACCTGGAATAGGAAATGCCTCTCTCTCCACTTTTGGTTTTGTGGGAGCCGCACTTGAAATCATTTTGATTTTGTATCCTTGCTTTACTTGAATATTCTGTCTGTTAACAAGCATTCTGTCTAGTTTCTGGGACAGTGCTAATTTACTAAGACACTTGTCTAGAAAAAAAAACAAGTCAGTCGTCTTGAAGCACTCAAAGCCGCCTTTGTTTTGTTTTGTTTTTCCTGTGGCCTTAAGACTTGGAGCGGCCGCTGGGGACTTTGGGAAGTTAGCACACACACACACACACACACACACACACACACACACACCCCCACCAGGCGTTTTTCCTTGATTCTCACAGCTATCTCCTGGTGTCTTCTGTTGTTGGTTTCTACAGCCTTCGATTTTTTGAAAACTTTACACCCGAGAAGGATGACACAACTATGACAAAGGTGAGGTAAAGTCTTTAGGTGACCGTAGCCTCTCTTTTGCCTTCTTAGATGAATGTAGTGTTTTACTTGCAGTTACCGTGCAGCTAGCTCCTCTGCAATGACAGGTACTTGTAAGTAGCGCAAACACAAACTGGAATGAGTGGGAAAGGGTGTGCTCTGTTTAATTTGGACAGCTGCCATTCACTTGTAAATGCACCGAATGGCAGAGCTGCTAAGTCGCTGTGGAGGCTCCTGAAAGGCCCGTGCGCAGCGAGAGAAAGCCCACTGCTAATGAGTAACTCGGATTGTGCTGACTGTGCTTCAGAGGGCTTTGAAATCTGAAGAACTTGGTTGCTAGTTGTAGTCTAGAGACAAAGTATTTTAAATTTGAATAATTAAAGTAAGACATAAGAGTCCTATTCAGAAACATTTTGTAGTCAGAGGCTAATTTGACTTTGTACAGTATGTCATTGGCTTCAGTATAATAGAGGCTGTTACTTTGTAGAATGACATAAGATATTCCCACAGTCTGATGGAGAAGAGGCTGATCAGGGCTGCCACTTGTTTCTCTTCATTATGTGCTTTATATTGGAAGACTAGCCAAGGGGGACAAGGGGACAAGTGTGGTCACACGTGCACATATTTATGCCTTCGACAGGTGTGATAACGCCACTTAGAAAAAGCGAGCGAGGGTGGCGGTGTCTGTTGTGCAGTCAGTGTCTTAATCAGCATTTCCAGCTGGCTGTTCTTACTTTATGTGGAAGAACAAGGGCAGGATTGGCTGAAAATGAATGACCGCGTTCAGGTGGAGAATCGAGTGCTTTTAATAGTAAGTCTTCGTAGATAGGCACATTAGAAGTAGGGATTGTATAAGTGAACTTGAGTTGTGATTTGGCTTAAAAATAGAGCAAGGAATACTACCTGTATCTGTTTGACTTGACAGGCAGAACTTTTTTGAAATTGTCAACCACAAAATGTGTGTAAAGTGTTCTCCAGCTTTGTGTTTGTGCCAAGTACTGTAATGTCACAGATAACTTTAAAATACGTCGAGGAAAAGTGGATTATGATGTAAAAATTCTGTACTGAATGCTGGGTAACCAGAGTGCTGGTGGCGGGGTGTCATCTGCTGTTGAGCCAGCTGCCATTCCTTTCCCTCTCTCAACAGGTCATTGCCAATTGTGTGTCGGTTCTAGTCTTGAGCAGTGCGTTACCGGTAATGTCCAGAACTCTGGGTAAGTGTGCGAAGCGCCCACCTTTAAATACATGCTTGCCAAGCCTCTTCTGTCTTACTTTCTGAACTTTCAAAAAGGTCACCTTTACATGTGTGTTTTATCCCACATTATTTTGTACATTCAGTTCTGTACTTCAGTTCTGTATGGGCCTTTTCCAGACGAGTGTTTCTTTTTTTTAGTCACATAAAGACCATTGATTCTTCACACTTAAAACATTCCTTCTAACAATAGAGCCCTTCTATGTTACATTCGCAAGGCAGGCTTTTGAATCTTCTGGTAGGAAACTGACTTGGGAGCAACTGTGCACTGTCGTCCTTCTTCTGTGAAATGTCCTTGTGAGTGCATAGTTGAGTGTATGCTTCAAAATGCTGGAAATGTGTGAGCTCGTTTAAGCTGCTCTGTGTCCAGGAGAAGAGTTGCGTGGCACAGTCCAGTCCGTAGCATCTCAGCTCCTCAGGGTCCCCTGCTGTCACTCCGCATCCCCTCCTCTTCCCATCTGGTGGAAGTGAAACAGGTTTTCGTTGAGATAACAGAAGGTCTTTTCTTGGCATTCTTTACGCTGAGGAGGGCTGTTGCAGAGTATGTATTTAGTTCCTGATGGAGTCCTGTACTTCAGGTCATCATTTCCACCGGGCAGTTCTCCACCTACGGACTTGAGACTTGTTAAAAGTCAGTGTCTGGAAAAGTGATCGTGTAGGTTTTCCAGTACTAGCTTTTCTTCACCACTGAATGGAGAACTTGGTGGTTTAATAGAAAGTGGAATTAAAGTGGACAGTACATGCGATGATACACAAGAGACCAAGAGACCACTTTTCCACAGGCGGATGCAAAGCACATTGATTTGTTGGTCTTATTTCTTTTGTGTTTGCTTTGGAGACTTGTTACTGTTTTAACATCTGCTAATCTTGAAAAATCCAAACCTGTGCATGTTAGTAACTTGGTTTGAAGCTAAATGTTACCATCCATGTACGCTGTCTATCAAATAATTCCGGTGATATGGTTGTCCCTGCAGTGATATGGTTTGCCAGCATTTACCATTTACTGACAAAGACTGATGGCTAATCACTAGTATGTACTGATTTAATACAAAGAAAACAAACTAATGGCAAAAATGTACTTTTTGAAGACTGACAAACTAAATTCCTAAGTAGCTTGCCATAGAGATAAATAAAAAGAAGGAAAAAAAAAGAAAAAGAAAGAAAGATGGAACAATTAAATGCAGCTAACAAACGCCTGGACCCAGCTGTCCAAACAGGATTAATGGGTGCACAAGGTACAGTGGGTCATGTGGGGATTCGCAAAATATCAACATGCAGTGCAGTCCATGTCATGCCCAGGGCACTGAATAGATGAAAAGAAATAAATACGTTAAACAGATTCATAGAGGCTTTTCACAGTGCTGAAAAAGCACATTTCTAGACTAAAAAGATCAAGCTTTATTTGAGTATTATGGGAAATGCAAACTAGAAAGTTACTTTGTAATTCCTCTGTTAACCCTTCAGAATTGAGCCTTTGATTTTAAGAAGGTAAAGTGCAGAGAATTGTCATGAACATTATCCTGTGTATAGTAGGATTTCGGTTTCCTTGCTGAAAAGCTTGTGAGACTAGAATAGAGGATGTATTTAGCAACCAAATTCCTAGCTGTGAAATTCTCCACTCTCCCTCCTGGCCTCTCACAGGAAATCTGACCCCAGCGGGGCTCACTTGGGGTGGGGTCAGCCAGTAGCACCCATCACTTGCTGAAATGAGAATTCCAACAATAGAAACAATTTAGCTGCCTAGGCCCAGTTCCGTTTTGATCCCAAGAGTTTTTAGTAAAGATTGTAATTTTAGTCTAATCTGAAAATATAACGTATCCAGTATAATTAATTTGCTGATATTTTTGCTCTAAAATGGGAAGTGTTCTATGGCTTTTTTCCTTTTAACTTTTGCCAGCTACTGTTGATGTATCATAGGCCTCAGAAACAGTGGCTCTGGGTTAAGTGTATGCTGTAACAGTGCACATTAATTGAGGAATTCCTTTTAGATAGCCTGTTAAATTTGAATGTGGAAAATTCCGTATTAATTGAAACATGACCCCCAAATTAATTTTATAAGCATTTCACTTACTGCAAAGCAATAAGTTGTGAGGAAAATTATGACCAGGTAATTTAGTCAAACATAAGGAATGAAGATGGTAGCTTTATTGAGAGTAGAAAACACATAGAACTGATACTTAAAGTTATGTGTTAGCACACGTTAAGAACCTTTTAGAAATGCTATCTGTTTTTCTGCTCCAAAATGCCATTGTGCTTTAGTGTTTAAAAGTCTAAGCCTTAGGAAGATGGGATGTCCCTATCGCGGGTAAGCCTTCACTAATACCACAGGGCCCACCGTTTATCTGCTGCTGCCCAGACTGGTCGTAATGAAATGTTTGAAGTGCTCCAATCTAGGTTGAAAGGACAGATTGGATGGTATTGCTAGGGTGTTCTTCTTATGCTTCATGAAGAAAAGGGGGTGTTATTCTTCATATGCAAAGTTTTGAGCTAATTTCTGCTTTAAAGTTACTTTTATAGTTGTTTTTTTTTAAAGAGAGTTCTTTGTGAAGCTTACTAGCTTACAAGGCCCAAATTTAGATTTTAAAAATGTATTTACTGGGGCCGGGAGTTTGGCCTAGTGGTTAAAGTGCTTGCCTAGCATGCATGAAGACCCGGGTTTGATTCCTCGGTACCACATACATAGCAAAAAGCCGAGAGTGGTGCTGAGGCTCAAGTGGTAGAGCTCTAGCCTTGAGAAAGTCCAAGGACAGTGCTCAGGCCCTGAGCCCAAGCCCAGGACTGGCAAAAAAAAAAATGTGTTTACTGTGTTAAAACCCAAATGCCCCCTTAAGCCAGCCTTGGTATTCCCACGTCTTCTGGTCTGTGTGCCCACTTTGCACTGCCCAGGAGGGGATGCAGGAGAAATGGACCTGTCTTTGAAGAGGCCTTTCCTTACGGTTTCATACATACAGCTTCTCGTGCCTTTTCTTGGTTCTGGCTGAAAAAATGGCCTTTTCACAATTCCTGACACACTGGCAGATGTGCAGTAGAATTATAGGCTATGTTTCTGACTGTGATACTAATATAAAAGAAAATTTAAAACCTGGATTGAAACTTTTCAACAATAATTGTATTTTAAGTTTTTGTAGTCACATACAGTACAGAAAACAATGAATGAGTGGTTTGAAACAATTTTGGATCCATTACAGTTGTTCTTAAATCTGAACAATAAATTTGCATATAGGATTTTTACCAGTAGGGAATTCTTGAAAGTATTATGCATCAGATGTCTGAGGTGGTCCAGACAACAGCTGGTGATGGCTGAACACCACAGCCCCAGATACCTGGCACTTCTCTGCCGCTCCAGTTGACTCAAGGAGATAAAAACTTGTAAGAAAATGTTACTCAAATCCTAATTTAGTCATCTGTGGATGTACAGATACTTAAATTACAAATAAATTTCTTGTGAGAAACATTCCAGCAAGGATTATGTAGACAGAGGGGCTGAAGAGAGGGTTGGAGGGTTTTGTGTGGTGGTACGTGCCTGTCCATACAGCTGGGTGGAATGCAGAGGCAGGGAGGCTCCAGCTGGCCTGGGCCTGCGGCTTGTTGTGAGGTGTGCAGTGTTCTTTCCCGCTCCTCTGCTTGTTGTGAGGTGTGCAGTGTTCTTTCCCGCTCCTCTGCTTGTTGTGAGGTGTGCAGTGTTCCTTCCCTCTCCTCTGCTTGTTGTGAGGTGTGCAGTGTTCCTTCCCTCTCCTCTGCTTGTTGTGAGGTGTGCAGTGTTCCTTCCCTCTCCTCTGCTTGTTGTGAGGTGTGCAGTGTTCTTTCCCGCTCCTCTGCTTGTTGTGAGGTGTGCAGTGTTCTTTCCCGCTCCTCTGCTTGTTGTGAGGTGTGCAGTGTTCCTTCCCTCTCCTCTGCTTGTTGTGAGGTGTGCAGTGTTCTTTCCCGCTCCTCTGCTTGTTGTGAGGTGTGCAGTGTTCTTTCCCGCTCCTCTGCTTGTTGTGAGGTGTGCAGTGTTCTTTCCCTCTCCTCTGCTTGTTGTGAGGTGTGCAGTGTTCCTTCCCTCTCCTCTGCTTGTTGTGAGGTGTGCAGTGTTCCTTCCCTCTCCTCTGCTTGTTGTGAGGTGTGCAGTGTTCCTTCCCGCTCCTCTGCTTGTTGTGAGGTGTGCAGTGTTCCTTCCCTCTCCTCTGCTTGTTGTGAGGTGTGCAGTGTTCCTTCCCTCTCCTCTGCTTGTTGTGAGGTGTGCAGTGTTCCTTCCCTCTCCTCTGCTTGTTGTGAGGTGTGCAGTGTTCTTTCCCGCTCCTCTGCTTGTTGTGAGGTGTGCAGTGTTCTTTCCCTCTCCTCTGCTTGTTGTGAGGTGTGCAGTGTTCCTTCCCTCTCCTCTGCTTGTTGTGAGGTGTGCAGTGTTCTTTCCCTCTCCTCTGCTTGTTGTGAGGTGTGCAGTGTTTTTTCCTGCTCCTCTGCTTGTTGTGAGGTGTGCAGTGTTCCTTCCCGCTCCTCTGCTTGTTGTGAGGTGTGCAGTGTTCCTTCCCTCTCCTCTGCTTGTTGTGAGGTGTGCAGTGTTCCTTCCCTCTCCTCTGCTTGTTGTGAGGTGTGCAGTGTTCCTTCCCTCTCCTCTGCTTGTTGTGAGGTGTGCAGTGTTCCTTCCCTCTCCTCTGCTTGTTGTGAGGTGTGCAGTGTTCTTTCCCTCTCCTCTGCTTGTTGTGAGGTGTGCAGTGTTTTTTCCTGCTCCTCTGCTTGTTGTGAGGTGTGCAGTGTTCCTTCCCGCTCCTCTGCTTGTTGTGAGGTGTGCAGTGTTCTTTCCCGCTCCTCTGCTTGTTGTGAAGTGTGCAGTGTTCCTTCCCTCTCCTCTGCTTGTTGTGAGGTGTGCAGTGTTCCTTCCCGCTCCTCTGCTTGTTGTGAGGTGTGCAGTGTTCTTTCCCGCTCCTTGCTTGTTGTGAGGTGTGCAGTGTTCCTTCCCTCTCCTCTGCTTGTTGTGAGGTGTGCAGTGTTCCTTCCCTCTCCTCTGCTTGTTGTGAGGTGTGCAGTGTTCCTTCCTGCTCCTCTGCTTGTTGTGAGGTGTGCAGTGTTCCTTCCCTCTCCTCTGCTTGTTGTGAGGTGTGCAGTGTTCCTTCCCTCTCCTCTGCTTGTTGTGAGGTGTGCAGTGTTCCTTCCCTCTCCTCTGCTTGTTGTGAGGTGTGCAGTGTTCCTTCCCGCTCCTCTGCTTGTTGTGAGGTGTGCAGTGTTCCTTCCCTCTCCTCTGCTTGTTGTGAGGTGTGCAGTGTTCCTTCCCTCTCCTCTGCTTGTTGTGAGGTGTGCAGTGTTCCTTCCCTCTCCTCTGCTTGTTGTGAGGTGTGCAGTGTTCCTTCCCTCTCCTCTGCTTGTTGTGAGGTGTGCACTGTTCCTTCCCTCTCCTCTGCTTGTTGTGAGGTGTGCAGTGTTCCTTCCCGCTCCTCTGCTTGTTGTGAGGTGTGTAGTGTTCTTTCCCGCTCCTCTGCTTGTTGTGAGGTGTGTAGTGTTCTTTCCCTCTCCTCTACTTGTTGTGAGGTGTGCACTGTTCCTTCCCTCTCCTCTGATTGTTGTGTGGTGTGCAGTGTTCTTTCCCTCTCCTCTGCTTGTTGTGAGGTGTGCAGTGTTCCTTCCCTCTCCTCTGCTTGTTGTGAGGTGTGCAGTGTTCTTTCCTTCTCCTCTGCTTGTTGTGAGGTGTGCAGTGTTCCTTCCCGCTCCTCTGCTTGTTGTGAGGTGTGCAGTGTTCCTTCCCTCTCCTCTGCTTGTTGTGAGGTGTGCAGTGTTCCTTCCCGCTCCTCTGCTTGTTGTGAGGTGTGCAGTGTTCTTTCCCTCTCCTCTGCTTGTTGTGAGGTGTGCAGTGTTCCTTCCCTCTCCTCTGCTTGTTGTGAGGTGTGCAGTGTTCCTTCCCTCTCCTCTGCTTGTTGTGAGGTGTGT
This sequence comes from Megascapheus bottae, assembly GCA_024803745.1. Taxonomy (NCBI): domain Eukaryota; kingdom Metazoa; phylum Chordata; class Mammalia; order Rodentia; family Geomyidae; genus Megascapheus; species Megascapheus bottae. The sequence continues at coordinate 1,742,097 of JANJXV010000114.1, forward strand.
AGTGTTCTCTCCCTCTCCTCTGCTTGTTGTGAGGTGTGCAGTGTTCCTTCCCTCTCCTCTGCTTGTTGTGAGGTGTGCAGTTTTCCTTCCCTCTCCTCTGCTTGTTGTGAGGTGTGCAGTGTTCTTTCCCTCTCCTCTGCTTGTTGTGAGGTGTGCAGTGTTCCTTCCCGCTCCTGTGCCTGTTGTGAGGTGTGCAGTGTTCCTTCCCTCTCCTCTGCTTGTTGTGAGGTGTGCAGTGTTCTCTCCCTCTCGTCTGCTTGTTGTGAGGTGTGCAGTGTTCCTTCCCTCTCCTCTGCTTGTTGTGAGGTGTGCAGTGTTCTTTCCCTCTCCTCTGCTTGTTGTGAGGTGTGCAGTGTTTTTTCCTGCTCCTCTGCTTGTTGTGAGGTGTGCAGTGTTCCTTCCCTCTCCTCTGCTTGTTGTGAGGTGTGCAGTGTTCTTTCCCTCTCCTCTGCTTGTTGTGAGGTGTGCAGTGTTCTTTCCCTCTCCTCTGCTTGTTGTGAGGTGTGCAGTGTTCCTTCCCTCTCCTCTGCTTGTTGTGAGGTGTGCAGTGTTCTTTCCCTCTCCTCTGCTTGTTGTGAGGTGTGCAGTGTTCTTTCCCTCTCCTCTGCTTGTTGTGAGGTGTGCAGTGTTCCTTCCCTCTCCTCTGCTTGTTGTGAGGTGTGCAGTGTTCCTTCCCGCTCCTCTGCTTGTTGTGAGGTGTGCAGTGTTCCTTCCCTCTCCTCTGCTTGTTGTGAGGTGTGCAGTGTTCCTTCCCTCTCCTCTGCTTGTTGTGAGGTGTGCAGTGTTCCTTCCCTCTCCTCTGCTTGTTGTGAGGTGTGTAGTGTTCTTCCCTCTCCTCTGCTTGTTGTGAGGTGTGCAGTGTTTTTTCCTGCTCCTCTGCTTGTTGTGAGGTGTGTAGTGTTCTTTCCCTCTCCTCTGCTTGTTGTGAGGTGTGCAGTGTTTTTTCCTGCTCCTCTGCTTGTTGTGAGGTGTGTAGTGTTCTTTCCATCTGTTCTGCTTGTTGTGAGGTGTGTAGTTTTTTTTTCCCTCCCCTCTGCTTGTTGTGAGGTGTACAGTGTTCTTTCTCTCTCCTCTGCAGTGCTGGCTACTGGTTGTAGATTGCTTCAGCTTATATGTCTCCTGGAAGATCTTTATTTTTCCACTGGTTTTTAATTATTTTATTGGATATAGTCACTTTAAAAAAATTGTCATTATAATAAAAGGTGACAGAGGGATTACGGGCACTTAAGTGAGATAATGAGCACATTTTGTTTAGGCCAGTGTCACCCCTTCCCTCACTCTTCCCTGGTTTTTCCTCCCGTCCCCAACCCGTTTGTCTAGTTCACTTTCAGCACAGTGTCCAGTGAGCAGCCCTGCTCGTCCTTTGTCCTCCACTTCTGTGTGTTGTTATTTTCTTTATGAGTAGAAATAAAATTGTGCCATATTGCACGGACTTTTAGCACTTCTGCTGAGAGGTCTGGGATAATTCTGATGTTTGCCTGTTGAGTTTTTTTCTCTTACAGATCAATATTCTTTATTCTTTCGTCATGCCATTTTTTATCATTATGTAGTATAGAACAGTTCTTTTCTGGGGTTCTAAATTCCTCTTGTTCTCAGAGGTACATTTATTTCCAAGATTTTAGGAAAATTTTCTACTATAAGTTTAGTGAGTGGATTTTCTATGCCTTCAACTATTCTACCCCAGGAGTTTTAGATTTCTTAATTGTGCTGTGAAGTTCTTTAAAGTTGTTCTTTAAGGTTTTTTGTTTTATTGCTCAGTGTAGTATTTCCTTATTGTTGTTTTTAGTTTTTAATATTCTTTCTTCTTATTGGGCTGGACTACTAGTGATGGTTTTTTCAACTGTACTTCTTGCGTTCTTGAGCCTTTTTGGTTCCTAACATCTGTGTCTGTTTTTTCACCAGAGTCTTAGTTTTCCTTGCTGCATTTGTTATTTATGCCGCCTGTCTTCTGGTCCACATGTTGAGTTGATCTGCTTACTTCATTCAACTGTTCATTTATAAAAGTAAACTTGTGAATTCTTTGTCTGCATTTCATTACTTGCAGTGTCTTTGGATCTATTTATTGGAGAGCTTTAAGCTTTTGGAGGAGCCATGCTATCTTTTCTAACTGAGTTTTTACTTAGGGTTTGTGCATCTGTTAGATTGGATATCATTTCACTACTGTGCAAAATAAAACAGTTCAAAAACAAACCCATTTTTTAGATGCAGCAAGAACCAATTACTTCCAATCTTCCAATAAAGCTAAAAAAGAAAGGAGCTAGGATACTTATAGGATGAAGTAGGAGTACAAAAAAATGTTAAAGGTTAAGGTGATTAGTATACTATATTTAAAAAGGGAAGAGGTCCAGGCATCAGTGCCTCACACCTGTACTCTACCTGGGAGAGCAACTAGAACCTGAATTCAAGCTCCACATCTACCATAAAAAAAAGGGAGTAGGGCTGGGAGTTTGGCCTAGTGGTGGAGTGCTTGCCTAGCATGCACGAAGACCTGGTTCAATTCCTTAGTACCACATACATAGAAAAAAGCCAGAAGTGGTGCTGTGGCTCAAGTGGTAGAGTTGTAGCTTTGAGAAAGCCCAAGGACAGTGCTCAGGCCCTGAGTTCCAGGCCCCTGGCCTGGCAAAAAAAAGGGGGGGGGAGCAGGATGAGAGAAAAGAAAGAGAAGGAAGATGTAATGTTATTGTTAGCAATAATGGGAAGGAATATACTAAGACATGCGCAAAGCAAAGAAGATAAAAACACATCAACAATAAAAGCTTTAACAATGAAGAAATGAGGAAAGAAAGCAGCAAAAAACAAAACAAAAACACATACACACCTACACACATACACACAAAAAAAAAAAGAAAGAAAGAAAACAAAAAATCCCATTTCTCCTTGTGGAAGAGGCACATAGAATTCCTGCTCTAGCAGTTTTTTGTTTCCCCCAGTCCTGGGACTTGAACTCAGGGACTGGGCACTGTCCTTGGACTTTCTCAAGGCTAGCACTCTACCACTTGAGCCACAGCAACACTTCTGGCTTTTCTATGTATGTGGTACTGAGGAATCGAACCCTGGCCTTCGTGTGTGTTGGGCAAGCACTCCACCACTGGGCCACGCTCCCGGCCCTCTAGCACTTTTTGTCTCATTTGGGAATTTAGCTAAGTGACAGCCCTCACCCTCACCAGCACTTGTAAGCCCCACAGTCTGATGTACGACAGCACCACAGACAGAAAAGGCTGTTTCAGGCTGGGCCAATAGCTGTTCCTCTCTAGTCTCCATGTAGCCAGCCTCGCAGCCCCCCACACTCCACTCAGCTGGTGTCAGATCCTACCCAGGCTCTGGGGAGGCGGGGTGCCCTGGCCCCTGTTACTCTCCGTGCTTGGCTCTGGCCTCCAGCCCACTTGTTCCACAGCCTTTTCTCCCTCTGTGTGCATGAGGCCACGTGCTGAGCACGGGGCTTCTGTGCTCAGGGAGTTCTGGTCCATTCATTTGGGTTTCTGTCCCGTTTAGTGTCTCAACCCACACAGATTCTCAGGGTGGTTGTTGGCTTCCTTCCTGGGTTTGGAGAGGTAACGTATAGGGTCTTCCCGCCTTGGCTGAGACGTGGTTATAACTTCTATAGTCAGTAGGGCTGCAGAGCTTAGGAGTATCTGAACTTTCATGTCAGCTACAGGCAGTCAAATGAGGAGATATCCCATGCCTGTGTGGCACACACACATGTCCACCCCCTGTCTTCTCCAGGAGACTGGAGCTTCAGATAGGGTGCTGGTCTGGCTTCCAGCTTCTCTGTGTGTGCACGTTTGTGTTTCCACAAATCTCACCAAATTCTCAGGATCTTTGGCCTTAAAGATCAAACAATCTGCCTGTCTGGGATCTCCGGGACGAAACTTTGGAGACTGTTCTAATGGGATGGTGTCTGGTTTGTAGATAACCTCATATGATTTTGGATGCTGCTGTAGCTGAGAAACAAGGCCTCTAGTTAATTGGCCTTCCAGCTGAGCACTGGCAGCCGTGGCATCCGAGTGCCAGAAGTGCTCCATGGTCTTGCGCTTTTGGCCTTTCTGTGTTTGAACTCAGGGCCTGGTGCTCTGCCATTAGAAGCCACAGCTCCACTCTTCTGGTTTTCTGGTGGTTCATTGGACTTTCCGGCCCAGGCTGGCTTTGAACTGCAATCCTCACATCTCGGCCTTCTGAGTAGCTTGGATCACAAGCATTAGTCCCTGGTGCCCAGCTGGCTTTCGCCTTTCTCACTGATTTTTATGCCGCTGTGTTGGTACTGGTGCCAGGCAGGTGACCGTAACACTGGAAACCCTTGTTCTTAGACTCTGTCATGGAGGGGAGTATCCTTCAGCTGCCCAGCTGTCCCAGAGCTCTTCATAGGAGATGGTGAACGTGCAGGACTGAGAGTCAAGTTCAAAGGCTAGTTGATGATGTGAGCTTGAGTCAGAAAGGTCCTTAAAAATCACCCAAGCCCTTCCATGACCCATAATGGAGGTACATAATTGTGTTCATACATACAGCTCTACTGGAAGTCCTTATTATTCTTACCATGGTTGTGGCTTTTTTCTTTTTTTGTGCCCATCCTGGAGCTGGGGTGCTGCTCGTGAGCGTTTTTTGCTAAAGGCTAGCACTCTATCACTTGAACTCCAGCTCTAGTTCTTGTGGACTTTTCTGCCTGGGCTGGCTTGGCTTTGAAGCGTAATCCTCAGATCTTAGGCTCTTGAGTAGTTAGGATCATAAGCATGAGCCATTGGCACCTGGCTTTAAATTTTTTTAACTTAAAAAGAGAGACTTAAAAAAATATGTGTGGGATGGGGCCAGGAGTTTGGCCTAGTGGTTAAAGTGCTTGCCTAGCATGCATGAAGACCCGGGTTCAATTCCTCGGTACCACATACATAGAAAAAAGCCAGAAGTGGTGCTGAGGCTCAAGTGGTAGAGCTCTAGCCTTGAGAAAGTCCACGGACAGTGCTCAGGCCCTGAGCTCAAGCCCAGGACTGGAAAAAAAAAAAAAGAACAAACAAACAAAGATATGTGTGGGGCCGGACGTAGTAGCTCACGCCTGTCATCCTCGCTACTCAGGAGGCTGAGATCTGAGGATCAAGGTTCAAAGCCAGCCTGATCACTAAAGAATGTGAGACTCTTCTCTCCGATTAACCACTAGAAAACGGGAAGTGGGGCTTGGCTCAAGGGTAGGGTGGTAGCCTTGAGCTGAAGAGCTCAGGGACAGTGCCCAGGCCAAGTTCAAGCCTCCTGACCCCCGACCCAAAAAATATGTGTGGGTAAATTTAAGTCTCTTGTGTATGTGGTAGCTTCTGCTATTTTGCACTATATCATTGAATGCAGATTATTAAATTTTTATTACTGTAAGTTTTAAAAATTATTTTAAAATATTTTATTATATGTTACTTTTTTATTACCTTAAGTTTTTAATTACCTCCAGTCTTATGGCCACATAATTTACAAATTATTATCCCTGTCACATTAGCACTTTTATTTATTTTTCTCCTTCCCACCCCCCCCACAGACGTGAGCATTTTTCGCACACTCTCATTGCCGCCATGTTAGAGGACCCGCCCAGAAGCCAGGCGTCCCCATTTCCAAGTCTGTTTTGTGTGTAAGGGAATGACCCTATTTACCCATTCTTGTATCAGGTGTTATTAAGAATGCCTGATGTGTTTCTGTACCTAGAGAGTAAATGGGAAAAATTGACAGTAAATAAACCAAAAAAGGGGAAAACAGTTGGGGAGGATGGGGTATGGTGAGGACTGTAGTGAGGATCAGGAGTGCTGTGGGGAGGAGTGTCTCGGGCAGCCCTGGACCTGGAGGAGACTCCTGTCTAGGTGCAGCCCTCTGCAGGCTCCCTGCCTCCTAGGTGAGCCCTGGCTCTGTCACCCAGGCAGGAGCTCTGCGCTGGTGCCCGCCTCTTTGGGGTTTTTTTGCCAGTCCTGGGTCTTGAACTCAGGGCCTGAGCACTGGCCTTGGGTTTTCCTTCTTTCTTTTTTTTTCCTCTTTTAAAACTCTGGTGGATTTTATTAGAATGATCTTATGTTGTTCATCTTAGATGGATATTCTTCTGTTAGGATATCAGTCTATCCTTGGGCTTTCTCAAGGCTGGACCTCTACCGCTTGAGCCACAGCACCATGGGTGGCTTTTCTCTGTATGTGGTGCTGAGGAATGGAACCCAGGTCTTCGTGCACGCCAGGCAAGCACTGCACCACTAGGCCAAACTTACAGCCCTGGTTCCTGCCTCTTGTGCCAGCCTCTTGCTGGTCATGCACAAGTGACCAGTGTGTGGATTAGACCAGGCTGGCCTGCGGGGCTGGAGATCGAGGCTGGAGACTGACTGGGGCTGGTGACTGACCGGGGCTGGTGACTGGGGCTGGCGACAGGGGCTGCTGGCCTGCAGGGCTGGTGACCGGGGGTGGCCCCATGGCTGGGACAGTTGTTCCTCCACCTGTTCCCTAGAGCGTCGGAGTCAGGTCTCACCCTTGCCGTGTTTTGTCACAGATGTGGACATACCTTGCCTGATTTTATTAAGGGTTCTTTTGCTTATTTTCAACAGGAATCACTAGATTTGATCTACTTGGAGACTTTGGAAGGTTTAATTGGCTGGGAAACTTCTATATTGTATTATCCTACAATTTACTCTTTGCCATTGTTACGACGTTGTGCCTGGTCAGAAAATTCACCTCTGCTGTGCGAGAAGAGCTCCTCAAGGCCCTAGGTAAACAACCCATGCCTCCTGGATGCTTCCATGTCTGCCAGGGATGATTTTGATGTTTCAGTTCATTTTATGTCTATTCAGCTTCTGAGTCTGCACATCTGTGGAGTTTAAATTCTTGACTCACCATTTGTGATTCACTTGTGATTTGTGCAGTCCTGGGTTCTCAGGAGGATCGGGGGGGGGGGTGGTTGGGGCCCTGGGGCCCTGGGGCCCGGCCGCTGAGAGCCGGGGCCTGTGCAGTGTGGACTTACCCAAGAGCCCCTCCTTCCTTGTGGAAAGGCAGGGGATTGGCATTGTGAACTTCGGCTTTTTGATTTGTTTTGTTTTCAATAGTACCTTTTCCTATCTTTTAGCTAAAGTGTTTCAGTTTTGAGGCTGGTTCAAAAACAAGTGTCCTGTTCTCTTTGAAAAGCCAAGTAATTCAGGATGAAAAGTTAGCTTGACAGGAAAGAGGGGATTCATTTTGATGTTCTCTGATTCATGAGCATGGTGATGATGTAACAAGCTCGTGTAAGCTAGTGTTTTTCATGTTTATTTCCACATTAATGCTGACAATATTTCAGATTTTAATCTTTAAAACTAGCCAGATAATGTACACTGTTCCAGGCTTGAGGTATGTGATTTTATGACAAAATGGGAAGGGCAGTGGTTTATTGTCAAAAATTACACAGAATCCTAACACCACTTGCATGTTTACACACCCCTTCCACAGTGGCTTTAGCCAATCCAAAGCTAACATGGGCCCGATCGTCAGGTAACGTCAAGTATATGGGCAGCAGTTAAGCTTCTCATATTGCCGGCCTTCCCAGTCTTGATGTTTGAGGGAGGGCCTTTGGGAGGGAAAATTTTTCTATTATTGATCTTTGTCTATCTTACTTTGAGGGGATGGTGGATGGAAATGATGACCTGAAAGGAAAAAAACCACATTTTATTTAAGCAAAGCACCAGATAATTTGTGAATATTTTTATTTTGCGGGGAAAGGGGGAGTCATGGAGCTTGAACTCAGCCTGGGTGCAGTCCCTGAGCTCTACAGCTCAGGGCTATGGCCCTATCCCTGGCCTGGGCGCTGTCCCTGAGCCCTTCAGCTCAAGGCTACTGCCCTACCCTTGAGCCAAACCCCACTTCCCATTTTCTAGAGGTTAATTGTAGGTAAGAGTCTCAGGTCCTTTTGTGCCCGGGCTGGCTTTGAACCTTGATCCTCAGATCTCAGCCTCCTGAGTAGCTAGGATGACAGGTGTGGGCCACCGCACCCAGATTAATTTGTGAAATTTTGTACGTATGTTTTATGATGCAGGCCAAATTGAAACCTTTCACTCAAATGTCTACAGTTAAGCCTTAATTTTCAAGCCTGTTACAATGGCAGTAAGACTAGATAGCATGATTTTAAATCAGTTCCCACTAGCCAACTACCAACTCACACACCTGTAAGTGAATTGCATGGTCCAGATATACCTAGAGGTTTGCTTTGGAACCCTCTAGTAAAGTAATAAGTATTACCTCACTTGAGGTAAAGGTCTTACGTGCTGCGTTAGTTTGGGCCATGAAAAGCAGTGTTGTTATCGAGTTATGGACAACTTGCTGGGCACTGGTGGTGCACGTCTGTAATTACTGTTATTCAGGAAGCTAAGAGGGAGAATCATGGTTTCAGGACAGGCTGGGAAAAGGGTTCTGAGAGCCCATTTCACCTGGGATCTGGATGTATGCCAGTCATCCCAGCTACACAGGAAGCTAAGATTGGGAGAATTGCTGGTCTAGTCCAATTCAAGCAAAAAAGTTCCAGAAGCCCCTTGTCAACAGAAGAGGACGGACATGGTGGCGTGTGCCTGCCATCCTAGAGATGGTGGCGTGTGCCTGCCATCCCAGAGATGGTGGCGTGTGCAAGGTCAAGGAGGAGAGTGCACCTCAAAAATCACCGGAGAGAGCCAGGCGCTGATGCTTCATGTCTGTAACCCTAGGTACTGCGGCTGAGGTCTGTAGCATGCAGTTCAGAAATAGCCCAGACAGGAAAACCACCAGAAAGCTAGAGGTGGATCTGCAGCTCAAGTGGTAAAGGGTTCGTCTGAAAAGAGCCTGGGGTGGTGCCCAGGCCCTGAGCTCAAGCCCTTGGACAGATCAATCAGTCAGTCAATCATAGGAAAAAGGGTAGGACACATGCTAAAGGGTGCCTGCCCTGGGTTCAAACCATTGCATGATACTCAGGAGGAAAAGCTGTAAACCATATGGTAGGCTTTTTTTTTCTTTTTTCTTTTTCCCAGTCCTGGGGCTTGAACTCAGGGCCTGAGCACTGTCTTTGGGCTTTCTCAAGGCTAGAGCTCTACTGTTTGAGCCATAGCACCACTTCCGGCTTTTTCTGTGTATGTGGTGCTGAGGAATTGAGCCTGGGTCTTGGTGCATGCGAGGTGAGTACTCTACCACTAGGCCAGACTCCTGGTCACTTTTTTTATTTTAATTGGCAAATTGGGTCAAAGGATGTGGAATCTTCCCTAGGAAGGCTAGAGGCTGGTGGAAAGCTCTTAGGTTCCCATGACTTGCAACCTAAAACACAGTGAGATGGAAAGACTTCATTTGGCTACCCTCCACCGTTTCTTATTTAGAGGGTGATATTTACCATTCCCTGCGATGTTAGTCTAGTCTGCAATATTCAGCACAGTGAAATGTTACCCTCACGTACTCAGCACCTGTGTCATAGCTGATTTGGCCTCCGTACAGCCAGTCGGTGCCCACAGGCTGCTCAAGTAGACGAAACTTGAATCATTGTTACGAAGTCCTGCAGCCAGTCGAATGTTCTTACATTCAGATTGTTCAGCACCTCAAACCCAGTGGCTTTGCCATAGTTCCAGTGGCTACCGGCAGCCATTTACTAATTCGAAGCTGAGGTCGCCAGGTAGCCTGCGTTGGCTATTGGGTCAAAGAAACGGGAGCCCAGCCTAGGCTGAGGCGAAGCTGCTGACGCACTCTTGGCGTCTCATGGCTGGGAAGCAGAAGGTCACGGAGCCAGAACGACTGCAGCCGTTTCAGATGTCCAGCCTGTGTTTTTAATCATTTTCCAAAGCACAGGTGGTCAGAGTCGTCGTTCTGAAATGTTCAGTGCAGAGAAAACTCCCTAGGTTCACATGACTCAGCGCCTCAAACTGAGTGACCGAGTCACAGCTCATGCAGCCACTAGAAACCTTCCAGGATTTACAAGCACATACCGTCAGTCGCTGTCCCAAGGCCTGTGGGGTACGGGAACCTGAGTCCTTGAGCTGAAGCTCCCAGGCCGTGCAGAACTCCTCGCTTCACACTGTTCAGCACCTCAGTCACGATGGCTTTGCCAGAGTCTAAGGACCTGCGTAACCCTTTAGATGTTAGGCTCTGCCGTTGCTTGGTGGTGTGCACTGGGAAATTGGGTCACAGAATCTAGAATCTTCCCTAGGAACTACTAGAGCCTCACACTCCGTGAGCTAGCAAGACTGTGCAGCACAGTCAGCATTTTCAAGGTGAGAATCTGGTATTTCCAGCCACATGCCACGTGTCTGTAGGCAGAGAAAACCATGTCCTGGTTCTGAAATGTTGAATGCAGTGAACTGTCCTAAGGTTCGCCTGACTGCGTCAGAGTTGATGCGGCCATCATAAACCTTTGAGGAACTAGAAGCCGATGTGGCCGGTCCCTGTCCACAGGCTCTTGGACAGAGGATACCTGAGTTCTTGATCTGGAAGCTTGCACCCAATCCAGAGCTCTGAGGTTCACTTTGTTCCGCCTTCACTCCCAGCGGCCTTTTCAGTGTTCATTCACTAGTAAGAATCTGCTATTGGCACCACGACACGGCACGAATCCAAGCATATCTGCCCTGGGTTCAGGTCCCTGGACAGTGCATTTTGGAGTGGATGACCAGCCGGGAAGGAGGGGCGGTCAAGGAAGATGCTGCCCGCTGCTCTGTGGTGTGGTGTGGTGTGTGGTGTTGTGTTGTGTTGTGTGTGGTGTGGTAGAGGTGGAGGTGGAGGTTCTGTCCTCCACTCTGTGATCTGGTGGATATGGAGCATGGCTCCCTGCCTGGCAGCTGTCTTCATAGGAGTCTGGTGGCTGCCGTGGAGAGGCGGGTTCCATCCTGAAGGCCGTTGACCTGCACCCCCTCCCTATCAGCTGTGTGTCCTCTTCGTCACGGTTCTGGGTCGGCCGGCCCTGGGCCTCCACTCAGCAGTGTGGCACTCACCATCCCACTTTCCTGCAGGGCTTCATAAACTGCACCTATCCCACACCTCCCGGGACCCGGAGACCACCAAGCCTTCTGCCAACGGGCATCAGAAAGCGCTTTGAAGCCGGCTGCTCTGCAAGTCGCTTCGGAGGCTGCGAGCCCAGCGCGTCCTGCAGAGTCTGGGGCTGCTGAGAAGTTGGCGACCGCTGAGCTTCCTTGTGGGTTGGTGTTTGTCTGGACAGACCTCGTGGTCTCCACTTCCACTCCAGATCCTGAGGGACTGGAGAAGCATGCTGCACTGTGAGGCGTCAGGAGCACAGGCCTGGAGCCTCGCGGTGGGGGCCGCGGCGAGGCTGCGCCACAGCGAGCTGCTTCCCCACGGACTGCCTGGACAGGTCAGTACCGCAGTGGAGCTGAGCGGATAGAAAGTGCATTTCTTATTTCCTTAGAAAAACAAAAGCAGAGTTTTAGAAGAGTCACTGGACTTTGAGCCACGCTAAAAATACGACTCACTTAAGAGCAGAGTCTTGGTGGAGCGCGGAAGAGGAAGGCCTGGGGCCAGGGAGGGAGCCAGGGCTCAGTGCCTGTCGCTCCTCGCTGTCGCCTTCCAGGCTGTGTGGACACACTCACTTGGTGAAAGCGCTTGCTGCCCTCGGCCTGCTGGGGGAAGGCGGGCTGGCAGCAGGCAGTTTCTCGTCGTCAGGCTGCCCACCCGCCTGCCAGCCAGGGCGCTGGAGAGGCCAGGTGCCTCCGAGCGCCTGAGGGCCCGGCCTCGGTCACCAGCCAGCGCGCAGCATGGAGTAGACACCTTCACCACCACCACCACCACTGCCGAGGGGAAAGGGTTTTATTTTCAGGGGCTGAGACACTTATGGAAACAGCCTGTACCAATCTGACATGAAATTTTAGGAGCAAAATAAGAAAAAGACGACTTCTCAGCTCTACTGAGTATACCTCTCCTTATTTCTTTGTACCTTTGCTTTTCCTTCTGGGCTTCTTTTTAAAATGCAGCTCATTTTAAGTAAACATTCATGTTCTGGTTCTAAGCGACACCTGCCCCCCGGTGACATGTAGGATTTTTTCATCTCTGATCTGCCTATCTGGAATCCCTGCAGTTGTCATGAGTGGAATGGGCAGATGTCTGATGCCAGTTTGTTATGCCTGCTTTAGCGGTAACTGCCAGCAGACGGGCCACGAGGAGAAAGCAGCTCAGGAGTAAACCAAGTCACCTTTCACTTACACCACGTGAGCTCAGGACACATCCCCAGAAATGACTCCTGAGTGTGTGTTTGTGGTCTGGAAATTTTTAGTAAAACATTAAACTTCTCAACATCGATTTCAACTTTTCTGTTCATTTTAACATTCCTTTGTATGCAAGGGCTGAGGCCAGCCTTGGGCCAAGCTCAGTAAGATGAGTGACAGCGCTGTGGCAGTGCCTGGGGGACGTGGAGAGAGGTGGGCTCGGGCCCTGGCAGGCCGCTCCTGGGGCCAAGCGCTTGGGGCCCTGTTCCTATTACAGTGGTATGTTCCAGAAAGAGAAAGTATCTAGGCCCTGGCAGACAGACAGACAGAGACAGACAGACAGACAGACAGACAGACAGCCCTGCCCTCCACATGCTCAGTCAGTTGTGGAGCCGCTGTTTTTATTCCCCATCCAGCAAGGCACAGTGACTCCCCTTGCCTCAGTTGTCATCTTCAGGGCGGCAATTCTGCAAGTTTGGAGTTGACCGAGGGGACTTAGTTCTTACCATTATTTCTTCAGTATTTATTTTACAGTAACAGATTTTGTAGATTTATAACGTTTCTATTGATTTTGATGGACTTTCTAGGATATTTCTTCTATTTGTGTGTATTTAATATCTATGTATATTCTGTATAAAAACAGATTGGCTCTAAGTAGGAGACTGTGCCGTTGTGCTTGCGGACGCCAGTGGGTCCCTTAATCGTCAGGGCGGGGCGGGGATGAGATGGGAGCTTGTGCTGGAGGCGTTCCTGCATCCGCTTGCCCTGCCAGCCCCGTGCCCGCCGTTCCTGCAGCGTTAGGGATGGCCGGGCACCAGGCTGGTGTCGCAGGCTCCTCTGCGTTGACAGACCAGTGAGTGAGTACTTAAAGCACAGCATTGAAGACAGGCAGACTTATCACAGGGGTTTAAAAAGTATGACCATAAACACAATGCTGCTGACTTTTTAAACTTACAAAAACTGGAATGTTACTTTTAAAAATGTTTAGACCTGGATCCATTTTTGTTCATTGTTTTGTTTACAAATTGTGAGTCTTGGCTGTTACTATGAAATACTTTCAGTCTGCTTAAGTGTCTTAGAAATTAAAAGTTTTGCAAAAAAGTAACCATATATTTTATTTACAAGTACATCTTTATAAATGCCTGTTATTCTTAAGTAACATCATAGCTAAAACCAAAGGGTATTTAAAGGTTACATGCATATTCTGTGAAACACTATCTTTGTTATGGATTTACTGGTAGGTAACTTTCTTTACAACATAAATGCAACTTGGGTAAGAAAATACTTAGTCAAGCTATTTAGGTTATTCTCACATTTCTCCTTCTAGAAGGCTGAGTGTCTGCTCCTGCTTGTGATCTGCCCCCCCCCCCTCCCAGTTCTGCCAGATCAGCGCTGTTGGTCACCCAGTGTGCCCGGCCGGTGCCACCACGATCAGAAGGGCAGCTCTTCAGCAGTTCAGCTCACACACATGCGCAAATACTAGACAGTTATTACTTTAAAAGACTAGATACAAATGACATCATTTACTTCTACTTGGACATAAACTTTAGTTTGAGAATCATAACCTTGGAATCTTGTTTGTAGAAAATCCTTTTTTCTTTTTTGGTTTTGAACACTGTTCAGGTAGAATTCATTGCTACAAATACCACTGAAGCAAAAGGGGTGTGTGTGTGTGAGAGAGAGACAGACAGAGAGACAGAGACAGACACTGCAAGAAGTGTAACTAAAATTAGCAGGAATGAGGATTCTAATGCTTCCGAGCCGGGCACCTGGACCCTGTGTCTTACAGCACTTCCGGGTCCTGAGCCCCTCTCCTCCCCCACCTTCCCCTTGCCAGTCTCCCCCCACCCCCTTTGCCTTTCCGCTCTCATTACATTGCCTTGTCCACTTCACGCGGGTGCTGAACCGTTTCGTCTGTGTCCTTCCTCTTGCACATTTCCCCTTTCCACTAAAGTCTGCGTCCCAGAAATGGGACACTGTTCCTAAGCTCTGTTGCCTTTGAGCTTGGTACCATTCCACTTGTCAGTTCTTCCCTCCCCTCCATCGTGAGGCTTGGACCGAGGCCTGGATACTGTTCCAAAGCTCTGTTACTCAAGGCTAGTACTCTGCCACTTTGAGCCGCATCGACACTTCTGGCTTTCTGGTGGTGAACTGGAGGTAAGAACCTCAGTCCTCAGTGCTCAGCCTCCTGTGTAGCTGGGATTACAGGTGTGAGCCGCTGCTGCCCCGCCCCCATCTCAATTCTTGCTCCTCCTCACTGAACTATTGGAGTTCTACTCAGGAAGTTACTGTGTATGCAGTACTGGGGGAACAGTGATTTTAGTGCACAGACTACTGGTGGTTCTTATCTGTGGCTATAGCAGACAGGCTGGTGTCCTTAAAATTACTGTTTTCTGGTGCTGATTTTAACTGAACTGGGTTTTTGTTTTGGGCCACGACATGTAAATAAAAGTATTAAAACAAATATTAGGACCAGAAGAGGCTGTAAGACTGTGTTAATAGAAATGTCTGGAACTTGAGTTGTGTTTCCATTTCGTAGTTGTTGGTTAGACATTGGCTATATTTTAAGTGATTAAACTTACGAAACTCACCTTTATTTTTATAGACTATGGATGCTAAAACTAGACAGGTTGGTTGTTAGGCATTCGATATGGGTACATTAACTCTGTTTATTAGCCAGGACTCCTGGTCACTGAAGAACAGATTGCAGTGCTGTCGTAGTGCAGACTTCGCTGGGTAGGCGGCTCCGCCCTCCCCACCCCCAGAAGCGTGACACCTCTCATTGAAGAACGGTCAACATGGAAGGATCCTCTTTTGGTAGCAGGAGCGGCAGAGGGGACAGGCATGGAAGGGGAAGCCGTCCCCCAGGGAGAACTCCTCGAGGGCCAGCAGGCAGGTGTGGTGGAACAGGTGGGCGCAGGACAGCAGGACGGTCTCTCGGGGCTGCCGGCTGCTGCTTCCTGGCAGGGCGGCTTGGAGGGAGAGGGGGGCCAGGCAGATGGAGCACTCGTAGATCTCCCGCCGCGTGGCCTGTGGCACAGGGCAGACACGGTGTGTGCCAGCACACAGAGGGCTGCTGAAACCAGGTGGTGGGTGCCGTTCACAGAACCCAAGTGCGTGCAGGCGCCGGGACGGGCCACCCGCTTTCCCAACTGCTCTCATGAACACCTCTTGACCTGCACACTGCTCCACCTGCGCGCACCTCCTCTTCCTGGTGGTGCCACCCCCCTACTCAGAGGAGGGTCTGCACCGCCATGCCCGCCCCCACCCCACAGCAGCCTCCACGTGGCTAGGACGACAGGCATGGCCCTGTGCCCAGCGACGGGCTGAGAAGGCCGGGATCTTGTGTTCAGCCTTGACCGGCGGCCCTCCTCACTGCCTCCTGAGCAGCTAGGATTATAGATGGGGACCGGGGCGCCCGGCTCGTCGTCTGTTAACTACAAAGCAGTTCTAACAACCTCATTTTCCTAGTTGGGTGATGCTAACTAGGTTTTCCTATGTCTTGGCTTCATGGCAGCTGATGGTTCAGGAGAGGGGCTGAGCCACGGGGAACTCAGGGACGTGTGGGCCTGTGTGTGCGCGCCTGTGTGCGTGTATTTTCCCCAGAACCAGACCATGTCACATGGAGGAGCCAGGTGCACCTTACCTAGGCTTGCTGCGAAGGCCCAGGCTGCCCACGGGCTCCCCACGGTGTGGTGTATATGGTGTGGTGTGGTGTATATGGTGTGGTGTATATGGTGTATATGGTGTGGTGTATATGGTGTATATGGTGTGGTGTATATGGTGTATATGATGTGGTGTATATGGAGTGGTGTATATGGTGTATATGGTGTGGTGTATATGGTGTATATGGTGTGGTGTATATGGTGTATATGATGTGGTGTATATGGTGTGGTGTGGTGTATATGGTGTATATGGTGTGGTGTATACGGTGTATATGGTGTGGTGTATATGGTGTGGTGTGGTGTATATGGTGTATATGGTGTATATGGTGTGGTGTATATGGTGTATATGGTGTGGTGTATATGGTGTATATGGTGTGGTGTATATGGTGTATATGATGTGGTGTATATGGAGTGGTGTATATGGTGTATATGGTGTGGTGTATATGGTGTATATGGTGTGGTGTATGTGGTGTGGTGTATATGGTGTATATGGTGTGGTGTATATGGTGTATATGATGTGGTGTATATGGTGTGGTGTGGTGTATATGGTGTATATGGTGTGGTGTATATGGTGTGGTGTGGTGTATATGGTGTATATGGTGTATATGGTGTGGTGTATATGGTGTGGTGTGGTGTATATGGTGTATATGGTGTGGTGTATATGGTGTATATGGTGTGGTGTATATGGTGTATATGGTGTGGTGTATGTGGTGTGGTGTATATGGTGTATATGGTGTGGTGTATATGGTGTATATGATGTGGTGTATATGGAGTGGTGTATATGGTGTATATGGAGTGGTGTATATGGTGTATATGGTGTGGTGTATATGGTGTATATGATGTGGTGTATATGGTGTGGTGTGGTGTATATGGTGTATATGGAGTGGTGTATATGGTGTATATGGAGTGGTGTATATGGTGTATATGGTGTGGTGTATATGGTGTGGTGTATATGATGTGGTGTATATGGTGTGGTGTGGTATGGTGTGTGTGTGTGTATATCTATCTATCTAGTGTGGCGTTGTGGCTGTGGTACCCACCAGCACTTGGATTTTCTCCCACTCCTCATCTGTCATCTCCTGGCCACACTTGCGGTCCAGCTGCTGAAGAACGCTGCGGTTGACGGCCAGGCAGTAGTCGATCTGGGAGAAGAGCTCGTCCAGGTTGGTGTCGTAGGAGCAGAGGATGCGCTGGCTGATTTCTGTGAACTGAGCACAGGAGAGGAGCACGCTGAGGGCGCCGAGCGTGCGGGGTAAGTCCCCGCCCCCACCAGTCTCGCACAGGTCACGGGGCCCGGCCCATCCCACGCTGAGCCAGTGCTGACATTTCCCCGGCTAGCCCAGCGTGTGATAACACACGTGACAGGGCTGCAGGTGAAAAACACAACTTTCTGTTCCTCTACCGTCTCCTAGGCGGGGGAGGCATTTGGGCTAAAGAGGCGAGGAGAGGATACGTTGTCATCTTGCGTGGCCAGTCCCTGGCATTCTCACCAGGTCCTGGGCACGCGGTACAGGGAGGGTCACATTTCCGCTTGCCTGCTATCCTCCCATTTTGGGTACAGACAGAACTATTTCAGGGTGATCATAGGAAGCGAGAAAGGAGCCTTCAGCTCCTGGCCTCGGGACAAATGCCCGACCTGGAAGGTCCCGGATGGCTGGCACATGGTCAGCCACGTGACCATCCAGCAGGAGCTGCCAGGATAAAGCAGAGTCCTGAGCCCCAGAGCCACAGCGAGTGTGTGAGCTACAGCTACACAGCGCACAGGTCACCAGGCAAGAGTGGCGTCCCCTCTGGCTTCATGCCAGTCTACCTGGTGGCCCTCAGCCTGCCTCTTCTCGCATGGTCTGGTGAGTGCCCTCAGCAGGGTCTGCCCTTCTCTACCTGCCTGCCCTTCATTCGGCTGGCATTCCGTTCTTGAAAAGGCGATTGTACTGTTAGTGAAATTCGCAGGCCTTCGATGGTGTGCGGGCTGAGTTAGGACGGTGATTTTGCCCAGGCCAAGTGGCACCGGCATCACCCCCTCCCAGAATGCGGCAACAAGTTGGCTGGGTATTGATGTCCTCAAAGGAGGGCCGTAGATTCGGGGAAGATTCCCTTTTGTAAGGCCCTCATAATTGATAGAATTCAGACTTCAGGTGAGAAACAGATCAGAAATGAGGACAAACCCACACTCCAAGGGGACGAACCGGGACTCTGTGCCTCTGGGTGGGGAGGAGCGGGCTTGTCTGTCTCGTTACTTCCAGGGCCAAAACTCAACAAACACATTTTTAACTTGTAAAGCTCAAAAATATTGGCTTGCTCATAAACATAGGGAAAAGCCTTCAGGAGGCGTTTGTGGTCTGTTTCTAGAAGTCAAATGACCAAGGCAGCTCCAGGTGTTTTTGAACACATGCACAGTTACGATGCAGACTGCGCAAAGCTCAGGTGCAGCGTGTGCTCGGCCCCTCTCCCCTGCACAAAAGCAGTTAGGAAAGAGCCTACGTGTGTTTAGTGACCACCATGGAAGTCAGCTCGAAGGCATTTCCTAAATGTGGCAACGATGAAACATTCCTGGACCATCACATTGTCATGTGCCGGGGCTCCTCGTTCTGATTCCTTTATTTCTTACATGGTCAATAACCTTTAGCAATTGAAAGAACGGCGCAAAAGGAAAAATCTGACTATGAGGTTCTAGGTTTTAAACTTAACAGTAAATATTGCGAAATCTCCATAAATAGTTGAAGTATGTTAAGCTTTCAGTTTTAAAGAGAATGGGTATCTCAATGTGTTTTCCCATTTTCATATTTCAGATATTTCCTGCATTTAGTAACTAGGAGTTCAGGCCGTCAGCATGTAAAGCATTTACTGATGATGCAAGCAGCATGCTGACTAAACATTAAAATGTATCAATACTAACAAATCACTGAGTAAGCTCTGTCTACTCTGGGGGGTCTTCAACGACCCATGTGGTGTCAGCAAATTGCTTCCTAATGTGTTGACTTAGGACCCTCAAAAGCAGAATGGAAACCTGGAATTCCCAGGGCATCAATGCATCAGTTGATAAGCTTTTACTGGTTTCATATCCCTCCAGTCTTGGTGCTTGGAGCCACTTTAAGTTAGCAACAGAATGTTTGCCATCTCTATGTGATAAAGGAAGTCAAAAGACTGAACAAACTTAAGGACCATTATGCTGTTTGGTGAGATGGAAATGAAAAGGGGAGCCAGGTCCCCAGCCAGGCTGGGGGGGTGGCGGGCAGTGCCCTAGCCAACCCCTGTTTGACAGATTGCTAACCTCACCTCTTAAACAATGGTGGGGACTGGGGGGGGGTGGAGATAACATAATGCATTTGAAAAGTTTTAATTGCAGCAATAAAAGACCATGCCTCAATTATATGACAGATGCTAGCAGAACTTCCAGATAAGGATCAAAGGCATGTAAGGACGGCCACTGCGGTCTAGCTGCGGAGCTTATGGTACACACACAGCCGGGGAGTTCTCACAACAGCCTCAGTGACCTTTCCAGGCCCTTTGATCCGAGTTCTCAGAACACGGATGTCTAGTAAGTGTAGCAGGCCTACTGTACTGGCCCACTCTCGGACAAAGGCCTTTTGGCCTGAATTTTAAGCCTCTTACTTACTAGGGTGCAAAACTCAACATCTGACCTTTTCAGTTGTAGTTAAAAGAACCTACATTGTAGCTCTATCACTTTGCGGTGGTTCAGTTTTGCTAGGAGTGTGGTGATATTTCAAAGCAGGGCAGCCTTGGCAAGAGAATTCTTAAAGAACAGGAGCTGCCTTGTAGAAATGGTTTGTAATTTACTTCACTCCCTCTCCCCTGAGCAGAAGGAAAAATGCAGTGCCACAGTTCTTCTCAAGCTAAAGAGACTGACTACAGAATAGGATGGCCTGGCCTAATCTGGAGTATTAAGACAGAAATAACCAGCCATGCCCTTCACCTACTGTGTCTGAAATGTTTATTAGATGCAGATGATCTGTAAGGTGATCTACGCCAGGGCTCAGGTACAGCAAACAAGATTTCTCCAATCCGCCAGCAGAGACTGGAATTTTTATAGAGCTAAGGCTGCACTGAAGGTAAATGTGCTTTAATGTTCTCAGAGGCTGTTCTTCTGCTATTAAGACATCGTTGTTTATTAAATGATTCTGACAGTCCATGGTATTTGGGGGTATGTAATAAATGATGTAGACAGTCCATGGTATTTGTTGTCTATGTATGTGTTGGTACAGGTCCTGGAACTCAGGGTCTTATACCTTCAGTTGGCTTTTTTGCTCATACATGGCACTTTAACATTTGAACCAGGCCTCTAGTCTGACATGTTGCTGGTTAAGTGGCGGTAAGAGTCGCTGGGACTTTTCTGCCCTGGCCAGCTTCAAACCCTGCTCTTCAGATATCAGCCTCTTAAGTAGCTAGGGTCACAGGGATGGGCTGCTGGCATGCATGTAGTTTATGGTATTTTGTTATTTAGTAAAAACCTTCATTTGGATGGTTTTTTTTTTTTTCCTCTTCCTAGACTTGAGCTCAGGGCCTGAGCACTGTCCTTGGGCTTTCTCAAGGCTAGAGCTCTACCAGTTGAGCCACAGCACCACTTCCGGCATTTTCTATGTATGTGGTACTGAAGAATCGAACCCAGGTCTTTGTGTTTGCTAAGCAAGCTCTCTACCACTAGGCCACACTCCCAGCCTACTGGGTAAAAAAAAAATTTAAAAAATAGTTAAAGTCATTGGTTGTCAATGACTATTGAAACCCCGAATTTCTCTCCAGGTTGCTTAGATTCTTAATGCCTTTCAACTACTGAGGTTCAGAACTGAATGGGCTGGTCCAGAAAAGAAGCCAGGTGCCTGTCCTGGTTTAACTGACTTGTGGAAGCTATGGACAAGTGCTTGCTCTCCCTTTAACTTTAGACTTGTTTTTTTTTTCTAACAACTGGTAATTTCAATTTTTAGATTAAATATAAGATGAATTTGCATTAGTTGAACATTCACTGCTGGGGGAAATGGAGATGCAGCCTAGGAATGGAGCTAGCAGTTTCACATGTCATGTCCAGATTTGAACAAACATAAAAATTTAGCACATCTCTTATTGTCAAATTACTCTACAGTTTGCTTTGTGAAGCTTCCAGTCTCGAAAATGTAAACATTAGATCTTTTAATAGTTCATCGATTTGACATTTGGTGCACAGTAGAACTGGGGGAGGGGTGGGAGAAGCAGGCTTGAGAAAACACTTGGGCTTCCCAGGCTACATAGAAAAACCTGGCATGTCTGGAATGTCACTAACCTATGACAAAGAGCCTCCATAGAGCCATTGTTCATTCTGGCTTTGGAACTTATTTCTTTTTAATGGATATTGTTGGGAAGCCTTGAGACAGACACAGATTCACCAGAAGCTGGACTTTATGTTTTAATCAGAAGTTGGAATCAACAGAGCAGGACCTGGGAGGCAGCCTTATGTGTGTTGTCCTCAGTGTCTTCATCCGAGAGCACTTGACATTAGAGCCTCATTCGACTCACAACTCTATGCTAACAGTATTGAACAGAAAGCAAATAGTTCAAATGTTTGTTTCTGATGAAAACAATTCTGTTCCCATCATTAGAAAAAAACTACAGGTGATAAGGGTGTGTGCACTGCTATTGTGTTTGTAACATTTGTTATTAAACTTATTTGAACTCTGAAATATTCTTCTTGTATGATTAAAACTTTAAAGAAGAAAATGGCTGCATCTTCTAAATGTTGATATACATACGAACAAAAATTATTTTACTAAAAATTATTTTTGTCATTTCATTTGGCCAGTCGTTTACTGCCTCGTCAGGGGCGCCCTATCCCCGAGCAGAGCAGCTGGTGGCAGGCATTCCTTTAAAGGGTCACAGGCCTGGGGCTTCCCCATCCCGTCCTGCACTTCCTGCTCCTGTGACAGCTCCCTAGCTCAAAGGTGTGACACCCAGGAAGTTGTCTGTCTGCACTGTCCTTGGACTTTCTCAAGGCTAGAGCTCTACCACTTGAGCCACACTTGCAGCTTTTTCTATATACGTGGTACTGAGGAATTGAACCCTGGTCTTTGTACATGCTAGGCAAACACTACCACTAGGCTGGAAGTTGTCTGTCTTTGATCCTAGGAATTTCGCTTATTTGCTTAAAAACTAATTCTAGCTACTCAGCAGGCTGAGCTCTGAGGATCACAGTTTAAAGCTAGTCAGGGCAGGAAACTTCTTGTCTCCAATTAAGCAATAAAAACAAAAGGCAGAAGTGGAGTTGAGGCTCAAGCAGTAGAGCACTAGCCATGAGCAACAAAACTCAGGAACAGTACTCTCAGCCCAAGGTCAACCCCAGGCCTGGTACTAAAAAGAAAAAAGGGACACATGAATCCTGGTGGAACTTTTCTGAGGACATGGGTCTCAAGGAGTGTTCTCTTTTCACCACATCAGCTGGCCTAACTTGAAGCAGCCCCCTTCCTGTAGACAGACAGGACACACACATTTCTGTGGGTTCACTAGTGCTCATCAGAACCCTTTGCCCAGTTAGTTGCCAGATGCATGGCCTTCGATAGCTACCAAGGGACATTAATCTTTCCTTCAACAAATATTAGCTCTTCAGAGTCTATCAGTCAAACTTTAGGTTTAACCTGTACAATTCCAATTGCAGACTCATTTGGGAGTTAGAAATTGAATTTATGGGGAAAGTGGGTATGTTTGCTTCCTTACACCAACTGAGGTACCAGTCTTTTTTTTTTTTTTTTTTGGTGGATCATGGGACTTGAACTCAGCCTGGGTTCTGTCCCTGAGTTCTTCAGCTCAAGGCTACCACTCTACCCTTGAGCCAGGCTCCACTTCCTGTTTTCTAGAGGTTAACTGGAGATAAGAGTCTCAGGTCCTTCTGTGCTGGGCTGGCTTTGAACCTTGATCCTCAGATCTCAGCCTCCTGAGTAGCTGGGACTCTAGGCAGAAGCCCCTGCGCTCGGCAGGTACCAGTCATTTTATTTAAGCCATTTATCTCCTCAGAAGACCGCTTGGCAGGCAATGCCAGTGCCTTGCACTGGGTCTTCTTGTTACCCACTAGCAAGGCTGGACTCTGCACCCGAGTGAGGCCCCGATCCAGGTGTCTGGAGAAGCTCGTTTGTTCATTCTTTTCCCAGAAAATAATTTATCTAGACAGTTTATATGAAATAGCTCAACAAAGTGCCTTTGAACCTAGCCCAGTCACCATCACTTTATATCCTGAGAGTGGAAGGGAAATGGTAGCAGGCTCTCACTTTTCCAGAGAAGCTGGGAAATGAAGTAAAAGCCCCTCCGCTGTGCTGCCCCTGCCGCCGTCCTGACTGGACGCCCGCCCACTGCGCACGACGGAGACTGGTGACGTACTCGTACCTTCTCTTCCAAGAACTTCTTCCTGAGCCTCGGGTCTTTGGGGGGCACCGCTTTCCTCAGGTTTCGGTACCACTTCCTCACAACATGGCCTCTCCAGCAGGCTTGGATTCTGAAACAGAGGTTAAGGAAGGACCACCTGGACCTGCACTCCCGCCCCCCTTGTGCTGGCTGGGCGCCGGGAGCACACGGGGCCCGGGACAAGAGCCTGCTCACCTCGTGGCACACTTGGTTCTGAACAGACGGGCCCCGTCATAGATCACTCTGGTTTGATACTGGTTCTTTCTACAGAGAGGACACGTTTTTTTATTTGTGAACTTTTCAAAAGCCTGAAGGCACGCCTGAAGAAAAATAGTTCACTTAAAATTTTACTAGCAATTGCCTATAAACAGCATTCCTACTTCTAATTCTGAGATAGTCCAATCTAGATTATGACGTGACATTTCATTAGGTCTTAATAGCTTTCTTATGAAACCTGTACCCCAATGGTGTTTCATAGGAATACATGTATAAACTCCAACCCGTCTCTAAATAAACTGGTGTAAAGGCCAGCCTTACTGTGTGCAGGACTGCCATGTAGATACATGCAAGAATTAAACTATTGCTAGGTTGATATGCATCAACAGTTGCTTATAAAAACATGGTTTTGGTGTCCCACAAAACTCATGATTTTCCAAACAGGATGAATTGTATGGCAGCCTACAGTCATTTTCTCACAACGAGTGGCTCCTATGGGAGACTCTGGCGAGCTGCAGAGGGCCTGCTGGGTCTGGGAGACTCTGGTAAGTTGGAGAGGGCCCGCTGGGTCTGGGAGACTGTGGTGAGCTGGAGAGGGCCCGCTGGGTCTGGGAGACTGTGGTGAGCTGGAGAGGGCCCGCTGGGTCTGGGAGACTCTGGTGAGCTGGAGAGGGCCTGCTGGGTCTGGGAGACTCTGGCGAGCTGGAGAGGGCCCGCTGGGTCTGGGCCAACAACTCACCTTGTGGAACACATGCGAGCAGGACAGCAGCACCTGCCAGGGAAAGCCGGCGGGTCAGTCGAGGCGCGCTGCACGCGCAGTGCACAGAGCCTACAGGCCAGCCACGCACTGCTCGGAGACATTACACAAGCCACTTCACTTTCACATCTATGCTGTTGTTATGCTGTCGCACGTATAAAACACCACCACCGCTTGCAACTCGCAATAGCAAGAAGTTTGACTTTAAACAACTGAAAGGAGCTTAGAGGGGAGGGCTGGGATGGGAATTCTTCCTGGGCCTGAGCAGGTGGACAGGAAGCGCCAGTGGTCCCTGGTGACGGGCTGGCAGGAAGGAGCAGCAATGCAATGCTAACTAAATGCCTTTTAGTGGAATTCGTTCAAGTGCATGGCACTCCCAAGCTTTCCCATCACAGCTTTATTGAGATAGAATTCTTTTGTGGTAGTAGGTTTTGAACTCAGGACGTGGTGTTTTTTAGACAGGCACTTTACCACATAAGTCATTCCCATAACCTTTCCACTTGGGTTTGAAATAGGGTCTTGAATTGTGCCTCAGCCAGCTCGGGTGTGATCCTGGTTCCTCCATCATATCTAGGATGACAGGCACAGGACAGCAGCAGCAGCCTTTTCTGTTGGGGTCTTGTGAACTTATTGCCTGGCTGGTCTTAAACTGCTGTTCTCCCGATTTCAGTTTCCTGAATAGTTGGGATTACAGGCTTGAGACATCATATCCACGAAGATACTATTCTGATAATCTTAATTCAAATGGGCAAGGAGTTAGGGAGACAAAGAATTACCTTTTCTTCTTTAAATGAAGGGGGAAAATTAATCTTTCTGTGATCCAAATTCCCCAACAGTAATGTTTTGGGTTTGGACACAAGATACAAGCTATACTAAATAACAGGTGCTTGGTGAAAGGAAGCTGAGGCGGGCGGGTGGGTGAGGGGGCGGCGGCGGCAACAGGCAGAGCCGTCCTCTTTCCCTCAGGAACCCAGCCCAGGGCGCAGGCGTTCTCCGGCAAGGTCTGGAATGTGAAGGACTTCATGGTTTTCAAATGGACCACCCCACCCGCCTTCTCGCTCTACACTTTCCTTCTTGGATGGCACCGAAGGGATTCTGGGTTGAGTGGGGTCCAAGAGCTTTTCCTCAACACTTACGGCCAACAGGGAGTCTCAAGTGAGTGAGTTATACTTAACAGCACCTGTGAGGGGCTGGGAGCGAGGCCTCGTGGTAGAGCGCTTGCCTAGCATGCACGAAGCACTGCGTTTGACGCCTCGGTACAACATATGCAGAAGAAGCTGGAAGTGGCTCAAGTGGTAGACTGCTAGCCTTGAGGAAAACAAGCTCAGGGACAGTGCCCAGGTCCTGAGTTAAAGCTGCAGGACTGTCCCCCCCCCAAAAAAAAATCCATGAATTCATCCATTCTTTGTAGACTCTTTCAAGATGCTTTATCAGTACCTGTACTGAAGAACATTTTACTTCTAGAATATTTTAAAGTATCTATATTACTGGCAATTATCTTCTGATCCAACAAAAATAAGTGGTGGTAATTACACCAAAATGCCTTCTAAGCTAGAATTGAATTCCAGCTTGGTCCTGTCTTTCCTTTTCAGTTAGCCTATTGTGAATCATGTGATTTCCTCCCCTGCTTACATGTGTATACTGCCTGCCTGACAGAAATGGGAGAAAGTGATGACTCTGAAATCATTTAGTGTACAGAAAATGCCAAATCCTATTTTTAAGCAGGAAAAACATGGAAATGAGCATTAGAAGTACAAAATAAACCTATTAATGTATCATTAGCCAAATAAAGATGACACACTTTATGTTTGTATGAGAACTCATATCAGCAGAATGGAGAGAGGTCTGTCTGCACTCCTAGGGTCCAGCTAGTGCTTATGGGAGAAATAAGAAGGAGGCGGCAGAGGGTTCACCTTCTGTGTGAGAACATGAAGTCTTCAACAGATAGGCAGGGTGCACACAACTTATGAGTTCAAATTAGTAAAGAACAAAAGCCTACACACGGAACTTGTTGATAATGAAACATGTCAGAGTTAATCTAGGTGGGCTATGAGCTGGAAGTCAGTTAAGCCCAAGCTTGGCTTCAACCACCTATGTTCTGTGTTCTCTCAGATAGTCTCCAAGTGCTTGGTGTGTAGGAGGCTTATACTACCCACTGTGTGGAGTCCTGGAGTGGAGACATACAGAAAGGAGGGCAACCATTAGTACCGGCAACCTGCAGAGAACTCAGATGTGCCTGACTCCCAGAGCCAGCGCTTTCTTTGGGAAGAGTATGCACAGAGCCATGCATATAAGATAAATGCCATCTATCTTTTTTTTTTTTTTTGGTCAGTCATGGGGCTTGAACTCCCGGCCTAGGTGCTGTCCCTGAGGCTCTTCAGCTCAAGGCTACTGCCCTACCCCTTGAGCCACAGCACCACTTCTGGTTTTCTAGTGGTTAACTGCAGATAAGAGTCTCATGACATCCAAACTTATTTATACACTTAGGATATTCGGGAAGGTATAAATACTTTTGTACATTTTAATATAAATATTTAAAATAGGAATTCAGAAAATATTCAGTTGAGGATTCATAAAAAATACATTTATGCCTCAACCAATAAGATAGTTATATCAAAGCAATGATAAATTTAAATTTTCGGCCATACATTATGTCTATTATAGCCTATATCAATAATTATATCTATGTAGTATATAGTGATAGTAAACATTTAAAGAGTGCCTTGCATAAATATAACCTTTCTATTCATTTTGTGTGGCTTGTCATATTTCTCATGTAGTCCTGTGAAATAAATATTTTAATAATTTCAAAAAAGAGTCTCACGGTCTCTGGTGCCTGGGCTGGCTGACAGGTGCAAACCACCGCACCGGACTGCTGCCATCTAGTTACTAAGGCAGTTGTAGGAAGAAAGATCTTACTTTCCAGAGGATTCTCTCCAAGATTCTTTGGAGAGACAGTCCCTTTTTCTCTTACACAACTCAGTTCAGGGTAGTCACCCACCCTGAACTGGCTCCAGTGCTTAGTGCACCTTGTCTGGTGTCTCAGGAACTCCTTGAAGCAGAGGTATCCTTGGTGCCAATGTCTGTACCTGGACTTAGATCACTTAATAAAACTGACACTGCTCAAGCCAAATGCCGTGGCTCCCGCCTGTCATTCTAGCTACTCAGGAGGCTGAGATCTGAGGATCAAGCTTCAAAGCCAGCCTGGGCACTAAAGGACCTTATCTCCAATTAACCTCTAGAAAACAGGAAGTGGGGCTTGGCTCAAGCCTTGAGCTGAAGAGCTCAGGGACAGCACCCAGGCGGAGATCAAGCCCCATGATCCACAAAAAAAATTAACACTGCTCAGGGAGGGTATCAAGCTCTTTACACACACACACACACACACACACACACACACACACACACACACACACACACACGCGCGCGCGCTTTACACTTTTACTAGTAATGAAGAAAATGTGTTGGAGGGTCCCACAGGACGGAGCTGGTGGAGGCGGCCAGGATAACGGGCTCTGTGCATGCCAGGCACCTGCGGGCGGAGCTCGAATTCCTCCTTGCAGATCGGGCATGGCTGCAAGGAGTCCCCGTGCAGCACAGATCTCTGCTTCACTCTCTCCCACTCGTGTGAAGACAGGGGCAGCGGGGGAGGCGCCACGAGGCCCAGCTTCTGCGCTACAGGTGAGACAACACAGAATAGGACTTAGATATTTGTATTGTTTTTTGGTTGGTCATGGGGCTTGAACTGTGGGCCTGGGCGCTGTCCCTGAGCTCTCCAGTTCAAGGCTATCCTTCTACCACTTGAGTCTCATGGACTTTAGTGCCTGGGCTGGCTTTGAACAGTGATCCTCATATCTAAGCCTCCTGAGTACTGTCTTAGATGGACTTTAAGATAGGTACTCCTACACCATTTTAGTGTGACTTCTGTAAACAACTAGTGATACAAAGTAATATAAAGTAATACATTGTAGCTCATGCTTCATTCTACAATATAGAACGTTTGGAAGTACAGACTTACAGAACAAGAACCAGACAGTATGTCACAGCACCTTAGAAAAAGAACTAAGGAAAATTGCATGGTAGCAATGTAAACAAACACTGAGAAGCTTGAATAAAAAGCTCATCTCATAGAAAGTAGATAAAGAGATGCAGCCAAAGACAGAAGGCAGTGAAGGGATCCATTTAGGCATTTGAACATGTGGAACACAGACATGCCAGGAAGAAAACAGAATGGAGTAAGATCACCCAGGAGGCACTTCGCCAAAGTGACCTAGAAGTAAGACTTACAGATAGAATGGAGAAGCTGTAGAAGTAGTTTGCTAGGTGGTGAGAAGGATGGCTTTGGGGGAGAAAGCAGAGCCCACTGGCTGTAGGGCGGCTGTAGCACCTATCATCTGCAGCCTGTATTTCCTGGGTATCTGTCTGTGCCTAGACTCTGCTGTGGCTGAGGCCACTGCTCCAATGCCCAGCCTTCTCCTTACAACAAAGCAAGTTCATCTTCCATCTATTTGCCACTTACAGTTTTTCAGAGAACTGTCTGTTCAGTTAATTTGCTCACTTATTAATTGGGCTGTTCTCTGGCTATTTAACTTTTTGAGCTCTTTGTATATTCTGAATATTAATCCTCTACCTGTTAAATAGCTAAGAGATATCTGCATTCCCATGTTTATTGCAGCTGTTTATAACGACCAAATGGATAAGGACAATATGGTATATATTAACTATGGAATATTACTCACCTACGAAGAAAATATGCCATTTGCAGGAAAATGAATGGACTAGATATCAGAAGAATCAAGTTCAAAAAGCCAAACACCGTGCTATGTTCACTTATGGACTCTAGACTGTATGTATGTATGTCTATATGAAACAGTGGTATATATGGGAGGGATTGGACAATAGAGGAGGTTAGTCTGACTAAAACGTAATATATGTAAATGTGAAATAAGATGGTAATGAATATACACTAGAAATTGAAAAGTAAATGACCAGAAAGTTAAACAGAGTATTGTGGTGCAGGAACCTGTGAGAGGAGGAAGATCCAGAGGCAGGTGTAGGAAACATGGTGGAAGGCCATTAATGCATGTGGAGCAGGGAAATACCATAACGAAACTGCTCTGTACAACTCGTACATGTGACTGCAATTTCTAAATTTTTATTTCTATCTTGTTTCAATTTCATACTTAGAATTTTAGTGATTCCAGTTTAATGTAATTCCAAGACAAAGTGTGATGACATTTCTACACATAAACAATACGCATGGGCTTAAAAATTTTAATTTATTATCATTTTTGGGGGGGGAGGTCATGGGGCTTGAACTCGGCCTGGGCGCTGTCCCTGAGCTCTTCAGCTCAAGGCTACCGCCCTACCCTCGAGCCAAGCCCCACTTCCCATTTTCTAAAGGTTAATTAGAGTCTCAGGGCCTTCTGTATCTGGGCTGGCTTTGAACTTTGATCCTCAGGTCTCAGCCTCCTGACTAGCTAGGATGACAGGCGTGAGCCACCTTGAAGAATTCCTATATGGCTTTAACTTCAGATATGAACATTTACATGATGCCATGGTGCTGAGGAAATAAGGAAATGAATTCCAACAGCATGTCTTAGTTCCAGTAGTGTTCCCTTCCTACCTGTTCATCTCTTAGGCTTTGATTAGTCTGCCACTCTGAATATTTCAAATAGAAAATTCCAGACATGATTCCCAAGTTTGGACCTGTGCTATTCTAAGTAGCCCCAAGGCCCACCCGACCTCGGGGTGAACCCTCCTCTGGAGTGACTCCACACTGTGCACCGCCTGCCTCCAGCCACGGAGGAGCCAGTTCAGACACCAGACCCATGTGTCAGCCCTGGGGAGCGCTGTGTGAATAATGGCTTACAGCACAGGAGTGGTGGTGCTGGCCGTTTAGATATGCCCCGTGAAAATGTGTCAAGTCTTTAAGTCTTCTGGCCACATCACTGTGAGGAACAAGGACATTGATGCCACCTCTGCTGCTGCACCCCAAGCTGCCAGCTACAGGCAGAGTGGGTGACCGAGGCTGGCTGACGGACAGGCATTAACATGGTCCGCAGAAGACATGAACAGAAAACGGGTTCAGTAATTTGCTGTACCACAAAGCACTGAGCCAATGAAGACTTCAGCAAGGGGTTCTCTGACACGCAGGGTGCCAAACCACAAACAGTCACACAGCCTCAGGGGCAGGCTCGGACTAAAATGTAAGCATTGCCAAGAGGCTGTCTGCAGAAGCAGCAGCTGCTGCTGCAGTTAAAGCCACTGGCATAGCTGGTTGACGGGGAAGGAGGCCATCGAAAGCACTGGAGCCAGGCTCCTGGAGGAAGCCTGATGGAAACGACACTCCTTACAGTACCAAGGAGGCTCCATGCAGATCGTGGAAGGGCCGAGAATCTGGAACAGGGTGGAAGCCCTTGGTCACATGATAAGCCAGATGTAGGCAGAGTGAGGAACCACATGCTCACAGAAACAAGTCACCTGTGTCCTGGCAACACACTCAGGGGGTGTGGGTGACAGCCACCTGCCTGGCAGAATGGATGATTACACTGATCCTTCATTCAGAAGTGAAGAAAGACATGGAGGAGGGGATGTGGGCATTCACGTTTCATTAATAATACACAATGCACCCAACAGTCCTTAATCCGTTGACTATGAAAATGAAAATGCCAAGGTCAGTGGATGCAGGTTGGTCATGTCTAGATAGATCCTCAGGAGGCTGAAATCTGAGGATCGAGGTTCAAAGACAGCCTGAGCAGGAAAAGCCATGAGATTCTTATCTCTAACGAACCCCCAGAAAACCAGAAGTGGTGCTGTGGCTCAAAGTGGTAGATTGCTAGCCTTGAGTGAAAAAGCTCAGGGAAAGTACCCAGGCCCTGAGTTCAATGCCCCCCCCCCCGCCCCCAAAATAGCCAAGGTCCTGTTTACGTAGGACCTCACATACACCTGCCAGGGACGATCATATCCACTTGATAACAGAAGCTATCTGTTTTTACAGTGACATGTCTGGGCCCTAATCTACGACGTGGTGCTGGAGAATCACTCCAGGCTGCTGGTAGAGAAACCAGGAATGCCCATCAAAGCTTCAATGGAAGAGTTACATCAGATACTGTGGGAAGGGCTTATGGAGAGAAGTCAGCCAAAGGTTCTAAAAGCTTTCTGGGACTCATCAGGAGTCTGGAAAGAAATTAGCTAGGGGCTGGGAGTTTGACCTAGTGGTAGAGTGCTCTCCTAGCATGCATGAAGCCCTGGATTCTATTCTTGGTACCACATGCCAAGTGTCTCAAGTGGCAGAGTGCTAGCCTTGACAAAAATGAAGTCCAAGGACGGTGCCCAGGCCTTGAGTCCAAGCACCAGGACTGACCAAAAAAAAAAGAAAAATAAAGTAGCCAGTAGGCCTGTCAACAAGTGAGGAAGCGGGAAAAAGTTGAGAAGGCTACTGAGAAGTGTTATCAAAGGAGAAGTGGGAACAATTTGCGTAGTCACCTATGGGGAAGAGGATGATAAAGAAATCTGGACATTACCAAACTTTGTCTTGGCATTTCACATTGTACAGACATGGAATGAAAAACGGTGGGATGAGAATTTACTCCAATTTTACCCTTTTTCTTGCTTTTTTTCTTTTCTAAACAAGGCTCGGATCCAGGATAATACATGACTTTCAAGTCACATCTCTAGTGGCAAAACATTCTAGAGCTCTGCTTTTCTTCCTTTTTTTGGGGGGGGCTCATGGGGCTTGAACTCAGCCTGGATGCTGACCCTGAGCCCTTCAGCTCAAGGCTACCGCCCTGCCCTTGAGCCAAGCCCCACTTCCCATTTTCTAGAGCTTAGTTGGAAATAAGAGTCTCGGGTCCTTTGGTGCCAGGGCTGGCTTTGAACCTTGATCCTCAGATCTCAGCCTCCTGAGTAGGTAGGATGACAGGCGTGAGCCACAGTCTGGCAAATATTATTTAAAGTGGCAAAACAGGGAGTTTAAATACGGAGACAAGGATAGCTAAAGGAAATAGCATGTAGTCCAACTTTGTGCTAGTTACTCTGTACAAGGAGTGGCAGACTTTTCTGCCTGGGATGGCTTCAAATTATAATCCTCCTGAAATGAGATACCAATACGTAGATTAAGAATATGAAACACATTCCACACGTGTTCTCCTCCTTCCTTTTCTTGCTCAAAGCATGCCCAATCATTTAAGCTTCAGTATACACAGGCCCCTCTGTATACACAACGACGTCTACACCCTAAGGGCATCATGCAACTCAGCGGGCTCCTGAGTGCTGATAAAGCCCCACGTGCTGACCGGGCGGCTCACCTAACGTCGGGGTGGTGGAGAGGGTCCAGCACGTACTCTCCTCTGTATCTATAAAGCCCCACGTGCTGACCGGGTGGCTCACCTAACGTCGGGGTGGTGGAGCAGGGTCCAGCACGTACTCTCCTCTGTATCTATAAAGCCCCACGTGCTGACCGTCGGCTCACCTAACGTCGGGGTGGTGGAGCAGGTCCAGCACGTACTCTCTGTATCTATAAAGCCCCACGTGCTGACCGGGCGGCTCACCTAACGTCGGGGTGGTGGAGAGGGTCCAGCACGTACTCTCTGTATCTATAAAGCCCCACGTGCTGACCGGGCGGCTCACCTAACGTCGGGGTGGTGGAGAGGGTCCAGCACGTACTCTCCTCTGTATCTATAAAGCCCCATGTGCTGACCGTCGGCTCACCTAACGTCGGGGTGGTGGAGAGGGTCCAGCACGTACTCTCCTCTATCTATAAAGCCCACGTGCTGACCGTCGGCTCACCTAACGTCGGGGTGGTGGAGCAGGTCCAGCACGTACTCTCTGTATCTATAAAGCCCACGTGCTGACCGTCGGCTCACCTAACGTCGGGGTGGTGGAGCAGGTCCAGCACGTACTCTCTGTATCTATAAAGCCCACGTGCTGACCGTTGGCTCACCTAACGTCGGGGTGGTGGAGCAGGGTCCAGCACGTACTCTCTGTATCTATAAAGCCCACGTGCTGACCGTCGGCTCACCTAACGTCGGGGTGGTGGAGAGGGTCCAGCACGTACTCTCTGTATCTATAAAGCCCCACGTGCTGACCGGCGGCTCACCTAACGTCGGGGTGGTGGAGCAGGGTCCAGCACGTACTCTCTGTATCTATAAAGCCCACGTGCTGACCGTCGGCTCACCTAACGTCGGGGTGGTGGAGCAGGTCCAGCACGTACTCTCTGTATCTATAAAGCCCCACGTGCTGACCGTCGGCTCACCTAACGTCGGGGTGGTGGAGCAGGGTCCAGCACGTACTCTCTGTATCTATAAAGCCCACGTGCTGACCGTTGGCTCACCTAACGTCGGGGTGGTGGAGCAGGGTCCAGCACGTACTCTCTGTATCTATAAAGCCCACGTGCTGACCGTTGGCTCACCTAACGTCGGGGTGGTGGAGCAGGTCCAGCACGTACTCTCCTCTGTATCTATAAAGCCCCACGTGCTGACCGGAGGCTCACCTAACGTCGGGGTGGTGGAGAGGGTCCAGCACGTACTCTCTGTATCTATAAAGCCCCACGTGCTGAGCGGAGGCTCACCTAACGTCGGGGGTGGTGGAGCAGGGTCCAGCACGTACTCTCGCTCTGTGTCTTCTGCCTGGGGGGCCTGTGCGGCCTTTTGAAGTCCAGTGTCGACCACTGCTTTTGCTTCCTTCCTCGGGGGTTTGGATCGGCTCTCTTTCCTCCGCGCGGTGGCCTTGGGGTGGCCGGCACCGGACAGACGTCCAAGCTGGAGATCACTTAGGATGTGATCTTGTAAGGCAACTGCCGAGACGGCCACGTTGTCCTTCCTCAACCGAGCTGCCTACGGGTGGGTCGGGAGGCTCACCTGTCAGCGCTGGGCTGCGCACTGCCGAGGAGGAGGGCGAGGCTTCCACGGCCGGCCCGGTGCTCCAGGGCCGCTGCCCCGCCCTCCCTCCCTGCTCCTGTCCCTGTCCCTGTCCGCGGAGGACGCCTACCTGCTTTCTGAGCATGCCGACTTGATGACGACGACGCCCTGGCGATCCTCCCTGGCCTCCTCCCGCTGCCAACACACCGTGGAGGTCAGCGCGGGCCGCTGGCCCGGAGGACCGAGGGGAGGGCGGGGGGGAGGGCGGAGGGGAGGGCGGAGGGGAGGGGGAGGGCGGCCCGGGCCCAAGGACCACGGCGCCCCTCCGCGGGGCGCACAACTCCCTTCGGAGGGCCATGCGTCCCGGGGTGGACGCCAGAGGCATCGGGCCATCCGGAAAACAGAGCGGCCCCAGGGTGGGCGGACGGGGGGGGGGGGAGGAGCCCAGGGGAGGGGGGCAGTAGGGGGGGAGGCCTGGGGGGCAGTCTGGGGGGGGAGCCGGGAGTGGGCAGGCAGAGGGGGGGCGCCCAGGGGAGGAGGGGCAGTCTGGGGGACAGTCAGGGAGGAAGCCTGGGGGTGGGCGGGCCGGGGGGGCAGTCTGGTGGGGGTCCCGGGGGTGGGGGATCCCGGGGTAGGCGGGCCGGGGGGGCAGTCTGGTGGGGGTCCCGGGGGTGGGGGATCCCGGGGTAGGCGGGCCGGGGGGGCAGTCTGGGGGGGTCCCCGGGGGAGTCCCGGGGGTGGGGGAGCCCGGGCCGGAGGGGGGTGGCAGTCTGGGGGGGTTCCGGGGGTGGGGGAGCCCGGGGGGGTTCAGTCTGGGGGGTCCCGGGGGTGGGGGAGCCCGGGGGGTTCAGTCTGGAGGGGTCCCGGGGGTGGGGGAGCCCGGGCCGGAGGGGGGTGGCAGTCTGGGGGCGTCCCGGGGGTAGGGGAGCCCGGGGGGGTTCAGTCTGGGGGGTCCCGGGGGTGGGGGAGCCCGGGGGGGTTCAGTCTGGGGGGTCCCGGGGGGTGGCGGATCCCGCGGGGTGGGCTGAGTCTGGGACGCAGCCCCAGGCCCGGTCTCCGGTGGGCGTCCGTGGGGAAGAGGGCAGAGCGAAGGCGGTGGGCCCAGGCCGCCCGCCCGCCCGCCCGCGCGGCGCTAACCCGGCGTCCGGATCACCCGGGGCTCGGGCGTACTCGTCCCTCCGCGCCGGGCCCGCGTCTCCCAGCGCCTCGGCTACTCGACGCGCCGACACCGCAGCGCCCACCACCCGACGCCTCAACGGCCACCGCACCAGGCTGCGCTCGCAGTTGTCCCGGCAACCGCCCCCCCCGCCGCGCACTGCGCATGCCCGCGGCTCCACCAGTCCGGCCCGCCTGGCTTCGGCACCCCTCCGTGCGCAGGCGCGCTGATCCAGCCCCCCCCCGCGCCCCGCCCCTCCACGGCCCCGCCCCTCCACGGCCCCGCCCCTCCACGGCCCCGCCCCTCCACGGCCCCGCCCCTCCACGGCCCCGCCCCCGCGCCCGCCGCGCCTGCGTCCTCAGCGCGGTGGAGCGGACAGGCCTGCGGGGCGGGGCTCGGGAGCCCGCCGGCCGCCTCAGCTTCAGCCTCAGCGCACACCCGCCTGCCGCCCCGAGCCTCGCGCCGGCGGCCATGTGGGTCCCGCCGGCCCGCCTCGAGTGTGGCCAGCGGCGGCCCTGGAAGCTGGGGGCCTCGGGCCTCGGGGCCACGGGGAGGGGTCACGGGGAGGGGCCTCGGGCTCCTCGCGTGTAGGAAACACGTGACCGCCCACCGGCGGGGCCGCGGCCGTGGCTGGGGGTCAGGGAGGCCCGAGGCCTCGAGCTCTGCGCCGCGCACGCGCACGCGCACGCCTCCGTCCCCGTCCCGCCGTGGGGGGGCAGCTGTGGGGAGGGTCGCCTGCCGGTGCCGGCTGCGCATGCGTCCCAGCCCCGGCCCTCCACCCCCTCCCCAGCCCCCGGGCCCCCCGGCCCCCCGTCCCCCGCCCCGCCGGGCTTGGAGGTGCAGCGCGTGGAATGAAGGCGGCCGCAGCGTGCAGACCCCGGTGGCACATTTCACACCAGACCCGACTGCGTTCACCACCCGCACCACCGCAGCATGGGCAGCATCCTGGCGGGGTGAGCGGAGGAGGCCGTCCCGGGGCGGAGGGGCGGAGCTGATCCAGGATCTCAGCCACCCGCGGCCTAGACCCCGTCCCGGCTCCTGTCGTGGAGTCCTGACCTGTCCACGTATGCCCTGCCTGTCCACCACACCGCCCTGCAGCCTTGACCCCGTCCCGGCTCCTGTCTCCAGTCCTGACCTGCCCACGTCTACCCAGCCTGTCCACCACACCGCCCCGCAGCCTTCACCCCGTCCCTGCTCCTGTCATGGAGTCCTGACCTGTCCACGTCTGCCCTGCGTGTCCACCACACCGCCCCGCAGCCTTCACCCCGTCCCTGCTCCTGTCGTGGAGTCCTGACCTGTCCACGTCTACCCAGCCTGTCCACCACACCGCCCCGCAGCCTTCACCCCGTCCCTGCTCCTGTCGTGGAGTCCTGACCTGTCCACGTCTGCCCTGCCTGTCCACCACACCACCCCGCAGCCTTGACCCCATCCCAGCTCCTGTCTCCAGTCCTGACCTGTCCACGTCTGCCCAGCCTGTCCACCACACCGCCCCGCAGCCTTCACCCCGTCCCTGCTCCTGTCATGGAGTCCTGACCTGTCCACGTCTGCCCTGCGTGTCGACCACACCCGCCCTGCAGCCTTGACCCCATCCCAGCTCCTGTCTCCAGTCCTGACCTGTCCACGTCTGCCCAGCCTGTCCACCACACCGCCCCGCAGCCTTCACCCCGTCCCTGCTCCTGTCATGGAGTCCTGATCTGTCCACGTCTGCCCTGCCTGTCCACCACACCGCCCCGCAGCCTTCACTCCGTCCCTGCTCCTGTCATGGAGTCCTGACCTGTCCACGTCTGCCCTGCGTGTCGACCACACCCGCCCTGCAGCCTTGACCCCGTCCCGGCTCCTGTCTCCAGTCCTGACCTGTCCACGTCTGCCCAGCCTGTCCACCACACCGCCCCGCAGCCTTCACCCCGTCCCTGCTCCTGTCGTGGAGTCCTGACCTGTCCACGTCTACCCAGCCTGTCCACCACACCGCCCCGCAGCCTTCACCCCGTCCCTGCTCCTGTCATGGAGTCCTGACCTGTCCACGTCTGCCCTGCGTGTCTACCACACCCGCCAAGCGGCCTTGACCCCGTCCCGGCTCCTGTCTCCAGTCCTGACCTGTCCACGTCTGCCCTGCCTGTCCACCACACCGCCCCGCAGCCTTGACCCCATCCCAGCTCCTGTCTCCAGTCCTGACCTGTCCACGTCTGCCCTGCCTGTCCACCACACCGCCCCGCAGCCTTCACCCCATCCCTGCTCCTGTCATGGAGTCCTGACCTGTCCACGTCTGCCCTGCGTGTCTACCACACCGCCCCGCAGCCTTGACCCCATCCCTGCTCCTGTCATGGAGTCCTGACCTGTCCACGTATGCCCTGCCTGTCCACCACACCCGCCAAGCGGCCTTGACCCCGTCCCGGCTCCTGTCTCCAGTCCTGACCTGTCCACCTCTTCTGTGCCTGTCCACCACACCCGCCCCGCAGCCTTGACCCCATCCCAGCTCCTGTCTCCAGTCCTGACCTGTCCACGTCTGCCCTGCCTGTCCACCACACCCGCCAAGCGGCCTTGACCCCATCCCGGCTCCTGTCTCCAGTCCTGACCTGTCCACGTCTTCTGTGCCTGTCCACCACACCCGCCCCGCAGCCTTGACCCCATCCCAGCTCCTGTCTCCAGTCCTGACCTGTCCACGTCTGCCCTGCCTGTCCACCACACTGCCCCGCAGCCTTCACCCCATCCCTGCTCCTGTCATGGAGTCCTGACCTGTCCACGTCTGCCCTGCGTGTCTACCACACCGCCCCGCAGCCTTGACCCCATCCCTGCTCCTGTCATGGAGTCCTGACCTGTCCACGTCTGCCCTGCCTGTCCACCACACCCGCCAAGCGGCCTTGACCCCATCCCAGCTCCTGTCTCCAGTCCTGACCTGTCCACCTCTTCTGTGCCTGTCCACCACACCTGCCGGCCTCGCCTCGCCACGGGGCCCCAGCCCTGCCACCCTGCCAGCTCTGGGGTGCACCACCTGCCTCGTCTTCCTGGGTTCCCTGGGCGAGGAGCACCTGCGTGTGGCCGAAGACCCTCGACTGGCGGTCTTGGTGGAGGCCGCACAAGCGCCGTCCCTCATCCGGGTCCTGGTTTATCCGGGTCCTCCGCTGCTCCACGCCAGCCCAAACTCCTCCGTGCCTGATTGGGTTGGTTAGCCTGGGTCCTGGCTGGGTCTGGACTGAAGACGCCCTCGGTCGGTGGTGCCCAGAGAGGCCTGGTTGTCTAGCTATGGCTCCATCTCTCCTGCCCAGGTGTCCGGGCTCCCGTGACTCTACATCCTGTACGCCAGGCTCCTGACCTCTCCTATGGTGAGAGGCCTATGGTGACATCCCATGGTGACAGTCCTTTGCGTCCTTACACCATTTCTATCTCCACATCCACACACCTTTAGGTACAAGTCTGTATTGGCAATATATTTTTTAGTTTCCTTTTATTACTGTATTTCATTGAATTACTTTTCTCATATTATTATATCACTATGCTATACCCTATTCATTTACAGTTCCACAATATATTGATCATATACCATTTTCACATTATGTGTATTATATCCATCATGCTACTATTGTCACAAGACTGGCTTTTTTCCTATGCATGTGGTACTGAGGAGTCAAACCCGGATCTTCATGATGCTAGGCAAGCGCTCTACCACTAGGCCAAACTCCCGGCCCGATCATTTACTTTGAAAACAGTTTACCTTCTCTTTTCCCCAGAGCATAAAGAGAAAGTGGGATGGGAGTGTATTATGGACGTTTTCAATATTGTAGGTGGCTTTTTAATACGGTGTTTACTTTTGTAATTATTTAATCCTTTAGAGGATTTCCCAAGTGAAAATAAGTCATTTCATTTAGATTGGAGCTTTAGGTAGCAATAGTCTCATTCAATTCTGTCGCAAATGTCACTATCACTTTATTACCTTAAAATGAGACATAAGGATGTTGAGTTTCGACTGCGTACAAGTGCAGCAGTGATGTGGACAATAAAAGACACTATCCTGCAAGGTGGCAGGGAGAAGCTGAGGACTCACCCAGGAAGGACGGCACCCAGCTGTGATCACGCTGAGGACTCACCAGGAAGGACGGCACCCAGCTGTGATCACGCTGAAAGCCTCTCTCATTCTGGAGCATCAGAACAGCCTTCAGTGAATTTAGCCTTCACTAATGGGAAAATAAACAGTGAAAAGGAACCGTACACAGAGTATTCTCTTTTGTTCTGAAAACTATTCTGTCATCGTCCGTGGCCTGGGTTTGGAGTGATTTATTGATGTCCATTCTTATATTTTACCACCATAACCAATTTAGGGATGTGGATGGGCCAGTTTATGTGCTACCCATTCAGCTAGAACTTGTCTAACACCTACTTTGTGAGATTCTCTCTTGAGAACTTTGGAAGTGGCAAAGTTGAACAGGTAAGGAGTTCTGCGTTCAAGGAGTTTATCATTGAGGGGAGAAGAAGGAGGAGTCCATGGTCTGGAGAGGGGCTGAGGCGCAGGACAGGGAGCTGGGGGTCAGGAGAAGAGACACAGCCTCTGGCCTTGGAGGTAGGCGCTGAGCACCAGAAGCCTTGGAGGGAAAACCTGCGTGTGGGAGCCACGAGATCAAGACAAGATGCGATGTGGGGGTGCATCTGCAGGAGCAGCGGGGTCACAGGAGTAGGCAGGCTTGGGGCCTTGGGAGGCCAGTGGGGCCTAGATGAGGTGGGAGGGCTGGAGAGCACATGCGCAGAGCAGACAGGCCTATCCCTGAGCCAAAACGTTCTGCTGGTGAATGGCATTTGGTGGGAAATGCGGCTGATGGTGACCTGGGCCTGCTGTAGAGCTGAAGGGCTGGCTGGGCTGGCGGAGGCTGCGGTGGGCAGACACAGTGCTCTTTCCAGAAATGGTCCCCGGCGGCTCGGAAGGAGGCCGGGTCCCAGGTAGGCACGCCCCATCCGTGTGGACTGCGGTCTCTGGGGCTCAAGTGTGGAGACCTGGCATTCCAGGTGTGTGGGATCTGAGGGTGTGGCCCTAGTCTGTCACTTTCAGGCTTGCAGGTCCTGAGTGTGTGTCCTGGGGTGAGGACTCTGGGGTGTGGGTCCTGGGTGTCCTGGGGTGAGGACTCTGGGGTGTGTGTCCTGGGGTGAGGACTCTGGGGTGTGGGTCCTGGGGTGAGGGCTCTGGGGTGTGTGTCCTGGGTGTCCTGGGGTGAGGACTTTGGGGTGTGTGTCCTGGGCGTCCTGAGGTGAGGACTCTGGGGTGTGTGTCCTGGGTGTCCTGGGGTGAGGACTCTGGGGTGTGTGTCCTGGGGTGAGGACTTTGGGGTGTGTGTCCTGGGCGTCCTGGGTGAGGACTTTGGGGTGTGTGTCCTGGGTGTCCTGGGGTGAGGACTCTGGGGTGTGTGTCCTGGGGTGAGGACTCTGGGGTGTGTGTCCTGGGTGTCCTGGGGTGAGGACTCTGGGGTGTGTGTCCTGGGGTGAGGACTCTGGGGTGTGTGTCCTGGGTGTCCTGGGGTGAGGACTCTGGGGTGTGTGTCCTGGAGTGAGGACTTTGGGGTGTGTGTCCTGGGCGTCCTGGGGTGAGGACTCTGGGGTGTGTGTCCTGGGTGTCCTGGGGTGAGGACTCTGGGGTGTGGGTCCTGGGTGTCCTGGGGTGAGGACTCTGGGGTGTGTGTCCTGGGTGTCCTGGGGTGAGGACTCTGGGGTGTGGGTCCTGGGTGTCCTGGGGTGAGGACTCTGGGGTGTGTGTCCTGGGTGTCCTGGGGTGAGGACTCTGGGGTGTGTGTCCTGGGGTGAGGACTCTGGGGTGTGGGTCCTGGGGTGAGGGCTCTGGGGTGTGTGTCCTGGGCGTCCTGAGGTGAGGACTCTGGGGTGTGTGTCCTGGGTGTCCTGGGGTGAGGGCTCTGGGGTGTGTGTCCTGGGGTGAGGGCTCTGGGGTGTGTGTCCTGGGCGTCCTGGGGTGAGGACTTTGGGGTGTGTGTCCTAGGCGTCCTGAGGTGAGGACTCTGGGGTGTGTGTCCTGGGTGTCCTGGGGTGAGGACTCTGGGGTGTGTGTCCTGGGGTGAGGACTTTGGGGTGTGTGTCCTGGGCGTCCTGGGGTGAGGACTCTGGGGTGTGTGTCCTGGGTGTCCTGGGGTGAGGACTCTGGGGTGTGTGTCCTGGGGTGAGGACTTTGGGGTGTGTGTCCTGGGCGTCCTGGGGTGAGGACTTTGGGGTGTGTGTCCTGGGTGTCCTGGGGTGAGGACTTTGGGGTGTGTGTCCTGGGGTGAGGACTCTGGGGTGTGTGTCCTGGGGTGAGGACTCTGGGGTGTGGGTCCTGGGGTGAGGACTCTGGGGTGTGTGTCCTGGGGTGAGGGCTCTGGGGTGCGGGTCCTGGGGTGAGGACTCTGGGGTGTGTGTCCTGGGGTGAGGACTCTGGGGTGTGGGTCCTGGGGTGAGGGCTCTGGGGTGTGGGTCCTGGGGTGAGGGCTCTGGGGTGTGTGTCCTGGGCGTCCTGGGGTGAGGACTTTGGGGTGTGTGTCCTGGGCGTCCTGAGGTGAGGACTCTGGGGTGTGTGTCCTGGGTGTCCTGGGGTGAGGACTCTGGGGTGTGTGTCCTGGGGTGAGGACTTTGGGGTGTGTGTCCTGGGGTGAGGACTCTGGGGTGTGTGTCCTGGGGTGAGGACTTTGGGGTGTGTGTCCTGGGTGTCCTGGGGTGAGGGCTCTGGGGTGTGTGTCCTGGCGGGTGGGCCCGCTGTGCCATCTTGGTGCTGGAAGGAGGGCTCCGAGGTGAGATTAGATGCTGGGTGTCTGAAGTTAGAAGGATGTGTACTTGTTACATCCAGTGCCTGCTTAGGTTGTCTTCAAAAGTATCCCAGTAGGGAGAAGCAAGTTTTAGCCTCAGAAGGAAGGCTGTTTCTGTCACAACCACGAAAGCACATTCACAACCATTCAATGTGAGGGTCCCTAAGCAAAGCCAGGGTAGTGTCTTTATCCTGTGCTAAAGTTTCTGCCAACAAATGGCTTCTCTCACATTAACCTCTTTTGTCATTGTCAAAGTACACAACAAACCCATGAGTTTATGCCCAGTTTCCTTATTTTGGCTTTGTGATTAAAATTTTACAAGCTGTAGTTCCTTATTATTCTACACCATGAAAACTACCATGACACAGGAACAAGGGTTTGTGGAAATGTGGAGTATTGACTTCGCAGTTCCGTTTTAGAAT
This sequence comes from Megascapheus bottae, assembly GCA_024803745.1. Lineage (NCBI taxonomy): Eukaryota > Metazoa > Chordata > Mammalia > Rodentia > Geomyidae > Megascapheus > Megascapheus bottae. Next base: position 1,784,442 of record JANJXV010000114.1, read on the forward strand.
TACTGATTTTTAGATTCTGGCACGATATTGGAATCCAAAAATAATAATCTTTTACAGAAATTATAAGAAGAAATTCTCATTGAATCCAAAGTAGCTTTTGCCTGTCTTCTTTGTGTGTGTGTGTGTCTTGGGGTTTGAACTAAAGGCCTGGGCACAAACCTCATCTCTGATCTTCTTTTCCTCTGGGTAGCACTTATCACTTGAGCCCCGGCTTCACTACTAGTGTTCTGTTCTGGTTGTGGTTGTTGTTGTTTTGTGGCTTATTGGAGATAAGAGTGTCATAGACTTTCTTGTCCAGAGTGGCTACAAACGACATTCCTCAGACCTCAGCCTCCTGAGTGGCCAGGATACAGGTGTGAGCCTCTAGTGTTGTTTTGTTTTGTTTTTTTTTTTTGCCAGTCCTGGGCTTGAGCTCAGGGCCTGAGCACTGTCCTTGGACTTTCTCAAAGCTGGAGCTCTACCACTTGAGTCTCAGCACCACTTCCGGCTTTTTTCTATGTATGTGGTACCGAGAAATTGAACCTGGGTCTTCATGCATGCGAGGCAAGCACTTTAACCACTAGGCCAAACTCCCGGCCCTTGCCTGTTTTCTTAATTGAGGTATCTCATGCAGCTCAGGCACCAGCCCCAGAATGCGTTTAATTCTTTTTTTTTTTTTGCCAGTCCTGGGCTTGAGCTCAGGGCCTGAGCACTGTCCTTGGACTTTCTCAAGGCTAGAGCTCCACCACTTGAGCCTCAGCACCACTTCTGGCTTTTTTCTACGTTTGTGGTAGTGAGGAATTGAACCCACGGCTTTGTGCATGCTAGGCAAGCACTCTACCCTAAGCCAAACTCCTGGCCCCATGTTTAATTCTTAATATGGAAGTAAATGATTTGAAGAGATAACAAGGAGGGATTTTTGTTGACTTTATTCATGAAAGATTCTGAAATAAAAAAGTCAGTCCATCAATTTTTGAACTATTATGTTAGTTCATGTTTATTAGAATAAAGTGTGGTCAGCATAATGTAATAAAGGGTATTATTTTCTGTTACTTCCTGCTTTTGACCGGTTAATTGGACGCAAGAGTCTTCTCTCTGTTCTGTTTTTCTGGGCTAGTTCTGAAATGAGTTTCTCAATCTCACTCAGCCTTCAGCGTAGCTAGGGTGATAGCCCAATAGCACCTGGTTAAAGCCAGGCTTTTAAAAGGAAGAGATTCATAAACAGGCTCCACCACTTACTAGATGTGTGTGGGCTCCGGGAAGTTATTTAACCTTCCCTTTGCCTCACATTTCTCATCTGGGAAATGGAAGAAAAAGATCTGCTTTGCAAGATTTACTCAGGGATTAACTTAGATAAGATTCAGAGCACTCAGCCTTGGCAAGAAAGAGCTGAAGAACTGGTAGCCCTGTTTGTTGGTGATGGTGTTACAGACAGCATGACAGACAATCTGGAAAAATTCGAGCTTCTCTGCCAACTCTGTCTGATGCTGTTCCCTATAAAAGGGCACCTAGGGTCAAAGTTCAGGAGGAAGGAAGCATTGAGTGTGCCTCTCCCAGTGCTGGGTGTGGGGTGGTCGGCGGCACAGACAGACCTTCAGTGGTTTCCAACTAAGAAAACAACAGTCAATTAACACGCTCTATTTGAATGTACACTATTCAACTTAACCTCTGTGCAGTGAGCTCTACATGCAGCTGATTAAAACCACAGTTCTTTGAACAACAGGTATTTCAGAACTTGTGGTATGCAAGTTTTATTTACGTCTTTTCCTTATTATTTGAAGCTCCCTATTTGAGAATGTAAAAAGTTCTATCATTTCAGACATCAGAATTAGCACTGAAAACACGGGATTCTTTATTCAATTGATGAAAGTAATTTATTGTTTGCTATGTCAAATACAGCATGCTATTTGCCACATTGTGATCTGTGTATCTTTCTAGAAGCTTTTGACTTTGATCTAGGTCAAAGTACAATCAGTAGCACAGATGACAGCACTAAAAAAAAAAAAAAAACCAAACCCGTGATGTGCATTGTCATTCAGAGACTCTAAACCAACAAGCACAGAGGCGCAGAGTAAAGCCACCTGACTTGAAAGAGGCTTGTGCGTTCTTGCGAGAGCCAGACCTGAGCCTCTCTCAACAGAGACAAAGGTGTGGAACAATTTATTAGTTAAAGATTGGGTTTGCTATGTACAATCAAAAGGCGCCTCTTCAAGGCCAGATCTGGTCCTCCCTGTACTTTTAGGTAAACACTCTCATTTAAAAGACTCTTAGAGCTGCGCTCCCAGCACATAAAAGAGGCTTCTTAAACTGTCATCAGAGTGGATTTTAGAACGTGCTTTTAATACTTACAAGGTTGATGTTTGCCTTTTAAAAAATGCTATTTGAGATAGCTTTTTATTTAACTTTCACCCCGGCGTGCCTTTTACCTGATTCGTGGCAGCATTAAGGAAACTCACCTTGTTGTAAGACCAGACAAAGATTGAGAAAAATGTTGCATAATGTGACCTTTTAAAAGTCAAGGCTTAAAAAAAAAAACCCTTGTTTAAACACCATAAAAACTGGTTGAAAACAAAGGCATATAATCCTAATCTGAACATTTGGTCTCAGATTCTCTTTATGGCTCTGGGGTTGATTATTCTGTGAGATAAATAGTTCCTTGGGAGTTGTTCTACTTTTATTTCCTTTCTAGGTTTTTGACAATGTCTTCGGCTAATGAAAAAAGAAACAAGTCAGAAGAAGAGATCTTAGATGACCATTGTATGCGCCGAAATCTTAATCTTTTAGAGTATGACTATCAGATATACCTAGTGGCCAGTCCGCATTTGTAGAGTTAATTAATCAAGCTTGTGTATTTAATTATTATTAATACTATGCAAAATATTGCATGGTAGAGGTGTAGTATAATTGAAGCACCCTTTCTTTTCTGCCATTGCTTCTGTTTCACATTTTCCAGTAATTTCCTGTTGCTGTCTGTGTCTGTATGTGGTGTAGTTACTGTGAAGTATGAGTTGGGTGCTGTGTAACTCTTGCTATTTGGAAGGCTATAGCCAGAGGACACGATGGGAGGCCGTTCTCCTTCAGGAGAGACCGTCTGAAGCCGGAGCTGGGGTGGTGGTGTGCGTCTGCTGTCCCTGCCGTGGGCAGGGCAGTGGCTGGGCAGTGTGTGGGCCCTGCCGTCCCCAGCTCCTGCAGGAAGCACAGGAGGAGAACGGCCGCCAGGCTGGTCATGGCATAAGGTGGGGGGCCACCTCTAAAGTAACCAACTGAGCAAGGGTCTGGAGCCGTGGCTCACGTGGTAGAACCTGTACCATAACCACACAGGCCTTGAGTCCAGTCTCCAGTGCTGTTACTTGAAAAATACACACGCTGTTTAAAATGCGCAGTCCTGTGAAGACCACAGCGTATCCATGAAAGTCACGACCTAGCCATCATCACGGAAAAGGCCCCAGGAGTTTCCATTGTCTCTCAGGTGGGAACCTCGCCCGGCTGTCCTGCTTTTTGCCTGATCCTGTGAAGCATGTTCACGCATGCCATGTTCTCCCTTGGCACAACGCATTAGAAAGTCATGCGTGTTGTCACGTGTGGCCGCAGTGCCTTTCAGTGGCCAGGATACATGGTGTCAGGGACGTGACTGCCATTGTTTATCCTGACGTGAGGTTGTTGCCACTCCTTGGTAACTGAAGAACCCACGGGACGTTCACGACAGGCTCTGGTGTGAGAGAACGGCGGTGTGTGCTTGCGCAGGTATCTAAGAGTGGGATGGTGTGGTGCGAAGGTGGGCGTGTCGTGGATGAGAATCCACGAGTGGACGATTCTAGATGCTTTGCACAGCATCCTTAGGCCTGCGCCCCTCCTGCCACCAAACCATGGGGGGGGAACCTCTGTGGTTCAGATCCCAGGGGAGAGGGGCACCCAGGGCCTGTCCTGCGGTTTCTCTGCCAGCGATACTCTCTTGGGCAGCCTGCTTCTGCCCATGCCTGAACAGTGGGGATGCTTTCCAGTAAGAAGCTCATCATAAGACACTTGGATGCCTGACTGGTAAATATTTTTCTCTTCTGTGGTATCTTTCATTGTTAAAAAAGAAAGATTTATTGAACAAACATTGGCAGTTTCGACGAGTATAATTTATGAGGTTTTTTTTCATAAATTGTGCTTTTGGTGTCACATCTAAGAAAACTTATTGTTTATTGTAATGGGTTACAGTTCTGTTCGCCAGCTACAAGGTACATGACTTCACACATATGAGACCTCGTCTCATGATTTTGGCCCATTTCCCAACTCCAGACCATAAAAGGCGCCCCTGCCCTGCATAACTTTCACACAGCAAGATCTTCCAATTAGAGCTAGGGTGCATTTTGAATTAAGTTTTGTGCAAATCTGTGCTTTTCCTCCAGGTTGGATGTCCAGGTATCGTAGCACTGCTTGTTGAAAAGATCTGATTTTGTTCTCGGCACAGGCTTGCCTGTCTGTCAAAGATGCAGTGTGGTTCTACTTCTCCTCCCCTTACCTGACAGCATCCGGACTGCAGCTGAGGAAGGCATTGCAATAGACCTCCCAGGGGATTGGAGGAACACGGGACTGTGACGACTGTGACAACTGTGAGGACTGTGAAAACTGTGAGGATTGTGACAACTGTGAGGATTGTGAGGATTGAGAGGATTGTGAGGACTGTGAGGACTGTGAGGACTGTGAAAACTGTGAGGACTGTGAGGACTGTGAAAACTGTGAGGATTGTGAGGACTGTGAGGACTGTGAGGACTGTGAGGACTGTGAAAACTGTGAGGACTGTGAGGACTGTGAAAACTGTGAGGATTGTGACAACTGTGAGGATTGTGAGGATTGAGAGGATTGTGAGGACTGTGAGGACTGTGAGGACTGTGAAAACTGTGAGGACTGTGATGACTGTGAAAACTGTGAGGATTGTGAGGACTGTGAGGACTGTGAGGATTGTGAGGATTCTGAGGAGTGTGAGGATTGTGAGGACTGTGAGGACTGTGAGGACTGTGAGGACTGTGAGGATTGTGAGGATTGTGATGACTGTGAGGACTGTGAGGACAGTGAGGATTGTGAGGACTGTGAGGATTGTGAGGACTGTGAGGACTGTGAGGATTGTGAGGATTCTGAGGAGTGTGAGGACTGTGAGGACTGTGAGGACTGTGAGGACTGTGAGGACTGTGAGGATTGTGAGGATTGTGATGACTGTGAGGACTGTGAGGACAGTGAGGATTGTGAGGACTGTGAGGATTGTGAGGATTGTGAGGACTGTGAGGACTGTGAGGACTGTGAGGATTGTGAGGACTGTGAGGACTGTGAGGATTGTGAGGACTGTGAAGACTGTGAGGATTGTGAGGACTGTGACAACTGTGAGGATTGTGAGGATTGTGAGGACTGTGAGGACTGTGAGGAGTGTGAGGATTGTGAGGACTGTGAGGATTCTGAGGACTGTGAGGACTGTGAGGATTCTGAGGACTGTGAGGACTGTGAGGATTCTGAGGACTGTGACAACTGTGAGGATTGTGAGGACTGTGAAAACTGTGAGGATTGTGAGGACTGTGAGGATTGTGAGGATTGTGAGGATTGTGAGGACTGTGAAAACTGTGAGGACTGTGAGAACTGTGAGGATTGTGAGGATTGTGAGGATTGTGAGGACTGTGAGGACTGTGAGGACTGTGAGGAGTGTGAGGATTGTGAGGACTGTGAGGATTCTGAGGACTGTGAGGACTGTGAGGATTGTGAGGACTGTGAGGATTGTGAGGACTGTGAGGATTGTGAGGACTGTGAGGATTGTGAGGACTGTGAGGACTGTGAGGACTGTGAGGACTGTGAGGATTGTGAGGATTGTGAGGATTGTGAGGACTCTGAGGATTGTGAGGACTGTGAGGACTGTGAGGATTGTGAGGACTGTGAGGATTGTGAGGACTGTGAGGATTGTGAGGACTGTGAGGACTGTGAGGACTGTGAGGACTGTGAGGATTGTGAGGACTGTGAGGATTGTGAGGACTGTGAGGACTGTGAGGACTGTGAGGACTGTGAGGAGTGTGAGGATTGTGAGGATTGTGAGGACTGTGAGGATTGTGAGGACTGTGAGGACTGTGAGGACTGTGAGGACTGTGAGGATTGTGAGGATTGTGAGGATTGTGAGGACTCTGAGGATTGTGAGGACTGTGAGGACTGTGAGGACTGTGAGGACTGTGAGGACTGTGAGGACTGTGAGGACTGTGAGGATTGTGAGGACTGTGAGGACTGTGAGGATTGTGAGGACTGTGAGGACTGTGAGGATTGTGAGGACTGTGAGGACTGTGAGGACTGTGAGGAGTGTGAGGACTGTGAGGATTGTGAGGTTTGTGAGGATTGTGAGGATTGTGAGGAATGTGAGGATTGTGAGGACTGTGAGGATTGTGAGGACTGTGAGGACTGTGAGGACTGTGAGGACTGTGAGGATTGTGAGGACTGTGAGGACTGAGAGGATTGTGAGGACTGTGAGGACTGTGAGGACTGTGAGGATTGTGAGGACTGTGAGGACTGAGAGGATTGTGAGGATTGTGAGGACTGTGAGGATTGTGAGGACTGTGAGGACTGTGAGGATTATGAGGATTGTGAGGACTGTGAGGACTGTGAAGACTGTGAGGACTGTGAGGACTGTGAGGATTGTGAGGACTGTGAGGACTGAGAGGATTGTGAGGATTGTGAGGACTGTGAGGACTGTGAGGATTGTGAGGACTCTGAGGATTGTGAGGATTGTGAGGACTGTGAAGACTGTGAGGATTGTGAGGACTGTGAGGACTGTGAGGAATGTGAGGACTGTGAGGATTGTGAGGACTGTGAGGACTGTGAAGACTGTGAGGACTGTGAGGACTGTGAGGATTGTGAGGACTGTGAGGACTGAGAGGATTGTGAGGATTGTGAGGACTGTGAGGACCGTGAGGAGTGTGAGGACTGTGAGGATTGTGAGAACTGTGAGGACTGTGAGGACTGTGAGGAGTGTGAGGACTGTGAGGATTGTGAGGACTGTGAGGACTGTGAGGACTGTGAGGATTGTGAGGATTGTGAGGATTGTGAGGACTGTGAGGATTGTGAGGATGGTGAGGACTGTGAGGACTGTGAGAATTGTGAGGATGGTGAGGACTGTGAGGACTGTGAGAATTGTGAGGATTGTGAGGACTGTGAGGACTGTGAGGACTGTGAGGATTGTGAGGATTGTGAAGACTGTGAGGACTGTGAGGATTGTGAGGATTGTGAGGATGGTGAGGACTGTGAGGACGGTGAGGATTGTGAGGATTGTGAGGATTGTGAGGACTGTGAGGATTGTGAGGCCTGTGATGATTGTGAGGATTGTGAGGACTGTGAGGACTGTGAGGATTGTGAGGATTGTGAGGACTGTGAGGATTGTGAGGATTATGAGGATTGTGAGGATTGTGAGGATTGTGAGGACTGTGAGGACTGTGAGGATTGTGAGGACTGTGACGACTGTGAGAATTGTGAGGATTGTGAGGACTGTGAGGACTGTGAGGACTGTGAGGATTGTTAGGACTGTGAGGAGTGTGAGGATTGTGAGGACTGTGAGGACTGTGAGGACTGTGAGGAGTGTGAGGACTGTGATGATTGTGAGGACTGTGAGGATTGTGAAGATTGTGAGGATTGTGAGGACTGTGAAGACTGTGAGGACTGTGAAGATTGTGAAGATTGTGAGGATTGTGAGGACTGTGGGGACTGTGAGGATTGTGAGGATTGTGAGGACTGTGAGGACTGTGAGGATTGTGAGGACTGAGAGAATTGTGACAACTGTGAGAACTGTGAAGATTGTGAGGACTGTGAGGATTGTGAGGACTGTGAGGATTGTGAAGATTGTGAGGATTGTGAGGACTGTGGGGACTGTGAGGACTGTGAGGACTGTGAGGATTGTGAGGACTGTGAGGACTGTGAGGATTGTGAGGACTGTGAGGACTGTGAGGATTGTGAGGATTGTGAGGACTGTGAGGATTCTGAGGACTGTGAGGATTGTGAGGATTGTGAGGATTGTGAGGACTGTGAGGACTGAGAGAATTGTGACAACTGTGAGAACTGTGAAGATTGTGAGGACTGTGAGGATTGTGAGGACTGTGAGGATTGTGAAGATTGTGAGGATTGTGAGGACTGTGGGGACTGTGAGGACTGTGAGGACTGTGAGGATTGTGAGGATTGTGAGGACTGTGAGGACTGTGAGGACTGTGAGGACTGTGAGGATTGTGAGGATTGTGAGGACTGTGAGGATTGTGAGGATTGTGAGGATTGTGAGGATTGTGAGGACTCTGAGGATTGTGAGGACTGTGAGGACTGTGAGGACTGTGAGGACTGTGAGGACTGGGAGGACTGTGAGGATTGTGAAGACTGTGAGGACTGTGAGGATTGTGAGGACTGTGAGGACTGTGAGGATTGTGAGGACTGTGAGGACTGTGAGGAGTGTGAGGACTGTGAGGATTGTGAGGTTTGTGAGGATTGTGAGGATTGTGAGGAATGTGAGGATTGTGAGGACTGTGAGGATTGTGAGGACTGTGAGGACTGTGAGGACTGTGAGGACTGTGAGGATTGTGAGGACTGTGAGGACTGAGAGGATTGTGAGGACTGTGAGGACTGTGAGGACTGTGAGGATTGTGAGGACTGTGAGGACTGAGAGGATTGTGAGGATTGTGAGGACTGTGAGAATTGTGAGGACTGTGAGGACTGTGAGGATTATGAGGATTGTGAGGACTGTGAGGACTGTGAAGACTGTGAGGACTGTGAGGACTGTGAGGATTGTGAGGACTGTGAGGACTGAGAGGATTGTGAGGATTGTGAGGACTGTGAGGACTGTGAGGACTGTGAGCATTGTGAGGACTGTGAGGATTGTGAGGATTGTGAGGACTGTGAAGACTGTGAGGATTGTGAGGACTGTGAGGACTGTGAGGAATGTGAGGACTGTGAGGATTGTGAGGACTGTGAGGACTGTGAAGACTGTGAGGACTGTGAGGACTGTGAGGATTGTGAGGACTGTGAGGACTGAGAGGATTGTGAGGATTGTGAGGACTGTGAGGAGTGTGAGGACTGTGAGGATTGTGAGAACTGTGAGGACTGTGAGGACTGTGAGGATTGTGAGGATTGTGAGGATTGTGAGGACTGTGAGGACTCTGAGGAGTATGAGGACTGTGAGGATTGTGAGGAGTGTGAGGACTGTGAGGATTGTGAGGACTGTTAGGACTGTGAGGAGTGTGAGGACTGTGAGGATTGTGAGGACTGTGAGGACTGTGAGGCCTGTGAGGATTGTGAGGATTGTGAGGATTGTGAGGACTGTGAGGACTGTGAGGAGCGTGAGGACTGTGAGGATTGTGAGGACTGTTAGGACTGTGAGGAGTGTGAGGACTGTGAGGATTGTGAGGACTGTGAGGACTGTGAGGACTGTGAGGATTGTGAGGATTGTGAGGATTGTGAGGACTGTGAGGATTGTGAGGATGGTGAGGACTGTGAGGACTGTGAGGACTGTGAGAATTGTGAGGACTGTGAGGATTGTGAGGATTGTGAGGACTGTGAGGATTCTGAGGACTGTGAGGATTGTGATGACTGTGAGGACTGTGAGGACTGTGAGGACTGTGAGGATTGTGAGGACTGTGAGCACTTTGAGGATTGTGAGGACTGTGAGGATTGTGAGGATTGTGAGGATTGTGAGGATTGTGAGGACTGTGAGGAGTGTGAGGACTGTGAGGATTGTGAGGATTGTGAGGACTGTGAGGACTGTGAGGATTGTGAGGACTGTGAGGATTGTGATGACTGTGAGGATTGTGAGGACTGTGAGGACTGTGAGGAGTGTGAGGATTGTGAGGACTGTGAGGATTGTGAGGATTGTGAGGATTGTGAGGATTGTGAGGACTGTGAGGATTATGAGGATTGTGAGGACTGTGAGGACTGTGAGGATTGTGAGGGCGGTGAGGACTGTGAGGACTGTGAGAATTGTGAGGACTGTGAGGATTGTGAGGATTGTGAGGACTGTGAGCACTGTGAGGATTGTGAGGACTGTGAGGATTGCGAGGACTGTGAGGACTGTGAGCACTGTGAGGATTGTGAGGATTGTGAGGATTGTGAGGATTGTGAGGACTGTGAGCACTGTGAGGATTGTGAGGACTGTGAGGACTGTGAGGACTGTGAGGATTGTGAGGACTGTGAGGACTGTGAGGACTGTGAGGACTGTGAGGATGGTGAGGACTGTGAGGACTGTGAGGACTGTGAGAATTGTGAGGATTGTGAGGACTGTGAGGACTGTGAGGACTGTGAGGATTGTGAGGATTGTGAGGACTGTGAGGACTGCGAGGACTGTGAGGATTGTGAGGACAGTGAAGACTGTGAGGAGAGGACGGTGAGGATTGCGAGGAGTGTGAGGATTGTAAGGATTGTGAGGATTGTGAGGATTGTGAGGACTGTGAGGACTGTGAGGACTGTGAGGATTGTGAGGACTGTGAGGACTGTGAGGACTGTGAGGACTGTGAGGATTGTGAGGAATGTAACAATTGTGAGGACTGTGAGGATTGTGAGGACTGTGAGGATTGTGAGGATTGTGAGGACTGTGAGGATTGTGAGGATTGTGAGGACTGTGAGGACTGTGAGGATTGTGAGGATTGTGAGGATTGTGAGGACTGTGAGGACTGTGAGGATTGTGAGGACTGTGAGGACTGTGAGGACTGTGAGGACTGTGAGGATTGTGAGGATTGTGAGGACTGTGAGGATTGTGAGGACTGTGAGGACTGTGAGGATTGTGAGGACTGTGAGGATTGTGAGGACTGTGAGGACTGTGAGGACTGTGAGGACTGTGAGGATTGTGAGGTTTGTGAGGAGTGTGAGAATTGTGAGGATTGTGAGGAATGTGTGGACTGTGAGGACTGTGAGGACTGTGAGGACTGTGAGGACTGTGAAGATTTTGAGGACTGTTTGGACTGTGAGGACTGTTTGGACTGTGAGGACTGTGAGGATTGTGAGGACTGTGAGGAATGTGAGGACTGTGAGGACTGTGAGGACTGTGAGGACTGTGAGGACTGTGAGGATTGTGAGGATTGTGAGGACTGTGAGGACTGTGAAGACTGTGAGGACAGGACTGTGAGGACTGTGAAGACTGTGAGGATTGTGAGGAATGTGAGGACTGTGAGGATTGTGAGGACTCTGAGGATTGTGAGGACTGTGAGGATTGTGAGGACTGTGAGGACTGTGAGGATTGTGAGGACTGTGAGGACTGTGAGGACTGTGAAGACTGTGAGGACTGTGAGGAGTGTGAGGACTGTGAGGACTGTGAGGATTGTGAGGACTGTGAGGACTGTGAGGACTGTGAGGATTGTGAGGACTGTGAGGACTGTGAGGAGTGTGAGGACTGTGAGGAGTGTGAGGACTCTGAGGATTGTGAGGACTGTGAGGACTGTGAGGAGTGTGAGGATTTTGAGGATTGTGAGGATTGTGAGGATTGTGAGGACTGTGAGGACTGTGAGGATTGTGAGGACTGTGAGGACTGTGAGGACTGTGAGGACTGTGAGGACTGGGAGGACTGGGAGGATTGTGAGGATTGTGAGGATTGTGAGGACTGTCAGGATTGTGAGGACTGTGAGGACTGTGAGGACTGTGAGGATTGTGAGGATTGTGAGGATTGTGAGGACTGTGAGGACTGTGAGGAGTGTGAGGACTGTGAGGACTGTGAGGAGTGTGAGGACTGTGAGGACTTTGAGGATTGTGAGGATTGTGAGGATTGTGAGGACTGTGAGGACTGTGAGGACTGTGAGGACTGGGAGGACTGGGAGGATTGTGAGGATTGTGAGGATTTTGAGGACTGTCAGGATTGTGAGGACTGTGAGGACTGTGAGGACTGTGAGGATTGGGAGGATTGTGAGGATTGTGAGGACTGTGAGGACTGTGAGGAGTGTGAGGACTATGAGGACTGTGAGGACTGTGAGGAGTGTGAGGACTGTGAGGACTGTGAGGAGTGTGAGGACTGTGAGGACTGTGACGACTTTGAGGATTGTGAGGACTGTGAGGACTGTGAGGATTGTGAGGATTGTGAGGATTGTGAGGACTGTGAGGACGGTGAGGATTGTGAGGATTGTGAGGATTGTGAGGACTGTGAGGACTGTGAGGAGTGTGAGGACTGTGAGGATTGTGAGGATTGTGAGGACTGTGAGGACTGTGAGGACTGTGAGGACTGTGAGGACTGTGAGTAGTGTGAGGACTGTGAGGATTGTGAGGACTGTGAGGACTGTGAGGACTGTGAGGATTGTGAGGATTGTGAGGACTGTGAGGATTGTGAGGATTGTGAGGGCTGTGAGGACTGTGAGGAGTGTGAGGACTGTGAGGACTGTGAGGACTGTGAGGACTGTGAGGATTGTAAGGATTGTGAGGACTGTGAGGATTGTGAGGATTGTGAGGATTGTGAGGACTGAGAGGATTGTGAGGACTGTGAGGACTGTGAGGACTGTGACGAGTGTGAGGACTGTGAGGAGTCTGAGGACTGTGAGGAGTGTGAGGATTGTGAGGATTATGAGGACTGTGAGGACTGTGAGGATTATGAGGACTGGGAGGACTGTGAGGACTGTGAGGATTGTGAGGACTGTGAGCATTGTGAGGATTGTGAGGATTGTGAGGACTGTGAGGACTGTGAGGATTGTGAGGACTGTGAGGACTGTAACAATTTTGAGGACTTCAAGGACTGTGAGGATTGTGAGGACTATGAGGACTGTGAGGATTGTGATGACTGTGAGGATTGTGAGGACTGTGAGGACTGTGAGGAGTGTGAGGATTGTGAGGACTGTGAGGATTGTGAGGATTGTGAGGATTGTGAGGATTGTGAGGACTGTGAGGATTATGAGGATTGTGAGGACTGTGAGGACTGTGAGGATTGTGAGGGCGGTGAGGACTGTGAGGACTGTGAGAATTGTGAGGACTGTGAGGATTGTGAGGATTGTGAGGACTGTGAGCACTGTGAGGATTGTGAGGACTGTGAGGATTGCGAGGACTGTGAGGACTGTGAGCACTGTGAGGATTGTGAGGATTGTGAGGATTGTGAGGATTGTGAGGACTGTGAGCACTGTGAGGATTGTGAGGACTGTGAGGACTGTGAGGACTGTGAGGATTGTGAGGACTGTGAGGACTGTGAGGACTGTGAGGACTGTGAGGATGGTGAGGACTGTGAGGACTGTGAGGACTGTGAGAATTGTGAGGATTGTGAGGACTGTGAGGACTGTGAGGACTGTGAGGATTTTGAGGATTGTGAGGACTGTGAGGACTGCGAGGACTGTGAGGATTGTGAGGACAGTGAAGACTGTGAGGAGAGGACGGTGAGGATTGCGAGGAGTGTGAGGATTGTAAGGATTGTGAGGATTGTGAGGATTGTGAGGACTGTGAGGACTGTGAGGACTGTGAGGATTGTGAGGACTGTGAGGACTGTGAGGACTGTGAGGACTGTGAGGATTGTGAGGAATGTAACAATTGTGAGGACTGTGAGGATTGTGAGGACTGTGAGGATTGTGAGGATTGTGAGGACTGTGAGGATTGTGAGGATTGTGAGGACTGTGAGGACTGTGAGGATTGTGAGGATTGTGAGGATTGTGAGGACTGTGAGGACTGTGAGGATTGTGAGGACTGTGAGGACTGTGAGGACTGTGAGGACTGTGAGGATTGTGAGGATTGTGAGGACTGTGAGGATTGTGAGGACTGTGAGGACTGTGAGGATTGTGAGGACTGTGAGGATTGTGAGGACTGTGAGGACTGTGAGGACTGTGAGGACTGTGAGGATTGTGAGGTTTGTGAGGAGTGTGAGAATTGTGAGGATTGTGAGGAATGTGTGGACTGTGAGGACTGTGAGGACTGTGAGGACTGTGAGGACTGTGAAGATTTTGAGGACTGTTTGGACTGTGAGGACTGTTTGGACTGTGAGGACTGTGAGGATTGTGAGGACTGTGAGGAATGTGAGGACTGTGAGGACTGTGAGGACTGTGAGGACTGTGAGGACTGTGAGGATTGTGAGGATTGTGAGGACTGTGAGGACTGTGAAGACTGTGAGGACAGGACTGTGAGGACTGTGAGGACTGTGAGGATTGTGAGGAATGTGAGGACTGTGAGGATTGTGAGGACTCTGAGGATTGTGAGGACTGTGAGGATTGTGAGGACTGTGAGGACTGTGAGGATTGTGAGGACTGTGAGGACTGTGAGGACTGTGAAGACTGTGAGGACTGTGAGGAGTGTGAGGACTGTGAGGACTGTGAGGATTGTGAGGACTGTGAGGACTGTGAGGACTGTGAGGATTGTGAGGACTGTGAGGACTGTGAGGAGTGTGAGGACTGTGAGGAGTGTGAGGACTGTGAGGATTGTGAGGACTGTGAGGACTGTGAGGAGTGTGAGGATTTTGAGGATTGTGAGGATTGTGAGGATTGTGAGGACTGTGAGGACTGTGAGGATTGTGAGGACTGTGAGGACTGTGAGGACTCTGAGGACTGTGAGGACTGGGAGGACTGGGAGGATTGTGAGGATTGTGAGGATTGTGAGGATTGTGAGGACTGTCAGGATTGTGAGGACTGTGAGGACTGTGAGGACTGTGAGGATTGTGAGGATTGTGAGGATTGTGAGGACTGTGAGGACTGTGAGGAGTGTGAGGACTGTGAGGACTGTGAGGAGTGTGAGGACTGTGAGGACTTTGAGGATTGTGAGGATTGTGAGGATTGTGAGGACTGTGAGGACTGTGAGGACTGTGAGGACTGGGAGGACTGGGAGGATTGTGAGGATTGTGAGGATTTTGAGGACTGTCAGGATTGTGAGGACTGTGAGGACTGTGAGGACTGTGAGGATTGGGAGGATTGTGAGGATTGTGAGGACTGTGAGGACTGTGAGGAGTGTGAGGACTATGAGGACTGTGAGGACTGTGAGGAGTGTGAGGACTGTGAGGACTGTGAGGAGTGTGAGGACTGTGAGGACTGTGACGACTTTGAGGATTGTGAGGACTGTGAGGACTGTGAGGATTGTGAGGATTGTGAGGATTGTGAGGACTGTGAGGACGGTGAGGATTGTGAGGATTGTGAGGATTGTGAGGACTGTGAGGACTGTGAGGAGTGTGAGGACTGTGAGGATTGTGAGGATTGTGAGGACTGTGAGGACTGTGAGGACTGTGAGGACTGTGAGGACTGTGAGTAGTGTGAGGACTGTGAGGATTGTGAGGACTGTGAGGACTGTGAGGACTGTGAGGATTGTGAGGATTGTGAGGACTGTGAGGATTGTGAGGATTGTGAGGGCTGTGAGGACTGTGAGGAGTGTGAGGACTGTGAGGACTGTGAGGACTGTGAGGACTGTGAGGATTGTAAGGATTGTGAGGACTGTGAGGATTGTGAGGATTGTGAGGATTGTGAGGACTGAGAGGATTGTGAGGACTGTGAGGACTGTGAGGACTGTGACGAGTGTGAGGACTGTGAGGAGTGTGAGGACTTTGAGGATTGTGAGGATTGTGAGGATGTGAGAACTGTGAGCAGTCTGAGGACTGTGAGGAGTGTGAGGATTGTGAGGATTATGAGGACTGTGAGGACTGTGAGGATTATGAGGACTGGGAGGACTGTGAGGACTGTGAGGACTGTGAGGATTGTGAGGACTGTGAGCATTGTGAGGATTGTGAGGATTGTGAGGACTGTGAGGACTGTGAGGATTGTGAGGACTGTGAGGACTGTAACAATTTTGAGGACTTCAAGGACTGTGAGGATTGTGAGGACTATGAGGACTGTGAGGATTGTGATGACTGTGAGGATTGTGAGGACTGTGAGGATTTTGAGGACTGTGAGGACTGTGAGGATTGTGAGGATTGTGAGGACTGTGAGGATTGTGAGGATTGTGAGGATTGTCAGGATTGTGAGGACTGTGAAGAATGTGAGGATTTTGAGGATTGTGAGGATTTTGAGGAATGTGAGGACTGTGAGGATTGTGAGGACTGTGAGGATTGTGAGGATTGTGAGGACTGTGAGGACTGTGAGGATTGTGAGGACTGTGAGGATTGTGAGGATTGTGAGGACTGTGAGGACTGTGAGGACGGTGAGGATTGTGAGGATTGTGAGGATTGTGAGGACTGTGAGGATGGTGAGGATGGTGAGGATTGTGAGGACTGTGAGGACTGTGAGGACTGTGAGAACTATGATGACTGTGAGGATTGTGATGACTCTGAGGAAAGTAAGGATTGTGAGGATTGTGAGGATTGTGAGGATTGTGAGGACTGTGAGGATTGTGAGCACTGGGAGAATTGTGAGGATTGTGAGAATTGTGAAGAGTGTGAGGACTGTGAGGACTGTGAGGATTATGAGGATTGTGAGGACTGTGAGGACTGTGAGGACTGTGAGGATCGTGAGGATTGTGAGGATCGTGAGGACTGTGAGGATTGTGAGGACTGTGAGGTTTGTGAGGATTGTGAGGATTGTGAGGACTGTGAGAAGTGTGAGGATTGTGAGGGTTGTGAGGACTGTGAGGAATGTGAGGATTGTGAGGACTGTGAGGACTGTGAGGATTGTGACGACTGTGAGGACTGTGAGGACTGTGAGGACTGTGAGTTCTGTAAGGATTATGAGGATTGTAAGGACTGTGGGGATTGTTAGGATTGTGAGGCTTGTGAGGACTGTGAGGACTGTCAGGATTGTGAGGATTGTGAGGATTGTGAGGACTGTGAGGATTGTGAGGATTGTGAGGATTGTGAGGACTGTGAGGACTGTGAGGACTGTGAGGATTGTGAGGATTGTGAGGATTGTGAGGACTGTGAGGACTGTGAGGATTGTGAGGATTGTGAGGATTGTGAGGACTGTGAGGTTTGTGAGGATTTTGAGGGTTGTGAGGACTGTGAGGATTGTGATTATTGTGAGGATTGTGAGGATTGTGAGGACTGTAACAATTGTGAGGATTGTGAGGACTGTGAGGATTGTGAGGACTGTGAGGACTGTGAGGATTGTGAGGACTGTGAGGATTGTGATGACTGTGAGGATTGTGAGGACTGTGAGAATTGTGAGGACTGTGAGGATTGTGAGGACTGTAACAATTGTGAGGATTGTGAGGACTGGGAGGATTGTGAGGACTGTGAGGACTGTAACAATTTTGAGGACTTCAAGGACTGTGAGGATTGTGAGGACTGTGAGGACTGTGAGGATTGTGATGACTGTAACAATTGTGAGCACTGTGAGGACTGTAACAATTGTGAGGACTGTGAGGACTGTGAGGATTGTGAGGACTGTGAGGACTGTAACAATTGTGAGGACTGTGAGGACTGTGAGGATTGTGATGACTGTCGGGACTGTGAGGAATGTTAGGACTGTGAGGACTGTGAGGACTGTGAGGACTGTGAGGATTGTGAGGATTATGAGGACTGTGAGGACTGTGAGGATTGTGAGGACTGTGAGGACTGAGAGGATTGTGAGGACTGTGAGGACTGTGAGGACTGTGAGGATTGTGAGGACTGTGAGGACTGAGAGGATTGTGAGGATTGTGAGGACTGTGAGGATTGTGAGGACTGTGAGGACTGTGAGGATTATGAGGATTGTGAGGACTGTGAGGACTGTGAAGACTGTGAGGACTGTGAGGACTGTGAGGATTGTGAGGACTGTGAGGACTGAGAGGATTGTGAGGATTGTGAGGACTGTGAGGACTGTGAGGACTGTGAGCATTGTGAGGACTGTGAGGATTGTGAGGATTGTGAGGACTGTGAAGACTGTGAGGATTGTGAGGACTGTGAGGACTGTGAGGAATGTGAGGACTGTGAGGATTGTGAGGACTGTGAGAACTGTGAAGACTGTGAGGACTGTGAGGACTGTGAGGATTGTGAGGACTGTGAGGACTGAGAGGATTGTGAGGATTGTGAGGACTGTGAGGAGTGTGAGGACTGTGAGGATTGTGAGAACTGTGAGGACTGTGAGGACTGTGAGGATTGTGAGGATTGTGAGGATTGTGAGGACTGTGAGGACTCTGAGGAGTATGAGGACTGTGAGGATTGTGAGGAGTGTGAGGACTGTGAGGATTGTGAGGACTGTTAGGACTGTGAGGAGTGTGAGGACTGTGAGGATTGTGAGGACTGTGAGGACTGTGAGGCCTGTGAGGATTGTGAGGATTGTGAGGATTGTGAGGACTGTGAGGACTGTGAGGAGCGTGAGGACTGTGAGGATTGTGAGGACTGTTAGGACTGTGAGGAGTGTGAGGACTGTGAGGATTGTGAGGACTGTGAGGACTGTGAGGACTGTGAGGATTGTGAGGATTGTGAGGATTGTGAGGACTGTGAGGATTGTGAGGATGGTGAGGACTGTGAGGACTGTGAGGACTGTGAGAATTGTGAGGACTGTGAGGATTGTGAGGATTGTGAGGACTGTGAGGATTCTGAGGACTGTGAGGATTGTGATGACTGTGAGGACTGTGAGGACTGTGAGGACTGTGAGGATTGTGAGGACTGTGAGCACTTTGAGGATTGTTAGGACTGTGAGGATTGTGAGGATTGTGAGGATTGTGAGGATTGTGAGGACTGTGAGGAGTGTGAGGACTGTGAGGATTGTGAGGATTGTGAGGACTGTGAGGACTGTGAGGATTGTGAGGACTGTGAGGATTGTGATGACTGTGAGGATTGTGAGGACTGTGAGGACTGTGAGGAGTGTGAGGATTGTGAGGACTGTGAGGATTGTGAGGATTGTGAGGATTGTGAGGATTGTGAGGACTGTGAGGATTATGAGGATTGTGAGGACTGTGAGGACTGTGAGGATTGTGAGGGCGGTGAGGACTGTGAGGACTGTGAGAATTGTGAGGACTGTGAGGATTGTGAGGATTGTGAGGACTGTGAGCACTGTGAGGATTGTGAGGACTCTGAGGATTGCGAGGACTGTGAGGACTGTGAGCACTGTGAGGATTGTGAGGATTGTGAGGATTGTGAGGATTGTGAGGACTGTGAGCACTGTGAGGATTGTGAGGACTGTGAGGACTGTGAGGACTGTGAGGATTGTGAGGACTGTGAGGACTGTGAGGACTGTGAGGACTGTGAGGATGGAGAGGACTGTGAGGACTGTGAGGACTGTGAGAATTGTGAGGATTGTGAGGACTGTGAGGACTGTGAGGACTGTGAGGATTGTGAGGATTGTGAGGACTGTGAGGACTGCGAGGACTGTGAGGATTGTGAGGACAGTGAAGACTGTGAGGAGAGGACGGTGAGGATTGCGAGGAGTGTGAGGATTGTAAGGATTGTGAGGATTGTGAGGATTGTGAGGACTGTGAGGACTGTGAGGACTGTGAGGATTGTGAGGACTGTGAGGACTGTGAGGACTGTGAGGACTGTGAGGATTGTGAGGAATGTAACAATTGTGAGGACTGTGAGGATTGTGAGGACTGTGAGGATTGTGAGGATTGTGAGGACTGTGAGGATTGTGAGGATTGTGAGGACTGTGAGGACTGTGAGGATTGTGAGGATTGTGAGGATTGTGAGGACTGTCAGGACTGTGAGGATTGTGAGGACTGTGAGGACTGTGAGGACTGTGAGGACTGTGAGGATTGTGAGGATTGTGAGGACTGTGAGGATTGTGAGGAGTGTGAGGACTGTGAGGATTGTGAGGACTGTTAGGACTGTGAGGAGTGTGAGGACTGTGAGGATTGTGAGGACTGTGAGGACTGTGAGGCCTGTGAGGATTGTGAGGATTGTGAGGATTGTGAGGACTGTGAGGACTGTGAGGAGCGTGAGGACTGTGAGGATTGTGAGGACTGTTAGGACTGTGAGGAGTGTGAGGACTGTGAGGATTGTGAGGACTGTGAGGACTGTGAGGACTGTGAGGATTGTGAGGATTGTGAGGATTGTGAGGACTGTGAGGATTGTGAGGATGGTGAGGACTGTGAGGACTGTGAGGACTGTGAGAATTGTGAGGACTGTGAGGATTGTGAGGATTGTGAGGACTGTGAGGATTCTGAGGACTGTGAGGATTGTGATGACTGTGAGGACTGTGAGGACTGTGAGGACTGTGAGGATTGTGAGGACTGTGAGCACTTTGAGGATTGTGAGGACTGTGAGGATTGTGAGGATTGTGAGGATTGTGAGGATTGTGAGGACTGTGAGGAGTGTGAGGACTGTGAGGATTGTGAGGATTGTGAGGACTGTGAGGACTGTGAGGATTGTGAGGACTGTGAGGATTGTGATGACTGTGAGGATTGTGAGGACTGTGAGGACTGTGAGGAGTGTGAGGATTGTGAGGACTGTGAGGATTGTGAGGATTGTGAGGATTGTGAGGATTGTGAGGACTGTGAGGATTATGAGGATTGTGAGGACTGTGAGGACTGTGAGGATTGTGAGGGCGGTGAGGACTGTGAGGACTGTGAGAATTGTGAGGACTGTGAGGATTGTGAGGATTGTGAGGACTGTGAGCACTGTGAGGATTGTGAGGACTGTGAGGATTGCGAGGACTGTGAGGACTGTGAGCACTGTGAGGATTGTGAGGATTGTGAGGATTGTGAGGATTGTGAGGACTGTGAGCACTGTGAGGATTGTGAGGACTGTGAGGACTGTGAGGACTGTGAGGATTGTGAGGACTGTGAGGACTGTGAGGACTGTGAGGACTGTGAGGATGGAGAGGACTGTGAGGACTGTGAGGACTGTGAGAATTGTGAGGATTGTGAGGACTGTGAGGACTGTGAGGACTGTGAGGATTGTGAGGATTGTGAGGACTGTGAGGACTGCGAGGACTGTGAGGATTGTGAGGACAGTGAAGACTGTGAGGAGAGGACGGTGAGGATTGCGAGGAGTGTGAGGATTGTAAGGATTGTGAGGATTGTGAGGATTGTGAGGACTGTGAGGACTGTGAGGACTGTGAGGATTGTGAGGACTGTGAGGACTGTGAGGACTGTGAGGACTGTGAGGATTGTGAGGAATGTAACAATTGTGAGGACTGTGAGGATTGTGAGGACTGTGAGGATTGTGAGGATTGTGAGGACTGTGAGGATTGTGAGGATTGTGAGGACTGTGAGGACTGTGAGGATTGTGAGGATTGTGAGGATTGTGAGGACTGTGAGGACTGTGAGGATTGTGAGGACTGTGAGGACTGTGAGGACTGTGAGGACTGTGAGGATTGTGAGGATTGTGAGGACTGTGAGGATTGTGAGGACTGTGAGGACTGTGAGGATTGTGAGGACTGTGAGGATTGTGAGGACTGTGAGGACTGTGAGGACTGTGAGGACTGTGAGGATTGTGAGGTTTGTGAGGAGTGTGAGAATTGTGAGGATTGTGAGGAATGTGTGGACTGTGAGGACTGTGAGGACTGTGAGGACTGTGAGGACTGTGAAGATTTTGAGGACTGTTTGGACTGTGAGGACTGTTTGGACTGTGAGGACTGTGAGGATTGTGAGGACTGTGAGGAATGTGAGGACTGTGAGGACTGTGAGGACTGTGAGGACTGTGAGGACTGTGAGGATTGTGAGGATTGTGAGGACTGTGAGGACTGTGAAGACTGTGAGGACAGGACTGTGAGGACTGTGAGGACTGTGAGGATTGTGAGGAATGTGAGGACTGTGAGGATTGTGAGGACTCTGAGGATTGTGAGGACTGTGAGGATTGTGAGGACTGTGAGGACTGTGAGGATTGTGAGGACTGTGAGGACTGTGAGGACTGTGAAGACTGTGAGGACTGTGAGGAGTGTGAGGACTGTGAGGACTGTGAGGATTGTGAGGACTGTGAGGACTGTGAGGACTGTGAGGATTGTGAGGACTGTGAGGACTGTGAGGAGTGTGAGGACTGTGAGGAGTGTGAGGACTGTGAGGATTGTGAGGACTGTGAGGACTGTGAGGAGTGTGAGGATTTTGAGGATTGTGAGGATTGTGAGGATTGTGAGGACTGTGAGGACTGTGAGGATTGTGAGGACTGTGAGGACTGTGAGGACTGTGAGGACTGTGAGGACTGGGAGGACTGGGAGGATTGTGAGGATTGTGAGGATTGTGAGGATTGTGAGGACTGTCAGGATTGTGAGGACTGTGAGGATTGTGAGGACTGTGAGGATTGTGAGGATTGTGAGGATTGTGAGGACTGTGAGGACTGTGAGGAGTGTGAGGACTGTGAGGACTGTGAGGAGTGTGAGGACTGTGAGGACTTTGAGGATTGTGAGGATTGTGAGGATTGTGAGGACTGTGAGGACTGTGAGGACTGTGAGGACTGGGAGGACTGGGAGGATTGTGAGGATTGTGAGGATTTTGAGGACTGTCAGGATTGTGAGGACTGTGAGGACTGTGAGGACTGTGAGGATTGGGAGGATTGTGAGGATTGTGAGGACTGTGAGGACTGTGAGGAGTGTGAGGACTATGAGGACTGTGAGGACTGTGAGGAGTGTGAGGACTGTGAGGACTGTGAGGAGTGTGAGGACTGTGAGGACTGTGACGACTTTGAGGATTGTGAGGACTGTGAGGACTGTGAGGATTGTGAGGATTGTGAGGATTGTGAGGACTGTGAGGACGGTGAGGATTGTGAGGATTGTGAGGATTGTGAGGACTGTGAGGACTGTGAGGAGTGTGAGGACTGTGAGGATTGTGAGGATTGTGAGGACTGTGAGGACTGTGAGGACTGTGAGGACTGTGAGGACTGTGAGTAGTGTGAGGACTGTGAGGATTGTGAGGACTGTGAGGACTGTGAGGACTGTGAGGATTGTGAGGATTGTGAGGACTGTGAGGATTGTGAGGATTGTGAGGACTGTGAGGACTGTGAGGAGTGTGAGGACTGTGAGGACTGTGAGGACTGTGAGGACTGTGAGGATTGTAAGGATTGTGAGGACTGTGAGGATTGTGAGGATTGTGAGGATTGTGAGGACTGAGAGGATTGTGAGGACTGTGAGGACTGTGACGAGTGTGAGGACTGTGAGGAGTGTGAGGACTTTGAGGATTGTGAGGATTGTGAGGATGTGAGAACTGTGAGCAGTCTGAGGACTGTGAGGAGTGTGAGGATTGTGAGGATTATGAGGACTGTGAGGACTGTGAGGATTATGAGGACTGGGAGGACTGTGAGGACTGTGAGGACTGTGAGGATTGTGAGGACTGTGAGCATTGTGAGGATTGTGAGGATTGTGAGGACTGTGAGGACTGTGAGGATTGTGAGGACTGTGAGGACTGTAACAATTTTGAGGACTTCAAGGACTGTGAGGATTGTGAGGACTATGAGGACTGTGAGGATTGTGATGACTGTGAGGATTGTGAGGACTGTGAGGATTTTGAGGACTGTGAGGACTGTGAGGATTGTGAGGATTGTGAGGACTGTGAGGATTGTGAGGATTGTGAGGATTGTCAGGATTGTGAGGACTGTGAAGAATGTGAGGATTTTGAGGATTGTGAGGATTTTGAGGAATGTGAGGACTGTGAGGATTGTGAGGACTGTGAGGATTGTGAGGATTGTGAGGACTGTGAGGACTGTGAGGATTGTGAGGACTGTGAGGATTGTGAGGATTATGAGGACTGTGAGGACTGTGAGGACGGTGAGGATTGTGAGGACTGTGAGGACGGTGAGGATTGTGAGGATTGTGAGGATTGTGAGGACTGTGAGGATGGTGAGGATGGTGAGGATTGTGAGGACTGTGAGGACTGTGAGGACTGTGAGAACTATGATGACTGTGAGGATTGTGATGACTCTGAGGAAAGTGAGGATTGTGAGGATTGTGAGGATTGTGAGGATTGTGAGGACTGTGAGGATTGTGAGCACTGGGAGAATTGTGAGGATTGTGAGAATTGTGAAGAGTGTGAGGACTGTGAGGACTGTGAGGATTATGAGGATTGTGAGGACTGTGAGGACTGTGAGGACTGTGAGGATCGTGAGGATTGTGAGGATCGTGAGGACTGTGAGGATTGTGAGGACTGTGAGGTTTGTGAGGATTGTGAGGATTGTGAGGACTGTGAGAAGTGTGAGGATTGTGAGGGTTGTGAGGACTGTGAGGAATGTGAGGACTGTGAGGACTGTGAGGATTGTGACGACTGTGAGGACTGTGAGGACTGTGAGGACTGTGAGGACTGTGTGGATTGTGAGGACTGTGAGGACTGTGAGGACTGTGAGTTCTGTAAGGATTATGAGGATTGTAAGGACTGTGGGGATTGTTAGGATTGTGAGGCTTGTGAGGACTGTGAGGACTGTCAGGATTGTGAGGATTGTGAGGATTGTGAGGACTGTGAGGATTGTGAGGATTGTGAGGATTGTGAGGACTGTGAGGACTGTGAGGACTGTGAGGATTGTGAGGATTGTGAGGATTGTGAGGACTGTGAGGACTGTGAGGATTGTGAGGATTGTGAGGATTGTGAGGACTGTGAGGTTTGTGAGGATTTTGAGGGTTGTGAGGACTGTGAGGATTGTGATTATTGTGAGGATTGTGAGGATTGTGAGGACTGTAACAATTGTGAGGATTGTGAGGACTGTGAGGATTGTGAGGACTGTGAGGACTGTGAGGATTGTGAGGACTGTGAGGATTGTGATGACTGTGAGGATTGTGAGGACTGTGAGAATTGTGAGGACTGTGAGGATTGTGAGGACTGTAACAATTGTGAGGATTGTGAGGACTGGGAGGATTGTGAGGACTGTGAGGACTGTAACAATTTTGAGGACTTCAAGGACTGTGAGGATTGTGAGGACTGTGAGGACTGTGAGGATTGTGATGACTGTAACAATTGTGAGCACTGTGAGGACTGTAACAATTGTGAGGACTGTGAGGACTGTGAGGATTGTGAGGACTGTGAGGACTGTAACAATTGTGAGGACTGTGAGGACTGTGAGGATTGTGATGACTGTCGGGACTGTGAGGAATGTTAGGACTGTGAGGACTGTGAGGACTGTGAGGACTGTGAGGATTGTGAGGATTATGAGGACTGTGAGGACTGTGAGGATTATGAGGACTGGGAGGATTGTGAGGATTGTGAGGATTGTGAGGACTGTGAGGACTGTGAGGATTGTGAGGACTGTGAGGATTGTGAGGATTGTGAGGACTGTGAGGACTGTGAGGATTGTGAGGATTGAGAGGATTGTGAGGATTGTGATGACTGTGAGGATCGTGAGGATTGTGAGGACTGTGAGGATTGTGAGGACTGTGAGGATTGTGAGGATTGTGAGGATTGTGAGGATTGTGAGGACTGTGAATATTGTGAGGTCTGTGAGGATTGTGAGGATTGTGAGGATTGTGAGGACTGTGAGGACTGTGAGGATTGTGAGGATTGTGAGGACTGTGAGGATTGTGAGGATTGTGAGGATTGTCAGGATTGTGAGGACTGTGAAGAATGTGAGGATTGTGAAGATTGTGAGGATTGTGAGGACTTTGGGGACAGTGAGGACTGTGAGGACTGTGAAGATTGTGAGGACTGTGAGGATTGTGAGGACTGTGAGGACTGTGAGGATTGTGAGGACTGTGACAACTGTGAGGATTGTGAGGATTGTGAGGACTGTGAGGACTGTGAGGATTGTGAGGATTGTGAGGACTGTGAGGACTGTGAGGATTGTGAGGATTGTGAGGATTGTGAGGACTGTGAGGATGGTGAGGATGGTGAGGATTGTGAGGACTGTGAGGACTGTGAGGACTGTGAGAACTATGATGACTGTGAGGACTGTGAGGATTGTGATGACTCTGAGGAAAGTGAGGATTGTGAGGATTGTGAGGATTGTGAGGATTGTGAGGACTGTGAGGATTGTGAGCACTGGGAGAATTGTGAGGATTGTGAGAATTTTGAAGACTGTGAGGACTGTGAGGACTGTGAGGATTATGAGGATTGTGAGGATTGTGAGGACTGTGAGGACTGTGAGGATCGTGAGGATCGTGAGGACTGTGAGGATTGTGAGGACTGTGAGGTTTGTGAGGATTGTGAGGATTGTGAGGACTGTGAGAAGTGTGAGGATTGTGAGGATTGTGAGGACTGTGAGGAATGTGAGGACTGTGAGGACTGTGAGGACTGTGAGGATTGTGACGACTGTGAGGACTGTGAGGATTGTGAGGACTGTGAGGATTGTGAGGATTGTGAGGACTGTGAGGACTGTGAGGACTGTGAGTTCTGTGAGGATTATGAGGATTGTAAGGACTGTGAGGATTGTGAGGATTGTGAGGGTTGTGAGGCTTGTGAGGACTGTGAGGATTGTGAGGACTGTGAGGATTGTGAGGATTGTGAGGACTGTGAGGATAGTGAGGATTGTGAGGAGTGTGAGGATTGTGAGGACTGTGAGGACTGTGAGGATTGTGAGGACTGTGAGGATGTGAGGACTGTGAGGACTGTGAGGATTGTGAGGACTGTGAGGACTGTGAGGACTGAGAGGAATGTGAGGACTGTGAGGACTGTGAGGACTGTGAGGACTGTGAGGATTGTGATGACTGTGAGGACTGTGAGGATTGTGAGGATTGTGAGGATTGTGAGGACTGTGAGAAGTGTGAGGATTGTGAGGGTTGTGAGGACTGTGAGGAATGTGAGGACTGTGAGGACTGTGAGGACTGTGAGGATTGTGACGACTGTGAGGACTGTGAGGACTGTGAGGACTGTGAGGACTGTGTGGATTGTGAGGACTGTGAGGACTGTGAGGACTGTGAGGACTGTGAGGACTGTGTGGATTGTGAGGACTGTGAGGACTGTGAGGACTGTGAGTTCTGTAAGGATTATGAGGATTGTAAGGACTGTGGGGATTGTTAGGATTGTGAGGCTTGTGAGGACTGTGAGGACTGTCAGGATTGTGAGGATTGTGAGGATTGTGAGGACTGTGAGGATTGTGAGGATTGTGAGGATTGTGAGGACTGTGAGGACTGTGAGGACTGTGAGGATTGTGAGGATTGTGAGGATTGTGAGGACTGTGAGGACTGTGAGGATTGTGAGGATTGTGAGGATTGTGAGGACTGTGAGGTTTGTGAGGATTTTGAGGGTTGTGAGGACTGTGAGGATTGTGATTATTGTGAGGATTGTGAGGATTGTGAGGACTGTAACAATTGTGAGGATTGTGAGGACTGTGAGGATTGTGAGGACTGTGAGGACTGTGAGGATTGTGAGGACTGTGAGGATTGTGATGACTGTGAGGATTGTGAGGACTGTGAGAATTGTGAGGACTGTGAGGATTGTGAGGACTGTAACAATTGTGAGGATTGTGAGGACTGGGAGGATTGTGAGGACTGTGAGGACTGTAACAATTTTGAGGACTTCAAGGACTGTGAGGATTGTGAGGACTGTGAGGACTGTGAGGATTGTGATGACTGTAACAATTGTGAGCACTGTGAGGACTGTAACAATTGTGAGGACTGTGAGGACTGTGAGGATTGTGAGGACTGTGAGGACTGTAACAATTGTGAGGACTGTGAGGACTGTGAGGATTGTGATGACTGTCGGGACTGTGAGGAATGTTAGGACTGTGAGGACTGTGAGGACTGTGAGGACTGTGAGGATTGTGAGGATTATGAGGACTGTGAGGACTGTGAGGATTATGAGGACTGGGAGGATTGTGAGGATTGTGAGGATTGTGAGGACTGTGAGGACTGTGAGGATTGTGAGGACTGTGAGGATTGTGAGGATTGTGAGGACTGTGAGGACTGTGAGGATTGTGAGGATTGAGAGGATTGTGAGGATTGTGATGACTGTGAGGATCGTGAGGATTGTGAGGACTGTGAGGATTGTGAGGACTGTGAGGATTGTGAGGATTGTGAGGATTGTGAGGATTGTGAGGACTGTGAATATTGTGAGGTCTGTGAGGATTGTGAGGATTGTGAGGATTGTGAGGACTGTGAGGACTGTGAGGATTGTGAGGATTGTGAGGACTGTGAGGATTGTGAGGATTGTGAGGATTGTCAGGATTGTGAGGACTGTGAAGAATGTGAGGATTGTGAAGATTGTGAGGATTGTGAGGACTTTGGGGACAGTGAGGACTGTGAGGACTGTGAAGATTGTGAGGACTGTGAGGATTGTGAGGACTGTGAGGACTGTGAGGATTGTGAGGACTGTGACAACTGTGAGGATTGTGAGGATTGTGAGGACTGTGAGGACTGTGAGGATTGTGAGGATTGTGAGGACTGTGAGGACTGTGAGGATTGTGAGGATTGTGAGGATTGTGAGGACTGTGAGGATGGTGAGGATGGTGAGGATTGTGAGGACTGTGAGGACTGTGAGGACTGTGAGAACTATGATGACTGTGAGGACTGTGAGGATTGTGATGACTCTGAGGAAAGTGAGGATTGTGAGGATTGTGAGGATTGTGAGGATTGTGAGGACTGTGAGGATTGTGAGCACTGGGAGAATTGTGAGGATTGTGAGAATTTTGAAGACTGTGAGGACTGTGAGGACTGTGAGGATTATGAGGATTGTGAGGATTGTGAGGACTGTGAGGACTGTGAGGATCGTGAGGATCGTGAGGACTGTGAGGATTGTGAGGACTGTGAGGTTTGTGAGGATTGTGAGGATTGTGAGGACTGTGAGAAGTGTGAGGATTGTGAGGATTGTGAGGACTGTGAGGAATGTGAGGACTGTGAGGACTGTGAGGACTGTGAGGATTGTGACGACTGTGAGGACTGTGAGGATTGTGAGGACTGTGAGGATTGTGAGGATTGTGAGGACTGTGAGGACTGTGAGGACTGTGAGTTCTGTGAGGATTATGAGGATTGTAAGGACTGTGAGGATTGTGAGGATTGTGAGGGTTGTGAGGCTTGTGAGGACTGTGAGGATTGTGAGGACTGTGAGGATTGTGAGGATTGTGAGGACTGTGAGGATAGTGAGGATTGTGAGGAGTGTGAGGATTGTGAGGACTGTGAGGACTGTGAGGATTGTGAGGACTGTGAGGATGTGAGGACTGTGAGGACTGTGAGGATTGTGAGGACTGTGAGGACTGTGAGGACTGAGAGGAATGTGAGGACTGTGAGGACTGTGAGGACTGTGAGGACTGTGAGGATTGTGATGACTGTGAGGACTGTGAGGATTGTGAGGATTGTGAGGACTTTGAGGATTGTGAGGAATGTGAGGACTGTGAGAACTGTGAGGAATGTGAGGACTGTGAGGACTGTGAGGATTGCGAGGACTGTGAGAATTGTGAGGACAGTGAGGATTGTGAGGACTGTGAAGACTGTGAGGACTGTGAGGAATGTGAGGACTGTGAGGATTGTGAGGACTGTGAGGACTGTGAGGACTGTGAGGACTGTGAGGACTGTGAGGACGGTGAGGATTGTGAGGACTGTGAGGATTGTGAGGAATGTGAGGGCTGTGAGGACTGTGAAGAATGTGAGAACTGTGAGGACTGTGAGGATTGTGAGGACTGTGAGAATTGTGAGGACTGTGAGGATTGTGAGGACTGTGAAGACTGTGAGGACTGTGAGGAATGTGAGGACTGTGAGGACTGTGAGGATTGTGAGGACTGTGAGGATTGTGATGACTGTGAGGATAGTGAGGACTGTGAGGACTGTGAGGATTGCGAGGATTCTGAGGACTGTGAGGATTGTGAGGACTGTGAGGATTGTGAGGATTGTGAGGATTGTGAGGACTGTGAGGACTGTGAGGATTGTGAGGATTGTGAGGACTGTGAGGATTGCGAGGATTATGAGGATTGTCAGGATTGTGAGGACTGTGAAGACTGTGAGGATTGTGAGGATTGTGAGGATTGTGAGGAGTGTGAGGACTGTGATGATTGTGAGGACTGTGAGGATTGTGAGGATTGTGAGGACTGTGAGGACTGTGAGGATTGTGAGGACTGTGAGGATTGTGAGGATTATGAGGACTGTGAGGACTGTGAGGACTGTGAGGACTGTGAGGATTGTGAGGATTGTGAGGATTGTGAGGACTGTGAGGATTCTGAGAATGGTGAGGATTGTGAGGACTGTGAGAACTGTGAGGACTGTGAGAACTATAATAACTGTGAAGACTGTGAGGACTGTGAGGATTGTGATGACTGTCGGGATTGTGAGGATTGTTAGGACTATGAGGACTGTGAGGACTGTGAGGATTGTGAGGATTATGAGGACTGTGAGGACTGTGAGAATTATGAGGACTGGGAGGACTGGGAGGACTGTGAGGACTGTGAGGATTGTGAGGACTGTGAGGATTGTGAGGATTGTGAGGATTGTGAGGATTGTGAGGACTGTGAGGACTGTGAGGATTGTGAGGATTGTGAGGACTGTGAGGACTGTGAGGATTGTGAGGATTGTGAGGACTGTGCGGATTGTGAGGACTGTGAGGATTGTGAGGATTGTGAGGATTGTGAGGATTGTGAGGACTGTGAGGATTGTGAGGACTGTGAGGATTGTGAGGATTGTGAGGATTGTGAGGACTGTGAGGATTATGAGGACTGGGAGGACTGGGAGGACAGTGAGGACTGTGAGGACTGTGAGGATTGTGAGGACTGTGAGGATTGTGAGGATTGTGAGGACTGTGAGGACTGTGAGGATTGTGCGGACTGTGAGGATTGTGAGGATTGTGAGGACTGTGAGGACTGTGAGGACTGTGAGGATTGTGAGGATTGTGAGGATTGTGAGGACTGTGAGGATGGTGAGGATGATGAGGATTGTGAGGACTGTGAGGACTGTGAGGACTGTGAGAACTATGATGACTGTGAGGACTGTGAGGATTGTGATGTCTCTGAGGAAAGTGAGGATTGTGAGGATTGTGAGGATTGTGACGATTGTGAGGACTGTGAGGATTGTGAGCACTGGGAGAATTGTGAGGATTGTGAGAATTGTGAAGACTGTGAGGACTGTGAGGACTGTGAGGATTATGAGGATTGTGAGGACTGTGAGGATTGTGAGGATTGTGAGGATTTTGAGGACTGTGAGGAGTGTGAGGATTGTGAGGATTGTGAGGACTGTGAGGAATGTGAGGACGGTGAGGACGGTGAGGACTGTGAGTATTGTGAGGACTGTGAGGACTGTGAGGACTGTGAGGATTGTGAGGACTGTGAGGATTGTGAGGACTGTGAGGACTGTGAGGACTGTGAGTTCTGTGAGGACTGTGAGGATTGTGAGGATTGTGAGGACTGTGAGGATTGTGAGGATTGTGAGGATTGTGAGGACTGAGGATTGTGAGGACTGTGAGGATTGTGAGGATTGTAGGACTGTGAGGATAGTGAGGATTGTGAGGACTGTGAGGATTGTGAGGATTGTGAGGACTGTGAGGACTGTGAGAATTGTGAGGACTGTGAGGATTGTGAGGATTGTGAGGACTGTGAGGATTGTGATGACTGAGAGGATTGTGAGGATTGTGAGGACTGTGAGGACTGTGAGGACTGTGAGGATTGTGAGGACTGTGATTATTGTGAGGATTGTGAGGACTGAGAGGACTGTGAGGATTGTGAGGACTGTGAGGACTGTGAGGACTGTGAGGATTGTGAGGACTGTGAGGACTGTGAGGACTGTGAGGATTGTGAGGACTGTGAGGATTGTGATGACTGTGAGGATTGTGAAGACTGTGAGGAATGTGAGGAGTGTGAGGACTGTGAGGATTGTGAGGACTGTGAGGATTGTGAGGACTGTGAGAATTGTGAGGACTGTGAGGATTGTGATGACTGAGAGGATTGTGAGGATTGTGAGGACTGAGGACTGTGAGGACTGTGAGGATTGTGAGGACTGTGATTATTGTGAGGATTGTGAGGACTGAGAGGACTGTGAGGATTGTGAGGACTGTGAGGACTGTGAGGACTGTGAGGACTGTGAGGACTGTGAGGACTGTGAGGAGTGTGAGGACTGTGAGGACTGTGAGGACTGTGAGGATTGTGAGGACTGTGAGAATTGAGAGGACTGTGAGGATTGTGAGGACTGTGAAGACTGTGAGGACTGTGAGGAATGTGAGGAGTGTGAGGACTGTGAGGATTGTGAGGACTGTGAGGATTGTGATGACTGTGAGGATTGTGAGGACTGTGAGAATTGTGAGGACTGTGAGGATTGTGAGGACTGTAACAATTGTGAGGATTGTGAGGACTGTGAGGATTGTGAGGATTATGAGGATTGTGAGGACTGTGAGGATTGTGAGGATTGTGGGGATTGAGAGGACTGTGAGGATTGTGAGGAATGTGAGGATTGTGAGCATTGTGAGGACTGTAAGAATTGTGAGGATTGTGAGGACTGTGAGGATTGTGAGGACTGTGAGGACTGAAACAAATTTGAGGACTTCGAGGACTGTGAGGATTGTGAGGACTGTGAGGACTGTGAGGATTGTGATGACTGTAACAATTGTGAGGACTGTAACAATTGTGTGGACTGTGAGGACTGTGAGGATTGTGACGACTGTGAGGACTGTAACAATTTTGAGGACTTCGAGGACTGTGAGGATTGTGAGGACTGTGAGGACTGTGAGGATTGTGAGGACTGTGAGGATTGTGAGGACTGTGAGGAATATGACGACTGTGAGGACTGTGAGGAATGTGAGGACTGTGAGGACTGTGAGGATTGTGAGGACTGGGAGGACTGTGAGGACTCTGAGGATTGTGAGGACTGTGAGGACTGTAACAATTTTGAGGAGTTCGAGGACTGTGAGGATTGTGAGGACTGTGAGGACTGTGAGGATTGTGATGACTGTAACAATTGTGAGGACTGTAACAATTGTGAGGACTGTGAGGACTGTGAGGATTGTGAGGACTGTGAGGACTGTAACAATTGTGAGGACTGTGAGGACTGTGAGGATTGTGATGACTGTCGGGACTGTGAGGATTGTTAGGACTGTGAGGACTGTGAGGACTGTGAGGACTGTGATGATTGTGAGGATTATGAGGACTGTGAGGACTGTGAGGATTATGAGGACTGGGAGGACTGGGAGGACTGTGAGGACTGTGAGGATTGTGAGGACTGTGAGGATTGTGAGGATTGTGAGGATTGTGAGGACTGTGAGGACTGTGAGGATTGTGAGGACTGTGAGGACTGTGAGGACTGTGAGGATTGTGAGGATTGTGAGGTTTGTGAGGACTGTGAGGACTGTGAGGATTGTGAGGACTGTGAGGACTGTGAGGATTGTGAAGATTGTGAGGATTTTGAGGATTGTTTGGACTGTGAGGACTGTGAGGACTGTGAGGACTGTGAGGATTGTGAGGACTGTGAGGACTGTGAGGATTGTGAGGATTGTGAGGATTGTGAGGACTGTGAGGACTGTGAGGACTGTGAGGACTGTGAGGATTGTGAGGATTGTGAGGACTGTGAGGACTATGAGGATTGTGAGGATTGTGAGGACTGTGAGGACTGTGAGGACTGTGAGGATTGTGAGGATTGTGAGGATTGTGAGGACTGTGAGGATTGTGAGGATTATGAGGATTGTGACGATTGTGAGGACTGTGAGGATTGTGAGGACTGTGCGGACTGTGAGGACTGTGAGGACTGTGAGGATTGTGAGGATTGTGAGGACTGTGAGGACTGTGAGGATTGTGAGGATTGTGAGGACTGTGAGGACTGTGAGGACTGTGAGGATTGTGAGGATTGTGAGGATTGTGAGGACTGTGAGGATTGTGAGGACTGTGAGGATTGTGAGGATTGTGAGGATTGTGAGGACTGTGAGGACTGTGAGGATTATGAGGATTGTGAGGACTGTGAGGATTGTGAGGATTGTCAGGATTGTGAGGACTGTGAAGACTGTGAGGATTGTGAGGATTGTGAGGATTGTGAGGAGTGTGAGGAGTGTGAGGACTGTGAGGATTGTGAGGAGTGTGAGGATTGTGAGGATTGTGAGGACTGTGAGGACTGTGAGGACTGTGAGGACAGTGAGGATTGTGAGGATTGTGAGGATTGTGAGGACTGTGAGGATTGTGAGGATGGTGAGGATTGTGAGGACTGTGAGAACTGTGAGGACTGTGCGAACTATAATGACTGTGAAGACTGTGAGGATTGTGAGGATTGTGAGGACTGTGAGGACTGTGAGGATTGTGAGGATTGTGAGGACTGTGAAGATTGTGAGGACTGTGAGGATTGTGAGGATTGTGAGGATTGTGAGGATTGTGAGGATTGTGAGGACTGTGAGGACTGTAACAATTGTGAGGACTGTGAGCACTGTGAGGATTGTGATGACTGTCGGGACTGTGAGGATTGTTAGGACTGTGAGGACTGTGAGGACAGTGAGGACTGTGAGGATTGTGAGGATTATGAGGACTGTGAGGACTGTGACGATTATGAGGTCTGGGAGCACTGGGAGGATTGTGAGGACTGTGAGGATTGTGAGGACTGTGAGGATTTTGAGGATTGTGAGGATTGTGAGGACTGTGAGGACTGTGAGGATTGTGAGGATTGTGAGGACTGTGAGGACTGTGAGGATTGTGAGGATTGTGAGGACTGTGCGGATTGTGAGGACTGTGAGGATTGTGAGGATTGTGAGGATTGTGAGGATTGTGAGGACTGTGAGGATTGTGAGGACTGTGAGGATTGTGAGGAATGTGAGGATTGTGAGGACTGTGAGGATTATGAGGACTGGGAGGACTGGGAGGACTGTGAGTACTGTGAAGACTGTGAGGATTGTGAGGACTGTGAGGATTGTGAGGATTGTGAGGACTGTGAGGACTGTGAGGATTGTGAGGACTGTGAGGATTGTGAGGATTGTGAGGACTGTGAGGATGGTGAGGATTATGAGGATTGTGAGGACTGTGAGGACTGTGAGGACTGTGAGAACTATGATGACTGTGAGGACTGTGAGGATTGTGATGACTCTGAGGATAGTGAGGATTGTGAGGATTGTGAGGATTGTGAGGATTGTGAGGACTGTGTGGATTGTGAGCCCTGGGAGAATTGTGAGGATTGTGAGAATTGTGAAGACTGTGAGGGCTGTGAGGACTGTGAGGATTATGAGGATTGTGTCGACTGTGAGGACTGTGAGGATTGTGAGGATTGTGAGGATTATGAGGAGTGTGAGGAGTGTGAGGATTGTGAGGATTGTGAAGACTGTGAGGAATGTGAGGACGGTGAGGACTGTGAGGACTGTGAGTATTGTGAGGACTGTGAGGACTGTGAGGACTGTGAGGATTGTGAGGACTGTGAGGATTGTGAGGATTGTGAGGACTGTGAGGACTGTGAGGACTGTGAGTTCTGTGAGGATTATGAGGATTGTGAGGACTGTGAGGATTGTGAGGATTGTGAGGATTGTGAGGACTTAGGATTGTGAGGACTGTGAGGATTGTGAGGATTGTAGGACTGTGAGGATAGTGAGGATTGTTAGGACTGTGAGGATTGTGAGGATTGTGAGGACTGTGAGGACTGTGAGGATTGTGAGGACTGTGAGGATTGTGAGGATTGTGAGGACTGTGAGGATTGTGATGACTGAGAGGATTGTGAGGATTGTGAGGACTGTGAGGACTGTGAGGACTGTGAGGATTGTGAGGACTGTGATTATTGTGAGGATTGTGAGGACTGAGAGGAATGTGAGGATTGTGAGGACTGTGAGGACTGTGAGGACTGTGAGGACTGTGAGGATTGTGAGGACTGTGAGGAATGTGAGGATTGTGAGGACTGTGAGGATTGTGAGGACTGTGAAGACTGTGAGGACTGTGAGGAATGTGAGGACTGTGAGGACTGTGAGGATTGTGAGGAGTGTGAGGATTGTGATGACTGTGAGGATTGTGAGGACTGTGAGAATTGTGAGGACTGTGAGGATTGTGAGGACTGTGAAGACTGTGAGCAGTGTGAGGAATGTGAGGATTGTGAGGACTGTGAGGATTGTGAGGACTGTGAAGACTGTGAGGACTGTGAGGAATGTGAGGACTGTGAGGACTGTGAGGATTGTCAGGACTGTGAGGATTGTGATGACTGTGAGGATTGTGAGGACTGTGAGAATTGTGAGGACTGTGAGGATTGTGAGGACTGTAACAATTGTGAGGATTGTGATGACTGTGAGGATTGTGAGGACTGTGAAGACTCTGAGGACTGTGAAGACTGTGAGGACTGTGAGGAATGTGAGGATTGTGAGGACTGTGAGGATTGTGAGGACTGTGAAGACTGTTAGGACTGTGAGGAATGTGAGGACTGTGAGGACTGTGAGGATTGTGAGGACTGTGAAGATTGTGATGACTGTGAGGATTGTGAGGACTGTGAGAATTGTGAGGACTGTGAGGATTGTGAGGACTGTAACAATTGTGAGGATTGTGATGACTCTGAGGATTGTGAGGACTGTGAGAATTGTGAGGACTCTGAGGATTGTGAGGACTGTGAAGACTGTGAGGACTGTGAGGAATGTGAGGAGTGTGAGGACTGTGAGGATTGTGAGGACTGTGAGGATTGTGATGACTGTCAGGATTGTGAGGACTGTGAGGATTGTGAGGACTGTGAGGATTGTGAGGACTGTGAGGACTGTGAGGACTGTGAGGACTGTGAGGATTGTGAGGACTGTGAGGATTGTGAGGACTGTGAGGAATGTGAGGACTGTGAGGCCTGTGAGGATTGTGAGGACTGTGAGGACTGTGAGGACTGTGAGGAATGTGAGGACTGTGAGGATGGTGAGGATTGTGAGGATTGTGAGGATTGTGAGGACTGTGAGGATTGTGAGGATTGTGAGGATTTTGAGGACTGTGAGGATTGTGAGGACTGTGAGGATTGTGAGGATTGTGAGGACTGTAACAATTTTGAGGACTTCGAGGACTGTGAAGATTGTGAGGACTGTGAGGACTGTGAGGATTGTGATGACTGTAACAATTGTGAGGACTGTAACAATTGTGAGGACTATGAGGACTGTAACAATTTTGAGGACTTAGAGGACTGTGAGGATTGTGAGGACTGTGAGGATTGTGAGGACTATGAGGAATGTGAGGACTGTGAGAACTGTGAGGAATGTGAGGACTGTGAGGACTGTGAGGATTGTGAGGACTGTGAGGACTGTGAGGACTGTGAGCATTGTGAGGATTGTGAGGATTGTGAGGATTGTGAGGACTGTGAGGATTGTGAGGATTGTGAGGATTGTGAGGACTGTGAGGATTGTGAGGACTGTGAGGATTGTGAGGATTGTGAGGACTGTAACAATTGTGAGGATTGTGAGGACTGTGAGAATTGTGAGGACTGTGAGGAGTGTAACAATTTTGAGGACTTCGAGGACTGTGAGGATTGTGAGGACTGTGAGGACTGTGAGGATTGTGAGGACTGTGAGGATTGTGAGGATTGTGAGGACTGTGAGGATTGTGATGACTGTGAGGATTGTGAGGACTGTGAGGACTGTGAGGACTGTGAGGATTGTGAGGACTGTGAGGATTGTGATGAATGTCGGGACTGTGAGAATTGTGAGGACTCTGAGGACTGTGAGGATTTTGAGGGTTGTGAGGTCTGTGAGGAATGTGAGAATTGTGAGGATTGTGAGGATTGTGAGGACTTTGAGGACTGTGAGGATTGTGAGGACTGTGAGGACTGTGAGGATTGTGAGGATTGTGAGGACTGTGATGACTCTGAGGAGTGTGAGGATTGTGAGGATTGTGAGGACTGTGAGGATTGTGAGGACTGTGAGGACTGTGAGTACTGTCAGAACTATGAGGACTGTGAGGACTGTGAGGATTGTGAGGACTGTGAGGACGTTGAGGATTGTGAGGATTGTGAGGACTGTGAGGATTGTGAGGAATGTGAGGATTGTGAGGACTGTGAGGATTGTGAGGATGGTGAGGATTGTGAGGACTGTGAGGACTGTGAGGATTGTGAGGACTGTGAGGATTGTGAGCACTGGGAGAATTGTGATTATTGTGAGGATTGTGAAGACTGTGAGGACTGTGAGGACTGTGAGGATTGTGAGGATTGTGAGGACTGTGAGGACTGTGAGGATTGTGAGGACTGTGAGGAATGTGAGGACTGTGAGGACTGTGAGGACTGTGAGGTTTGTGAGGACTGGGAGGATTGTGAGGATGGTGAGGATTGTGAGGACTGTGAGGATTGTGAGGATTGTGAGGACTGTGAGGATTGTGAGTACTGGGAGAATTGTGAGGATTTTGAGGATTGTGAAGACTGTGAGGACTGTGAGGATTGTGAGGATTGTGAGAATTGTGAGGATTTTGAGGATTGTGAAGACTGTGAGGACTGTGAGGACTGTGAGCATTGTGAGTGCTGTGAGGCCTGTGAGGAGTGTGAGGATTGTGAGGATTGTGAGGACTGTGAGAACTGTGTGGACTGTGAGGATTGTGAGAATTGTGAGCATTGTGAGTGCTGTGAGGCCTGTGAGGATTGTGAGGATTGTGAGGACTGTGAGGATTGTGAGGATTGTGAGGACTGTGAGGATTGTGAGGATGGTGAGGATTGTGAGGACTGTAAGCATTGTGAGGATTGTGAGGACTGTGAGGATTGTGAGGACTGTGAGGATTGTGAGGATTTTGAGGATTGTGAGGATTGTGAGGACTGTGAGGATTGTGAGGATTGTGAGGATTGTGAGGACTGTGAGAATTATGAGGACTGTGAGGACTGTGAGGATTGTGAGGACTGTGAGGACTGTGAGGACTGTGAGGATTGTGAATACTGTGAGGATTGTGAGGACTCTGACGACTGTGAGGACTCTGAGGACTGTAACAATTGTGAGGACTGTGAGGACTGTGAGGACTGTGAGGACTGTGAGGATTTTGAGGGTTGTGAGGTCTGTGAGGAATGTGAGAATTGTGAGGATTGTGAGGATTGTGAGGACTGAGAGGACTGTGAGGATTGTGAGGATTGTGAGGACTGTGAGAACTGTGAGGACTGTGCGGATTGTGAGGATTGTGAGCATTGTGAGTGCTGTGAGGTCTGTGAGTATTGTGAGGATTGTGAGGATTTTGAGGACTGTGAGGATTGTGAGGATTGTGAGGAATGTGAGGATTGTGAGGATGGTGAGGATTGTGAGGACTGTGAGGACTGTGAGGATTGTGAGGACTGTGAGAATTGTGAGGATTGTGAGGATTGTGAGGACTGTGAGGATTGTGAGGACTGTGAGGATTGTGAGGATTGTGAGGACTGTGAGGATTGTGAGGACTGTGAGGACTGTGAGGAGTGTGAGGATTTTGAGGACTGTGAGGACTGTGAGAATTGTGAGGATTGTGAGGACTGTGAGGATTGTGAGGATTGTGATGACTGTGAGGACTGTGAGGAATGTGAGGACTGCGAGGACTGTGAGAACTGTGGGGACTGTGAGGATTGTGAGGACTGTGAGGACTGTGAGGACTGTGAGGACTGTGAGGACTGTGAGGATTGTGAGGATTGTGAGGACTGTGCGGATTGTGAGAATTGTGAGGACTGTGAGGATTGTGAGGACTGTGAGGACTGTGAGGATTGTGATGATTGTGAGGACTGTGTTGACTGTGAGGATTGTGAGGACTGTGATGACTGTGAGGATTGTGAGGACTGTGAGGACTGTGAGGATTGTGAGGACTGTGAGAATTGTGAGGATTGTGAGGATTGTGAGGACTGTGAGGATTGTGAGGACTGTGAGGATTGTGAGGATTGTGAGGACTGTGAGGATTGTGAGGACTGTGAGGACTGTGAGGAGTGTGAGGATTTTGAGGACTGTGAGGACTGTGAGAATTGTGAGGATTGTGAGGACTGTGAGGATTGTGAGGATTGTGATGACTGTGAGGACTGTGAGGAATGTGAGGACTGCGAGGACTGTGAGAACTGTGGGGACTGTGAGGATTGTGAGGACTGTGAGGACTGTGAGGACTGTGAGGACTGTGAGGACTGTGAGGATTGTGAGGATTGTGAGGACTGTGCGGATTGTGAGAATTGTGAGGACTGTGAGGATTGTGAGGACTGTGAGGACTGTGAGGATTGTGAAGATTGTGAGGACTGTGTTGACTGTGAGGATTGTGAGGACTGTGATGACTGTGAGGATTGTGAGGACTGTGAGGACTGTGAGGATTGTGAGGACTGTGATGACTGTGAGGACTGTGAGGATTGTGAGGATTGTGAGGATTGTGAGGACTGTGATGACTGTGAGGACTGTGAGGACTGTGAGGACTGTGAGGATTGTGAGGACTGTGAGGACTGTGAGGACTGTGAGGATTGTGAGGATTGTGAGGACTGTGAGGATTGTGAGGATTGTGATGACTGTGAGGACTGTGAGGACTGTGAGGATTGTGAGGATTGTGAGGACTGCGAGAAATGTGAGGATTGTGAGGAATGTGAGGACTGTGAGGATTGTGAGGACTGTGAGGATTGTGAGCACTGTGAGGCATGTGAGGATTGTGAGGATTGTGAGGACTGTGAGGACTTTGAGGACTGTGAGGACTGTGAGGACTGTGAGGATTGTGAGGATTGTGAGGACTGTGAGGATTGTGAGGATTGTGAGGACCGTGAGGGTTTTGAGGATTGTGAGGGCTGTGAGGAATATGAGGATTGTGACAACTGTGAGGATTCTGAGGACTGTGAGGACTGTGAGGGTTGTGACGACTCTGAGGATTGTGTCGACTGTGACCTCTTTGAAGCTTGTGAAGACTGTGATGACTCTGAGGATTGTGATGACTGTGAGGGTTGTGATGACTGTGAGGACTGTGAGGACTGTGAGGATTGTGAGGACTGTGAGGATTGTGAGGACTGTGAGGATTGTGAGGATTTTGATGACTCTGAGGACAGTGAGGGCTGTGAGGATTGTGAGGACTGTGAGGACTGTGAGGATTGTGATGACTGTGAGGACTGTTAGGATTGTGAGGAATGTGAGGATTGTGAGGACTGTGAGGACTGTGAAGAGTATGAGGTCTTGTAGGACTGTGAGGAGTGTGAGGATTTTAAGCACACTGAGGACTGTGAGGACTGTAAGGAATGTGAGGACTGTGAGGACTGTGAAGACTATGAGGTCTTGTAGGACTGTGAGGAGTGTGAGGATTGTGAGCACACTGAGGACTGTGAGGACTGTGAGGATTATGAGGACTCTGTAGACTCTGAGTGCTGTGAGGATTGTGAGGATTGTGACAACTCTGAGTATTGTGACAACTGTGAGGTCTGTGAGGACTGTGTTGACTCTGAGGACTTTGAGGATTGTGAGGACTCTGAGGATTGTGAGGACTGTGAAGACTGTGAGGATTGTGAGATTTGTGAGGGCTGTGAGGACTCTGAGGACTGTGAGGACTCTGTTGACTGTGAGGACTGTGAGTATTGTGAGGATTGTGACTACTGTGACAGCTGTGATGACTGTGAGGATTGTGAGGATTTTGAGGACTGTGAGGACTATGAGGATTTTGATGACTGTGATGACTGTGTTGACTGTGAGGTCTGTGAGGAGTGTCATCAGTGTGATAGCTGTGATGACTGTGACAACTGTGTTGATTTTGAGGATTTTGAGGACTGTAAGGCCTATGAGGATTGTGAGGAGTGTGAGGACTCTGATGACTGTTAGGTCTGTGAGGACTGTGTGGAGTGTGACGACTCTGGCGATTGTGAGGAATGTGAATACTGTGAGGTGTGTGTATGATGAGGACTGTAACGACTGTGAGGACTGTGAGGCGTGTGTGGATGATGAGGACTGTGGTGACTGTGAGGATTGTGAGGACTGTGGTGACTGTGAGGATTGTGAGGACTGTGAGGACTGTGACGACTGTGACCACTGTGAAGACTGTGAGGACTGTGAGGTCTGTGAGGACTGTGAGGATTGTGAGGACTGTGAGGACTGTGAGGACTGTGAGGACTGTGAGGATTGTGAGGACTGTGAGGACTGAGAGGATTGTGAGGACTGTGAGGACTGTGAGGATTGTGAGGATTGTGAGGACTGTGAGGACTGTGAGGACTGTGAGGACTGTGAGGACCGTGAGGACTGTGAGGACCGTGAGGATTGTGAGGATTGTGAGGACTGTGAGGATTGTGAGGACTGTGAAGACTGTGAGGATTGTGAGGACTGTGAGGAGTGTGAGGACTGTGAGGACTGTGAGGATTGTGAGGATTGTGAGGATTGTGAGGACTGTGAGGAATGTGAGGATTGTGAGGATTGTGAGGACTGTGAGGTCTGTGAGGACTGTGAGGATTGTGAGGACTGTGAGGACTGTGAGGACTGTGAGGACTGTGAGGACTGTGAGGATTGTGAGGACTGTGAGGACTGAGAGGATTGTGAGGACTGTGAGGACTGTGAGGATTGTGAGGATTGTGAGGACTGTGAGGACTGTGAGGACTGTGAGGACTGTGAGGACCGTGAGGACTGTGAGGACCGTGAGGATTGTGAGGATTGTGAGGACTGTGAGGATTGTGAGGACTGTGAAGACTGTGAGGATTGTGAGGACTGTGAGGAGTGTGAGGACTGTGAGGACTGTGAGGATTGTGAGGATTGTGAGGATTGTGAGGACTGTGAGGAATGTGAGGATTGTGAGGATTGTGAGGACTGTGAGGACTGTGAGGACTGTGAGGATTGTGAGGACTGTGAGGACTGAGAGGATTGTGAGGACTGTGAGGACTGTGAGGACTGTGAGGATTGTGAGGACTGTGAGGACTGAGAGGATTGTGAGGATTGTGAGGACTGTGAGGACTGTGAGGACTGAGAAGATTGTGAGGACTGTGAGGACTGTGAGGATTGTGAGGATTGTGAGGACTGTGAGGATTGTGAGGACTGTGAAGACTGTGAGGACTGTGAGGACTGTGAGGATTGTGAGGACTGTGAGGACTGAGAGGATTGTGAGATCTGTGAGGACTGTGAGGTCTGAGAGGATTGTGAGGACTGTGAGGACTGTGAGGACTGAGAGGATTGTGAGGATTGTGAGGATTGTGAGGATTGTGAGGACTGTGAGGACTGAGAGGATTGTGAGGACTGTGAGGACTGTGAGGACTGTGAGGATTGTGAGGACTGTGAAGACTGTGAGGCCTGTGAGGACTGTGAGGATTGTGAGGACTGTGAGCATTGTGAGGACTGTGAGGACTGAGAGGATTGTGAGGACTATGAGGACTGTGAGGACCGTGAGGACTGTGAGGATTGTGAGGACTGTGAGGACTGTGAGGATTGTGAGGACTGTGAGGACTGTGAGAATTGTGAGGATTGTGAGGACTGTGAGGACTGTGAGGACTGAGAAGATTGTGAGGACTGTGAGGACTGTGAGGATTGGGAGGATTGTGAGGACTGTGAGGATTGTGAGGACTGTGAAGACTGTGAGGACTGTGAGGACTGTGAGGATTGTGAGGACTGTGAGGACTGAGAGGATTGTGAGGATTGTGAGGACTGTGAGGTCTGAGAGGATTGTGAGGACTGTGAGGACTGTGAGGACTGAGAGGATTGTGAGGACTGTGAGGATTGTGAGGACTGTGAGGACTGTGAGGACTGAGAGGATTGTGAGGACTGTGAGGACTGTGAGGACTGTGAGGATTGTGAGGACTGTGAAGACTGTGAGGCCTGTGAGGACTGTGAGGATTGTGAGGACTGTGAGCATTGTGAGGACTGTGAGGACTGAGAGGATTGTGAGGACTATGAGGACTGTGAGGACCGTGAGGACTGTGAGGATTGTGAGGACTGTGAGGACGGTGAGGATTGTGAGGACTGTGAGGATTGTGAGGATTGTGAGGACTGTGAGGACTGTGAAGACTGTGAGGACTGTGAGGACTCTGAGGATTGTGAGGACTGTGAGGACTGAGAGGATTGTGAGGATTGTGAGGACTGTGAGGACTGTGAGGACTGTGAGGATTGTGAGGATTGTGAGGACTGAGAGGATTGTGAGGACTGTGAGGACTGTGAGGACTGAGGGGATTGTGAGGACTGTGAGGATTGTGAGGACTGTGAGGACTGTGAGGATTGTGAGGATTGTGAGGACTGTGAGGACTGAGAAGATTGTGAGGTCTGTGAGGACTGTGAGGACTGTGAGGACTGAGAGGATTGTGAGGACTGTGAAGATTGTGAGGACTGTGAGGACTGTGAGGACTGAGAGGATTGTGAGGACACTGAGGACTGTGAGGACTGTGAGGATTGTGAGGACTGTGAAGACTGTGAGGCCTGTGAGGACTGTGAGGATTGTGAGGACTGTGAGGATTGTGAGGACTGTGAGGACTGTGAGGATTGTGAGGATTGTGAGGA
Source organism: Megascapheus bottae (assembly GCA_024803745.1). Classification (NCBI taxonomy): domain Eukaryota; kingdom Metazoa; phylum Chordata; class Mammalia; order Rodentia; family Geomyidae; genus Megascapheus; species Megascapheus bottae. Next base: position 1,828,251 of record JANJXV010000114.1, read on the forward strand.
CTGTGAGGACTGAGAGGATTGGGAGGACTGTGAGGACTGTGAGGACTGTGAGGACTGAGAGGATTGTGAGGACTGTGAAGATTGTGAGGACTGTGAGGACTGTGAGGACTGTGAGGACTGAGAGGATTGTGAGGACTGTGAGGACTGTGAGGACTGTGAGGATTGTGAGGTCTGTGAGGACTGTGAGGACTGTGAGAATTGTGAGGATTGTGAGGATTGTGAGGACTGTGAAGCCTGTGAGGACTGTGAGGATTGTGAGGATTGTGAGGATTGTGAGGACTGTGAGCACTGTGAGGATTGTGAGGATTGTGAGGACTGTGAGGACTGACAGGATTGTGAGGATTGTGAGGATTGTGAGGACTGTGAGGACTGTGAGGACTGTGAGGATTGTGAGGATTGTGAGGACTGTGAGGACTGAGAGGATTGTGAGGACTGTGAGGACTGTGAGGAATGTGAGGACTGAGAGGATTGTGAGGACTGTGAAGATTGTGAGGACTGTGAGGACTGTGAGGACTGAGAGGATTGTGAGGACTGTGAGGACTGTGAGGACTGTGAGGATTGTGAGGACTGTGAAGACTGTGAGGCCTGTGAGGACTGTGAGGATTGTGAGGACTGTGAGGATTGTGAGGACTGTGAGGACTGAGAGGATTGTGAGGACTGTGAGGACTGTGAGGACTGTGAGGACTGTGAGGATTGTGAGGACTGTGAGGACTGTGATGATTGTGAGGACTGTGAGGACTGTGAGGATTGTGAGGATTGTGAGGACTGTGAGGACTGTGAGGGGATTGTGAGGACTGTGAAGACTGTGAGGACTGTGAGAACTGTGAGGACTGTGAGGATTGTGAGGACTGTGAGGACTGAGAGGATTGTGAGGACTGTGAGGACTGTGAGGACTGTGAGGATTGTGAGGATTGTGAGGACTGTGAGGATTGTGAGGATTGTGAGGACTGTGAGGACGGTGAGGATTGTGAGGACTGTGAGGACTGAGAGGATTTTGAGGACTGTGAGGACTCTGAGGATTGTGAGGACTGTGAGGATTGTGAGGATTGTGAGGACTGTGAGGACTGTGAGGACTGTGAGGATTGTGAGGACTGTGAGGACTGAGAGGATTGTGAGGACTGTGAGGACTGTGAGGACTGAGAGGATTGTGAGGACTGTGAGGACTGAGAGGATTGTGAGGACTGTGAGGACTGTGAGGACTCTGAGGATTGTGAGGAGTGTGAGGATTGTGAGGATTGTGAGGACTGTGAGGACTGTGAGGACTGTGAGGATTGTGAGGACTGTGAGGACTGAGAGGACTGTGAGGACTGTGAGGACTGTGAGGATTGTGAGGACTGTGAGGACTGAGAGGATTGTGAGGACTGTGAGGACTGTGAGGACTGTGAGGATTGTGAGGACTGTGAGGACTGTGAGGATTGTGAGGACTGTGAGGACTGAGAGGATTGTGAGGACTGTGAGGACTGTGAGGACTCTGAGGATTGTGAGGACTGTGAGGACTGAGAGTATTGTGAGGACTCTGAGGATTGTGAGGACTGTGAGGATTGTGGGGATTGTGAGGACTGTGAGGATTGTGAGGATTGTGAGGACTGTGAGGACTGTGAGGACTGTGAGGATTGTGAGGACTGTGAGGATTGTGAGGACTGTGAGGACTGAGAGGATTGTGAGGACTGTGAGGATTGTGAGGACTGTGAGGACTGTGAGGATTGTGAGGACTGTGAGGACTGTGACAATTGTGAGGACTGTGAGGACTGTGAGGATTGTGAGGATTGTGAGGACTGTGAGGACTGTGAGGATTGTGAGGACTGTGAAGACTGTGAGGACTGTGAGGACTGTGAGGATTGTGAGGACTGTGAGGACTGAGAGGATTGTGAGGACTGTGAGGACAGTGAGGATTGTGAGGACTGTGAGGATTGTGAGGATTGTGAGGACTGTGAGGACGGTGAGGATTGTGAGGACTGTGAGGACTGAGAGGATTGTGAGGATTGTGAGGACTGTGAGGACTGTGAGGACTGTGAGGACTCTGAGGATTGTGAGGACTGTGAGGATTGTGAGGATTGTGAGGACTGTGAGGACTGAGAGGATTGTGAGGACTGTGAGGACTCTGAGGATTGTGAGGACTGTGAGGACTGTGAGGACTCTGAGGATTTTGAGGCCTGTGAGGACTGTGAGGATTGTGAGGACTGTGAGGACTGAGAGGATTGTGAGGACTTTGAGGACTGTGAGGACTCTGAGGATTGTGAGGACTGTGAGGATTGTGAGGATTGTGAGGACTGTGAGGATTGTGGGGATTGTGAGGACTGTGAGAACTGTGAGGATTGTGAGGACTGAGAGGATTGTGAGGACTGTGAGGATTGTGAGGACTGTGAGGACTGAGAGGATTGTGAGGATTGTGAGGATTGAGGACTCTGAGGAGTGTGAGGAGTGTGAGGATTGTGAGGATTCTGAGGATTCTGAGGACTGTGAGGACCGAACTGTGAAGACAGTGAGGACTGTGGTGTCTTTGAGACTTGTGAGTACTGTGAGTACTGTGAGGACTGTGAGGACTGTGAGGACTATGAGGATTGTGCGGACTGGGACGAATGTGACGATTGTGAGGACTGTGAGGACTGTGAGGTTTGTGGGTATTGTGAGGACTGTGACAACTGTGACGACTGTGAGGACTGTGAGGATTGTGATGACTCTAAGGACTGTGATGACTGTGATGATTGTGAGGATTGTGATGACTGTGTGGACTGTGATGAATGTTAGGACTGTGAGGACTGTGAGGAGTGTGAGGAGTGTGAAGAGTGTGACGACTGTGACGACTGTGATTAGTGTGAGGAGTTGAGGTGTCAGGCTGGGGACTGGGGGGATTGTGAGGCCTGAGGAGTGTGAGGCCTCCCGTTTTGGTGGGCTTTCTCATTCTGGTTACCACGTGAGCTCCTTTGTCTTGTAGGTCAGTTCTGAGAATAGCGTAAATGTGTGCACAGGAGTCTTTAGGGATTCTCGTAGGAATTGTATGAAATTTCATTTTGTTGGGGGAATCTTTCCAACCTGCAAAAATTATGTCCTTCAAGTTAGATCTTCCCTGCTCTCTTTTATCAGTGCTCTACATTTTCCAAAATGTATTTGATTACATTTAGATACATCTGAAATATTTTCTAACTTTCATTGTTGGATATATTGTTAATTCACGGTGTTTTTGTGATGCCCTCTAGCCAATTAAGGAAGAGTTCTTTATTCGAATTTAGTTGAATATTTTATTGTGAACTGTTGAGGAACTTTTATTGCTCCTTTGGCACCCATTTATAGAATAATTGTTTCATTTTTCTCTGCTTACATAATGGTTGTATTGTTTGACTATTAGATGGTGACATAGCCTTGCATTCCTGGGATACACCCTGCCCAGTCATGGTGGGGTATTAATTTAGATATTGCTAGATTCAATTTGCTGGAGGACTTTTTACATTTTCCTTGGAGTGTGGTTTTCTGTACTGTGTCTGTGATTCTCTGCTATGCTTGTTTGGGTAGGATATAAGTCTTTTATAGTTTATAGTGCAAGTACATAGTATGTTAAGTATATTAATCTAGGAATATTAATGTAAATTCAATAATACTGACCTATGAATACGCACCTGATAAATGACATTTGTGAAGTTGCCCCAGAAAACATGTTTGTGGCCTGCATTGCATTGCAGTGTGAGCTGGAAGCTCTCCATCCCTGGACCAAGTCCCCGCCTCTCTTCAGTTCTAGAGATTCCTCTACAGGATTTGTTTCCCTGCTTTTGGTCATGTAAATCTGTATGTTTGAAAAACTCCACAATATACTTACATTGTCCCATATTTTCAGCTTTACACAACTAGCATCACATGATCACTTCCAGCCCTCTAGGACTTCTTTTCCCCAAGCTGCTGCTTATAGTAGAGGCCATTTATTAGTGTAATTATTATTTATTGCTACATCATTTTTGCTGTGGGACTTTTCAGTTTGCTTGCTCATTTTCCAGTCAATGGATATTCAGAATCTTAGTCTTAGGGTTGCTATGACTATTTCTATGCATGCTCTTTGGTCTGCACGTGCTACTCTTGGACACACACCTGAGCATGACATCACCAGCAATGGTGACTCATACCTGTGTCCCAGCTAGTCAGGAAGGAAGAGAATGGGAAGATTGTGGATGAAGCCCAGCCAGGGCACAAGGTTTGGGAGGCCCCTTTCCAATAGAAACAGCTGGGCATAACGACAACCACCTGTCATTCCAGCTGAGGTGGAAAATGTCAAAGGAGGAGCACAGTCTAGGCCAGCCTGGGCAAGAATCAAGATACTGTACCACCAGCAGCCAGAGCCACACATGCACATACGCATTCACACACATGCATGCATACGTGCATGCATACAAACACACCGCGGCGTGGAGGAGAGAGGATGGGGCTCAATGGCGGAATATTCACACCAGTCTGGGCAAAGTACTGAGTTCAAGCTCCAGTGCTACCTGCAGTTCAACAACTCACTATTACCTGGACGATCTTACCCATGTGTTAGCAGCTTACCTTCACTTTTCAACCGGCTTATCAACATCTTTAGAGTAGCTTGTCAAGTTCTTCTTTTTTTTTTTTTTTTGGCTGGTCCCGAGACTTGAACTCTGGGCATTGTCCCTGAGCTTCTTTTGCTCAATGCTAGTGCTCTACCGCTAGAGCCACAGCTCCACTCCTGGCTTTTTTTTTAAACCCCTGGCCTTTTCTTTGGTTAATTGGAGATAAGTGTCACTGAGGTTCTTGCCCAGGTTGGCTGTGAACCTCGATCCTCAGATCTCAGCCTCCTGAATAACTAGGGTTACAGGTGTGAGCCATTGGTGCCCAGACTCAGAAATTCCTTTTTTCTTCTTCTTTTTTTTTTTTGTCAGTCATGGGACTTGAACTCTGGGCCTGGACACTGTCCCTGAGCTCTTCAGCTCAAGGTTACCGCCCTGCCCTTGAGCCGCAGCCCCACTTCCTGTTTTCTAGTGATTAATTGGAGATAAGAGTCTCAGGTTCTTTAGTGCCCAGGCTGGCTTTGAACCTTGATCCTCAGGTCTCAGCCTCCTGAGTAGGTAAGATTACAGGAAAGAGCCACCATGCCCAGCAGCAATCCTTGAATATACTGTTTTATATTAATTTTCACATCAGTCTGTATAAATGAAGAACCCTGTTGGAATTTTATGATTACACGTAATCTTTCCTAACTTGGGGAGAACTTGTTTATCATGGTATACTGCCTTTGTACACTATACCATGATAAGGCAGAGTATCTCTTTCTCTAATTGAGTTTTTCTTTTTTGAAGGCTTATGAATAAAACTTCATAAACTGATTCCATGTATGTTTTGCTCATCTTATCCAGACTGACACATAGTGTCAGTGACACATAGTGTGTGTTGCTATTTAGATCACTTTTCACTTTTCTTTTCTATACCCAAGCAAGAAATGATATTGAGTAGAAATGGTGACACATATCTGTAATTCTAGTCCTGGGAAGGCAGAAGTAGAGGATTGTGAATTTAAGGCTAGCCTGGATGTCACAGCAAGTCTCTGTCCCATGAAACAAACCAAAAATGACACTAATGGTTGTATATGTATCATATTGTAAGCTGCTTTTGGTAAACTGTAATTATTTTAAGTATTTTAGCTGAATATTCTTTTTGATTCTCTGGACAATGATATAATTTATAAATAATGCAATTTTTTTCTTAAATCTCATGCCTCTCACCCTTTCTTTCTTTCTTTCTTTCTTCCTTCCTTCCTTCCTTCCTTCCTTCCTTCCTTCCTTCCAGCCTCCTGGTTTCCTGCCTTGCCCCCTTCTCCCATTTTGTTATTTGCCAGAACTGGGGTTTGAATTCAAGGCCTTGTACTTAGCACGCCTCATCGCTAGATTCATGTTCCCTCCCAGCTTTTACTCGTTAATTTGGAGATGGAGCAGCATGGAGTTCTTTTGCCCAGGTTAGCTTCACACCACAACTCACACCTCAGCCTTCTGAGTACTGAGATTACAGCTATGATCCACCTGCAGCTCGCTACTTTTTCTTCTCTCCTGGTGAAAGCTATGTAGGTAACCGATCTAGTGTGAACTAGCAAAGACCATGGGGTGGTGTTTTGTTTTTGATAGAGAAGGATAATTTTGTTGTTGTTGTTGGGGTGAAGTCAGGCAGGTGCTCAACACTTGAGCTCTGCCCAGTGCTGAGAAGGGAAAACTGGTGAGGATGAGAACTGCAGAGCATTTGAGGTAGGCCATGGTGGATAGTCCTTGTCAAGTTGAGCGTTTTCCTTCTGTTCTTATTTTATTGGAGTCTTAGGGATATGTTTCTTGAAAGTTTGATGAAGGTCAGTTGTATAAATGAGTGTGAACTTTTCTTAGTGGGGAAAACTACTGATTCACTGTCATTAGTTATTATAAGTATGTCTGGTCTGTGTATTATTTCTTGAGTCGATTTGATTAATTATATTTTTCTAGGACTTTTCCAGTTTGTTCTAAAATTTCACATTTAAAGGATTAAAGTTTAAAGTATTATCTTACTCTTGATCATGCTTTTTCCTGAGGTGTCTGTGAAGGTGTTCCTCTTTCAAATGATGCTAATAATGGTGGCTTTTCCCTTCTCTTTGAATTCTTGCTGAGCGTCTGTCTAAGAAAATCTTGTTTCGGAGATTTGTCAATTCAATAATCACTTCAAAGAACAAAGTTTGGTCTTTGATCCTCTTTATTGAATGTTTGTTTTCATTTCACTGATTTCTGCTTTTCTACTCTTCATTATTTTTCTTTTTTAATTTTGTGTTTTTCTTCCTCTGAGATAGATGCTTAACTTATTTTCAGTTTTTTCTTTTCTAAAATACACATTAAAGGCTAAAATGGTTCCATTAATCATTGCTTTTCATGAATTCTACAAATGTGACATGTAATATTTGGTTCATTATATTGTTTTGGTAGTACTAGAGTTTTAAATTTAGGGCTCATATTTGTAGGCAGATGTGTAAGGTTTTCTTTGTGACTCTTTTTTTTTTTGCCAGTTCTGGGCCATGAACTCAGGGCCTGAGAACTGTCCTTGGACTTTCTCAAGGCTAGAGTTCTACCACTTGAGCCTTAGCACCACTTCTGGCTTTTTTCTATGTATGTGGTACCAAGGAATTGAACCCGGGTCCTCATGCATGCTAGGCAAGCACTCTACCACTAGGCTAAACTCCAGGCCCTCTTTGTGACTCTTTTACTGCATTCTTACCTTGATTCTGTGGAAACTTTTAGAAATGAATTTTCCATCTTGTGTGATGGAAACCATCATACAAAGAAACCTGGACCTGGTGGGTCTGCATGGAGCTGAGCTCTTAGCAGAGTCAGGCAGCTTCTTGTTTTGGTCAAGTGAGGAGAAAGGGGCTTTGAGGTCCCATGTGCCTTCGGGAATCTTAACAGAGGTGTGTTTAAGTCACTTTGTGAAAGGGTAAGCCATGGAATAAAGACACTGTTGATGGATGATGGGCTGAATCACAGCTGTGGTTGTCAGGTGTGCAGTGTGGAATGGACGAGCCAGCTGTCTTCCCGGGCTGTGCACCTGAGCTTGTCCTTCAGCCTTACACTGGACCTCCCAGGTCCTGAGGGTTCGACCCTGCCCTGCGAGGTGCCGCCACACGTGCTGCTGAAATGACCCCCATTCAAACCAGCTGCTTCGGGGGTGGTGAGCAGGCGGCCCCTCAGCGAGGTCCAGCAAGATGGGGGGCTGCACCCTGCATACCCTGAGAGGCGCCCATGGAAAGGAAGGCCGGTGTGGGACTTCTGATGATGGGAAGCCATTTCAGAATCCCTTGCATCATGGTCTTGGTCAAAGCTTCATGGATGTCTGCGGTGCTCAGAGGAGTCTGCCCACCCTGAGCTGCAGGCGCGTCCTGTGGCAGTCCGGGGAGATGGTCAGGAAGGTCTGGGGCCTGGGGAAGGTTCTGTGTGATCCCGGATGGTGTGGTGGCCGTCAGGGCCGGGACAGTGGACGTGTGTACTGCCAGGCGTCCACTCTGCCTTCTGTGGCTACTGCACCCCAGAGATCATTGTGCAAGGACTTTCATCATGCTGGATGTAGGCCATGCGCATCTCCCCAGGCCATCCCCGATCACCAGGTAAAGACCAGGCAAGACTGTGGTGGTCCCTCACCAGAGTCAGCCAAAGTCACACAGAGAGCGTGCTGTGGGCTTGATTCACGTGCTGCTGATGTGACAATACTGAGAGATGAGGCTTCAGAGAGGCCAGAGGCCCAGCTGCCTCTCCTCTGAGCAGGGACAGTGCTCTTCTAAAGACACTCCATGGACAAGGAGTGTCTAAAGCAATTTATGAATACAGTGTATCTTGGTCAGCGTCTCCCTCTTCAACATTCTCCCCCTTGACGCACCCCTTTCCTTGCTTTTCTTAATTTTGTGGTACATGCAGTGAGTTATTGATTGCTCTCCATAGAGTCTATTACACTTCGGTTAATTCATTGTAATCTCTTGCCTATGTTCTATCCCAGTGTGTTTACTTCTAGATTTACAGGCACATTCTATCCACAAAAGCGAAGGAAATGATTCAGCCTTTGTTTCTCTTGTCTGGCTTACTTCACTTAACAATTTTTTCCGAGTCTTTCCATTTCCTTAGGAACAGCACAATATCATTCCTTCTCAGAGAAGAGTGAAATTGCCTTGTGCGTGTATACCACGTTTTCTCCATCTGGGCTGCTTGACTGTGGTGAACAGTGCTGCAGTGGACTTGGTTGTGCTGATGGCTTTGCTCTGTCCTCACTTGTGATCTTTTAGGTAAATGCCCAGGAGTAGAATTACTGGGTCATAGAATAGCTCTATGCTTAATTTTGTGAGGAACCTCCATACTGCTTTCCAGAATGATTGAACAAGCTTATATTTCTACCAGCAGTATAATGGAGTTCCCTTTTGGCTGCATCCTTGCCAGCATTTTTTTGTTCTTCCTTCCTTCCTTCCTTCCTTCCTTCCTTCCTTCCTTCCTTCCTTCCTTCCTTCCCTCCTTCCTTCCCTTCTTCCTTCCCTCCTTCCTTCCTTGGCAAGTACTCTACCACTAGCCAAACTCCCAGGCCTGTTGTTAGTTTTCCTGATGATGGGCATTCTAACTAGGGTGAGGGTGAGGTAGAACCCCAGTGCTGTTTTGATTTGCATTTCCTTTATGGCCAGAGATGTTGAACATTTCTTCATGCGTCTATTGGCCATTTTTGCTTGTTCTTCTGAGGAGTCTCTCTTTAAGTCATTAGCCCATCAATTCATTGGGCTGCTTTTTAAACATTTTTTATTTTACTTATTTTTAATTATCAATTGGATGCACAAGGGGATTTCATTTGGACATTTCCTTACACAGTGTACCTTACCCCTTCCATCTCACTTTTGTCACATTTGTCTTCTACTCCAGAGCAATCTCACCAAGCTTCATTGTTCCATTTTTTACACAAGCATTTTGACTTTCTCTCTCTTCTCCCCCTCCCACTAGTATCCACTCAAGTATGTGGATCAAGTGCCTGTGGCTTTTGGTCTGTTTCCTCTCCTCCTCTTCCTCCTCCTCCCCCTTCATCCTCTCCTCCTCCTCCTCCTCCTCCTCCTATTTCTCCTCATTTTTCCATATACCCCTGAGTCTGGGTGGGCAAGGGTTAGACGTGGAGCAGGGCCCGTCCACCTGCGGGAGCGCCACATCTCTCTGAGCAGGGGCAGGACAGAGCTGGGCTGGTCGGCCCTGCCCTGCCCTGGGGACCTGGCACTGCTGCTCACCCTTGTGGAGGGAAAGGAGGCAGCCTTGTTGAGAGCGGTCGGTCGCTGTCCCTGGTGGTCCGGGACTTACAGGCACTGTTGAAAGCGGACAGTGTGGCGGGAAATGAGCCCTGTCTTGAGTTGCTTTTCCATGGTGGGGGGATGAACCTTTGCTCTTTTTCAGGGACATATCGAGGTCCCCGAGCACCACTGTTACAGGGCTTGTCCTCTTCTCATTAAATGGCCTTAGGACTTTCCACAGCCGTGAGGCTGACGGCTAGGCTGTCTTTTCTATTCTACTGGTCTGTATGGCTGGTTTATGTAAATATCACACTGCTTTGAGTGCTGTGCTGTTCTTGTAAGGTTTGAAATCAAGTGGGTCCTCTAGCCTTGGCCTTTTTCTAGGCTGCTGGGCGGCTTGGAGCCTCTGGAGGCCCCACAGAGCCTCAGCTTGCGCTCACGCTGCCCGTTACTTGTGTGCCTTTGATATCGTATCAGTGTCACCTCCCCTCTGAACGCTCGGTTCTTTATCTCCTCTCAGTGTTTTGTAGTTTTTAGTACATATGTCTCTTGTCTCACTGGTTAAGTTTTTTGTTACTAAGCATTTTAGTTACATTTATTTATTGCCAGTCCTGGGCTTGAACTCAGCGTCTGAGCACTGTTCTTGGGCTTTCTCAAGGCTAGAGCTCTGCCATTTGAGCCTCAGCACCACTTCTGGCTTTTTTCTATGCAAGTGGTCCCGAGGACTCGAATTCTTGTCTTCGTGCTCGCTAACTAGGCAGTCAGTCTTCCACTCGGCCACTCTCCCAGCCCCACTTAATTTTTAAATTATTTATTTAGACAGATTGCCACTAACCCAAGCTGTGGATTTGGGATCCTCTTGCCTCACCTTCTGAGGGCGGGGTCACAGGGGCAGGCACTTCCAAGCCTGCGTCTGCATGTTTTATTCTAGTTTTGATGTTATTGTAAGTGAGGTGTTTGTTCAGTTTCTCTTTGAGACGGTTTATATAGGGCACAACTGTCTTCCAGCTATTTATTTACTAATGTGTATATATATATATATGCATATTTCTTTTTGATGGGTTGTGGGGCTTGAACTCTGGGCCTAGATGCTGTCCCTGAGCTCTTCAGCTCAAGGCTAGCACTCTACCACTTGAGCCGCAGCATCGCTTCTGGTTTTCTGGTGGTTAATTGGAGATAAGAGTCTCATGGACTTTGGTGCCCGGCCTGGCTTTGAACCACGAACCTCAGATCTCAGTTTCTTGAGCAGCTAGGATTATAAATGTGAGCCACCAGTACCCAGCTGTGATGTGCTTTTTAGTTTATTGATTAACTATGATACATTTCAAGTCCTGAAGAACAGTAGAGTTTCTAAGCAAATGTAATCTCTTCAGCATAAGAGATAGACAAAGGTCATTCAGTTGTGTTCATTTTTTAAAAAAAGATAATAGTTTTGTTACTTTTAAGTAGTTGTACAAAGGTGTTACAAGATGGTATGCCACGGCTGGGTTATGGGTACATATTGAAAATGGGCTTCTTTAATCCACAGCTCTGAAGATTTAAATGAGGAGTCTTTCCTGCACCTGAAAAGCAGTCATAAGCAGAAGCTCCTATGGTTGCTTCAAGATATATCAAACAAATGGCATCATATTTACAAATCAACTAGCAGCACAAATGACCGGTAATGATGGACGAGAGTGGAAAAATATTGCTGCTGTGTAGAAATAGCAAGTACATTTTCTTTGCCTAACTTTCTTTGACTGTGATGTCTGTGGCATTTTCTGGAGGAGTTCCTGCTTTAAAGGTGCCATTTTCCCAGTAATAAACAGCTAAGGTGTGTATCCCCTCCCCGGCGGGGAGACAGCTGAGCTGTGGGACCCGAGCTCGGTGAAGTGCTTCTCTCACTCCCATCTTCTAGTTACTCAAACGTGGAAGAAATCGTCACGCAGATAGCCCGTGCTGGCTTTATAGTTCCTACTTCATGGTGTTATTAGCTCAGAGACACCATTACTTAAATGTAGTTTTTATTATTACAATTAAAGATGGATTTGATTTTATGAGGTCATGTATTTTCATTTTATGGAAGTTTTATGGATAAATTCAATTTAAAATATGACTCTATGTTTAAAATAAAACATAAGCAAGCAGAGCATTCACGTTGTATGGTACCCCTCCTGCAAATGTGTTCTCAAAACCTCCGTGCAGCTGGTAACTTTTTCAGGAACAAACGTTTCTTGCTATTGCCATGTAATAACTAAAGAAAAGCAAAAAACAAACTTGGCTTTGTCTGTACAGGGGTTGTTGGCTGGTTAAACATGTAATACTCGATGGACGGGCGCTGGGGTCCACGGCGGAGTGCTTCTGAAGTTGACACTCCAGTCCTGGCTTCCCTTACTAGATCTATCTGTACTGCCGATGTCTGTCCATATGTATCTACACAGCTAGCTGCCAATCTATACCTTCTATCTAATTATATGTCATCTAAAATTATATGTATCGTAGCTAATTTACATGTGTTTTATATAAGTCACAAAATACATATAAATATAAAGAACAAAATAAATATAAATGAGTAGTACATATCAATAAGTATTTTATTGTTAGCTGATTGCAAAGTTACAAAATGTTGAGACTAGCCACTCAGAATGTCAGCTTACAGCCCTAATATTTCAGGAAGACTGCAGCGTTCACAAAAGGGGAGTGGACCGGCAGGCTGTTCTGCTAGACTTTGGAAGTTGCCCTGTTTTGTGCTGTGATGTTTTGCAGTCTCTTTTTGTTTTTTTTTTCTTTTTAAATGGGGAAAGAATGTGAAAGCATATTAGCACTAAATAGATTAAGCTGTTGGTAAACATGTCCCCTTCAAATGAGCTGACGGTAAGGACAAAAGAGAGTGTTTTGTTGGGATTCAGAGACAAACAAGCAGAGGCTGTAACTCCGGAATGGGAAGAGAGATTCAATCACCCAGGGGCTAAGCAGTGAGTACAGTGGAATGAGATTCTTACTCCCAATTACCTCAACTAAAGCTTGCTCTTCTTTTTCTCACTTGCCTCTCTTGGGAGGGAAACCCGTTTTTTGTTTTACCACAGCTAAATCAGCATAAAAGCAAATATTTCTCCTGGGGAATGGAGGTTCTTTTCAAGGTCTGTGCACAGGTGGTGACCAAATCCCTGCTATGGAGTGGCTGCTGCTGTGTCTTGGGGTAATTAATGTCACCACTAGCTCTGCTGGCTGGAAGGCAGGCAGGCCGTGGTGCTTTTGGCGGGGGCAGTGGGTGGCTGTCCCTTAGCAGCCATCCTGCAGCTGGACTCGGCTTCTGAGGGAAGCTGGGCCGTGCCTTCTCTGCCCTTCACTCTGCATGAATAAGCCAGTACACCTGGTTGAACGAGGGTGTTTCACTGTATTTGTAGACATGCGCACAGCACACGTGAAACAAGTTCACATCCTCTGTTAGACTCCTAACCCCTTTCACGCTCCCCCTTGTCAAACAATATTTACTGGATGTAATGCAGTTCTACCCCCTTCATTTCTAACACCTCTCCCCCCACACTAATTTTCCTGCAGAGGGTCCTTTATGCGCACGTCCCATTATTATTACTATTACAAATACTGTTATTTTTTATTAGTAGAGTTCTGTATTTTTGCTTATGTCGTTCGATGCAAAGATCTCCATTTCCATCTATTTTCCTCAGGTCTTCTCTGCAGTGTGTTGAGCGACTTTGGCAAAAATCAGATGGCTTGGCTGTGTGGGTTTATTTTGGGTTTCTTTTCTGTTCCATTGGTCTTTGTGTCTATGCTTGCGCCAGGACTGTGCTGTTTTGGTTATGATGGCTCTGCAGGATAATTTGAAGTTTGCTCTTCTGCGTTTTATATTTCCATATACATATGTGAGTTGATTTCTTTTTTCTGTAAAGAACAGTTTAGGGATTTTGATGGGAATTATTTTGAATTGGTAGATTAAATTTGGTAATGAACCATTTTTATAACATTCTGCTAATCTATAAATATGGGAGGTCTTTTTTGTTTGGTTGGTCATGGGACTTGAACTCTGGGCCTGGGTGCTGTCTCTGAGCTCTTAAGCTCTCTACTCCTGGAGCCACAGAACCACTTCTGGTTTTCTGGTGATTAATGGAGTCTCACAGGCTGTAGTGCTTGGGTTGGCTTTGATCCTCAGATCTCAGCCTCCTGAGTAGCTAGGATTACAGGTGTGGGCTTCCAGCACACGGTTTACAATCTTTATTGTAGAGGTCTTTCACCTCTTCAGTTTACTTCTAGAATACCTTTCCTTTTATGCTCAATTTTTTGGAATTATTTTCCTCATCCTGTTCAATGGAACCTGTATATGTAAAAGGTACACATTTTTTTTTTTGCCATTCCTGGGGCTTGAACTCAGGGCCTGAGCACTGTCCTTGAGCTTTCTCAAGGCTAGGGCTCTACCACTTGAGCCACTTCTGGCTTTTTTCTATGTATAGGGTACTGAAGAATGGAACCCAGGTCTTGGTGCATGCTAGGCAAGTACCCTACCACTAGGCCAAACTCCCAGCCAAGGTATGGATGTTTTATATACTGAATTCTGTCCAGCTGCATTGCCAAAAGTATTTAGCAGGTCTAGTCATTTTTATGGTACAATATTTAAGGTGCTTTAAGTATAGCAATGGAAACATAGGAATAATTTAATTTTTTGTTTTATTATTTGAATCACTTTAGTTTCTTTTTCTTGGCTTATTTCTCTGGCTAGGAATTCTAGAACTATGTATTGAGTCATGTAAGTGGACACTCTCATTTTGGATTTTGCATCTATGTGCATTAGTGAGATGTGTCTGCAGTTTCCTTTGCTTATTGTTTCCTGGTCGGGTTGGGGCGAGTGTAAATCTGGCTTCCTAGAAGGAGTTAGGTAGCTATCTCTTCCTTTCTGTACCTCATGAGTCTTGGTGTTAGGTTTTTAAAGGACTTGTGTATCCCTCTGATCCTGGTTTTTTCTTTGTTTGGAGATTATTATTGGTGTTAGGACCTCATGGCTGGTGATTGTGATCCGTTTAAATGCTTTTTATGCCCTTGCCTTGCCTTTCGTAGGGTGTCCTCGTGACATGCCTTCGTCTCCACTTCATTGCCAGCGCGTGGATAAAGGTTTCTGATGTGGTCCTTTGTAATGTGCTGCACTCCCTGTATGTGTTGTAGTACTCCCTTTTTTATCCCTAATTTTACTGATTCACATGATCTCTTTTCTCCTTTTGGTCCTCTTGAACTAAGATTCATTTATTTGATTTATTTTTTTGTTGATTCTTTGTATAGATTTTTTAGTCTATTTTATTTAAATTTCCCTTAATTTTTATTGTATTTATTTAATCTACTGGTTTTATGTTTGGCTTTCTCTCCTTCTGCCCCCCCCCCCCCCGTGATTTGGAGGTGAATCAATAGAGTATCAATCTGAGGTCTTTCAGTTTTGTTGATATAGACTTGTATGTCGGTCAGCTTTCCTCTCAGAGCTGCCTTTTCTGGGTCCCCTAGGGTGCATTTTCATTGAATTCTGGGATTGTTAGGATTTTCTCTGATCAATTCAATGACCTACTCATCATTCAACTACGTGTTGTTTGGTCTCTGAATTTGAGAGTTTTTTTTTTTTTAATTTATTTTGCTGAAGCCTCTAATTTGCCTCTAATTTTATTCTTTTATAGTCTGACGGGATATAGGGGGTTGTTTTAGTTCTTTTAATATTTGCTGAAACTTGCTATCTGACTTAGTTTCCTCAACTCTAAAATGTGAAAATAAAGTGGGTACTGTGGGCATATGCGTGCTTAAATGACACGGGCATCTGTTGTGACCTTTCAGAACTCTCATTTTTGCTTCATTGGGTTTGTGCAACTTTCACTTGAGCTGGACTTGATTTCCAGGGCCACTTTTTGCTTGCCTGTCCATGGATGGGTGGTCTTCATAGTCTTGCATTTTTAAAAAAATCTAATACTTGTATTTTATGGTCAAGGTAATGTATAGAGGGGTTACAGTTACATTCGTCAGGTAGTGGGCACAGTTCTCCTCCTCCTCCTCCTCCTCCTCCTCCTCCTCCTCCTCCTCCTCCTCTTCCTCCTCTTCCTCCTCCTCCTCTTCCTCCTCCTCCTCGTTTTCCTCCTCCTCCTCCTCTTCCTCCTTGCCAGTCCCGGGCCTGGTACTCAGGGCCTGAGCACTGTCCTTGGACTTTCTCAGGTCTAGAGCTCTACCACTTGAGCCATAGCACATTTCTGGCTTTCTCTATGTATGTGGTACTGAGGACTTGAATCCAGGTCCTCGTGCATGCTAGGCAAGCACTCTACCACTAGGCCAAACTCCTGGCCCTGCACAATACTTCTTGAACGCTGATACCCCTTCCAATGTTTTTCTCCCTATTTACCCCCATCCACCCCCTCCTAATAATCTTGTTTTTCCTCTTCCCTTCCCTATTTCAAATAAACAAATAAACGTATATACAGTATACCAGGTACCTGCATTTTATCTTCAGGTCTCTCCTGGGTTCCTGCTGTCAGCAAAGCGGGTGGCTTTATGTGTTGGTGGTACTGGAATCTAGTTCTTGCCCTGAGTTCTAAGTCACTGCTTTAGCTCTGGCTTCTCTTTTCATTCTTGGCCTCTTGGATTTTCTTTTTCCATGGAGTTCAGTTACGATTTTGTTGTTTGAACTCAGGTCTGCTTGGCAGGCACTTCTCTGCTTGAGCTATGCCCCAGCTGTTTCTCACTGATTATTTTGAGATAGGGCCTTGGTTTTTGCACTGGGTGGCCCGGATCTTGATTCTTCTATTTGTGCTTTTGCCATGCCTGGAATGATAGTTTTATAACACCATACACAGTGATTGGTTGAAATGGAATCTCAGAAACTTTCTTTTTGCTGTCTTTGAACTTCAATCTCTCATATCTGTAACTCCTAAGTAGCTTAAAAATTTTTTTTTTGGTCAGTCGTGGGATTTGAACTCAGGGCCTAGGCACTGTCTGTGGGCTTCTTTTGCTCAAGACTGGCGCTTTACCACTTGAGCCACAGCACCACTTCCAGCTTTTTCTTTCTTAATAAATTTAAATTTTATTGTAATGGTGATGTACAGATTATAGTTATATAAGTAAGGTAATGAGCACATTTATTTATTACTTTTATTTTTTATTTATTTATTTTTTTTTTTGTGGGTCATAGGGCTTGAACTCTGGGCCTAGGTGTTGTCCCTGAGCCCATGAGCTCAAGGCTACCACCTTACCCCTTGAGCTACAGCACCCCTTCTGGTTTTCTAGAGGTTAATTGGAGATAAGAGTCTCCAGACTTTAGTGCCTGGGCTGGCTTTGAACTGCGATTCTCAGATCTCAGCCTCCTGAGTAGCTAGGATTACAGGCATGAGCCACTGTGCCCGGCTGAGTACGTTTATTTTTGAACAGGGTTGTCCCTCCCTCATTTTTCTCCTACTCTCCTCCTAGCCACCTTACCCCTCCCCCAAATTGTAATATTCATTTCCCCCATAGTGCCTAGTGACTATAACTGTTGAATTGGTTCACCCTTTTCGCACCCTTTCTGTGCTTTCCCTTCCCTTCTGGCTTTTTGTGTGATTACTTGAAGATAAGAGTCTCACTGACTCTTCTGCCCTGGCTGACTTCGAACCATGATCCTCAGATCTCAGCCTCCTGAGTAGTTAGGATGACAGTTGTGAGCCACCAGTACCTGGCCGCCGCGATGTATTTTTAATATATTAGATTTAAACTAGCTTTACTATGTGGTGGTGGTTGAAGAGATACTGTTTGCATCAGCTCATATTCTTGGAAATCAACTGTAGTATTGAAGTGCATCAAGTCTATGTTCAAGAACAATCCTATTCTATTAAACAAGTGATTGACTTCTGAGTGACCTCGAGTGAGTCTGGGCTTCAAACACATCAATCCATAAGTTTATTCAATCTGTGCTTGTTGAGCTTCAGGGCAATTGTTGGCATTGGCGTCTGTGTCCACTCTTGAGGGTGTAAACAGCTGTATAGGAGTGGGCCTTTGTCAACTGCTTTCCCTGGGGGTGGGGGTGAGGCTGGACGTTGCATTGGTAAAAACGTACTCTTCTCTAGGCCTTTAGGATGTTGATATTCATGGCTTTATCTTCTGTAACGTTTTACTGTGTATGATTTGCCTTTAGGATCTTGATATCCATGGCTTTATCTTCGGTAACTTTTTACTGTGTATGATTTGCCTTTAGGATTTTCATATTCATGGGCTTTATCCACTATAACTTTTTAACTGAGTGTGATTTATCTGATAATTCCTACTTCCATTTCTAAGGACCATTTTTAAAATCTTTTTTTTTTTTTTTTGCCAGTCCTGGGCTTGAGCTCAGGGCCTGAGCACTGTCCTTGGACTTTCTTAAGGCTAGAGCTCTACCACTTGAGCCTCAGCACCTCTTCCGGCTTTTTTCTATGTATGTGGTGCTGAGGAATTGAACCCGGGTCTTCATGCATGCTAGGCAAGCACTTTAACCGCTAGGCCAAACTCCCGGCCTAAAATCATATTTTATGCAGTCTCTCTGATTGCTTGTGTGTGTGTGTGTGTGTGCACACGCGTGTATATGTGTGTATGTGTGTGTATGCGTGTGTGCATGTGAGTATGTGTGTGAGCGTGTGTGTGCACGTGTGTGTGTGCACATATGTATGTGTATATGTGTGTATGTGTGTGTGTATGTGTGCGTGTGTGTGTGTGTGTGTGTGTGAGTGAGAGTGTGTGTGTGTGTGTGTGTGCGCGTACTTAACTGAGAGCCTGGGCTCTGTCGTCCTGATCTTTTTTGCTCAAGGCTAGCACACTACCACTTCAGTCACAACTTTATGTCCAGCTTTTTGGTAGTTAATTGAAGGAGAGAATCTCATGGCCTTTCCTGCCTGGACTGGCGCTGAGCCTCCATCTTCCATCTCGGCCTCTGGAGTAGCTGGGATTATAAGCAGGAGCCAGCAGTGCCTGGATTCTGATGGCTTTAAAAAAGTTTATTAAATTGCAACGTACCAACAGCCCTATTTTTGAGGCAATATATCTTAATTTTGAAGGTGACTTAGGTGTAAAAATGCAACTTTAAGAAACCTATTAGTGAGACTCCTGCAATTTGAACTCTCTTCCCTTTTGTTTTGTTGAAAATTGTTAAAAGCTTACATTATATTAAAGAAAGAGGCAACTGTCTTACACTTTGGCGAACTGCCTAGATCTGTGTTAAATTGGATCTTATAAATATTCCATAAAGACCCACGTAATGGGCTTGCTTTTTCTTGGCAGTTATCCTATGTAGAGGACATCTTAAATATTTATGCCATTTTTGCAAAACTTGACAAAAACATTTCAGGCATTAATAGTTTTGTGAATAAATTACTCAGCACCAAAACAAGACATTATTTAGGGAACTTCCTGAAACTAATCAGTTTGCTGTTTTGTGTTTGACCCTTGGCAGGGCATTGCTAGCCTGTAGAGAATCCACTGGCACAGCATCCAAAGGGAGCCCGAGGGCCGTGGGGGTCTCCCCGAGAGGGAGGGCAGCCAGCAGAAGCAGTGTGGCTTCATCTGACTGTCTCTCTCACAACCATGGTGTCCACGGCAGCAGCTTACACGTTTTTGTGGACCGTGATAAAAAAAAAAACACCCAGTATTTCCAAATTGCGTAGGGTCCATTTTAGCATATTGGAAAACCCCTATTCCATGATGACATTAATTTGCGATTTTAGGTGAGTGTCTTTGGGGAAGACTACGGTAAATGCCGCTGTTGATGTGAGCCACGGGTTTTACACCTCCCACAGGTGAAATGTGTGGATGCCAGCGCTGTACCTCTGACACTGACTTAAAATCAATGTTTTAGCTCTATAGTGACTTTTTTGGTTGTCACGCCCATTGTTGCCACATTCTGTGAAGCATCATGACCATGCCTGTGTGTGTGTGTGTGTGTCCAGGAATCTGTTGGTACCTGTTTGGCTCCAGGAAAGGCACCCTGAGCTCAGGCACGTTCACTTAGCATGGGGTTCAGTGTAGCTTGTCAGCTACGGCGGTCACAGCAAGGGGGCATCTTGCTATTGTGTACCTTGTGAGTCTGTAACACTTTGTGATGGTTTGGATAGGAAATGTCTTCCCAAAGCCTCCTGTGGCTTGGTCTGAGAAGTGACTGGATTAGGAGCACTGGCTTTATCCCTGGGTTTCCCCGTGGATTACCCATCATAGCTGAAGAGGCTGCTAGAAACTGGTCAGAGAAAGGCCTCTGTCTCTGTCTCTCGCTTTCTGTCTCTCTGTCTCTGTCTCTGTCTCTCTCTCTCTTTCTGACTGGCATGCGCTTTCTTCCACCATGATGTTTCTGTCTTACTACCAGCCTAGCGGTAAAACCTCTAATCTATGAGCCTAATTCAGTCTTCCTCCTTCAAGCTGTTTACCCTGGATATTTTGTTGCAGAGGTGGTAAAACTAGCGCCACCTTCTTTTCTAGTTTCCTACTCATTTCAAATTTCTGGAGCAGTCTGAGGAGGGACCTGAGGCTGCAAGGTGAGAGATTAAAAGCACATGGTGGTTTTTTTAAAGGTGTGTTGGGTACTGTGCAATCAAAATAAAACCCTACATAAGAACTGGGCACTAAAGTCTGTGCATGTAGAGGCCAATAAAATTGCAGACGAACCTCGTAATTCCTGCTTGGCGGTGTTCATCAGAATTGACTACCTTAATATTGATTTCCTTTGTAATAAGACATTAATCTGCTTCCAATTCACAAACACTTGACTATTACAGTTCCATGTGCACATTTTTCCCCCTTCAAAAATGGCTCTATGCAAAAGTTATTTGAGCGTGGTGGGACTTGTGTCACGGCGTCGGGCGTGGGGTCGTTCTCAGCGGGTTAGTGCAGTCGGTGCCTCCCTCTGCATCTGCGCGGACGATGACATGAAGCGCTGTGAAGACCTCGGTGGCAGTTCCTGGCCTGCCCAAGGGAGAGGAGGTGCTGCCAGTTACAGCTGGCATCTGGGCACGGTGGGAGGATTCGCTTTAAAACAAGAAAAACCCAGGAGTCAAACTCAGGACAAGTGAGTGCCAAGCTGAACTCTTTTTCTTGGTGTGGGGGGGGGGGCAGGAAAAGTATTAAAAGTGATGCATAGATTCAATTTAGTGTATTTTAAAATCAACTTATATATGGAATCACAATGCCTAGGATATAATAATCAGTGTGGATTTATTATTTTTTAACTATACTAATAAGAACAAAAGCCACTTTATGCTTAGATCTCCTGAAATAAGTTAGGGCCCATCTTCACAGAGTTTATGATTTAATTGGGGCAGGAAAATGAGAAGTATTCTCGGCACTTTTATATAAATAAAGTTGAGTCTTTTGACAACGTATCAATTATGACAATCTCTGTTTTAATTGCTGTGTTTAGGTCATTCACATTTCAAGTGATGACTAGTATAACAGATTAATATTTGTCATGTTTATAATTGCTTTCTATTTGCTGAAATTGTTCTGATTTTTTTCTTCCTCTCTTCTTGATTTCTCTGGCTCTAATTCACGGTCCAGTTTTGTCTTCTTTCTTAGAATAGCAATTATTATTTTTTGATGATTATAAGGAAATTTTCTCCCTTTGGTCTTTTTATAAAAGCAATTTTCAAGTTTATTTGGTTCCATCTTTCACATATCTTAACAATTATTTTTATTTCTATTTTTCTTAATGTTAATCCAATAAGCACAATAGCCTTCAATAGTACATTTATACCCAATCTAAGTTCACTTTCAAATAACACTGTGCCTTTGTACGAGTTTCTCAGGTACCGTGTAGCAAGTCCCATGAGCTGCTTTCTCACCTCTCTAGGCCTGCTGTCCCCCGGCTCTCGTTAGGAGGGTCAGTCTGAGGCAATAGGTAACGACTGACTGAAAATAAGAAAATAAGCCCATAATCATAATATTATCATAAATATTAATAAGCTTAATATTTAATTGGGGCAGGAAATTAACATATTAACAAATAATAAAGCTTAGTAAGAATAGTCACTACATAGCTACATTGTGAAGTTCCTTGTATTTCTCCATTTTCATACATTTGGATTATTTTTCTTAAATTATAAACATCCTAATGCAGAAAATTTGTCTAGATATTCTGAATATCACCATTTAAAGTAGTTTTATTTTGCCAAAGAAAGGATTCGATGCTCTTTTTTTTTTTTTTTTGCCAGTCCTGGGCTTGAGCTCAGGGCCTGAGCACAGTCCTTGGACTTTCTCAAGGCTAGAGCTCTACCACTTGAGCCTCAGCACCACTTCTGGCTTTTTCCATATATGTGGTACCAAGGAATCGAACCCGGGTCTTCGTGCATGCTAGGCAAGCACTTTAACCACTAGGCCAAACTTGCGGCCTGATGCTCTTTTTTGATAGTACACTAGAAAGCCTACGTGTCTTAATGGCATATCCAATGTAACTGGTGCTCCACGATGCCCCGTTGAGAGTACTTTTTGAGAACATAACTCTGCATGTATAGAACATCTACTTGAATAATCATCTAGCTTGTTCATTTGCTTTTTGCATACCATCTGTTTTGTACATTATGTTGTTTTGCCTGTGAGGTCTTCTTTAGCCAACCAGATTTGTCAGCTACTTTGTGGTTTGAAATTTTTTTTCAGATAAGAGGTTCTGTTTTTGCCTCAGGTGGATGGTGGACCAAGTTTCCCTCACCTGTTTGCCACAAAGCTGAGATGGCAGGGCTGTGCGCCCATGCCTGGCTTCGGTGGTTGAGATGGGAGTCTGTAACTTTTTGAACTCAAGTGGCTGGGAGTTGATTTCTACAACACCGCTGCTGCCTGATCTCAAGAAGCACGGGTGCCGGGCACTGGGCCAGGCGTGGTGAGTGAAGGAGCGCGGCCCCTGCTCCCGAGGAGACCACAGCACAGACATGGTGGAGAAGCCGTGCCTGGCTCTGGAGTGGAGGGCGATGCAGGGCTAGGCTCCCCCGCGCATCTCCGCAGTGTTGATTCGTCTTGAGGCGTGCTTCTCAAGTTCAGCGCGGCTTGCTGCCTCGCTACCACACGGTGCAGCAGTGCAGGTGGTTTTCTTGCTTGCTTGCTTTTAAGTTTTTAGAAGCCAGCTTCTGTGGGTATCAGCGGGCTTCTCTGGTAGTGCCCGTCCTGGGTGACTCACCACAGCGTCTCCTTGACGGCTCCCAGCCTACAGCGCCTGTGCTGCTGGGGTTCTGTGAGGCTGTGTGGTAGACGTTGATTTCAGCTTTGTGGAAGAGCTGTTCTCTTAGTAGGCAGTGCCCAGAGCCAGGCCGCGGGAGCCTGCGGGCTGTGCGCCTCGCCTCAGACCTGGAGTTTGCTCTCACTAATGCTTATCTGTGCTTCATGCTCATGTCAGCCAAAGTGAATTGCCACTGCAGGGTTCTTCCTCCTCCTCCTCCTCCTCCTCCTCCTCCTCCTCCTCTTTCTCCTTTCTCCTTCTCCTTCCCTTCCCTTCCCCTTTCCTCCCTTCCCCTCTCCCCCTCCCCTCCCCTCCCCTTCCTGATATACTCCGCCTTGTCCACCATGCCTCATGGATACCTGGCCCAGGCTCTCACCAGCCTCTCTGGATGCAGCCAGGTCTCTGTCTCTGTATGGCCACCAGCACTGCCCGTGTCCACAGCCTGAAGTCTGAAGCTCTAAGCGCTCCCCAGCACCCAGGCTCATCTCTGCTCGCGTACCCACCATGGCCGCCACCATCCCTGTAAAGGCTCCGTGCCCAGGGCGCTGCCTCCCCTCCCGTCGCCCTTTTCTGTCCTCTCGCTGCAGCACCCCTCGTGGTCAAACTTCTCTCCTTTATGTCGTCCTCTTCAGCTCAGTGGCCCTGGTGGGCTTCTCTCTACCACGGTGGAGCCTTCTCTTCTGTCTTCAACGATCGCTTCTCCAAAGTCCACACGGGGACCCCTGTCCTGCCAGCACCTCGTTGGCACCACTCCGGCGCTGTGAGCGGGCCCACGAGCATCGCAGACACTGTGTCCGCACCATGAGTTTGCAGCTCTTCCTTCTGTGTCTCCTCCATGCAGTCATTCGGTTGCTTTGACTGGATTTTGCCTCCTTTTCTTGCCTTGCCCTGGCGGTGTGTTTCTGGGCCTCAGTTTTCTTATCAGCAAAATGCTGCTGAGACAATCACAGGCTTCTTAGGGCTATTGTGACAATTAAGAAATTGACCGAGGTGAGGCCCGCCAAAGAACACTTAGCATGCTGACAACTTCCAGCCACGTTTTGACTTTGGTGTTACAATAGTGGGTCACACTATGGAAATAATTGTAAAATAATCTCTCCCTTCCTGCCTCCCTCCCTCCTTCTGTTGGTTGTGGGGCTTGAGCTCAGAGCTTGGGCACTGTCCCTGAGCTCTTCGGCTCAAGGCTAGCACTCTGCCACTTTGAACCATAGCACGTCACTCCCGGTTTTCTGGTGGTTAATTGGAGATGAGAGTCTCAGGTCCTTTTGTGCCCGGGTTGGCTTTGAACTGTGATCCTCAGATCTCAGCCTCCTGAGTAGCTGGGATTACAGGTGTGAGCCACGGGCACCCAACAGATTTGTGTCTTTCTTTTCAAGACTTCTTGCTCAGTCTTCAAAATGTTTGCCTGCGACTGCATAAAAGAGCGTGGCTCTTAAAAATGTGCCACAGCTTTGATCAGCTTCTCCTTGGTTTGCCTGAGTACAGAGTCACTGTGATCCTTTCTCCAGTCCGGCACCTAGGTGTCTGACATTCAAGTCCTCTTTCTTGTCATTTTGTATGTCCTCTTGCTGTGACTTTACCCTGCAGCCATCACTTTGAAGCCTCAGGCCGACCACAGCCTCTGTCCTCACCCCTCCCCATCCCTTTCCTGGGCCCCAGAGCTGCTGTCACACTTGCCCCGGGCTTTCTCTGCTGTATATCTACAACTGTTTCCTCCTAGGAAAGAGCCTGGCCTGTCTGGTCCCCATGCCACCCACCATGTTGCTTCCCCTGTAGACAGCCCTCACCAGACTCAGTCTCTGGCCTTTCCCAGGCCTCATCCCAGGCCCCTCACAGCCATTTCTGTCCAGGCCGCTCATCCCTGTGCCTCACAAGAACCTGTACTCTTGGCTAGTACCGCATGGTCTTTGCCACTGTGCAGGTATGACGACCGGACTCGTTCTATCTCCATGGAGAGTGGACAGGCTCAGGAGGGGGCGAGGCTCTCCTCCAGGGAGAGTGGACAGGCTCAGGATGGAGAAGGCTCTCCTCCAGGGAGAGTGGACAGGCTCAGGATGGAGAAGGCTCTCCTCCAGGGAGAGTGGACAGAGCTCAGGATGGAGAAGGCTCTCCTCCAGGGAGAGTGGACAGGCTCAGGATGGAGAAGGCTCTCTTCCAGGGAGAGTGGACAGGCTCAGGATGGAGAAGGCTCTCCTCCAGGGAGAGTGGACAGAGCTCAGGACCGGGCAAGGCTCTCCTATGGGAGACGCATTTTGGCCATGGTGTCTTCCTGTCTTGGTAGGAGCAGCAGGTAGACCTGTCCCACAAAGGCAGGGCCCCAGCTCGGCTGACGGGGCTGTGACATTCTGGAGACCAAGCCCTGGAGGATTGGTAAGTTGTGTTTCTGACCTCGGTCGTCCTTTGGAGGTGTAAAGGTCTTCTTTTGTCTTAACTTCCCTGTCTTCTGACATTTGCCTCGTATCAGATAGCACTGCAGCTATCTTCTCCTACGAATTGAACTCACTGCTCTTCCTGCCGTGGGAAAGGTCACCCGGGCGGGTCTGCCTTGGACTCTGCCCCAGGATCTCCACGGGAACTTGTCTGATTAGTAAGGAGGAGATGGAACTCACTCACGAGGGTCACCCACTCACCTTTTAAGTGTGCTGGAGCAGAGCAGGCGGTACCAGCTCTCCTCAGAACATCCAGAGGTAAAGGGGAAAACAAGATGATCGGGGGGGGGGGGAATGGGAACAAAAGCAGGAGAAGGCGTATCAATGTGGGAGAAGTAATGCACCTACTACCTGACGAATGCAACTATAACCCCTCTGTACATGATCCCGACAACTAAACAATGCAGAGGTAGCCAGGGGTAGTGGCTCCCGCCTGTCATCCTAGCCACTAGGAAGCTGAGATCTGCGGATCACGCTTCAAAGCCAGCCTGGGCACTAAAGTCCGTGAGACTGGAGTTAACCACTAGAAAACCAGAAGTGGGGCTGAGGCTCAAGGCTAGGGCTGTAGCCTTGAGCTGAAGATCTCAGGGACAGCACCCAGGCCCAGAGTTCAAGCCCCATGACTGACAAAAACAAAAGCAAAGAGAGAAAGGAAAATGCAGAGGTGATACGGGAACATGTCCAAAGCCACACACAGAGTCCTGAGTTAGAAGCCGTTTTCTGGGGCTGTTTCATCAATGACTCATCCGCCCTTGTCCCCCCTTCTGAGCTATTGTGAATTGGGGCATCTTATACTTTATGTTTCTTTCTCCTTTGCATAAATACCCTTCAAAATGAGCATCTTCTTTTACTTTTATTGTGCCAGTATTAGAGCTTACATTGAGGGCGTGTCCCTTAGGTTTTCTGCTCAAAGCTGGTGTTCTACCTCTTTGAGCCACAGCTCCAATTCTGGCTTTCTTGGGGGTGGGTGGCTACTGGAGATGAATTCCCATGGTCCTTTTGTGTCTAACTGTGATCTTTATATGTCAGCTTCCTGAATACCCGTGGGCCACTGGAACCTGGCCCCCAAATGGCATTTCAGTGTGTGAGCGTGCAGAGATGATCCCAAACTGTGTTCAGTGATTCATCTATTTACCTGCTGTCCAACGGCTGCTTTCTTGATCATCTTTGTATATAATTTTTCTGTTTGAATTTCTAAATTACTTCTCCCTAGAAGATGTCAAGAAGATTTTAGTTAAATATTCTTGATATGATTTCCAGAAGGGTCCCTGGCATCTTTGCCATCCTTGTGATGGAGCTCCTGTCCCAAACCTATGCCTGTGTGGTAATGCCAGTGGAGGCTCCTACTGTGTGTCAGAACGGAGGTCACCTGCAGCTGGCGAGTCCCACTGTGTGTGAGTAACTGAGGTTGCCTTACGCCTGGCCGACTGCAGCGCTCTGAAGTGCATGTAGTGTGTGTCCACAGGTGTGTGTGTGTGTGTAACTGACTCTGTCCCTGGATCCAGACCCCAGGGCCTCCAGAAATACTTTTAAGGCTTTTGATGATGCAACCGGCAAACACAGACACCCCAAAATGAAAACAGCCCACAAAAAACCAAACACTCTCACCCCAAACGCAAAAAGGAAAAGATCTCTTTTCAGAATACTTCAGTTTTTCTGGAATTGTTTCTTTCTTTAAAACCTGAGTAGCCATGTGAAACATTTGGTGATAATGAGGCAGTGATTTCATATTCTGATAGATTACTTAAAAATAATTACATTGAACCTGCCATGTAATTAGCTGTTTGTTTGCCATGTAACTTTTATATTCATCAAAATGATGTGATTTAGACAGCAAAGATAGAAAGATAATGATGCAATGATTATGAGACTGTGACCTTGAACTATCCCTTAATAATTACTTACAGTTTCTGAAGTAATTAAGGTGTTTTAACTCTTCCTGGGTGAGTGGCCACCAAGAGCCTGCCAGTGAGACCCCGAGAGCACTGAGCCCTGAGCACTCACCCGCTGGTGTGCGATCAAGACCCCGAGAGCACTGAGCCCTGAGCACTCACCCGCTGGTGTGCGGTCCAGACCCAGCGAGGGTCTCCGTGGTGAGGTGCTGTCTCAGCACTGACTGTGCTCGGGTGAATGAGCCATCCTCGCCCCTCCCGAGGGCGGTGAGTGCTTCAGCCATGTGTCTGTGCTTGTCCCGTGTTCTGCTGAGACCAGAGGGGTCAGGGCAGCTCCAGACGGTGTCTCTGCGTGGCTCTGCGCCGGGTGGGGTTGACCCTCCCACGCCAGCCTTCTCCACAGGATGGGTGGACGCCATGGGCAGGAGGGAGGAGACAGCAGGTGGAATCCCACCCACTCCCGTGGAAGCCAGCCTTGCCTTCAGGGCTCTGGAGCCTCCACGCATGGCGTGGAGAGCGGTGTCACCGAGGCCGTCCACTCCAAGTCTGGAGCCGGCGGCCTTGTGGAAGACACGTCCAGTCCCTGGACATGCTCGGGGTGGAGCGTGTGTGCAGGTGCACACGGAGTGTGCTGTGCTGTGCTCGTGCCACTGTTGAGTAAAACTGACTTCCCTCGATAGCCACCAGTTGTTCTGACTTAAAAATGCCAATTAAAAATGTGCCACTGAACCAGGAAGCAGCAGAAATGGGACTTACCTTGGAAAATTCTTATTTATCGTTAAGGACCTAGTAAAAAGGTGCGTGCATGCGTGAGTGTGTGTGTGTGTGTGTGTGTGTGTGTGTGTGTGTGTGTTTGCAAGGTTGGACATCAAGCCCAGGGTCTTGCATGTGCTAGGCAAATGAAGTGTGCTGTGATTAAAATATTCACTTATTTTTAAGATCTGTATTGCTATTGTAAAGGTTACAGCCACAAGCCAGGGAAAGAGTACGTTTCTTGGACAGTGTCCATCCTCTCTCCCCCATTTTTTAATTTTTTATTTGGTGTGGGGCCTGAGCCCTGGCTCTGAGATATTTTTGCTCAAGGTTTGTTAGTGTTCTAACACTTGAACCACTTCTGGATTTTTTTTTTTTTTGGATTTTTTTTTCACAAAGCCAGCCCAGGCTGGCTTTGACCTGCGACCCTCAAATCTCAGCCTCTTGGGCAGCTAGCATTGCAGGCGTGAAACATTGGCCCTCAGCTCAAACTTCATTTTTTATTCAGAAAATTTTACCTTTCTACATCTTTAAATGTATTTCCATTTTAAACACTCATTTAAAATTAGAGCTCTTCTCGTCTTTCTAATTCTGATCTTTCTAGTTGTTAGCCCTGAAGAAAATACAACTTCCTGCCAGAATTTACTTATTTGTAATTACTCACTGTTAGCTTATGTTTTCAGATTAATGGAGACGTTTATTGTGGCCCATATATTTGATTAGGCATATTCTTGTGATTATAATATTGCTTCAAAGATTAATTTACTAAACATATAATTGGATGCTTTTAATTAATGACATGGCCTGGTGTGAAGCGGAGTGATGTAACCCAATGGTCAGGACCTCCAATTTATGAACGATTAATTGCCCATTAACTCATCCGTTGACATGACCTGCAGATCCATCAGCTTGAGGCAGTGTGGAGGCCTAAAGGATAAAGGTGTTGTATATAACCTGAGAAATCTCCCCGGGAAGTTGATCCTTGGATGCAAGGAGGGTAGAGAACAAGTCCGTTAGTGTTCAGTGCCTGCTCCCGCCTGCCCGCCACGCCAGGCAGTGCGCCTCTGAATCTCATCACTCGTCCCTCAGTTTCCCTAGTTGCTGCATAAGAGACCCGACTGCTTTAGTGACACAGCTAACCTTTTTTTCATATCCTTAACAAAGCAGGCAAGAATTAAAAGTCATCTGTGTAGGCCCCTGAAAGGCGTGATATCAAACATAAATTTTAATTGGGCTTCATTTACTAAGTGCTGCATTACCTCATCCTTTAGTTTTAACTATGGATTTCCTATAAATCTTCATGTGGCTAAACATGATAAACGGCCACCACATCGCGGAACAAGGCCGCGCTTATTAGCACTTGAGAAGTTATTGATTCCTGTCTTGATTAACCTTTTACGGGCCTCTGTTGTGGGATCCTGGAGGAGGATTGCAGGCTGGGCTTCAGGGAGTCTGCGCGTAGCTTCTGCTTCAAGAACCACTGTCTTGACGCCCCACCTTGAGTCTAATTATGACTTTTCCGGCCCTGATTTTGTTTTGCTCTCTATTTATCAACAATGAGCACTTTGGGATTGAATTTATTTTACCATGTGCCAGTAAGACAGAGCTACAGAGTATGTTTTATATGTAACAGTAAAAGGAATCCATATTGATGTTCTAAAATTACGTTTGTTTTTCTTGATTATGAAAACTTAAGTATACGGAGCTTTTTGAGCACGGGACACTAGAACATTTTGCGATCTCGGACGCTGTATTTCTCCGTGGGTTCCAGGCGAATGCTTTCTGAGCTAGAGCTGCTCTAGCAGATCTCGGTGTGAAGCAGCTTGAGGAGGACGGGGCCTCCATGCAGGCGGCAGGGCAACGTGGCAGGACTTACAGAGGCCAAAGCTGCAGAGAGAGAGGGTGGGGGGAGAGAGGGAGAGAGAGGGAGAGAGAGGAGGAGAGGGATGGAGAGAGGGAGAGAGGGACAGGGACAGGGAGAGGGAGAGGGAGAAGGAGAGAGGGGGAGAGAGGGTAAAGGGAGAGGGAGGGGGAGAGGGAAGGGGAAGAGACAGAGGGAGGAGGGAGAGGGAGGAGGGAGGGGGGAAGGGGGAACTGAGGTCCCCATGTTCACGTCCCCACAACCCCTGTGACCTAACGTCCTTTCATGAAGGTTCTGTGGATTCTGGCTCCTCCCAGCAGTACCTCTCTGTTAAGAACCAAACCTTTACCATCGGAACCTTTGGAGGACATTCAGATTCCAAGCTACAGCATAACTGTGTCATCTTACGAAATTATAACATATATATAGAAGTGTTAGCGTCTCTGCAAGTGGCCCAGACGATGTAGTTTGGGCTGCCGAGTTTGTGGTGCAGAATGATACAGGGGAAATGGGAGAAGTATTTTTGATGCTAGGTTTTCCAGGTTCCTGGTTTAATTCTGAGGTGCCCCTTTTGGAGGGGGCGGGGAGGGGGCGGGGGAGGGTCCAGCCCACCCGGCATGCTTTTGCTGCTGTCCTGAGAATGTGCCCTTGCCGGCACGGGCCCTGGGCCTGGCACCCACTCAGCAAAACCCTTGTGCCTTCAGTTCCCCGGTAAAGGGCCTGCTACTTCTGGTGGGGGCTGAACCTGAGACTTTTATAGTATACGGACTTGCTTACCCATGCCAGCACACCATTGGTTTATTGAATTCAACCAAAACAACAGCAGCATTGCCTACTGAATGCTACCACCTTTGCTAGGGCTACGTTGGAGTTTAGGCTGTCAGCAAACAGGAGTACTGCGTGGGTTTTAATTACAGCCTTGGATTGCAGAGGTTCAAAGTGATAGGATGGAGCAACAAACAAACAGCTCTGCGCTCTGGGTTTCCATTTAGCCACTGGAGCTCGAGCACCACCTCTGCCCTCCTATGGGGCAAAAACCTGTCAGTTATTATGTCAGCCCACCTCTGCGTAAAAATCAACAGGAAGCACCTCGTCCTTTTGCTGTTATTGTGTCCAATAGTGCAAGATGCAAATTCTACATTTTTTTTTTTACTGAGCAGAGTGAGTGAGCAGTCACGTTGGAGTTGAGTGTCAATGGATGTTCCGATTCACTGAGAGTTAACCTGTAAAGATCACGTTAAAAAAACCTGTATCATTGTAACTTTTATCTGAAATCAGAAAGATCTAGATTGGAGAACCAGTTCCATCATTTACTAGCTGTTTGAACTTGGGCAAATTACTTAATCGCTTTTATTCATCATTCTAATCTCTGCCTCAAAGGGTGCTTATAAGGATTAAATTATGTAAAATGTGTCCTAACAGAGGAGATGCTCAAAAAATGATAGCTATTATTATTAATGACCTGAAGTTTTAGTGAAAGCTTTGATATGGTGTAATAAAAACAATTAAATCCTTCAATAATGACTGATGTTGAATTAATTAGCAAATGTCTACGGATGGGAATTGGGACAATAAAGATGAAAATGTTCCCACACTCCTCGAGGCCAGCTATGCAGGTGCAGCTCTTCTTCTGAGGCGGTTTCTCCCCTGCTCAGGATTAAAGGGCACGGGGCAGACAGTTCTGCGGGCCAGGAAGAAGATGAACATCTCCAGATTCTGTTCTCAATGAAACCAAAAGTGTTTATGTGAACCGAGGACCTTGTTTGAGTTTTAGAGAAAAGTAATAGGATAACATGCAGCAAACTTATTCTCAAAAGAAACTGGCTCCTCCCAGAAACTAATGTGAGGAGACAGTTTTCCAAGTACTGAGTGTCTCAAAATTTGATGCTAGCCGCCGCTCTTGGGAGCCTCAAGAAGTGAAATGCTGGGCATGGCTTTGTGTTCTGGCAACCTGCAGAGCCCCTGGGGAGAGCCCCACCTAGGCAGAGTCCGGAGAGGCCCAGGGGCTGGTGCAGAGAGGGTAATTTTGAGCCTAGAAAGTGAGGCCACGGTGGTCCAGGGACATACAGAGACCTTCTACTGTGTGTGTGTGTGTGTGTGTGTGTGTGTGTGTGTGTGTGTGTGTGTTTAAGTGCACTCTTCCAGCTTTGTGCAATACGTGGGATGGGAAAGCTGCGAAGGAGGCCATCTGTTTGTAGGACGTGTTTGTAGGATTGAAATTTAAGAAATAAATTCAATTCAGTAAGGTAGCCCTGGCTCAGATGATTGGAAAAATAATCTAAGAGGGGGGCGTCGGGGTGGGTGTTACATCACCAGTGCTGTAGTGCCACTCAAAAGCCACCAAGCAGGGGTGGCTCAGATCTCCTGGAATACAGCACGGGCCCTGTGTCCCCTCCCCTCTTTCTCCAGAGCTCACGCTGAGTGCTGTGACACCCTAGATGACAGCATGCAGCCTGCACACCCGTGCGTGCACCCTGCATGCGTGTGCGTGCAGTGTGTGGCGGTGAGAGATAGGGGGCACTGGAGTGCCCCTCCGCTGGCCCGCTCTGGTTAGCTCTGGAGGTCTTCTCTGTCTTCCGGCTGGCAGGGACAGTAGCTGGCTGTCTGTGTCAGGCTTCGTTTCCTACCCTGAGCACAGCATCTCTTCCTCGTGGCCTCATGGCCCTGCTTTCTGTGTGTGAGGACTCTTTCCCTTTACGTGTGCTTCCAGTGAACTGCTGTCTTATGCTTGCTTGCATGAGGTATAGAATTAATCTTCAAAACATCTTTAAAGGTTAAGTATATCCTAGCTCCTTCTGGTGGTCACTTATGGCTTGGATATTGTCATTTTATCCCAATCAGTCTGAAGTCCACGTCTCCTGCTTCCATTCCTCTGAGGGACGAGTGTCATCAGTGGATTTCCATCGGGGTTTGGACCTCATTGGCACCTGAAGTGGGCCTGGGTGGGCTGAGATGATAGGGAGAAGGGAGAAAGAAGAGAAATGGTGTGAACGATATGATAATATGGGTGTGTGGCGGTGGTGACAGATCCCTAGGACAACCAGGTCTATTTGCTCACTTCCTCAACCCCTTCCTGCTCGGGTGAGGCTCCTGGGACTCAGAGCTCGAGGTGGGTCTTCCATGACGCGGCTGTGACGAGGGTAAGTGAGGAGGACAGAGTCCTTGTGATGTCCTTAGGCCTGTGCAGCTCGACTGGCCCTAGAAACTTCCAAAACAGTCAGGAGAGGCTCACCGGAGCTCGCGGTTCTCCTTGGGTAAGGCCAGTTACGATACAAATAAACACAAGGAGCTAGAGAAAATCTTCTCCGTCTTGTAGAAGACGCGAGAGTAAATCATACTTTAGGGAGAAGTACTGAAATAGAGGCATTTCAGATCCGGGCGACCCATTCCCGTGATCTACTTTGGAGTCAGAAGTGAGAAGCCTGGGGTCCAGGCCAGCCTGGGTAACACGAGACTCCGAGAAATAACCAATGCTGTACCGGAGCGTGGCTCCGGGGTGGAGTGGCTGCCTGGCAGCCACGGGGCTGCGTGCAAAGCCAGGACCACCCTCACATGCGCGCCCATTGGGCCCTTCTCAGGGACCTAACCTGCCCGGTGATTTGGATAGCAGCCCTGTTTACACGACCTGATTGCCCAGCGCAAAGCTAGAGGGCCAAGCTGGGTACTGACCAGGGCTGAGCCAACCAGATTCTCTACGAGACGAACCCCAGGACCCCGAAAGTAGTCTCGAGACTCTCAAGAGTCACGCCGTGGCTGAGAAAAGGAAATGAGAGAGAGAGGGAGGGGGCAGGCCCCTCCTGTGGCTGTGTCTTCCTGCAGTGGAGCCTGGCTATGGTGGCTGTGGAGGTGCTGGGGGCATTTCCAGATGCTCTTTCCGTGAGGCAGGGCAGGGTGCAGCAGAGGGTGCTGGCTGCGGATGTGTGAAGTTAATTCTCATTTGCAAGGACAATGCAATTCCCACAAGCGCTGCTTGGTTAAGATTTCCCTGTCTTCTAATGGACAGTAATTGAAATGAATTTATTACCTAAATGAGTCCCTGCTTCAGGACACCACTTAGAAGATGGAGCAATAAAGTGAGCTCTCCTAGTGAGAAAGCAGCGCGCAGGAGCGGCTCTGGCCGCGTTCAGCAGGGTTCACCCAGCCTGAGCCTCCGCGCCGAATGCAAAGTAATCCTTCAAACCTGGAAAATGTGTTCGGTTACACATTGGATTTAATGCCTTTCTTCTCTCAATCTAACAACATCTCCAGGAGAAAATAGGTCTGATTTTACAGGAAATCTTGGACTCGGAGGCCTGGAACTGCCACCTGGCTGACCACCAGGCTCTGCTTCCACCTGTGATTCCATTTTCACACCTTCCCCTACACCTCACCCTATGCCCTGCGCCCTGCGCCCTGCGGTGGGAGACTGCAGCCCTGACCCTGCACCCCAGCCTCTCTTCTCAACGTTCTCCCTAGTACAGCTCACCGGCGCTGCCCTCCCGACTCATAACTCAGCTGGCTCTCCCTTCCATCCTGCAGTGCTCACAGGGAGCTCGGGCTCCAGGGTGCAGGACAGCTCACGTCTAAGTGTCCTGGTTGGGGAGTAGGGGGCAGCAGCCAAGCGTGTTCCTCACACCTGGACGTGGAGTGGGCTGGAGAGGTGGGGATGGGACCCAGTGGTGAGGAAGCCAGAGGCAGAGGCACACTGTGGACGGGATAGACGAGGCACGAGTGGAGAAGAGCCGGGAAGTACAGAGAAATGAAAGATGGCCCTCGAGGCAGGGAGCGGAGTCAGAGAATGGAGCTCTGCCCTGAAGCTACTTCAGCTCATGTGAGGGCCTCCGTTCAAAACCGAACCTGGAGCATTCTCTGAGCAAGCCCTCCTGGCCCTGCGCTGTCTGTCTACATGCGTCTGTGTGTGAGTCTGAAACGTACATGGCGTCAGTCTGGGCCCTGCTCTCCAACAGGAAAAGATCATGATTTTATAGGAAATACTCCACCAGACTGGGCAGCACCGTCAGAATTTCCCTGTAGGATTGGATGGTGGTTGTCAATTAAAAGTTGCTAGGATGTATGCTGAAGAATTCAGACATGCTTTTATGAAAAAGCGTGCAGGCTCTTCTTGCACTGCGTCACTGGGGATTACCCCACACATTCTGATGTCAGGACACTCTTTCAGGCAGTGGCCAGGGAGTGAGCTTAGCAGGGTTGATGCCAGCACTGCTGGAGTCTGAACCACAGGTGTTTATGTCGGTGAGGGCTCAGAGCATACATGGGACAGAGAACAGGACTTTTGCTCTTCTTTAAGAAGTGATACTGGAAAGGCAAGGACACAGGCATATTCCTGTATACACTCAAGTATGTGGCCAAAATGTGGATTAAAATTTACAAGGCTTAGGTAGAAACAGGTTTTTTTGTGGGTGGTGGGACTTGACCTCTGGGCCTGGGCGCTGTCCCTGAGCTCTTCAGCTCAAGGCTACCACACTACTCTTGAGCCGCCGCGCCCCTTCCAGATTTCTAGTGGTTAATTGGAGATAAGAGTTACACATTCTTTAGGGCCCAGGCTGGCTTAGTAGCTAGGATTACAGGCGTGAGCCACCACACCCAGCAAGACATAATTTTAAAGTAAACAACAAAACCATTCAGATCTTCTGTCTTTTAATAATCCTAATCATTATTTTGGTGAACACGCACACACACACACACACACACACACACACACTCAAAATTTTTTGTTTGCAGGTAAACCATTTCATAACTGATTTTTATATATATAATTATTATTATTATTATTATTATTATTATTATTATTATTATATGTTCAGTCCTAGGAACTGAACTCAAGGCCTGAGCACTGTCCTTGGGCAGGCAGGCAGGCAGGCAGGCAGGCATTCTCACTGGCTTGGCTTCAGATCCAGACCACTGTTTCCTCAGCAGTCCCCTGAGCAAACTGCTGAGCAAGGACTGCTCTAAGCTGCCCCTAAGAGCTTCTGTTTCAGGGGAGGGAGGTAGCTTTCTGAAGGGCCTGTGGGTGGTAGCAGAGAAGCTGGAAGCCAGCCTCGGCCTGCTTCCTGGGCTCTGGGCCCTTGGCTCTGGCTCTAAGCGTGTGCTTGTGTTACATTGCCTGTTGCAACTTTCAGGATCACATCCATCAAGTCCACCATTTTTGCAGCCCCTAACGTGTCAAGTACTTCATGTGCCAGGTTACAGTGATCGCCTCTCTTGAGGTGCTGATACTTCCGTGTAGCCTCTCCAGACGTCAGTTCCAGAATATCCTCAACACTCTGACATATATCGTCACGACTTCCCTGTTCCCCAACCCTAGGGAGCCCTGTCAGTCAGATTTGTCTTAATTAGATGGTCTTGAATGTAATATTTAGTGTTTGACTTGAGCCTACTGTTGTCAGATTCATCTACATGTCAATAGCTTTTCCTTTTTATTGGAATTGTATGGAATGTACAACCATTTAATTATTCATTTACTCATTGGACAGTGGGTTGTTTTCGATGTTGAGCTGTTGAAAATGAAATTGTTATGAGCATTTGGGTACCAGGATTTGTGCAGACGTTTTTTCTTGAGTAAATACCAAATGATGGACCCAGAACCCTTCCCCTGGGCTGCTCTTGCTTATTCTCATTCTTTTAACGGATTCCACCCCATGGCCACACTCGCTGACCACCAGACCAACTTTTCTCTTGTTCTCACATCTTGAGTTTGGGGAAGGACACTGAAACAAGCCTTTAAGAACACAGGGCTACTTTTAGCTCTTTAGGAGAGGAGTAGATAGAAAGACAGATGATATAATTTCCTATGTGTCGCTAGATTTATTGGGAAAAAGTCACGACCATCCTTTTTCTACCAGCTGTGATGGTGATGAGAAAAGGCCTCCCTCCAGGACTCGATGTGAGAGGCCTCCCTCCAAATCCTTACCCCTGCCCTTCTG
Source organism: Megascapheus bottae (assembly GCA_024803745.1). NCBI lineage: Eukaryota > Metazoa > Chordata > Mammalia > Rodentia > Geomyidae > Megascapheus > Megascapheus bottae. The sequence continues at coordinate 1,865,007 of JANJXV010000114.1, forward strand.
CAGTTCCTTCAGGCTAGCAATCCATGTCCTGTGTGATGGATGAGAATTTAAGTATCTTATTTCACCCACGCCTTCCCTTTCAGTATAGTTATATTACTATTTTCATTTTAATCAATAAACAATATTTTCTTTTTGGCATGCCGACATTTTACATTTTCATGTCAACCGATATTTATGATTTCTGCTTTGATGTCAGGTCTTAGAGAACACGTTACACTTCTAGGTTAGAGCAATGTTCATATAATCATTTCTATTGTCTTTATAGTCTTATTTCCCCCTTTATCTTCAGTCTCTATGTAACTTATTTGGAGGTAACTTGTGAACTAAGAATCAGGCCAAGTTTTAGAGCAAAGAAGACTTCCCCTCAGGTGATCGGATACAGTCAAACGAGTCGCTGCACGCACGAAAGCTGTTCACAGTACCGAGGGGTCTCCCACCCAGGCCCGTGGATGATGCGTTCTTCTCGAATGCACACAGACTGCAGGCAACACACGAGGACATGCTTAGGGTGCTTTCTCTTGTCACGTGAGAATGTGGGAACGCCAAAGAGAACCACTGAATGGAAGTCCAGAGGCCACGCCAAGCCCCGCACCACCACCACCCGCCCCACCGAGTGAAGACTTTAGCCTGATTCAAACGGGCTCTCGCCAGTTATTTTATTGAATTGTTCTTTAATTCTTCTCGTTAAACAACACGAGTGTGGAAGCCACCCTACTGCGTTCCCAGTACTGCTGAGAAACCTGTGGCTGGGCTCAGCACGTGCTGGAGAGAAGGGCTTCGTGGAGGAGGGAAATGGGTGCTGTCCAGACTCGAGTCCGCGGACGACCACACAGGCTGGGCAGGGCCTCTGGAGGGAAGTGACGCCTGGGATTCTAGAACTGCTCGCAGACAGTGCCCGGGGTTTGGAGTCAGGTCCACACACATGTGTGCAGCGACTCGCTTGACTGTATCCGATCGTCGGTCCCGATTCTAGCTGGGAAGCCAGACTGCTACTCATTCACACATTTCCAGCCCAGGGAGCCACGTGGTGCCTGCGGGGCCAGGGTCTTGTTGCCAATATAATGCCTTTAATGGTTTGCCTTTTTAGCCCAGAGTGAACTAACCAGACAGCCATGTGGGGACATAAATCAGAGCTCATTCTCGAGGAGCCTCAGATGAAATAAATCAAAGAATTTTTTCACCCAATCAGCTCTTTAATCACTCTTTGAGTCACCTAGAAAATATGGTCCGTGCTGTATTTACAGTTTGATGGTAAGGAGATGTTTAACATCAGGATAGGAGATTAAAACTGACAAGTTATATGGTGAAGAGTGTGAGAAGGTGTTTACACTGACGTGCAATATCCAGGCTGATCTACAACTCAATAATAGATCTCGTAAATCTGAGGATGGAGCAGATCATGAGACTGCTGTGCACAGGGGCTCGGCAGGCCAGCACACGGCCCAGACCCAGGCCCTGGCCGCAGAGCTCGGCCTGGCGGGGTCAGCCACTTTGTGCTAGCTGTGGCTGTGGGCCTCACGCCCCCACGCCCCCACGCCCCACGCCCCACCTCCAGGTAACAGCTCAGATGCGCCGGTCACCGTGCAGTCCCTCAAAGGATTGAGACATGTGGACAACCAGTTGTTCTTTCCTCTTCTCCCCCTGCACTCCCCTCCCTCCTGTCCCCTTCCCCTTCCCCTTCCTATCCTGGGGCTTGAATGCAGGGCCTGGTCCAAGTCCTAGACTTCTTTGCTAACAGCTAGCACTCTACTGCTTGAGCCACAGCTCTACTTCTGGCTTTTCGGTGGTTAATTGGAGGTAAGAGTCTCACAGACTCTGCTCAGGCTGACTTCCAGCTGCCATCCTCAGATCTCAGCCTCCTGAGTAACTAGGATTACAGGTGTGAGCCACGGATTCCTGGCCTTTCTTCCTCCTTAATCAAACAAAGTTTATTTAAAGTGTATCTAACTGGTTGCGGTAATGTGTGTCTCCAAACCCGGCAGAAAAGGATCATGAGTTTTATATACTTTATGAATTTCTAAACGTTCATTTTAAAATGAATTTTAACTGCAGATGGAAGCTGATTATATTTGTAGGGTACACTGTGATACTTTTAATCTATGTTTAGATCATAGAAGGACTTCACTAATTTGTCTAGTTTTTATAAGAATATCAATAATTTATCCTTTTAGCAATTTAAAAACCTATAGTACATTGTATTCATGTACTATAATGTACATGACGATGTGTTAGTCACGCAGAACTTATTTCTCTTGTCTATTCTAATGCATCCTCCCTCCCTCCCTGTTCTCCTCCTCCTCCTCCTCTTTCTCCTCCCTCTCCTGCCCCCCTTCTTCCTCCTCCTCTTCCTGTTGGTGGTATTTGGATGGGGACTCAAGGCGTCACACTTGCTTGGCAGGTGTTCTGCATTTTCTTTATGATTTTTGTTTAGTTTTTATCTGAGGCATAATAATCGTATATTCATGGCTAGTGTGATATTTCAATACATTTGTACAGTGTGGGGGACTAAGGGTAGAGCAGACGCTCTGCCACTTTCAGATCTTTAGAGTGCCTTTGTAGTGATTTTATTATCTAGTGACCACTGAGGAACACTGAAATGGGCACAGGATTTCAGACATGCCTGGCAAATTGCACGGGAGTTCTCACGGTAGTGTTTTCCCATGCCATTTTCCAAAGTGGCTGTACTAATTTCATTCCCTCAACAGTATGGGAATATAAATGTTCTCTCCGGTATGTAGCTTTTATTTCGTTGTAACGGCCTCCCTACCAGATATGAGGCAACTGTAAAATATTAAGACATAGTAAAATTAAAGGCATATCTGTTCACTGTGGGTCAGCGGACACCCCGTGCTGCTTCTGTGCAGGTGGAACAGCCTTGGCCCCGTGGCCTGGACGGCAGTTCCTGACATTGGCTTGTCTTTCCCCAGTGGAGCACAAGCCACCATCTGTGGAAGCTGAGCCATGGGGGGGGGCACTGCCCGCCTCCTGTCTGCCGGGGAGAACTGCACACCTTGCACACGCACCGCTTGTGTGTGGCACACTCCAGAGGCCGGGGGTTGACTAGAGGAGCCTGGAGGCAGAACTCCGCAGGAGCCAGGACTCCTCAGCTCTCTGTCCTTACGGGAGTCAAGAGATCAACCCTGCTTCCTGCTATTCCACCTCCAGACCCTGGGGACAGAGGCGTGGAACAAGGGACAGGCACGGGTGGAACACTGCCGAGTGGACGTGGGAGAAGGGAGTGGAGGCCCCGCGGCAGAGGCTGAAACCAACACCGCCTGCGACCTAGGAACCAAGACCCGAGTGGCTGCTGGAGCACTGGGTCTGGGCAGCTTCTCCCCTGCAGGCCCAGGCGGTGCCCCCACCACCGGCGCACGGTGTGGGCCGAGACTCTTGGAGCCTCTGGAGCTGGGCTCTTCCTCCAGAGCTCCCAGCAGGGTGCAGGCCAGGCCGCCCTCTCTCCCCCAGTGCAGGAGCGACTGGAAGATAAATTCATGGGCCTAGACGTTCCATTAAGGCTCACGTCCTTTGAAAAGATGTGGGGACAGAGGCCCTCGAGGACCTCATAGGAAACGAGGGACCCAGCGGAAAATCGGCTGAAGACAGTGACGTGACTTCTGGGGTGAAGAGGTGCAGCACGCACCCCCAGACCCCAGGCTACTGTTGAGCTCAATTGTTTTCATCAAGGGACCCAGAGGCCCGGCTGCAGCCAGAGAAGAGAGCGAGGCTTCTTCCCTTTAGGACGCCCCCCCCCCCCCCCCCGGCTGTGCAGGTTCTCGCCCATCTTTGACGTGGTCCACACACTGAGTAAGGCGAGGGCCGTCTCTTGAGCAAGCTGCAACATGGAAGGGTTAGCTGAGGAATACTCTGGTAGCTCCCCCGACTGCAGAGCTTTTCAGAGCTCCACATGTGTCTTACCACTGGCGAGGGGCGCTGGCCTCAGGGCTGCAGGGAGGCGTGCAGGGGCGGGGCGCGCGTGGCAGGGGAGCTCCCTGCCCTGGGGAACATGGACAGACAGCCACCAGGCTTCCGAGCTTGGTGGCATTGTCACGGGTCAGGTTCCTGAGGGGCAGTGTGATGTCACCCGTCCCCACTTTGTAGCTGAGAAAATCAAGACGCGGGGAGCGAGATGGCCCCCACACTCTCCGGGGCCCCTCCACTAGGGCAAGTGAAGAATGAAGCAGGGGTAGAGGGGAAGCCGGGTTCGGGGAGGAGCTGTCGGTGCTCCCTCCCGCTGGGCTGAGGGCCGCTTTCATCGCCGCAGTTAGGTCGGCCCGTCCAGAGCCTTTTCTAGTGTCCTGCCAGCCGTCGTGAAGACTCGGGTGGCCGGGGAACTTTTGAGGGGACCGAGAGCACAGACACTCAGAAGCCCTCAGCCGAGGGGTGGGGTGAGCAGCACATGTCTCGTGGTGTCTGCAGGTCCCGGAAGGTCTGCGCAGAGCTCACAGCCGAGACACGACCCCTCCTGCCCCATCAACCAGCAGTTCTCCTGGGGACACCGCTGCGGCCTTCAAGGCCTAACTGCTGCTTTGTGCGTCCTGTCCGCCTGTTCCTTTGAGGTTTAAAGACCGCAGTTCGCATGAGCTCGCTGTCCACACCTCCAGAGCCGGCTGGGTCCTTGGTGAGGTGGTGTCAGCCTCCGTCCTTGAAAATGCAGCTTTGTTCCAGGCCGGAAATGAGGGGCCTGGGGCCATGCGGTCACGGCAGGAGTGGCCACGGAGGCGGGTGGCCCCGTGGGTCCCTGGGGTTGGGTGCGGACCTCGCATGGGCCCAGGAGAAGGGGATCGTGCTCAGGCTGTGACTTCTCAGGCTGGCCCGTGGATGCCTCCGCCCGGGACTGTATTCTCCACTCTCTTGGCTTTTCAGGCCAACAAGACGGCTGCTGGCATCTCGCCAACGGTGTTGAATGTTGAACTCTGGCTTATTTGTGATGAAATAACAGGAACAGGAACTCTCTGAGTTAACTGGTGGACGGCCCTCTCCTTCATTACCTTATCATCCCTGTGCAGTCAGTGCTCTGGAGAAAACAACACAGACGAAGAGACTGGAGGGCCGGCAGGGTTGAGGGCAAACACGGGACACATGGAGTCCCCAGAGCCCAAGGTTGAGGAGGTGGGAACTGTACCACGGGGCAGGGCCGGGCCAGGGACGGTCCTTGCAGGGGCTCTGTTGCTGTGTCTCTAGTGGACTAGACAGGAAGCCAGGACTCACAAGATGTGGCTAAGCTCACCTGGTCAGTCGTGGCAGAGGACAGTACTCAGAGGGAGCGCTCAAGGGAGCACTCAGAGGGGGAGCACTCAGAGGGAGCACTCAGAGCCACACTCAGAGGAAGTGCTCACAGGGAGCACTCACAGGGAGCACTCAGGGAGCACGCACAGGGGAGCACTCAGAGGGGGAGCACTCAGAGCAGTACTCAGAGGGAGCACTCAGAGGGAGCACGCAGAGGAGCACTCAGAGGGAGCATTCAGAGGGAGCACTCAGAGCAGCACTCAGCAAGCGCTCAGAGGGGAGCACTCAGAGCAGCACTCAGAGGGAGCACTCAGGGGAGCACTCACAGGGAGCACTTAGAGGGAGCACTTAGAGGGGAGCATTCAGACAGAGTGCTCACAGGGAGCACTCACAGGGAGCACTCAGAGCAGCACTCAGAGGGAGCACTCAGAGCAGCAATCATAGGTAGCACTAAGCAGCACTCAGAGGGAGCATTCAGAGGGAACACTCAGAGCAGCACTCACAGGGAGCACTCAGAGCAGCACTCAGAGGGAGCACTCAGAGCAGCACTCACAGGGAGCACTCAGAGCAGCACTCACAGGGAACACTCAGAGCAGCACTCACAGGGAACACTCAGAGCAGCACTCACAGGGAACATTCAGAGGGAGCACTCAGAGCAGCACTCAGAGGGAGCACTCAGAGCAGCACTCACAGGGAGCACTCAGAGCAGCACTCACAGGGAGCACTCAGCGGGCGCTCCCTCTGCGCCGTCTCCCTGGTGTGAGCGGCCTCTTCGTGCCCTCGCCCCCGCACACGCTCCGCTACCCGGCCGGCCGCAGAGGCCTCTGCTTGGGATTACTGGTTCCTGACTAGGAGTCTCTTCCAATTCTCCAGCCCATGGCATTCTGACATTCAAAGGTCCTCAGCGTGGCCGTGTCCCCGCCAGCCTTGCTCGGTGCCGCGTGGGGACGGCATCCACTGCAGGCCGCTCGCGGGGCTCGGGTGGTCTGGTCCGGGCTCCTGACCTCGGAGCCGTGCGGCAGCCACGACGTAAGAGAGGCCGAGAGATGGGCAGACTCGACCAGAAGTGCCCTCTGGACACACGCAAGTGTAACCGCAGCGACGAAGGAGTCAGCGAGCGGTAGGATTGCGGAGTGAGGCAAATCTGGTGAAAATGTTACAAGACTCCTTCTCAACGAACAAGGGGTACAGGGCATGGCACCACGCAGCTGTCTCCCAGCCATGGCAGAGCCATCTGAGAAACAAATAAAGGAAAAGAAAACTAGCGTGATTCGAGTGGCAGAGCACCTACCCAGCCAGTAGAGTCCTGAGCTCATACCCCAGTGCTCCAAGAAGAAATGGACATCCAAAGAAACACCACAACGGATCGCCTTGCTTTATCGTTAATATGCACAAATTCAAAGTTGAAGGCCTGATCTCTCTTGGAAGTACGTCAGGCTTTTAGTTCTTTTGTAAACTGAGTAAATAGAAGGCTCTGCAAAAACAGCAGAAGGAGTCCTGGTCCGTTGGGGGGGTGCGGAGGGGAGCCAGGGGGACCTGTACAGGATGCCTCACGCAAGCCCCGGGCTGGGGCCTGCTCCTTCTCTACGCCCCCCTCCATCACACCGCCCCCCATCTCTGGTCTCAATGTTGTCCCTGCCAGGTAGGTGCTGTGCCTTGAGCTCTATCGCTGGCCTTTTTGTTTTGAGCTGAGGCCTTGTGACCTTGCCCAAGCCGGGTGTGCACGCTCGAGCCTCCTGTCTGTCTGGTGAGCTGCCTGCCGTCCTGGGCCTCCTGTCTGTCTGGTGAGCTGCCTGCCGTCCTGGGCCTCCTGTCTGTCTGGTGAGCTGCCTGCCGTCCTGGGCCTCCTGTCTGTCTGTCTGGCGAGCTGCCTGCCGCCATCCTGGGCCTCCTGTCTGTCTGTCTGTCTGGCGAGCTGCCTGCCGCTGTCCTGGGCCTCCTGTCTGTCTGTCTGGTGAGCTGCCTGCCTGCCATCCTGGGCCTCCTGTCTGTCTGGTGAGCTGCCTGCCGCCGTCCTGGGCCTCCTGTCTGTCTGTCTGTCTGGCGAGCTGCCTGCCGCCGTCCTGGGCGTCTGTCGTGCCTGGTTCTTAACGATGTCTCCCCGACTTCAGCTCCATGTCAGCCATCCACCCCTCTTAAGCCTTTGATCTCACACTGGTGGTGGTGCTCCCAGGAGGGCGTCAGGTTTGGGTGTCTGTCTGTCTGTCTGTCTGTCTGACCTTGGGGCAATCTCAAGGCTCACCATCGTCTGGGGAAGGGTGGCAATACCTCTCACAGACTGTGGAGGCTGCCGGGCCAGAGCGGGAAGACACGGGCAGCGTGGGGCACAGAGCCAGGGCTCAGCGGGCCTTTGCTCTTTCACACCGGTCTCTAGGAGCTCAGCAGGTGCCTGTGGCTTTGCACTGTCCAGAGAGGCCATTTACCAAGTGTGAAAGGCGAGAACCACACGGACATGGCAAGAAAGGTGCTCCAGAGGTGGACATGGGGACAGATAGAAAGACAGACAGACAAACAGACAGGCAGACCTGAGCTCCAAGCCTGGGCTGCTGGTGGCACCTGGCTTCTGTTCCCCGCACCGAGATGTGAGTCTGCACTGTTCCACTGCTCTCCCCCCTCCTCCCTTCCCCTCCCCTCCCCTCCTCCCAGAGGCTCAGGAGGTCTGGGAATGCAGGGAAGTGGAGGAGCCTCTAGGCTCTCAGTTTCCCAGAGCAGGGGGGGCGCTGCTCCCTCCTCCTCCTCCCAGTCTCTGACCTCCCTGTTTGTTTGTTTTGTTCTTAGGTGGTGGGGCTTGAACTGGGGCCTGGGCGCTGTCCCTGGCTCTTCAGGCTCCGGCCCACAGCCCCACGCCTGGCTTTTTGGAGGTTAGTCTCCCGTCCTTTAGTGCCCAGGCTGGCTCTGAACCCTCGGATCTCAGCCTCCTGAGCAGCGAGGGTGACAGGCGGGGGCCACTGTGCCTGGCTGCCTTAGGTTTTATGCAGGGCTGCCATTTTCCTCTTTTCTCTTCAGAATCCCTTTCCTGACTTCTCTCTGCTCCTGCCCAGACGCTTCCGTTAACTGTGTGGGTGACGCCGAGTCTTATGGTAGCGCGTTTCCAAGCACGTAATAAGACAGAGCCCTAATGCTGCCTGACCATGGATGGACTAGTTCAAGGTGGGACCACAGCCCTGGGACAGAACGGCCTTGCTGGACATAAATGTGACAAGTTGGGTCGGCAGCGAGTAATTACAGTAGCCGATTCCTCGTTCCCAGAATCAGACCTGCAAAGGGGACTTTGTAATGTTAAGATCTTACTAGTAAGCTTACTTAATCACCTCTAACAATCCTTATACTACAAGAGTTTACTGGATATTAAAATTATTCTCTTATCTTTTTTTGAAAAAATGCAAACAAGGAAAGTAATGGAGCGCAGTGAACAGAAATGTGCTGAGTGGAGCAGAGACAGCGTTCAAATTTATCCCCTGCCGGTGCCCCGAGGGTCACCAGGTTTTGTTTGTTTGTTTGCTTTTGTGTTTATTTGTTTGTTGTTTTGGTACCATTGCTGGGCCTGGGTGCTGCCCCTGAGCTTTGGTGCTAAAGCCTGGGACTCTACCATTTGAGCCATGGCTCCATGCTTGGCCTTTCGACAGAGATAGTCTCATAGACTTTCCTCCCGGGCTGGCTTTGAACCATGACCCTCAGATCTCAGCCTCCGGGTAGCTAGGATGACAGGGATGAGCCACTGGCTCCAGCTCCAGTTTATGATGGTTGTTAATGAATTGTGTACAGAGGGGTTACAACTGCACACGCGAGATTGTAGGTGCAAGGTCTCCCCCACCTGCCCCTACCTCCAATGACATAGTCCAGTTTTCACAGAATGTACATTAAGTGCAACGACTACGTTTGCTCATCCTGTCTCCATTTCCGCCCCCTCTTTTCCCACCTGCATGCATCCAGCTCCTACACTTTTTAATTAAAAGATTATATTATCACTGATTTTTACATCATATTTCAAATGCCATGTTTAACAAACAAGTATTCAAGAAGGGAATCTCTGTACAATCACTGGCATTTAGATTTTAGAACATAATTCAAGTTAAGCTGAGACTTTGTGTGTCATAGATACATAGTGATCTGCACATAAACATGTGTATAGAATATATATTGCATCATAGAATTTTATGTCTATGTAGTCGTGTTTATATCTCTAAGACCATGTCCATAGCATTGGTATCTGAATAATTGAGTCATCCTACTGTTTGGATTTAATAGCCACATATTAAGGATACCATGCGCCTTTTGTTCCTTAGGTCTTGACTTGTCTCACTCAACATGATTCGCTCTAGATTCATCCACTTCCCTGCGAATGCCATTATTTTATCTTGTCTGTTGGCTATGTAGAATTCCATTGTGTATATATACCACATTTTCTGTGTCCATTCATCTGCAGTAGGGCATCTGGATTGTTTCCATCGCCTGCCTATTGTGAATAGTGCAGAGATGAACATAGCTGAGCAGGTGTCCTTATCATATCTTGGGTTATGATGTTCAGGGTAGATGCCCAGGAGTGGTGTGGCGGGATCATAGGGAAGGTCAATTTTCAGTTCTTTAAGAAACCTCCAGAGTGGCTGAACTAGCTTCCAATCCCACCAGCAGTGCAGTAGGGTTCCTTTTTCTCCACAACCCCGCCAGCAACTGTCATTGTCTGAGTTCAAAATCTTGGCCATTTTTGTTGGGGTAAGGTGGTATCTTAGGGTTGTTTTTATTTGCATTTCCTTTATGACCATAGATGATGAACATTTTCTCGTATGCTTTTCTGCCATTTTAATCTCTTCTTCTGATAAATCTCTTTAGTTCTCTTGCCCATTTAGTGAATGGTTTATTGGGTTTGGGGGGAATTAGTTTCTTGAGTTCCCTGTAGATACTGGATATTAAGCATTTGTCTGATGTATTATTGTTAAATATCTTTTCCCAGTTGGTTGGCTGTCTTTCTACTTTAGTAGCTAAGCTTTTATCTGTGCAGGACCTTTTTTATTTTTTGGTGTCCCATTTGTCAAGTCTCTCTCCAATCTCTTGTGACCCTGGGACTCTGTTCAGGAAGTTTTTGCCTGTGCCTATGAGTTCCCATGTCTCTCCTACTTTACCGTGTTCAGCTCCTACCTTTTTAACATTTAATTCTTCTTTGGTTACAAAATGTGAACTCTAGGATTTTTGTTACAGGAGTGAAGGGCCAGTTTTTAAAAAGCCATTAAATGACAAGGCACCCTGCCGTGTGGCTAGGGTTTGGTTAGGTTACAACTTCATTTTGCCTGTAGACAGGCCACGAGGCTAGGCTGACGGTATCTGGCAGTCTGGCTGCGGGGAAGAAGCCTCATCGTCCTGGCTGGCCGGCCGGAAGGACGATGCAAGGTGACCCCAGATACCTGACAGCACGGGGCATAGGACACTGTGACCTCAGCGTTTGGCACTGCACTTGGAAAGCGTTCATAACTCTCATTATGAGAAACTCAGATAGCAAAATGAATTAAAATGCAATATGTGTCAGGATTTTGCTGAGTTGAGACTTAGCTCTTTCTAATGAAAAGAGAAGCCTCCAAAACTTAAGTTTAATTAAAATATTGCCTCTTTGACTCATGCTGTTCTCCACAAGGAGAAATGAGTGTCGCCTCGGCCTCTAAAAGAATGAATAAAAAAGGAAATGTTTTAGCTGAGACATATGAACCAAGGTGTGACTCGTGTGACTGTGGACATACCCTATGAAGCACACAAAATATTGTCAGCATTCCTTCTCTCCTCCTGCTCGTGCATGTACTGGCGAAAGTCAGAAAGTAGCTTACTGCACTGGGGGAGATACTGTGGTCCCCCAATTCTGTATGTTAAAACCCCGTTTTCTCCTATTTCAGAATGAGCCCTTATTTGGCAAAGGGCTTGTTGTACAAGCTCAGGTGATTCGGGGTTCCTGGCATGGTGACTGATATCCTTATACAGAGATCAGGTCCCAGACAGAGTGCCATTCCTAAGCAGGGGAGAGGCCTCGGAAGGCATTTCTGGGGTGCAAGCCTCAGGTTGGGGTGCTTTTTTTACCACAGCCTTAGAAAACGCGAACACTTGCTTTTGAATTTCTTTCTACCTTGAATTTGATTTTGGTTGTCCGAGGTTTCATCTTTACTTTTTCCCTGTGGTTGTTGACATCATTTTGGAGAAGTATAACTTCTCTTTTGGTATTTCCATGCCATTTCCCTAGCCCTTTGTTCTCCCCTATCTATGACTGTTTAGTCCTTGGGCTTCCGTTCAGGAGCCACCGTGATGGTTCAGAATTTTTATCATCTCTCTCTCGCTCCCTTCTCACCCATTTTTATAGCCTACACAATACAAATGCACGTCTGACAAGGTGTGGACTTCCCCAATGTCTATCACTTGTTGCTGTCTTGAAAGCTTCGCCTGCAAGGTAGTTCTGGTGCACTGGGAGGAGTGAGTTTTGTCCAGGGCTTGAGCTGAAGGGAGACCAGTGAGCCCCAGCTACGGCTGCTGCGGCTAGCGTGATTCCCACGATGGCTTGCTTACTCTGTCTTCTGTAATGCTGCTGTCACATAGGTTGGCAGTGGAGCAGGCCACCCTCTCCTTCATTTCCCACCTTTTATTTCAGAAAATAGCACTCTTTCTGCAAGGAAAGACATGGGATCCTCACGTGATCGGTCTGCAGAGGCTCCGCAGATTAAAGAACCTGACCTCATCCATCTGGGTGGGTCCTACCTTGTGACGCATGTTTATCCTTGGCTGGTTTTTCCTTGTCCAGTCCTGGGGCTTGAACTCGCGGCCTGAGCACTGTCCTTGGGCTTTTCCTCAAGGATAGCGCTCTCCCACTTGAGCCACAGCACCGCTCCAGCTTTTTTTTTTATGTATGTGGTACCGAGGAATCCAACCTGGGTCTTCATGCATGCTAGGCAAGCACTCTACCACTTGGCCAAACTCCTGGCCTGTCCTTCTATTTTTGAGAGGCAGCTCGGGTTTCTTACTTTCTCTTTTATCTCCTTTCTTTCTGCTCTGCTCCTTCTTCTGATTTGCTGAAATTAATTAGCCCTGAGTACATTGTGAGCATGCTGCCAGGTACTCTCCAAGGGTCTTGGAAGGCTCTACGATTATTGATGAACAAGCAGGACAGATATAAATGAACTCATCCGTGAAAACAAGTATATAGTGCTATCTAATCAAGTTCCGGGGGTTTTGCAGCCTCATCTCCAGCAACACTGGGGAGGGGACCGCTGGGAAACATTTGTGGAGGCTAGCAGAAATAAAGATACTTACCTCCACCTTCATTTGTGGAGGCTAGCAGAAACAAAAATGCTTTCATTCATTTTGGAACTGGAGTTTGAGTTTTGGGGGAAAGGTAAAAGTTACAGCTTGACATTCAACCTTGAGTGGGGAGTTAAAATCCAGGAGCTGCCTTTCAGGGCCTGGCTGGAACTGTGTTTCTTGTACACTGTGTCCTCTGAACCTGAGCGCGTGTCTGGGCCAGGCTGTGTTCTCTGTGCAGGGAGCCCTCTGTGTTTGCCTGGTTCCTGGATACAGGTCATGATGTCAGAACATGCCAGCGGGGGGGGGGGGGGAAGGGGGGGGCCTGCTCTGCCTGCTCTCGCTCGCCCGTCTCATGGGAGTCCCTCCTCCAGGGAGGGCTTGAGCGTATAAACAGCGCCGCTCCTGCACCAGCCGGGTAACCATGGTTTAAAATCTCTGTGCTGGCCTTGCGTCACTGAACATGTTTTCAGTTTGCTGTTTGTTTAAAGGTGGCATGAGTATTGAGAGCGCCTCAGAGGCAGCCTCTCTTTCTTGCCTGGGAGAGCCTTCGTGGTGTTTGCCAAGCTGGTTTTGGTGATTTCCAACTCTGGTACTTGGGAAGTAACATTCACTTTCACATTGTCAATGCCTGGTAGAGAAGGATATCAGAAAATTAGAAGGATGCATAAGGCATGTGCTGGTCTTAAGAGGTCCTCTGAACATGAAGATTTTTAATTGTAAAAAAAAAAGAGGTCACTTGAGACTCAAATGAGACAATGCATTTGAAGGCATTGGCATTTTCCAGAATTATGCAAGCGCATTCTAGATGCTATATACTCCTGTAAGCGTTCTATACATTCCGTAGCTTAACATTTACCAATACAGCTACCATCAATCAAACACAAGGAAGCACACTGAAAAGAAAAAGTAAACCACAGCAAGGAACAAATTTGACTAGGAATTTTTGTTTTCTATAAACATGATTATGAGAGGCAAGTAGCCATGTTTATCTAACGTTTATCAGGGCATAATAAATGATGTGGGAGACTTTCTTTTATTGATTGTAATCAATCCATGCTAATGATTTCATACATTTTATAGTTTGTTGCTCTTTATACTTTGTTGCATATTGAACAGCAGCAATAAAAACTTTGAAAACCTCACTGTTCTTTACTTTCTTTGAAAATTAGAGCTGTTGAAGGGTGAGGCCCGCCGCGTGGGCTCTGTCGGGGAAGCCAGTGTGGCATCTACAAGGATGTGTCCATGGGTGTTTATGAAGGGTCCAGCAGGCTCTACGCAAACTCCATTTGGCCTCCTCCTTGGTAAGCGCTCTTGAGTGAATCGAGCTCTTAATAGCACAGGCGTGAGACTTGACGGCCTGAGCCATTGAGTTACGGTGCACACTTCAGAAGGGCACAGAATTACTTTTATTTATAACCTTGTCATTGGGAAGATAGTAAATATGCAGTATTTCTCCTATTAGACTGACATTTTTACTTTTAACTGGGATAGAAAACTGCGTTTTTCTAAAGTCAGGGCTGTCTTAGCCTTTATCTTTGCATTTTCCTCCAGTGTTTAGTTGCTGTTTGCTGTTTAGTTGCTTCATGTCTGATATTTGGTTTTTCCGTAGTGACACTGTTTCGCTTATAATCAGGAAAAACTCTGTATGGTTTTGTTGTTGTTGTCTTGTTGGTCCTGGGGCTTGTTCTCTGGCCCTCGACGCTATCACTGAGCTCTTCAGCTACCCCTTGAGCCACAGCACCACTTCTGGTTTTCTAGGGGTTAATTGGAGATGAGACTCTCAGGGACTTTAGTGCCCGGGCTGGCTTTGAACCGAGATCCTCAGATCTCAGCCTCCTGAGTAGCTAGGATGACTGGTGTGAGCCACTGTGCCCAGCTTGATTTTCCTTTAAGGTACTATAATAAAGACTGGTTTTGAACAAAAGATCAAAAAATCTCAAGTAGAGACCTCCATTGTAAACAAAAGTAAATCAGTAGCACCAGTCAAATGAAAATACTCCAATACTGGAAAAATGATTAGGCCTGCGAGGGCCTAAGATGAGAAGCCTGGGGCGAGGATGCAGCTCAGAGGCAGAGTGCTTGCCAAGCGCGTGTAGTGTCCAGGGTTCCACCTCCAATTCAAATTGGGACAATTTACAGCACTGATGAGGAGGACAAGGGAAAGGAGAGAGAAAGACACATTTTGCATTTAAAATGGAAGCTAGTAAGAGTGTGGAGAAGCATCCTTGTTGGTAGCTGTAAGCTGTGTAGATGGTCAGTGGTGGTCAGTGTTGGTCAGGGTGGTCAGTGGTGGTCAGTGGTGGTCAGGGTGGTCAGTGGTGGTCAGGGTGGTCAGTGGTGGTCAGGGTGGTCAGTGGTGGTCAGTGGTGGTCAGGGTGGTCAGTGTTGGTCAGTGTTGGTCAGGGTGGTCAGTGGTGGTCAGGGTGGTCAGTGGCGGTCAGTGGTGGTCAGTGGCGGTCAGTGGTGGTCAGGGTGGTCAGTAGTGGTCAGGGTGGTCAGCGATTGTCATGGTGGTCAGTGGTGGTCAGTGGTGGTCAGGGTGGTCAGTGGTGGTCAGTGGTGGTCAGTGGTGATCAGTGGTGGTCAGTGGTGGTCAGGGTGGTCAGCGGTGGTCAGGGTGGTCAGTGGTGGTCAGTGGTGGTCAGCGGTTGTCATGGTTGTCATGGTGGTCAGTGGTGGTCAATGGTGACCAGTGGTGGTCAGTGGTGGTCAGTGGTGACCAGTGGTGGTCAGCGGTGGTCAGGGTGGTCAGCGGTTGTCAGGGTGGTCAGCGGTGATCAGGGTGGTCAGTGGTGGTCAGGGTGGTCAGCGGTTGTCAGGGTGGTCAGTGGTGATCAGCGGTGGTCAGTGGTGGTCAGTGGTGGTCAGGGTGGTCAGGGTGGGCACAGTGGCCAGAGGTCTGTCTTCTCTGCAGACAGTGGACCCCATACCGCGTGTCTGTGGGAACAGAGCTCCAAGCCTCTCCTCGGCAGATGGCTGGGTCTCATGGCCACATGGGGGTTTGCTGGGAGGTGGGACTGAGAGCTCTGAGATGGGTCCACTGGTCACCCCATTTCCCTCCCTCCCATAGCAGGTTATCACCCCATTCCCGTCCCTCCTCCTCTCACGGCAGGTCAGCAGCTGGGTGGTTGAAATCCCTGGGGCCAATCCCACAAAAAACACCACACACACAAACATACCACACACCACACACCACACACACACACCATACACACACACACCATACACACACCACACACACAAACATACCACACACCACACACCATACACATACACCATACATACACCACACACACACACAAACATACCACACACCACACACCACACACACCATACGCACACACACACACCATACACATACACCACACACACACACACCCCATACACATACACCATACACACACACCATACACATACACCACACACACACACACACCATACACATACACCACACACACACACACTCCATACACATACACCATACACACACACACACCATACACATACACCATACACACACCACACACACCATACATATACACCATACACACACCACATACACATACACCACACACACACCATACACACACACAAACATACCACACACCACACACACCATACACACACACACACCATACACATACACCATACACACACCCCATACACATACACCATACACACACACACACCATACACACACACCACACACACACACACCCCATACACATACACCACACACACACACACCCCATACACATACACCATACACACACACCATACACATACACCACACACACACACACACATACCATACACATACACCACACACATACACACCCCATACACATACACCATACACACACACCCCATACACATACACCACACACACACACACCATACACATACACCATACACACACACACCATACACACACACACCATACACATACACCATACACACACACACACCATACACACACACCACACACACACATACCATACACATACACCATACACACACACACACACCATACACATACACCACACACACACACACCATACACATACACCATACACACACCACACACACCATACATATACACCATACACACACACCACATACACATACACCACACACACACAAACATACCACATGCCACACACCACACACACACACGCACCATACACACACACCACACACCATACACACACACCATACACACACACACACCATACACACACACCACACACCACACACATACACCATACATACACCACACTCACAACAAACATACCACACACCACACACCACACACACCATACACATACACCACACTCACACACACACACACCATACACATACACCATACACACCATACACACCATACACACACCACACACCATACACATACACCACACACACAACAAACATACCACACACCACACACCACACACACCATACACATACACACACACCATACACATACACCACACTCACACACACACACACCATACACACACACCATACACACACCACACACACACACCACACATACACCATACACACACACCATATACACACACACACCATACATACACACACCACATACACATACACCACACACACACACCATACACATACACACACACCACACCACACACACACACCACACACACACACCACACACACACCACACCACACACACACACCATACACACACACCACACCACACACACACACCACACACACACCACACCACACACACACACACACCACATCACACACACACACACCACACACACACACCATACACACATACCACACCACACACACACACCACACACACACACCACACACACACACACCACACACACACACCATACACACACACCACACCACACACACACACACCACACACACCACACCACACACACACACACACCACATCACACACACACACACCACACACACACACCACACACACCACACCACACACCACACCATACATACACACACCACATACACATACACCACACACACACACACACCACATCACACACACACACACCACACACACACACCATACACACATACCACACCACACACACACACCACACACACACACCACACACACACCACACCACACACACACACCATACACACACACCACACCACACACACACACCACACACACACCACACCACACACACACACACACCACATCACACACACACACACCACACACACACACCACACACACACCACACCACACACCACACCATACATACACACACCACATACACACACACCACACACACACCACACCACACACCACACCATACATACACACACCACATACACATACACCACACACACACACACACCACATCACACACACACACACCACACCACACACCATACACACATCACGCACACACACCACACCACACACACACACCATACATACACACACCACATACACACACACACACACACACCACACCACACACACACACACCACACACACACACCATACACACATCACGCACACACACACACCACACACACACAGAGTTGGTGTGTACTTTTGCCGGGATATCTTTTCTCGTGGTTGAATCTTGGCACAGGCAGCTCTGGACCCCGATGGTGGTCATTTTCTACCACGCTTCCCGCTCTGCTTTGGTGCCCCGGACGTGGCACGCAGACAGCAGCGGGCGGAGCGTGGGCTTGGCCCGGGGCCTTGCAGTTCACCCGTCTGCCCCCGGGGTCACGGCCACGGCGCAGGCCGCGGGGCGTTCTTCTCCATCTCGTGATGGGGACTCGGCGTCCTCCAGCGTGGAGCTCCCATGAAAACCGCGTTCACGTGGATCTATTTCTATGCCCGGGAGTGGGGTCGATGCGCCCTCTGGTTAAGTGTGTGTTCCGCTCAGTGAGACATTCTCCTACCGCCTGCATTGTCTGACACAGCAACACGCAGTGTGTCCGCAGGCTCCATTCAGCGTCCACGGCTTCTTGGTCTTTCAGAGTCATCTCTGGGGTCCTCACCATCACGATTGCCTCTTGTTCTGTTCTTGGCTCCTGCCTTAGTTTCCTTTTCTCTTTCCCTCTTGTGTTGGGTGAAGTTGTTTCCCATTTCCTGGCTGTGACAGCGTCACTTGAGGGCACTGACGATGGACTCTTTCCTTGTCCAGGGGTTTAGTGCTGACTCTCCCCGGAGCCCCATCTTGGCTGAAGCTCATAAATTGGAATAGGTTGTGTTTTTATTTTCATTTTGTCCCAAATTTCTTTTCCTCATAATTTGTTCTTTTTCCTTTGGTTATTTGTAAGTATGTTGTACAACGTTCACATATGTATCAGAACTTTACAAGGAGTTTTTTGTTTTAATTCAAAGTTTGATTTCACTGTGGAGATATATATATATCAGGGCCTGGGCACTGTCCTTAAGACTCTTTGTGCTTAAGGCTAACACTCTACCACTTGAGCCATAGCATCACTTCCAGCTTTTTCTGTGACTGTGGTGTGGAGCAATGGAACCTAGGGCTTCATGCATGCTAGGCAAGCACTCTACCGTTAAGCCACCTCTCAAGTTCAGAAAAACTATGATTTCAGTCTTCTAAAACTGATTGACTTTTCTGTGTCCTCCTCAGCATGCAGTCTCTCTTGGTGAGTGAACATTCTCTATATGTTTGAAAATAATGTGGATTTTCCTTTTGCTGGCAGAGTATCTTCCATATGCCAGCTTCTTGACAGTGGATAGTTGGGTTTTTTTTTGCCAGTCCTGGGCTTGAGCTCAGGGCCTGAGCACTGTCCTTGGAGTTTCTCAAGGCTAGAGCGCTACCACTTGAGCCTCAGCACCACTTCTGGCTTTTTTCTATGTATGTGGTACAGAGGAATCGAACCTGGGTCTTCATGCATGCTAGGCAAGCAGTTTAACCAGTAGGCCACACTCCTGGCTCCAGTGGGTAGTTTTACTAAAGATGCATAGACTTAGGGCCTTCTCATGTGGGCAGCTGCCTCACCACTGGACCCTGCCCAGGTCTGATTGTGATGTGTTGTGTGCTGTACTGGCTCTCTGCCTGCTTGGTCTGTGAATTAGAGAGAGGGGAGTCGAATTATTCCTCTATTTCTTCTTTCAGCTTTGTCAGATTTGCTTTATATGTTTGGACTTCTGTCATGAGATGCATACATGCCTAATTTATTATATGTGCTAATATCATATATATTCCATGTGCTATCTCAAATCTTTTATCATCATTAAATATACATCTTTGTCTCGAGTGACATTTAGTTTAAACCTATCTGTTAGGCATTAATGTAGCCATTTCCGCTCTCTTAGGGAGTCAGCTTGCATATCCTTTCACTTTTGCTGTCTGCCTTTGTTATGTTTGAATTTAAAATGTGTGTTATGCACGCAGCATGCTGTGAGATCTTGCTTTTATATCCAGTCTGACAAGCGCTGCCTTCTGACTAGAGTGGGTAGTAAATCTATATTTAATATAATTATTGATATGGTTGAATTCATGTCTGCCATTTTGCTCTCCTATTCTTCCTTCTTTTGTGTTAAATATTTAAGCAAAGCATTTTAATATTGATTTCTTAGCTGTGTTTGCGTGCTTTTCTGTCCAAATATTGTGTGGTTGATAGAAGGCTTACCTAGTTTTATTTTTTAGCTTATCACAATTTCAAGGTAGCAACCACTTTCTTCTGAAAACACATAGGGACCTTGCCGTGGCAGAGCTCCACTCTGCTATCCGTGTGCACGCCCACATGTGTACCCCTGCAGTACGCACACTCTGACATGTATTGTCTACTTATGCGCCATTAGAATTGAAGTATATATCCACACACACATCCCGCATGCATGCTCACAACATTCTATATATTGAAGTGCAGCAACACAGTATTTTCTTGAAATACTGGTTTTTCAAGTATTAAGAAGTAAAGTATGCTTGTATATATCTGTACACATATTTAACATTTCTGGTAGCTTTGTTCTTTCTGAATGACCATTGTTCTCCTCTGCTTGAGGAATTCCTTTCTCACTCTTTGAGGTAAGTGCAAGAAGCTGCGCCTTCTATCTGCTTCCGTACCTCTGGAGATGTTCCATTGCATTGCCATGTTGGAGTTGTTAATTATCAGCAGTCTTGGCTCTGTTTTATTCTTTTTGCCCCTTGACTTTCCTGTTCTAGTGTCTTCTAGGTGCCACTGTCTCTGGGGAGAAACCTGTTCTGTGCTGCGCCTTGTGTCTGTGGGATGCTCTGTGTAGGTCCTCGTGTGTGTGTGTGTGTGTGTGTGTGTGTGCACGTGTGTGTGTGTGCATGTGTGCATGTGTGTGTGCGTGTGTGTGCATGTGTGTGTTTGTTGGCTTCCCTGCCCCCGTGATTTCCTCGTCAGCTGTCGTTTTCAGCAGAGCCCCTGCCGTGAGCAGATGAGCTGTTCTGCTGTCTGGTTGGGGGATCCCTTGGGTCTCTAAATTAGTATTTCCACCAGATTTGGGAAGTTTTATATACTATTAAATAAAACATATGATTTTGTTCTATTTCTTACATGAATTAATTAGGGGGCACGCAGATGATTTGTCTAGAACTTTAAAAGAAAGACTAAAATAGTGACTTTTCTCCATGTGTTATTTGTTATGTATTTTTGTGCCGGTCCTGGGACTTGAACTCAAGGCCTAGGCCCTGTCTGTCATGTTGTTCCACAGACTCTCGGCCTCAGATCCTATTTCCTCCATCTTGTTTCTGTCTTCTTTGAACTGAATAGTTCCTACTGATATCACTGCAACGCCATTGATTTTGTACTTTCTGCTGGCTTGTATCTGCCAATGAAGCCATCCAGCAACGATTTTCCTTATATTGGTTGTTTTACTTTTCAGTTTTTGCATTAATATTTGGTTCTATTGTATTCTCCTCAATGTTTGTTATTCCATCAACACACAGCCCATTTTTCTGTAATCCTTTGAATCTATTGAATTTGGAATATTTTTAACGTAGCTGAAAGAAAATCACTACATGCAACACTCAACTTCTGGACCCACATGGAATAACTTTATATTGACTTTTTGCCATTGTTTCTGAAAGTGGATTGTGTTTCTATTTTCTTTTTCATGACTTATAATTTGTCTTTGAAATGGGACAGTTTTCGCAGTGCACTGAAACGACTGTGAGTTCTTGTTGTTTCCCTGAGTGTGTGGATTCAAACTACAAAGTCTCTCCTTCCGCGGACAGCCACGAATGCGTGTCTTTTCCTCTGGCCTGTCTGGCGTGAGGTCAGCATGGCTGGTGATGTGCAGAGTGGAGGTGGTGTCTCTGACTTTCAAGATGGTCAGGCATTTGTTTTCTGTTCCTTCAGCTAGTGTGAGTTGAAGAATGCATTCAAAAGAAAAGGTTCACAGGCGCCATTTCTTGGGGTCTTCCTGTACCTTCCTGCCTCCTGCTGCACCTGCAGGCAGCCGTTAGCTGCACACCTAGAGTTTATCCGGATGGGCAGATGGACACTGAGTAGAGGCACACCTCCCTTCCCCAGCGGGGGAGGCTGGCGCCCTCCTCCAGAGGCCCCCTTTCCTCTGTGGAGAATGAGAGGGGCAGGTGCGTTTCATCTTCTGAAGTCGGTGGACAGAAGTGTTCAGACACTGGGAAAGGAGAAGATCACGACTAGAAATGTCGACGTAGGCCAGAGTGCGCTTGCTCTGGAGGGCGTCACATGGAACACAGACCACCGCGGCCATGAGTTCTGAGGGTGGGTTCACAATAACCCACTGCAACTTGAGGCACCACACATGGAGAATGAGGGGAGTGGCCACCCGGCCAGGGAGGCAGTGTGACCTGGTGTGTGCATGGGTGGAGGGTGTGCAGGAGGCAGTGTGACCTGGTGTGTGCATGGGTGGAGGGTGTGCAGGAGGCAGTGTGACCTGGTGTGTGCACAGAGGGTGGAGGGTGTGCAGGAGGCAGTGTGACCTGGTATGTGCACGGGTGGAGGGTGTGCAGGAGGCAGTGTGACCTGGTGTGTGCACAGAGGGTGGAGGGTGTGCAGGAGGCAGTGTGACCTGGTGTGTGCACGGGTGGAGGGTGTGCAGGAGGCAGTGTGACCTGGTGTGTGCATGGGTGGAGGGTGTGCAGGAGGCAGTGTGACCTGGTGTGTGCATGGGTGGAGAGTGTGCAGGAGGCAGTGTGACCTGGTGTGTGCACAGAGGGTGGAGGGTGTGCAGGAGGCAGTGTGACCTGGTGTGTGCACGGGTGGAGGGTGTGCAGGAGGCAGTGTGACCTGGTGTGTGCACGGGTGGAGGGTGTGCAGGAGGCAGTGTGACCTGGTGTGTGCACGGGTGGAGAGTGTGCAGGAGGCAGTGTGACCTGGTGTGTGCATGGGTGGAGGGTGTGCAGGAGGCAGTGTGACCTGGTGTGTGCATGGGTGGAGGGTGTGCAGGAGGCAGTGTGACCTGGTGTGTGCACAGAGGGTGGAGGGTGTGCAGGAGGCAGTGTGACCTGGTGTGTGCACAGAGGGTGGCGGTGTGCAGAAGGCAGTGTGACCTGGTGTGTGCATGGGTGGAGGGTGTGCAGGAGGCAGTGTGACCTGGTGTGTGCACGGGTGGAGGGTGTGCAGGAGGCAGTGTGACCTGGTGTGCATGGGTGGAGGGTGTGCAGGAGGCAGTGTGACCTGGTGTGTGCACAGAGGGTGGAGGGTGTGCAGGAGGCAGTGTGACCTGCTGTGTGCATGGGTGGAGGGTGTGCAGGAGGCAGTGTGACCTGGTGTGTGCACAGAGGGTGGAGGGTGTGCAGGAGGCAGTGTGACCTGCTGTGTGCATGGGTGGAGGGTGTGCAGGAGGCAGTGTGACCTGGTGTGTGCATGGGTGGAGGGTGTGCAGGAGGCAGTGTGACCTGGTGTGTGCACGGGTGGAGGGTGTGCAGGAGGCAGTGTGACCTGCTGTGTGCATGGGTGGAGGGTGTGCAGGAGGCAGTGTGACCTGGTGTGTGCATGGGTGGAGGGTGTGCAGGATGTGGTGTGACCTGGTGTGTGCACAGAGGGTGGAGGGTGTGCAGGAGGCGGTGTGACCTGGTATGTGCATGGGTGGAGGGTGTGCAGGAGGCAGTGTGACCTGGTGTGTGCATGGGTGGAGGGTGTGCAGGAGGCGGTGTGACCTGCTGTGTGCATGGGTGGAGGGTGTGCAGGAGGCGGTGTGACCTGGTATGTGCATGGGTGGAGGGTGTGCAGGAGGCGGTGTGACCTGGTGTGTGCACGGGTGGAGGGTGTGCAGGAGGCAGTGTGACCTGGTGTGTGCACGGGTGGAGGGTGTGCAGGAGGCAGTGTGACCTGGTGTGTGCATGGGTGGAGGGTGTGCAGGAGGCAGTGTGACCTGGTGTGTGCACAGAGGGTGGAGGGTGTGCAGGAGGCAGTGTGACCTGGTGTGTGCACAGAGGGTGGAGGGTGTGCAGGAGGCAGTGTGACCTGCTGTGTGCATGGGTGGAGGGTGTGCAGGAGGCAGTGTGACCTGGTGTGTGCATGGGTGGAGGGTGTGCAGGAGGCAGTGTGACCTGGTGTGTGCACGGGTGGAGGGTGTGCAGGAGGCAGTGTGACCTGCTGTGTGCATGGGTGGAGGGTGTGCAGGAGGCAGTGTGACCTGGTGTGTGCATGGGTGGAGGGTGTGCAGGATGTGGTGTGACCTGGTGTGTGCACAGAGGGTGGAGGGTGTGCAGGAGGCGGTGTGACCTGGTATGTGCATGGGTGGAGGGTGTGCAGGAGGCAGTGTGACCTGGTGTGTGCATGGGTGGAGGGTGTGCAGGAGGCGGTGTGACCTGCTGTGTGCATGGGTGGAGGGTGTGCAGGATGTGGTGTGACCTGGTGTGTGCACAGAGGGTGGAGGGTGTGCAGGAGGCGGTGTGACCTGGTGTGTGCACGGGTGGAGGGTGTGCAGGAGGCGGTGTGACCTGGTGTGTGCACGGGTGGAGGGTGTGCAGGAGGTGGTGTGACCTGGTGTGTGCACGGGTGGAGGGTGTGCAGGAGGCGGTGTGACCTGGTGTGTGCACGGGTGGAGGGTGTGCAGGAGGCGGTGTGACCTGGTGTGTGCATGGGTGGAGGGTGTGCAGGAGGCAGTGTGACCTGGTGTGTGCATGGGTGGATGGTGTGCAGGAGGCGGTGTGACCTGGTATGTGCATGGGTGGAGGGTGTGCAGGAGGCGGTGTTACCTCGTGTGTGGCTTCGTTTCATTGGCAGGTGGTCTGGGAAGATTTGGATCTGAATCCTCTTCCCATGGCCAGCGGCTCAGGCAAGTCCTCCGCCTGGTGGAGGGGTCCGGGGTAGGGGGGGACACTCTTCCAGAGGCTCTTCCTGTGGCCTGGCGGGGGGCCCTCGTGTTCCCTGCGTCTTGCATGAGTGGCCATGGACGCCTCCTCTGCCCAGCCGCACAGGCTCCCGGGCCAGGAGCCGCCCCGCCACCTCTGAACCCATGCGTGAAGTCAGTCCTGCCTTGATATCCGATGGTCAGGACGGCAGGCGGGGGCTCTCCGGCTGGTCACGGCTGCCATCTGAGCTCGCCTCCCGTCCAGGCTAGAACTGTCCGGGTCTGTGCACAGATGGCTTGCGCCAAGGTGGGTAAAAGAGCAGCAGGCGCACGGCGTCAGGGTGCAAGAAGCCGGTGAGGACCTGAACTCACACTGTGCTTAGAGGGGGAGGAGTGCAGAGGACCTGTGCTCACACTCGTGGTAGAGGGGAGGAGTGCAGAGGACCTGTGCTCACACCCGTGGTAGAGGGGAGGAGTGCAGAGGCCCTGTGCTCACACTCGTGGTAGAGGGGAGGAGTGCAGAGGACCTGTGCTCACACTCGTGGTAGAGGGGAGGAGTGCAGAGGACCTGTGCTCACACTCGTGGTAGAGGGGAGGAGTGCAGAGGACCTGTGCTGACACCCGTGGTAGAGGGAAGGAGTGCAGAGGACCTGTGCTCACACTCGTGGTAGAGGGGAGGAGTGCAGAGGACCTGTGCTCACACTCGTGGTAGAGGGGAGGAGTGGAGAGGACCTGTGCTCACACTCATGGTAGAGGAGAGGAGTGCAGAGGACCTGTGCTCACACCCGTGGTAGAGGGGAGGAGTGCAGAGGACCTGTGCTCACACCCGTGGTAGAGGGGAGGAGTGCAGAGGACCTGTGCTCACACCCGTGGTAGAGGGGAGGAGTGCAGAGGACCTGTGCTCACACTCGTGGTAGAGGGGAGGAGTGCAGAGGCCCTGTGCTCACACTCGTGGTAGAGGGGAGGAGTGCAGAGGACCTGTGCTCACACTCGTGGTAGAGGGGAGGAGTGCAGAGGACCTGTGCTAACACTCGTGGTAGAGGGGAGGAGTGGAGAGGACCTGTGCTCACACCCGTGGTAGAGGGGAGGAGTAGAGAGGACCTGTGCTCACACCCGTGGTAAAGGGGAGGAGTGGAGAGGACCTGTGCTCACACTCGTGGTAGAGGGGAGGAGTGCAGAGGACCTGTGCTCACACTTGTGGTAGAGGGGAGGAGTGCAGAGGACCTGTGCTCACACTCGTGGTAGAGGGGAGGAGTGCAGAGGACCTGTGCTCACACTCGTGGTAGAGGGGCAGAGCCCCTGGCAGTGCTCCCCCTCCGGTGGCACCTGCCGAGCCCTGTGGCTGCTGTGTCCCACAGGGAGGTCTCCTTTCCGGTAGTCTCTGTTGGCTGGGTGCCTGGGGAAGGTGGGGTGTTTACAGCAGAGTGGATGGATTTGTGTGTGCGCGCACGTGCACACACACACACACACACTCACACACACACTCACCACCCTTGGGTGCCATCGTGTGCGTCCTGACCTGTGTGCCGTAGGGCAGGAGTAAGGGACCATTGTCCGCCCTTCCTTTTCCTCCTCCTTCCCTGGGCATCCGTGTGGGGCCTTGGTGGGGCAGTCAGGAGGGCTGTTCCCTCTGCTCATGGCCTTTGCTCGTTCCTGGGGAGAGGCCTGGCTCTGCCCAGGCTGGCTCACCTGCTCCCCTCTGCTGACTCCCTAGCCCCCCCTCCCCCCGGGCTCAGCCATGCAGCTCTGCCCAGGAGGACTGCCTGGCCCCCTGGCATGATGGAGATGCTGATGCTGTTACTCCATCTGGAGACCAAGTCTGGCTGCTTTCCAAGCAGGGGCCCTGATGCCAGGCACACAGGCCTCGCCTGCTCATTCACCAGTGCAGCCCACTGCCCGCCAATCCACTGCAGCCCGCGGCTCTGCAGCCAGTAAGATGTCTCCTGGCGACCTTTCCTTCCCTAACACTTGGTTTGCTGGTACCAAGGCTTCAGTTCAGGGTTCAAATTCACACTAGTTCGTTGTTGCTTACTTTACTTGCTTAGCTAGAGCTCTGCTGCTTGAGCCAAGCCTCCATCCCAGCTTTTTGTTGGCTAGTTGGCCGTGGACTCTCTTGGGCTTTCCTGCCTGGGCTGGCTTCAAACCACTATCCTCCCTATCTCAGCTGCTGAGTTGCTAAGCTGTATAAGCATGAGCTATTGCACCACCTCCTTCCTAGACTCCTTGACCAGTCTTGAAGCTCTGCAAGGTCTGTGGAAACATTACGCAACCAGGTGAGTATGGGACACAGCAGAGTGAGTCAGTCTTGGTGGCAGTGGTCCAGGCGGGTTCAGCTCGGAGGAGAGGGTGTGTCTGCCTGCTCTCTGGGCCCGGGCGTGCTGCACCTACAGAGCTGGGCCCTGTCAGAGCAGGGGTTAGACCAGCAGAGGAAGTGCAGAGAAGCAGGAAAGGCCTGTGTGCTCTTCACAGGGTCGCTAGCTCCTGAAAGGGCTCCTTCTGTCCACCAGGAGCAGAAAGCGTTCTAGAACCTTCTTTGTTTTCATGTAGTGGGAGCACCTTCTTGGAGCAGAGTTATTTTAGCCCGTGGTGAGGCTGATGAGTTTTCACTTGTCGGCGTTCAGCTGGCGAGTCTGGCTTGTCAGGAAGGCGTTTGCTCAGGTAGAGCCCGAGGTGCAGTCTAGGCAGTGTGGTTCACCCCAGCTGAACCTCCTGCCTGCACGGGGAGGGCGGGAGGGCGTGCACGAGTGTGCCCAGCTCACAGCCCATGCCGTCCACGGTGGAGCTGCAAGATGGCAGATAGGAATCTTCAGTCCAGGACCCAGGGCCTGGCGGGGGAGGGGCCGACGGGCCAAGGGCGCCACTGCAGGAGCCTCACCAAGGCCCTGGAGAGGCAGCTCTGCAAAGAGGCCCTGGAACACAGGGCCAGGCGCCTTCCTGAGAGCCATGCAGAGCACTGCAGAAGAGCGGGGTAACAGCAGACAGCGGCACACTCAGGAAAGGCCACTGTTCCCACGCAGCATATACCAGCTAGGTGAGTAGACACATGCAGGCATAGACTACAGGGATCGAGCTTGGAACTCAAGGCCTTGTGCTTGCTAACAGGTGCTTTACAACTTGAAACACTCTATTTTACAGGGATTATTAGGATATTCCGGGGCTAACCACGCGGGGATGAGGATACTCGTGCTTTCACCCACGGCACTGCTGAGATGGCAGGCGTGTGCCAGGGGCTGCAGATGTGTGCTGGGGGCAGCAGGCATGTGGCAGGGGCTGCAGGCGTGTGCTGGGGGCAGTAGATGTGTGCCGGGGGCCGCAGGCGTGTTCTGGGGTGCCTAGCGGTGAGCTTCCCTGAAGCTGGGACAGCAGGGGTAGTCAGTGGTTGAGCTTTTCTGTGACCCCCCCAGCCTGATCTCAAACCAGAGTCCCCCACACTCTTTCCCAAGTAGCTATGCTTATGGTGTTGAGTCACTGCATCCAGCTATATAAATATCTTTTAACAGAATCCCCAAATAAATAGATTCCTTTCCCTGTCAAATTTATGACCATGTAAGAACTGGAACTATCCAGAGATCTGTCTTTTATCTTCACTGTGACTAGTATATCCTGACTGCGTAACTGGTGCCTGACAGGTACAGGGTAAAGGCAGCGGACCCAGTACTCTGAAATAGTGCATTAAGGTCAGCTGTCATGTACCAGCTACATGGCGGACACAGGACATTTCCCAAGGAAAAGAAATCCTTCAGCCAGCTTCATCTTTTGCTACCGACTTTCCACTAAGATTTTATGTAGTCTCATCAGACTCAGATGAATAATTGAACACTGGCCCAGGAAATGATCGAACACTGGATGTTTAATAGAACTTTTTCTAACTATGGAATGTCCAAAAGATAAAAGTCCTGTCCTCTGAGATTCTACACTTAAATAGAATTGTATGGGCTATTTCAGCTTCGTGGGAACACAGTGCCACGAAGTAAGCGTTTTACCAGTTAATTTAGAGTTCACTCTCATTTGTGTTATTCATTGCACAGTGAAAACATACATGAAGACACTGCACTGTGCACGGCGCAGTTTTTGTCTGTGTCTCCCCACAGCTGGGGCAGGAGACCGGGGCCTTGTGCCTTGGTGCTGTGGAAAGGACACTGTGTGGCAGGGAAGGGAGACACACACCCTTTCTGTATGCTGTGGGAGCTTGAGGCGTTTGTGTGAGTTGTGGCAGGGCAGAGTGGCTGTGGAGGGCAGCCCTGGCTCCTGAGGACATCCTGTGGGTGGGTGACCCTCATCCCCACGCTCTGGCTTGTGGGAGAGAGCCCTGGGCGTGAGGCGCTGCACTTATTCTGCACAGCCTCCGCTCACTGGACTGAGGTGACGGGAAGGACAGAGCTGAGTCCTCTGCTGTGACACGCGGTGCCTCCCCAGGGGAGGAGCAGGTGGCTTTTCCAGGGTGGCCGCCCCAGCCAGCACACTTCCAAGCCACTTATTTGAAAATGTCCATCGTAGCCCTGTGGGAGAAGGGACTCCTGAGCAGGGCTCAATGCAAAATAAAAGACAGGACTCGGGGTCACAAATGGCCAGTGCTCTCAGGGCAGGGGCACCTAAGCTGGGTGTGGGCTCTGCAGCCCTGGACAGCAAAGGCCAGAGCCCCCCCCAGCCGTGCACAGGTGTGGGTGGCTGCTGCAGGCCCTGGGCTGGGCTCTGGACGTGCCCCGGGCAGACCTGGAGGACATCCTGTGGGTGTCCATTCCCAGCCCTCACCCCATTGGCAGAGGCACTTCTGGGGGCTGCGTGTGGAGGCTGAGCAGTACTTAGTTAGAAGACAGCTGGGGCCCTTTTGCTGTGTGCTGACCCTCAGGGTAAACCCAGGCCCCTGTCCAGCCAGTCCTGGGAAAAAGCCCCTGGGCTTCCACAAGACCTACCCCTCCTTCCTTTCCTGGCTGTGCTGTGCAGCTGGGCCCAGGGTCCACAGCAGAGCGGCGAGGGGTGCGGGCTCAAGGAGACATCAGCCTGAGGAGAGCGCCCTCCGCAGCCTGACTTCCCCAGGGCCTGCAGAGATCTGGGCTGGCTGTGAACCCAGAACCTAGATCTCAGCTGTGATCCCAGGGCTCAGCTTCTTGAGCAGCTAGGATGACAGCTAGCCATGTGCCACCAATACCTGACAAAGCTAGTGTTTGAAAATGAAGTTTGTGTGCAAATGTTATCTGCTTGGGTTCAGTATTAATTTAAAACTGTACTGTACTAAACAGCACAATGTCTTTGAACAGCCCTGTCTAGGAAGGAAGGTCTCAGGTAGGACTCAAGTGGCAGAGGGCTTGCTTAGCAAGCATAAGGTTCAGTTCCTTGTCCCATAAAAATAAACAAGAATTCAGAACAGGGGGTACTCTTATTGTAGCCAGCCAGGCTTCCCGGGGGAGTGTGAGCTTCTTTCCAGGGAGGCAACAGTCTCTGACTAGAGCAGGGTCGGTTGATCAAGCAAGGGTGCTAAGGGAACGTCGCCTTGATTCCAGCTGCTTTCTCACCACTTTCTTCAGCTACCCTCGGAGGAAGCTGAGACCTGGAAATGGCCTATGGAGAGGAGATGAGCAGGGAGAGAAGGGAAGCCCTCTCCTACCCCAGCCCTTCCTGGAGCCAGGGGCAGCTTGGAGAGAGCTGCTTTACTACCTTGATTCGTGACAAGCGTCCCTTGCCAAGTGGCACTAGAATAACAAGTAGTGGAGGTCACGTAGATTTTTTTATTGTTTTGCTTTTAAAAATATATCTAGGTTACTTTCTCCCTTGGATTTCTGTTCTTTTCTAATTTCCAGTTTTAACTGTAAAACAGAGATTGCTTTAACTAACAGAAAAAATTGTCAAGAATCTTTCAAGACATTTCACAGAATTTATGTATTCACCGTCAACCTTTGACTCAATAGACAGAAATTGTTAAGTGGACAACTTGAATGATCTTAATATTGATTTAAGCTTTTAAATGCTTTTTTAAAATGTTTTATCCTAATGCCATCAGAAGAAACAGGAAGGTGAAAATGATTTTATAATTTATCAAATTCCTAGTTCAAATAGTGCAAACCAATGCTGAGAGATCAGGCCCCTATGAGTTCTAGCTTGTGTTTTCAGCATTTGTACCAACTGGTGCTTTCTCTCTCTGCTGCAACCAGAGCCCTCCATTCAGGCTTGCACAGCAGCGGCAGGGCCCTGGCTTAGCACATTCTTTGCATCTGTTCTGAGGACAGCAGCTCAGCTCAACCCAGAGCCCTGTATAGATGATCTCCTTCCACACAGAGGGGACGGCATCAGATATTTCTGCTCCTTTTGTTACACGTGGACTCGGTGGGATCACACAGCATAAGGAGGAATTAAAGTTCTGCACAAGAGGTGGGGACATGTAACACCGCCTGCCTCTCCACCAGGGTCTACCCCTGTCAGGAAGTCACACGCATTCCTCTGCTCCCTACAGAAAGGAGGTGCTGTGGGCAGCAGCCTGGGAGCAGCCAAGTTCAGAACAGTCTTTGCACCACCAGCCTAGAAGTCTTCATTTGAGGCTGGACTACAATGCTATGGAAGGGAAAAGGCAAGGTGGGGAGCATGCATGGGGGAGTGTGGATGTGGAGTGTGGATGTGGAGTGTGAATGGATGTGGAGTGTGGATGTGGAGCATGGATGTAGGTGGAGTGTGGATAGATGTGGAGTATGGATGTATGTGGAGTCTGGTTGTGGACTGTGGATGATGTGGAGTGTGGATGATGTGGAGTGTGGATGGATTTAGAGTGTGGATGGATGTCGAGTGTGGATGATGTGGAGTGTGGATGGATTTAGAGTGTGGATGGATTTAGAGTGTGGATGGATGTCGAGTGTGGATGATGTGGAGTGTGGATGTGGAGTGTGGATGTGGAGTGTGGATGGATGTGGAGTGTGGATGTGGAGCATGGATGTAGGTGGAGTGTGGACAGATGTGGAGTATGGATGTATGTGGAGTCTGGTTGTGGACTGTGGATGATGTGGAGTGTGGATGGATGTGGAGTGTGGATGATGTGCACTGTGGATGGATGTGGAGTTTGGATGGATGTGGAGTGTGGATGATGTGGAGTGTGGATGGATGTGGAGTGTGGATGGATTTAGAGTGTGGATGCATGTGGAGTGTGGATGATGTGGAGTGTGGATGAGGTGGAGTCTGGGTGGATGTGGAGTGTGGATGGATGTGGAGTGTGGATGTGGAGTGAGGATGGATGTGGAGTGTGGATAGATGTGGAGTGTGGATAGATGTGGAGTGTGGATGATGTGGAGTGTGAATGGATGTGGAGTGTGGTTGGATGTGGAGTGTGGATGATGTGGAATGTGGATGGATTTAGAGTGTGGATGGATGTGGAGTGTGGATGATGTGGAGTGTGGATGGATGTGGAGTGTGGATGATGTGGAGTGTGGATGATGTGGAGTGTGGATGATGTGAAGTGTGGATGATGTGAAGTGTGGATAGATGTGGAGTGTGGATGGATGTGGAGTGTGGATGGATGTGGAGTGTGCATGGATATGGAGTGTGGATGATGTGGAGTGTGGATGATATGGAGTGTGGATGGATGTGGAGTGTGGATGCTGTGGAGTGTGCATGGATGTGGAGTGTGGATGATGTGGAGTGCGGATGATATGGAGTGTGGATGGATGTGGAGTGCGGATGGATGTGTAGTGTGGATGATGTGTAGTGTGGATGATGTGGAGTGTGGATGGGTGTGGAG
Source organism: Megascapheus bottae (assembly GCA_024803745.1). NCBI lineage: Eukaryota > Metazoa > Chordata > Mammalia > Rodentia > Geomyidae > Megascapheus > Megascapheus bottae. The sequence continues at coordinate 1,897,499 of JANJXV010000114.1, forward strand.
TGTGGATGGATGTGGAGTGTGGTTGATGTGGACTGTGGATGATGTGGAGTGTGGATGGATGTGGAGTGTGGATGATGTGGAGTCTGGATGGATGTGGAGTGTGGATGGATGTGGAGTGTGGATGATGTGGACTGTGGATGATGTGGAGTGTGGATGGATGTGGAGTGTGGATGATGTGGAGTGTGGATGTGGAGTGTGGATGGATGTGGAGTGTGGATGGATGTGGAGTGTGGATGATGTGGAGTGTGGATGCATGTGGAGTATGGATGGATGTGGAGTGTGGATGATGTGGAGTGTGGATGATGTGGACTGTGGATGATGTGGAGTGTGGATGGATGTGGAGTGTGGATGATGTGGAGTGTGGAAGATGTGGAGTGTGGATGGATGTGGAGTGTGGATGGATGTGGAGGGTGGATGATGTGGAGTGTGGATGCATGTGGAGTATGGATGGATGTGGAGTGTGGATGATGTGGAGTGTGGATGGATGTGGAGTGTGGATGATGTGGAGTGTGTATAGATGTGGAGTGTAGATGTGGAGTGTGGATGATGTGGAGTGTGCATGATGTGGAGTGTGGATGATGTGAAGTGTGGATGATGTGGAGTGTAGATGGAAGTGGAGTGTGGATGGATGTGGATTGTGGATGGGTGTGGAGTGTGGATAATGTGGATTGTGGATGATGTGGAGTGTGGATGGATGTGGAGTGTGGATGTGGAGTGTTGATGATGTGGAGTGTGGATGTGGAGTGTGGATGGATGTGGAGTGTGGATGATGTGGAGTGTGGATGATGTGGAGTGTGGATGGATGTGGAGTGTGGATGGGTGTGGAGTGTGGATGATGTGGATTGTGGATGATGTGGAGTGTAGATGGAAGTGGAGTGGGGATGGCTGTGGAGTGTGGATGGTGTGGAGTGTGGATGATGTGGAGTGTGGAGGATGTGGAGTGTGGATGGAGGTGGAGTGTGGATGTGGAGTGGGGATGGCTGTGGAGTGTGGATGGTGTGGAGTGTGGATGATGTGGAGTGTGGATGATGTGGAGTGTGGATGGAGGTGGAGTGTGGATGGTGTGGAGTGTGGATGGATGTAGAGTGTGGATGATGTGGAGTGTGGATGGATGTGGATTGTGGATGATGTGGAGTGTAGATGGAAGTGGAGTGTGGATGGATGTGGATTGTGGATGGTGTGGAGTGTGGATAATATGGATTGTGGATGATGTGGAGTGTGGATGATGTGGAGTGTGGATGGAGGTGGAGTGTTGATGTCGAGTGTGGATGATGTGGAGTGTGGATGATGTGGAGTGTGGATTGATGCGGAGTGTGGATGATGTGAAGTGTGGATGGATGTGGACTGTGGATGATGTGAATTGTGGATGATGTGGAGTGTGGATGATGTGGAGTGTGGATGGGTGTAGAGTGTGGATGGATGTGGAGTGTGGATGCATGTGGAGTGTGGATGGATGTGGAGTGTGGATGTGGAGTGTGGATGATGTGGGGTGTGGATGATGTGGAGTGTGGATGGATGTGGAGTGTGGATGCATGTGGAGTGTGGATGGATGTGGAGTTTGGATGAATGTGGAGTGTGGATGATGTGGAGTGTGGATGATGTGGAGTGTGGATGGATGTGGAGTGTGGATGATGTGGAGTGTGGATGGATGTGGAGTTTGGATGAATGTGGAGTGTGGATGATGTGGAGTGTGGATGATGTGGAGTGTGGATGGATGTGGAGTGTGGATGGATGTGGAGTTTGGATGGATGTGGAGTGTGGATGATGTGGTGTGTGGATGATGTGGAGTGTGGATGGATGTGGAGTGTGGATGATGTGGAGTGTGGATGATGTGGAGTGTGGATAGATGTGGAGTGTGGATGGATGTGGAGTGTGAATGTGGAGTGGGGATGGCTGTGGAGTGTGGATGGTGTGGAGTGTGGATGGATGTGGAGTGTGGATGATGTGGAGTGTGGATGATGTGGAGTGTGGATGATGTGGAGTGTGGATGGATGTGGAGTGTGGATGATGTGGGGTCTGGATGGATGTGGAGTGTGGATGATGTGGAGTGTGGATGATGTGGAGTGTGGATGGATATGGAGTGTGGATGGATGTGGAGTGTGGATGATGTGGAGTGTGGATGATGTGGAGTGTGGATGGATATGGAGTGTGGATGGATGTGGAGTGTGGATGATGTGGAGTGTGGATGTGGAGTGTGGATGTGGAGTGTCGATGATGTGGAGTGTGGATGGATGTGGAGTGTGGATGGTGCGGAGTGTGGATGATGTGGAGTGTGGATGGATGTGGAGTGTGGATGCTGTGGAGTGTGGATGATGTGGAGTGTGGATGGATGTGGAGTGTGGATGGATGTAGAGTGTGGATGATGTGGAGTGTGGATGCTGTGGAATGTGGATGATGTGGAGTGTGGATGGATGTGGAGTGTGGATGATGTGGAGTGTGGATGATGTGGAGTGTGGATGGATGTGGAGTGTGGATGATGTGGAGTGTGGATGATGTGGAGTGTGGACGTGGAGTGTGGATGGTGTGGAGTGTGGATGATGTGGAGTGTGGATAGATGTGGAGTGTGGATGATGTGGAGTGTGGATGATGTGAAGTGTGGATGGATGTGGAGTGTGGATGATGTGGAGTGTGGATGATGTGGAGTGTGGATGTGGAGTGTGGATGGTGTGGAGTGTGGATGATGTGGAGTGTGGATAGATGTGGAGTGTGGATGATGTGGAGTGTGGATGGATGTGGAGTGTGGATGATGTGGAGTGTGGATGATGTGGAGTGTGGATGTGGAGTGTGGATGGTGTGGAGTTTGGATGGATATGGAGTGTGGATGGATGTGGAGTGTGGATGATGTGGAGTGTGGATGATGTGGAGTGTGGATGTGGAGTGTGGATGGTGTGGAGTTTGGATGGATATGGAGTGTGGATGGATGTGGAGTGTGGATGATGTGGAGTGTGGATGATGTGGAGTGTGCATGGATGTGGAGTGTGGATGATGTGGAGTGTGGATGATGTGGAGTGTGGATGTGGAGTGTGGATGGTGTGGAGTGTGGATGATGTGGAGTGTGGATAGATGTGGAGTGTGGATGATGTGCAGTGTGGATGATGTGAAGTGTGGATGATGTGGAGTGTGGATGGATGTGGAGTGTGGATGATGTGGAGTGTGGATGAATGTGGAGTGTGGATGATGTGGAGTGTGGATGTGGAGTGTGGATGATGTGGAGTGTGGATGGATGTGGAGTGTGGATGTGGAGTGTGGATGATGTGGAGTGTGGATGATGTGGAGTGTGGATGTGGAGTGTGGATGGGTGTGGAGTGTGGATGGATGTGGAGTGTGGATGATGTGGAGTGTGGATGATGTGGAGTGTGGATGATGTGGAGTGCGTATGGATGTGGAGTGTGGATGGTGTGGAGTGTGGATGATGTGGAGTGTGGATGGATGTGGAGTGTGGATGATGTGGAGTGTGGATGGATGTGGAGTTTGGATGTATGTGGAGTGTGGATGATGTGGAGTGTGGATGATGTGGAGTGTGGATGGATGTGGAGTGTGGATGATGTGGAGTGTGGATGATGTGGAGTGTGGATGGATGTGGAGTGTGGATGATGTGGAGTGTGGATGATGTGGAGTGTGGATGATGAGGAGTGTGGATGGATGTGGAGTGTGGATGATGTGGAGTGTGGATGATGTGGAGTGTGGATGGATGTGGAGTGTGGATGATGTGGAGTGTGGATGATGTGGAGTGTGGATGGATGTGGAGTGTGGATGATGTGGAGTGTGAATGTGGCGTGGGGATGGCTGTGGTTTGTGGATGGTGTGGAGTGTGGATGGATGTGGAGTGGGGATGATGTGGAGTGTGGATGGATATGGAGTGTGGATGGATGTGGAGTGTGGATGATGTGGAGTGTGGATGTGGAGTGTGGATGGTGTGGAGTGTGGATGATGTGGAGTGTGGATGGATGTGGAGTGTGGATGGTGTGGAGTGTGGTTGGATGTGGAGTGTGGATGATGTGGAGTGTGGATGGATGTGCAGTGTGGATGGATGTGGAGTGTGGATGTGGAGTGTGGATGATGTGGAGTGTGGATGGATGTGGAGTGTGGATGGTGTGGAGTATGGATGATGTGGAGTGTGGATGGATGTGGAGTGAGGATGGATGTGGAGTGTGGATGCTGTGGAGTGTGGATGATGTGGAGTGTGGATGGATGTGGAGTGTGGATGGATGTCGAGTGTGGATGATGTGGAGTGTGGATGCTGTGGAATGTGGATGATGTGGAGTGGGGATGGTGTGGAGTGTGGATGATGTGGAGTGTGGATGGATGTGGAGGGTAGATGGATGTGGAGTTTGGATGTATGTGGAGTGTGGATGATGTGGAGTGTGGATGATGTGGAGTGTGGATGGATGTGGAGTGTGGATGATGTGGGGTGTGGATGATGTGGAGTGTGGATGGATGTGGAGTGTGGATGTGGAGTGTGGATGATGTGGAGTGTGGATGATGTGGAGTGTGGATGATGTGGAGTGTGGATGGATGTGGAGTGTGGATGTGGAGTGTGGATGATGTGGAGTGTGGATGTATGTGGAGTGTGGATGATGTGGAGTGTGGATGATGTGGAGTGTGGATGATGAGGAGTGTGGATGGATGTGGAGTGTGGATGATGTGGAGTGTGGATGATGTGGAGTGTGGATGGATGTGGAGTGTGGATGATGTGGAGTGTGGATGATGTGGAGTGTGGATGGATGTGGAGTGTGGATGGATGTGGAGTGTGAATGTGGCGTGGGGATGGCTGTGGTTTGTGGATGGTGTGGAGTGTGGATGGATGTGGAGTGGGGATGATGTGGAGTGTGGATGGATATGGAGTGTGGATGGATGTGGAGTGTGGATGATGTGGAGTGTGGATGTGGAGTGTGGATGGTGTGGAGTGTGGATGATGTGGAGTGTGGATGGATGTGGAGTGTGGATGGTGTGGAGTGTGGTTGGATGTGGAGTGTGGATGATGTGGAGTGTGGATGGATGTGCAGTGTGGATGGATGTGGAGTGTGGATGTGGAGTGTGGATGATGTGGAGTGTGGATGGATGTGGAGTGTGGATGGTGTGGAGTATGGATGATGTGGAGTGTGGATGGATGTGGAGTGAGGATGGATGTGGAGTGTGGATGCTGTGGAGTGTGGATGATGTGGAGTGTGGATGGATGTGGAGTGTGGATGGATGTCGAGTGTGGATGATGTGGAGTGTGGATGCTGTGGAATGTGGATGATGTGGAGTGGGGATGGTGTGGAGTGTGGATGATGTGGAGTGTGGATGGATGTGGAGGGTGGATGTATGTGGAGTTTGGATGTATGTGGAGTGTGGATGATGTGGAGTGTGGATGATGTGGAGTGTGGATGGATGTGGAGTGTGGATGATGTGGGGTGTGGATGGATGTGGAGTGTGGATGATGTGGAGTGTGGATGATATGGAGTGTGGATGGATGTGGAGTGTGGATGATATGGTGTGTGGATGGATATGGAGTGTGGATGTGGTGTGGATGATGTGGAGTGTGGAAGATGTGGAGTGTGGATGGATGTGGAGTGTGGATGATGTGGAGTGTGGATGATGTGGAGTGTGGATGTGGAGTGTGGATGGATGTGGAGTGTGGTTGGATGTGGAGTGTAGATGTGGAGTGTGGTGATGTGGAGTGTGAATGATATGGAGTGTGGATGAATGTGGAGTGTGGATGATGTGGAGTGTGGATGATGTGGAGTGCGGATGATTTGGAGTGTGGATGATGTGGAGTGTGGATGTGGAGTGTGGATGATATGGAGTGTGGATGATGTGGAGTGTGGATGGATGTGGAGTGTGGATGATGTGGAGTGTGGATGGATGTGGAGTGTGGATGGATGTGGAGTGTGGATGATGTGGAGTGTGGATGGATGTGGAGTGTGCATGTTGTGGAGTGTGGATGATGTGGAGTGTGGATGGATGTGGAGTGTGGATGATGTGGAGTGTGGATGGATGTGGAGTGTGGATGATGTGGAGTGTGGATGATGTGGAGTGTGGATGGATGTGGAGTGTGGATGATGTGGAGTGTGGATGGATGTGGAGTGTGGATGATGTGGAGTGTGGATGGATGTGCAGTGTGGATGGATGTGGAGTGTGGATGATGTGGAGTGTGGATGTGGAATGTGGATGATATGGAGTGTGGATGGATGTGGAGTGTGGATGATTTGGAGTGTGGATGGATGTGGAGGGTGGATGATGTGGAGTGTGGATGGATGTGGAGTGTGGATGATGTGGAGTGTGGATGATGTGGAGTGTGGATGGATGTGGAGTGTGGATGATGTGGAGTGTGGATGGATGTGGAGTGTGGATGATGTGGATTGTGGATGATGTGGAGTGTGGATGGATGTGGAGTGTGGATGGATGTAGAGTGTGGATGATGTGGAGTGTGGATGTGGAGTGTGGATGGTGTGGAGTGTGGATGATGTGGAGTGTGGATGGATGTGGAGTGTGGATGGTGTGGAGTGTGGATGATGTGGAGTGTGGATGGATGTGGAGTGTGGATGGATGTGGAGTGTCGATGCTGTGGAGTGTGGATGATGTGTAGTGTGGATGGATGTGGAGTGTGGATGGATGTGGAGTGTGAATGATGTGGAGTGTGGATGATGTGGGGTCTGGATGGATGTGGAGTGCGTATGGATGTGGAGTGTGGATGGTGTGGAGTGTGGATGATGTGGAGTGTGGATGGATGTGGAGTGTGGATGATGTGGAGTGTGGATGGATGTGGAGTGTGGATGGATGTGGAGTTTGGATGTATGTGGAGTGTGGATGCTGTGGAGTGTGGATGATGTGGAGTGTGGATGGATGTGGAGTGTGGATGATGAGGAGTGTGGATGATGTGGAGTGTGGATGATGTGGAGTGTGGATGGATGTGGAGTGTGGATGGATGTGGAGTGTGGATGATGTGGAGTGTGGATGGATGTGGAGTGTGGATGATGTGGAGTTTGGATGGATATGGAGTGTGGATGGATGTGGAGTGTGGATGATGTGGAGTGTGGATGATGTGGAGTGCGGATGGATGTGGAGTGTGGATGATGTGGAGTGTGGATGATGTGGAGTGTGGATGTGGAGTGTGGATGGTGTGGAGTGTGGATGATGTGGAGTGTGGATAGATGTGGAGTGTGGATGATGTGGAGTGTGGATGATGTGAAGTGTGGATGATGTGGAGTGTGGATGGATGTGGAGTGTGGATAATGTGGAGTGTGGATGGATGTGGAGTGTGGATGATGTGGAGTGTGGATGTGGAGTGTGGATGGTGTGGAGTGTGGATGGATGTGGAGTGTGGATGTGGAGTGTGGATGATGTGGAGTGTGGATGATGTGGAGTGTGGATGTGGAGTGTGGATGGGTGTGGAGTGTGGATGGATGTGGAGTGTGGATGATGTGGAGTGTGGATGTGGAGTGTGGATGATGTGGAGTGCGTATGGATGTGGAGTGTGGATGGTGTGGAGTGTGGATGATGTGGAGTGTGGATGGATGTGGAGTGTGGATGATGTGGAGTGTGGATGGATGTGGAGTGTGGATGGATGTGGAGTTTGGATGTATGTGGAGTGTGGATGATGTGGAGTGTGGATGATGTGGAGTGTGGATGGATGTGGAGTGTGGATGATGAGGAGTGTGGATGGATGTGGAGTGTGGATGATGTGGAGTGTGGATGATGTGGAGTGTGGATGATGTGGAGTGTGGATGGATGTGGAGTGTGGATGATGTGGAGTGTGGATGGATGTGGAGTGTGGATGATGTGGAGTGTGGATGATGTGGAGTGTGGATGATGTGGAGTGTGGATGGATGTGGAGTGTGGATGATGTGGAGTGTGGATGATGTGGAGTGTGGATGATGTGGAGTGTGGATGGATGTGGAGTGTGGATGTGGAGTGTGGATGATGTGGAGTGTGGATGTATGTGGAGTGTTTATGATGTGGAGTGTGGATGATGTGGAGTGTGGATGATGAGGAGTGTGGATGGATGTGGAGTGTGGATGATGTGGAGTGTGGATGATGTGGAGTGTGGATGGATGTGGAGTGTGGATGATGTGGAGTGTGGATGATGTGGAGTGTGGATGGATGTGGAGTGTGGATGGATGTGGAGTGTGAATGTGGCGTGGGGATGGCTGTGGTTTGTGGATGGTGTGGAGTGTGGATGGATGTGGAGTGGGGATGATGTGGAGTGTGGATGGATATGGAGTGTGGATGGATGTGGAGTGTGGATGATGTGGAGTGTGGATGTGGAGTGTGGATGGTGTGGAGTGTGGATGATGTGGAGTGTGGATGGATGTGGAGTGTGGATGGTGTGGAGTGTGGTTGGATGTGGAGTGTGGATGATGTGGAGTGTGGATGGATGTGCAGTGTGGATGGATGTGGAGTGTGGATGTGGAGTGTGGATGATGTGGAGTGTGGATGGATGTGGAGTGTGGATGGTGTGGAGTATGGATGATGTGGAGTGTGGATGGATGTGGAGTGAGGATGGATGTGGAGTGTGGATGCTGTGGAGTGTGGATGATGTGGAGTGTGGATGGATGTGGAGTGTGGATGGATGTCGAGTGTGGATGATGAGGAGTGTGGATGCTGTGGAATGTGGATGATGTGGAGTGTGGATGGTGTGGAGTGTGGATGATGTGGAGTGTGGATGGATGTGGAGGGTGGATGGATGTGGAGTTTGGATGTATGTGGAGTGTGGATGATGTGGAGTGTGGATGATGTGGAGTGTGGATGGAGGTGGAGTGTGGATGATGTGGGGTGTGGATGGATGTGGAGTGTGGATGATGTGGAGTGTGGATGATATGGAGTGTGGATGGATGTGGAGTGTGGATGATGTGGTGTGTGGATGGATATGGAGTGTGGATGTGGTGTGGATGATGTGGAGTGTGGAAGATGTGGAGTGTGGATGGATGTGGAGTGTGGATGATGTGGAGTGTGGATGATGTGGAGTGTGGATGTGGAGTGTGGATGGATGTGGAGTGTGGTTGGATGTGGAGTGTAGATGTGGAGTGTGGTGATGTGGAGTGTGAATGATATGGAGTGTGGATGGATGTGGAGTGTGGATGATGTGGAGTGTGGATGATGTGGAGTGCGGATGATTTGGAGTGTGGATGATGTGGAGTGTGGATGTGGAGTGTGGATGATATGGAGTGTGGATGATGTGGAGTGTGGATGGATGTGGAGTGTGGATGATGTGGAGTGTGGATGGATGTGGAGTGTGGATGGATATGGAGTGTGGATGATGTGGAGTGTGGATGGATGTGGAGTGTGCATGTTGTGGAGTGTGGATGATGTGGAGTGTGGATGGATGTGGAGTGTGGATGATGTGGAGTGTGGATGGATGTGGAGTGTGGATGATGTGGAGTGTGGATGATATGGAGTGTGGATGATGTGGAGTGTGGATGGATGTGGAGTGTGGATGATGTGGAGTGTGGATGGATGTGGAGTGTGGATGATGTGGAGTGTGGATGGATGTGCAGTGTGGATGGATGTGGAGTGTGGATGATGTGGAGTGTGGATGTGGAATGTGGATGATATGGAGTGTGGATGGATGTGGAGTGTGGATGATTTGGAGTGTGGATGGATGTGGAGTGTGGATGATGTGGAGTGTGGATGGATGTGGAGTGTGGATGATGTGGAGTGTGGATGATGTGGAGTGTGGATGGATGTGGAGTGTGGATGATGTGGAGTGTGGATGGATGTGGAGTGTGGATGATGTGGATTGTGGATGATGTGGAGTGTGGATGGATATGGAGTGTGGATGGATGTAGAGTGTGGATGATGTGGAGTGTGGATGTGGAGTGTGGATGGTGTGGAGTGTGGATGATGTGGAGTGTGGATGGATGTGGAGTGTGGATGGATGTGGAGTGTCGATGCTGTGGAGTGTGGATGATGTGTAGTGTGGATGGATGTGGAGTGTGGATGGATGTGGAGTGTGGATGATGTGGAGTGTGGATGATGTGGGGTCTGGATGGATGTGGAGTGCGTATGGATGTGGAGTGTGGATGGTGTGGAGTGTGGATGATGTGGAGTGTGGATGGATGTGGAGTGTGCATGATGTGGAGTGTGGATGGATGTGGAGTGTGGATGGATGTGGAGTTTGGATGTATGTGGAGTGTGGATGATGTGGAGTGTGGATGATGTGGAGTGTGGATGGATGTGGAGTGTGGATGATGAGGAGTGTGGATGATGTGGAGTGTGGATGATGTGGAGTGTGGATGGATGTGGAGTGTGGATGGATGTGGAGTGTGGATGATGTGGAGTGTGGATGGATGTGGAGTGTGGATGATGTGGAATTTGGATGGATATGGAGTGTGGATGGATGTGGAGTGTGGATGATGTGGAGTGTGGATGTGGAGTGTGGATGGTGTGGAGTGTGGATGATGTGGAGTGTGGATGGATGTGGAGTGTGGATGTTGTGGAGTGTGGATGGATGTGGAGTGTGGATGATGTGGAGTGTGGATGGATGTGCAGTGTGGATGGATGTGGAGTGTGGATGTGGAGTGTGGATGATGTGGAGTGTGGATGGATGTGGAGTGTGGATGGTGTGGAGTATGGATGATGTGGAGTGTGGATGGATGTGGAGTGAGGATGGATGTGGAGTGTGGATGCTGTGGAGTGTGGATGATGTGGAGTGTGGATGGATGTCGAGTGTGGATGATGTGGAGTGTGGATGCTGTGGAATGTGGATGATGTGGAGTGTGGATGGTGTGGAGTGTGGATGATGTGGTGTGTGGATGGATGTGGAGGGTGGATGGATGTGGAGTGTGGATGATGTGGAGTGCGTATGGATGTGGAGTGTGGATGGTGTGGAGTGTGGATGATGTGGAGTGTGGATGGATGTGGAGTGTGGATGGATGTGGAGTGTGTATGGATGTAGAGTTTGGATGTATGTGGAGTGTGGATGATGTGGAGTGTGGATGATGTGGAGTGTGGATGGATGTGGAGTGTGGATGATGAGGAGTGTGGATGATGTGGAGTGTGGATGATGTGGAGTGTGGATGATGTGGAGTGTGGATGGATGTCGAGTGTGGATGATGTGGAGTGTGGATGCTGTGGAGTGTGGATGGTGTGGAGTGTGGATGGTGTGGAGTGTGGATGATGTGGAGTGTGGATGGATGTGGAGGGTGGATGGATGTGGAGTTTGGATGTATGTGGAGTGTGGATGATGTGGAGTGTGAATGGATGTGGAGTGTGGATGATGTGGGGTGTGGATGGATGTGGAGTGTGGATGATGTGGAGTGTGGATGTTGTGGAGTGTGGATGATGTGGAGTGTGGATGGATGTGGAGTGTGGATGATGTGGAGTGTGGATGGATGTGGAGTGTGGATGATGTGGAGTGTGGATGGATGTGCAGTGTGGATGGATGTGGAGTGTGGATGATGTGGAGTGTGGATGTGGAATGTGGATGATATGGAGTGTGGATGGATGTGGAGTGTGGATGATTTGGAGTGTGGATGGATGTGGAGTGAGGATGATGTGGAGTGTGGATGGATGTGGAGTGTGGATGATGTGGAGTGTGGATGGATGTGGAGTGTGGATGATGTGGAGTGTGGATGGATGTGGAGTGTGGATGATGTGGAGTGTGGATGATGTGGAGTGTGGATGGATGTGGAGTGTGGATGGATGTAGAGTGTGGATGATGTGGAGTGTGGATGTGGAGTGTGGATGGTGTGGAGTGTGCATGATGTGGAGTGTGGATGGATGTGGAGTGTGGATGGTGTGGAGTGTGGATGATGTGGAGTGTGGATGGATGTGGAGTGTGGATGGATGTGGAGTGTCGATGCTGTGGAATGTGGATGATGTGGAGTGTGGATGGATGTGCAGTGTGGATGGATGTGGAGTGTGGATGATGTGGAGTGTGGATGATGTGGAATGCGGATGATTTGGAGTGTGGATGATGTGGAGTGTGGATGATGTGGAGTGTGGATGTGGAGTGTGGATGATGTGGAGTGCGTATGGATGTGGAGTGTGGATGGTGTGGAGTGTGGATGATGTGGAGTGTGGATGGATGTGGAGTGTGGATGATGTGGAGTGTGGATGGATGTGGAGTGTGGATGGATGTGGAGTTTGGATGTATGTGGAGTGTGGATGATGTGGAGTGTGGATGATGTGGAGTGTGGATGGATGTGGAGTGTGGATGATGAGGAGTGTGGATGATGTGGAGTGTGGATGATGTGGAGTGTGGATGGATGTGGAGTGTGGATGGATGTGGAGTGTGGATGATGTGGAGTGTGGATGGATGTGGAGTGTGGATGATGTGGAGTGTGGATGGATATGGAGTGTGGATGGATGTGGAGTGTGGATGATGTGGAGTGTGGATGTGGAGTGTGGATGGTGTGGAGTGTGGATGATGTGGAGTGTGGATGGATGTGGAGTGTGGATGGTGTGGAGTGTGGATGGATGTGGAGTGTGGATGATGTGGAGTGTGGATGGATGTGCAGTGTGGATGGATGTGGAGTGTGGATGTGGAGTGTAGATGATGTGGAGTGTGGATGGATGTGGAGTGTGGATGGTGTGGAGTATGGATGATGTGGAGTGTGGATGGATGTGGAGTGAGGATGGATGTGGAGTGTGGATGCTGTGGAGTGTGGATGATGTGGAGTGTGGATGGATGTCGAGTGTGGATGATGTGGAGTGTGGATGCTGTGGAATGTGGATGATGTGGAGTGTGGATGGTGTGGAGTGTGGATGATGTGGAGTGTGGATGGATGTGGAGGGTGGATGGATGTGGAGTTTGGATGTATGTGGAGTGTGGATGATGTGGAGTGTGGATGATGTGGAGTGTGGATGATGTGGAGTGTGGATGGATGTGGAGTGTGGATGGATGTGGAGTGTGGATGATGTGGAGTGTGGATGTGGAGTGTGGATGATGTGGAGTGCGTATGGATGTGGAGTGTGGATGGTGTGGAGTGTGGATGATGTGGAGTGTGGATGGATGTGGAGTGTGGATGATGTGGAGTGTGGATGGATGTGGAGTGTGGATGGATGTGGAGTTTGGATGTATGTGGAGTGTGGATGATGTGGAGTGTGGATGATGTGGAGTGTGGATGGATGTGGAGTGTGGATGATGAGGAGTGTGGATGATGTGGAGTGTGGATGATGTGGAGTGTGGATGATGTGGAGTGTGGATGGATGTCGAGTGTGGATGATGTGGAGTGTGGATGCTGTGGAATGTGGATGGTGTGGAGTGTGGATGGTGTGGAGTGTGGATGATGTGGAGTGTGGATGGATGTGGAGGGTGGATGGATGTGGAGTTTGGATGTATGTGGAGTGTGGATGATGTGGAGTGTGGATGGATGTGGAGTGTGGCTGATGTGGGGTGTGGATGGATGTGGAGTGTGGATGATGTGGAGTGTGGATGTTGTGGAGTGTGGATGATGTGGAGTGTGGATGGATGTGGAGTGTGGATGATGTGGAGTGTGGATGGATGTGGAGTGTGGATGATGTGGAGTGTGGATGGATGTGGAGTGTGGATGATGTGGAGTGTGGATGTGGAGTGTGGATGATATGGAGTGTGGATGGATGTGGAGTGTGGATGATGTGGTGTGTGGATGGATATGGAGTGTGGATGTGGTGTGGATGATGTGGAGTGTGGAAGATGTGGAGTGTGGATGGACGTGGAGTGTGGATGATGTGGAGTGTGGATGATGTGGAGTGTGGATGTGGAGTGTGGATGGATGTGGAGTGTGGTTGGATGTGGAGTGTAGATGTGGAGTGTGGATGATGTGGAGTGTGGTTGATGTGGAGTGTGGATGGATGTGGAGTGTGGATGATGTGGAGTGTGGATGATGTGGAATGCGGATGATTTGGAGTGTGGATGATGTGGAGTGTGGATGTGGAGTGTGGATGATATGGAGTGTGGATGACGTGGAGTGTGGATGGATGTGGAGTGTGGATGATGTGGAGTTTGGATGTGGAGTGTGGATGATGTGGAGTGTGGATGGATGTGGAGTGTGGATGATGTGGAGTGTGGATGGATATGGAGTGTGGATGTGGTGTGGATGATGTGGAGTGTGGAAGATGTGGAGTGTGGATGGATGTGGAGTGTGGATGATGTGGAGTGTGGATGATGTGGAATGTGGATGGATGTGGAGTGTGGATGATGTGGAGTGTGGATGGATGTGCAGTGTGGATGGATGTGGAGTGTGGATGATGTGGAGTGTGGATGTGGAATGTGGATGATATGGAGTGTGGATGGATGTGGAGTGTGGATGATTTGGAGTGTGGATGAATGTGGAGTGTGGATGATGTGGAGTGTGGATGGATGTGGAGTGTGGATGATGTGGAGTGTGGATGATGTGGACTGTGGATGGATGTGGAGTGTGGATGATGTGGAGTGTGGATGGATGTGGAGTGTGGATGATGTGGAGTGTGGATGATGTGGAGTGTGGATGATGTGGAGTGTGGATGATGTGGAGTGTGGATGGACGTGGAGTGTGGATGATGTGGAGTGTGCATGATGTCGAGTGTGCATGATGTGGAGTGTGGATGGATGTGGAGTGTGGATGATGTGGAGTGTGGATGGATGTGCAGTGTGGATGGATGTGGAGTGTGGATGATGTGGAGTGTGGATGTGGAATGTGGATGATATGGAGTGTGGATGGATGTGGAGTGTGGATGATGTGGAGTGTGGATGGATATGGAGTGTGGCTGTGGTGAGGATGATGTGGAGTGTGGAAGACGTGGAGTGTGGATGGATGTGGAGTGTGGATGATGTGGAGTGTGGATGATGTGGAGTGTGGATGGATGTGGAGTGTGGATGGATGTGGAGTGTGGATGATGTGGAGTGTGGATGGATGTTGAGTGTGGATGGATGTGGAGTGTGAATGTGGCGTGGGGATGGCTGTGGTTTGTGGATGGTGTGGAGTGTGGATGGATGTGGAGTGTGGATGATGTGGAGTGTGGATGGATATGGAGTGTGGATGGATGTGGAGTGTGGATGATGTGGAGTGTGGATGTGGAGTGTGGATGGTGTGGAGTGTGGATGATGTGGAGTGTGGATAGATGTGGAGTGTGGATGGTGTGGAGTGTGGATGGTGTGGAGTGTGGATGATGTGGAGTGTGGATAGATGTGGAGTGAGAATGGATGTGGAGTGTGGATGTCTTGGAGTGTGGTTGATGTGGAGTGTGGATGGATGTGGAGTGTGGATGGATGTCGAGTGTTGATGATGTGGAGTGTGGATGCTGTGGAATGTGGATGATGTGGAGTGTGGATGGTGTGGAGTGTGGATGATGTGGAGTGTGGATGGATGTGGAGGGTGGATGGATGTGGAGTTTGGATGTATGTGGAGTGTGGATGATGTGGAGTGTGGATGATGTGGAGTGTGGATGGATGTGGAGTGTGGATGATGTGGGGTGTGGATGATGTGGAATGTGGATGGATGTGGAGTGTGGATGATGTGGAGTGTGGATGGATGTGCATTGTGGATGGATGTGGAGTGTGGATGATGTGGAGTGTGGATGTGGAATGTGGATGATATGGAGTGTGGATGGATGTGGAGTGTGGATGATTTGGAGTGTGGATGGATGTGGAGTGTGGATGATGTGGAGTGTGGATGTATGTGCAGTGTGGATGGATGTGGAGTGTGGATGATGTGGAGTGTGGATGTGGAGTGTGGATGATATGGAGTGTGGATGGATGTGGAGTGTGGATGATGTGGTGTGTGGATGGATATGGAGTGTGGATGTGGTGTGGATGATGTGGAGTGTGGAAGATGTGGAGTGTGGATGGATGTGGAGTGTGGATGATGTGGAGTGTGGATGATGTGGAGTGTGGATTTGGAGTGTGGATGGATGTGGAGTGTGGTTGGATGTGGAGTGTAGATGTGGAGTGTGGATGATGTGGAGTGTGGATGATGTGGAGTGTGGATGCATGTGGAGTGTGGATGATGTGGAGTGTGGATGATGTGGAGTGTGGATGGATGTGGAGTGTGGAAGATGTGGAGTGTGGATGATGTGGAGTGCGGATGATTTGGAGTGTGGATGATGTGGAGTGTGGATGTGGAGTGTGGATGATATGGAGTCTGGATGATGTGGAGTGTGGATGGATGTGGAGTGTGGATGATGTGGAGTGTGGATGGATGTGGAGTGTGGATCGATGTGGAGTGTGGATGATGTGGACTGTGGATGGATGTGGAGTGTGGATGTTGTGGAGTGTGGATGATGTGGAGTGTGGATGGATGTGGAGTGTGGATGATGTGGAGTGTGGATGGATGTGGAGTGTGGATGATGTGGAGTGTGGATGATGTGGAGTGTGGATGATGTGGAGTGTGGATGGATGTGGAGTGTGGATGATGTGGAGTGTGGATGGATGTGGAGTGTGGATGATGTGGAGTGTGGATGTGGAATGTGGATGATATGGAGTGTGGATGGATGTGGAGTGTGGATGATTTGGAGTGTGAATGGATGTGGAGTGTGGATGATGTGGAGTGTGGATGGATGTATAGTGTGGATGATGTAGAGTGTGGATGATGTGGAGTGTGGATGGATGTGGAGTGTGGATGATGTGGAGTGTGGATGATGTGGAGTGTGGATGATGTGGAGTGTGGATGGATGTGGAGTGTGGATGATGTGGAGTGTGGATGATGTGGAGTGTGGATGATGTGGAGTGTGGATGGATGTGGAGTGTGGATGATGTGGAGTGTGGATGATGTGGAGTGTGCATGATGTGGAGTGTGGATGGATGTGGAGTGTGGATGATGTGGAGTGTGGATGGATGTGCAGTGTGGATGGATGTGGAGTGTGGATGATGTGGAGTGTGGATGTGGAATGTGGATGATATGGAGTGTGGATGGATGTGGAGTGTGGATGATGTGGAGTGTGGATGGATATGGAGTGTGGATGTGGTGTGGATGATGTGGAGTGTGGAAGATGTGGAGTGTGGATGGATGTGGAGTGTGGATGATGTGGAGTGTGGATGATGTGGAGTGTGGATGTGGAGTGTGGATGGATGTGGAGTGTGGTTGGATGTGGAGTGTAGATGTGGAGTGTGGTGATGTGGAGTGTGGATGGATGTGGAGTGTGGATGATGTGGAGTGTGGATGATGTGGAGTGTGGATGATGTGGAGTGTGGATGGATGTGGAGTGTGGATGATGTGGAGTGTGGATGGATGTGGAGTGTTGATGATGTGGAGTGTGGATGGATGTGCAGTGTGGATGGATGTGGAGTGTGGATGATGTGGAGTGTGGATGTGGAATGTGGATGATATGGAGTGTGGATGGATGTGGAGTGTGGATGATTTGGAGTGTGGATGGATGTGGAGTGTGGATGATGTGGAGTGTGGATGGATGTGGAGTGTGGATGATGTGGAGTGTGGATGATGTGGAGTGTGGATGGATGTGGAGTGTGGATGATGTGGAGTGTGGATGGATGTGGAGTGTGGATGATGTGGAGTGTGGATGATGTGGAGTGTGGATGGATGTTCAGTGTGGATGATGTGGAGTGTGGATGATGTGGAGTGTGATTGGATGTGGAGTGTGGATGATGTGGAGTGTGCATGATGTGGAGTGTGGATGGATGTGGAGTGTGGATGATGTGGAGTGTGGATGGATGTGCAGTGTGGATGGATGTGGAGTGTGCATGATGTGGAGTGTGGATGTGGAGTGTGGATGATATGGAGTGTGGATGGATGTGGAGTGTGGATGATGTGGAGTGTGGATGGATATGGAGTGTGGATGTGGTGTGGATGATGTGGAGTGTGGAAGATGTGGAGTGTGGATGGATGTGGAGTGTGGATGATGTGGAGTGTGGATGATGTGGAGTGTGGATGGATGTGGAGTGTGCATGATGTGGAGTGTGGATGGATGTGGAGTGTGGATGATGTGTAGTGTGGATGGGTGTGCAGTGTGGATGGATGTGGAGTGTGGATGATGTGGAGTGTGGATGTGGAATGTGGATGATATGGAGTGTGGATGGATGTGGAGTGTGGATGATTTGGAGTGTGGATGGATGTGGAGTGTGGATGATGTGGAGTGTGGATGGATGTGGAGTGTGGATGATGTGGAGTGTGGATGATGTGGAGTGTGGATGGATGTGGAGTGTGGATGATGTGGAGTGTGGATGGATGTGGAGTGTGGATGGATGTGGAGTGTGGATGATGTGGAGTGTGGATGGATGTGGAGTGTGGATGATGTGGAGTGTGGATGATGTGGAGTGTGGATGGATGTGGAGTGTGGATGATGTGGAGTGTGGATGGATGTGGAGTGTGGATGATGTGGAGTGTGGATGATGTGGAGTGTGGATGTGGAGTGTGGATGATGTGGAGTGTGGATGATGTGTAGTGTGGATGGATGTGGAGTGTGGATGATGTGGAGTGTGGATGATGTGGAGTGTGCATGATGTGGAGTGTGGATGGATGTGGAGTGTGGATGATGTGGAGTGTGGATGGATGTGCAGTGTGGATGGATGTGGAATGTGGATGATGTGGAGTGTGGATGTGGAGTGTGGATGATATGGAGTGTGGATGGATGTGGAGTGTGGATGATGTGGAGTGTTGGTGGATATGGAGTGTGGATGTGGTGTGGATGATGTGGAGTGTGGAAGATGTGGAGTGTGGATGGATGTGGAGTGTGGATGATGTGGAGTGTGGATGGATGTGGAGTGTGGATGATGTGGAGTGTGGATGATGTGGAGTGTGGATGGAGGTGGAGTGTGGATGATGTGGAGTGTGGATGATGTGGAGTGTGGATGATGTGGAGTGTGGATGGATGTGGAGTGTGGATGATGTGGAGTGTGGATGATGTGGAGTGTGGATGATGTGGAGTGTGGATGGATGTGGAGTGTGGATGATGTGGAGTGTGGATGATGTGGAGTGTGGATGGATGTGCAGTGTGGATGGATGTGGAGTGTGGATGCTGTGGAGTGTGGATGTGGAGTGTGGATGATATGGAGTGTGGATGGATGTGGAGTGTGGATGATGTGGAGTGTGGATGGATATGGAGTGTGGATGTGGTGTGGATGATGTGGAGTGTGGAAGATGTGGAGTGTGGATGGATGTGGAGTGTGGATGATGTGGAGTGTGGAAGATGTGGAGTGTGGATGGATGTGGAGTGTGGATGAATGTGGCGTGTGGATGTGGAGCGTGGATGGATGTGGAGTGTTGATGGATGTGGAGTGTAGACATGGAGTGTGAATGGATGTGGGGTGTGCATGGTGCAGCCCCTCCACCCCTCCTCCTACTCTGTGTTTGAGACAGCGTAAGCTCTGACCGCACCATATTCACCTTTCCTCGAGAAGATTCTCTGCCTAGTTATCCTTTTATATTTTGCCCATAAGGCCCATACAAGAAGCGGCCGCGTGTGATTTACAATTCCATTTTCACTAACGTGTGCGTTGATTGCTCGTTCTGAGCGACGTGGCTCGGTCCATACCCCTCCTCCCCCTCACGATTGAGGACTGGCCGCCTCGTCCGAACCATGGTTTCTTTTGAATGCAGCATGTAACCTCGCCAATGGGACGGATAGGATGTATGTTGAGACCCAGTTTTGTGCTCAGTGTCCGCATTATTATTTGTGTGGCTGTACCGCCCATCCACTCATCCATTTGTCAACTCTTCTCCCAGAGTGTATCCACCACCTACCCACCATCCATCCATCCATCCATCCATCCATCCATCCATCCACACATCCATCCATCCATCCATCCATCCATCCATCCATCCATCCATCCATCCACACATCCATCCATCCATCCATCCATCCATCCATCCATCCATCCATCCATCCACACATCCATCCATCCATCCACACATCCATCCACACATCCATCCATCCACACATCCATCCACACATCCATCCATCCACACATCCATCTGTCCATCCATCCATCCACACATCCATCCATCCATCTATCCATCCACTCACTACCGTCCATTCATATACCCATCTATGCATCCATTTATCTGCCATCAACTCACCCACTTTCCATCCATCCACACATCCATCCGTCCATCCATCCACTCACCATTATCCATTCATATTCCCATCTATGCATCCATTTATCCACCATCAACTCACCCACCATCCGTCCATCCATCTGTCCATCCATCCATCCATCCATCCACCCATCCATCCACATATCCATCTGTCCATCCATCCATCCACAAGAGTATCAAGGTACAGAGTGAACATCTTCATTTTTCTTCCAGTCTTTATTTACTTACTTCCATTTTTCCTCTCTTGGTTGATTGTGGTGTACTGTTTATGTAAATGAAGACCGCTTGAATCCCATTTATATGGAGAATTACTAATGGCAAGTGTTGAAGGTTGATAATACTGTCATATGTTAATAAACTCAGAAGATCGTTTGAATTTTAGTATTAATTCAAGTAAATGACTAATCCTGGGAATGCAGACCCAGCAAGTGGCCGCGGGCTTTCCCTTGTCGTTGTGCATAGACCCGGTGCAGGGGTGGCCAGGCTTGGTCGTTTCGGGGCTGGGTTCCTCTCGTGGGCAGGTCCGTGTGTTCGCGTGGTGCGTCTGTTGTCTTGTGGCCTCTCCTCATTGATTTGACCGGCAGGCTCTTCACTCATTTTTATTGAGACGACACTGAGTGGAAGAAGACTTCAGGGTGTGACACCTTGCAGAAGGCACAGACACGAGGGGACAAAGGGCTTTTGTGACCTCGCCCTGTGGGAGTGGAGCTCGGTAATTAAGATGAAACGCCCCTGGTGTTCTGTGAGCAGAGGGA
Organism: Megascapheus bottae; assembly: GCA_024803745.1. Taxonomy (NCBI): domain Eukaryota; kingdom Metazoa; phylum Chordata; class Mammalia; order Rodentia; family Geomyidae; genus Megascapheus; species Megascapheus bottae. The sequence continues at coordinate 1,918,188 of JANJXV010000114.1, forward strand.
CACAGAGCTACAAGTATTCTAATGTGAATTTTGGTACCTGTGTTCACCATTGGCCGATCCTGTTTGTGCTGTTTTGTTTTGTCCTTATCGGAGTGTGGTAGCAGGGTGAGGAACACTGGCTGCATGAGATTAGAAGCACTCCTTCCCTTCCTGTTTGGGAGAGCCACTGAAGAGCCTTGCGGTTGTTTGTTCCTTTATTTATTGGGAATCTCTTTACTGCTTCAATCTTGTTGCTCATTTTTGACCAAAATACTCTTGTTTCAATTTTGATAGCTAGGTAACAGGCACCTCAAAATCTATCCACTTTTCCAATGTATTGTAACCTGAGTTTTTGAAATAGTCACTGGTAATTCTCTGATTTTATTGGTATTTCCCCCAACCCAGCTTGAATTATATTAATTTGTGCCTTTTCTCTTCTTCTGTTTGAAGAAATAATGATTTCATTGATCGTGTGTGTGTGTGTGTGTGTGTGTGTGTGTGTATTAAGTGTTTACCTCATTCATTTATGTCCTGATCTCTATTAATTCTTATTTTGGTTTTCGCTTGTTCTTACCTTTTAGACCTTGAGGTACATTCCTGGATTTTTATTTGAGATATTTTTGAGTTTATCATGCAGGCACCATAGCTGCAAACATAATACTGCCTTGTACTGTGTGCTCAAAAGTTCTGGCAAGTTGTGCTTTCATTTTCATTTTGATTCTAGGAATTTTCTGATTGAGTGGAGTTTTCTATAAATGTCTGTTCAGTCTGCTTGATCTGTAGTGTAGTTTAGTTCTAAAGTTTTCATGTTGACTTTTATTCTTTTATGTTATTCGTTTCAATTCCGTAAGTGAATGGATGCATCTTGATCAATGTTACCTCTTTGATTGTTTTTTTTTCTGCAGCTCATCTGTATTACCCTCAAGTTATATAGTTCAATTTTTATCTAATGTACATGGAATGCAATGAGTGTGTTTGCTGGCTCTTGTTGGTTCTTTTGTCTCTGGGACCTGTGTCTATCAGCGGTCCCCGCTGCTATTGTTCTGGGGTACATCTTGCCTTCGTACCCTATAGTATCTGCTTTATAAATTTGCCCAGGCCAGAATACTTGTGTATCTGTTTGCAACTATTACAGCCTTTTGATTGATTAATCCTATTTGTCAAGATGAACTGACTTTCTTTGTTTCTTTGGACTAATTTTGGTTTGAAAACTGTGTTGTCAGATATTATATAGGTATTCTTGCTTGCTTTGGTTTCAATTTGTTTGGAACGTTTCTCTTCATCTTTTCACTTTATACCTTTAGTTGTCTCTGCCAGTGAGTTGATTTTCTTATTCATTATACAAGATTGGGTCTTGTTTATTTTAAATTTAATATGCCAGTGTGTGTCTTTGATTGGAGAATTGAGACCATTTACATCCACTATTGAAAGTTCTATAGTAATTCCTATTTGGTTGCTTTTATGTTTGATTCCTTCTCAATGTTCACTTTCATATTCTTTCCTTTATTTTTTCCTATATTTTTATGATTGTGTTTGTCTTCCAATTCTATGGCTAGGATTCCTTTAAGTGTCTTCTGCACCATTGCTTCACTTACCATGAATTTGTTTATTGTAGAAGATTTTGGTTCTTCTTCAATTAGGATGGATAAATTTTCTGACAAAAGTAATATATATTGGCGATTATTTTCTTTCTAGGCTTGAAATACATTATGCCACATCTTGCTTTTATAGTTCCTGTTGAGAATTATATTGTTGTTCTGATGAGTTTGCTTATATGTAACTTTGAATCTCTCTCTTTTTGAGTTTAAAATTCTTTCCTTGTTTTTGTTCCCTTACTGTTTAACTTGTGATATGATATGTATGATGTTGATTCTTTCCTAATCTGGCCTGTCTACTTGTCTAAAATTTTTTTTCAATTTTTATTTTTATTTTTTTTAATATATTTTTTATTGTAATTAATAGAAGGGTTACATGATATTTGGCAGATAAATGGTGCCTTAATTCCCACACATTGATACCCTTTCACATGTCATGGTCCCCATTTCCCTTCCCCCTACTTGTCTAAAATTTTGAATGAACATCTCTTTCCTAAGATTTAGAAAACTCTTTTCTTTTTTATTTTGCCAGTCCTGGGGCTTGAACTCAGGGCCTGAGCCCTGTCCTTGGATTTTCTCAAGGCTAGAGCTCTAACATTTGAGCCACAGCACCACTTTCAGATTCTTCTATATATGTGGTACTAAGGAATCGAACCTGAGTCTTCATGCATGCTAGGCAAGCACTTTCTGTAATTATTTTATTGGAGAGATCTATGCATTTAGCTTCTCTTTTTTTATGGTCAATGTTTCAAAAATTTGGTGTTTTAATCATGTCCCAGAGGTCTTGTTTATCATACTTAGTTTTTTTTTAGTTTTTTTTTTGCTGATCATTGTTTGAACGTTGCAATTAATCTACTGTCTCCTCAGCCTTTTTATTCTGTCTTCATCTTGATCCATTCCATGCTTTTGTCCATGAGGGATCAGTCCTCCCTCCCTCTCTCCCTTCCTCCCTCCCTCCCTCTTCTCTCCCTCTCTCCCTTCCTCCCTTCCTTCTTTCTTCCTTTCCTCTTTCTTTCCTCCCTCCCTCCCCTCTCTTTCTTGAGCTTTTCATTTCTAGAATTTCAATTCGATTTTTTCAGGATTCCTGTACCTTTTTTGAAGTCCTCTTTTACATACCTTCTTCAGTTAAGAGGAAATTTAGAGAGTTATCAGAAAATTAGACCTATATCTCCAGAAGGGACAGACATTATGGGGGACGCATGGAGCCATGTGTGGTGGGAAAATGTGCTTGGGAAAAAGAAACGGGAAGATGCTCTTGCTTCCTTGCCCAGAAGTGAGGCTTCTATGGATCTGACGCTCTCCTTCAGGTCCAGTCTGTCAGAGAAGAAGACAACTGATGTGCATTCCATTTCTTTAGTCACTTTTGTCTATTTGCAGTTTCTCAGTTTGGGCTACAAAGTAGAATCATTTAGGATTTTTCTTTATATTCCAAGTCCTACTTAAGCCAGCCTCCTGGGGGCGGGATGGTCATGCTGTGGGCGGTCAGCCTGTGGGCAGCCTGTGGTGAGCCCACCAGCGGCTGGGCCTGGAGACCTGAGGGCCCGGGGCCCTGGGGGTTTGGGGCCCTGGGGGCCTGGGGGCCTGGGGGCCTGGGGTCCTGGGGTCCTGGGGGCCCCGGGGGCCTGGGGGCCTGGGGCCCTGGGGGTTTGGGGCCTGGGGGTCTGGGGACCTGGGGGCCTGGGGACCTGGGGCTCTGGGGGCCTGGGGTCCTGGGGGTCTGGGGCCCCAGGGGCCTGGGGGCCTGGCCTCATGGCTCCCTGTACCCCAGTAGCACTGGCTGCTGTCGGCATTGGGTGCATTGCTGTCACACTTGAACTGTATGGAGGTGTCACTCCCTGAATTGAACTGGGTGCCTTTGGTGAGAGAAGGGGTTGAAGTTTATGGCATCTGGCTATTTTCCTTGCAGTGCAGGCACTGTGATGCATCTCTCCCACATCTGAGCTTCCCTGCGTTGTCTCCCCTCCCTCAGCTATGGAGCTATCTCCACACTCATCTACAACACTGCTGCCTCTGGGGAGTTGGTTGGAATAAAGGTCGCGGTGTTCCATGGAACTGGCCGGGAGAGTCTTCCTTCTAACGTGTCTGGTCATGGCCTGGAAACGTGTGAGTTCTGGACCTCCACACGTGTGTGTCCTCGGCTCCTTGGATCACTTTTGAAGTCCTCTTACCAACACGCACCGCTGGGGTGGGCTGCAGGCCTGGCCCGCGTGGTGTCTGCCGGGAGCTGGAGCTCTGGGAAGACCAGCGGGACAGGTGGCAGCCTGTGGACTTGCAGACAGAGGTCAGGAAGCCTGTCCAAGGCCACAAGCCAACCAATTCTGTTAGCTGGAAGTAGAGATGAAGTATTGATGGTAGAAGGTTTGAAATTGAACTGAAATGAGATTTCTGGGCTGCTGTAGACTCCAATTACCTGCCGTCTTCTCTCAGTGTGCCAGGGTGCTGTGATTTTATATAATAAAGCTTCTTTTTGGAATGTACTTGACCCAGAGAAGAAAGGCAAAAGGACTAGTAGACTAGTGAATTTGGGGGAGGTTTTTTCTTTTCTTTTTCCTCTTCAGATTAATTTATAATTTTAACTGTTATTACTACTTTCCAACATTTCATCATTTTCATTCCATTATCCCAGTTTCAAACCTTGGTTTAGAGGAAACAGTTTACAAATGAACAATTTTAGGCTTGGAAACGAAGCTGAATGAGACAAAATGGTGATTAATAGGAACTAACCCAGCCTGGGGGGGGGGGTGAATCAGCAATGAACGTGGAAGTGGTCATTTGTTCATAAAGGACAGGCTGTCTGCATTTCTTACCCGCAGGCCCCCTGCCCTGGGGCTCTGGGCGGCCTCAGGAGGAGACAGCCAACTCCCTGGATGCCGCTGTGGGCTGCGATGGCTTGGGGACCCCTGGTGTCCTGGGAAGCCCCTGGGCATGCTGGTGTACTCCGGAGCCTCTGGCGTCTCCAGCCCTCCCTCCCGCCCTCCCCATCTCTCTCAGGGGTCCTAGGGAGCACAGTGGCCGGGGAAGGGTGCCTCTCATCCCAGGCGTCTCACTCACTCCAGCTCTCCTCCAGCCTATTCTGGCCTGGCCATCTCTTGGCCTGGACGCTCCTTATCTCTTACCAGCCCTGTGTCGGCGCCCTCCCTGTGGCATGGCCGCTGTCTCCCCTCACAGATGTTTGCGTGGTCATGGAGGACGTGTGTGATGTGATGATGCAGCGGCTGGCTGTTTCCACAGTGGTCACGGGAAGCCTCCTCTGGCTCGGGGCCGTTCACTCTGCAGGCCTGGGTGCTCTGCAGGGCTTCCCTCGGCACCCATGCAGGTCCAGGGACCCATCAGGCCTGAGTGGGTCTACCGTGTGTCAGGCCCAGTGCATCCTCGGGCACTGGGACAGACGTGCACGGGTGCTGCCAGGTGGAGGAGCGTCTCCTCTCCCCACGTGAGTGTGGTCACGGCCTGGTCAGCCCTTTCCCGTGGGCCACGAGCCTGACACAGGATCTCTGTGGTGCTGGGGAGTGAAGCTGTGAAACCACCACTCTGGCCTGGGTTTGGGGTGGGTCCTGAGGGCGCCCGCCCCTCCCCGCAGAGCCACACCGAGCTGGGTTCTGTGAAGCCCGGGCTTCACTGGTCCCGCCCAGGTGCTTGTCCGGGAGGGTTTGCTACGACTTTCACCCCGGGCACAGCTCACCGTTTCTGTCAGCTGGGCTCTGACTGTGTGTCCACAGAGAAGCACCAGGGCCTGTAACTCGTGTTCATTCTTAAGCATAAGCAAATCTGATATAGAAATATACCGTGAATGACTAGTGAAGAATGTGTGGAAAGCTGTTTTAAATGTGTTTTTAGTTGTACGACATTGCTCGTTAAAAATTGGTTATATTATGCTAATTCTGGTCTGGTGATCAAGATATTCTTAAGAATTTGCAAATATTTTAGGGTTTGAACGTGAGTGAGAGAATTGTAGAACCATCTTGCTGCTCCTTTAGTGCCACACAATAAAACACTGAGAAATGAAAACCAGAAGCCTCAGGGTTTTATGAAGCATCGCCTGTCATTATTGCCCTATCTGTGTGAGGAAACTTTGGAAACCCCAGCAGAGCACAGCAAGTGACAGAAGCACCTGCAGGCAGCAGACAGGCCACGGGGCCTGTGTCCTGAAGGCCTGTGACCTTCGGTGAGGACAGGTGACAGGGAGGGACAGGGAAGCAGGCCCCCACTTGCAGAGCTCCTGTGTCCTGAAATGGTCCTTCTCCAGGAAGAAGCTCAGAGTCAGTGCATTTTCGAGCAGATTCCCCAATACACTCCTGGACACACTCAGAGTGATGCGCCTATCGTCCACACGTCTGCACATACCACTGGGAGAGGGCAAGGGCTGAGCTTGAACACAGCCGTCTGTCACCTCCCCCTCCCCCTGTGTCCCTCCCCTCCTGGCCCCACCAGCCCCTCCTTTCTTTGTGAAACAGACCAGCCACTTTGTCTGTATTTGCCCAAGACAACCTCATTTGAAAGATTGTCAGTAATGGCTGCACAGTGTTGCTTAATTGTGGGTGATATTGCTAAATATTTTGCTTCAAGGAAAATGTTCACTGATGTTATAATGCTAATGATGTAGGCCTGGCTCTCTTAAAAATAATTATAGATCAATAAATTATAGGGTGAATTATAAAACAATTATATAAAATAATTTACTACAGTGTTCCTTTAACTACTGATAGGATAATTGAGTTCATTGACACAACCTCGCTTTTCCCTGTTTGTGTGATGGTTGAGCAAGTGAGGAGTGAGTCTGAGTTACCATCAGGAGCCCCCCGACGGCACGGTGGCTGTCCCTGTTTGCCTGGTGTCCTTCTGTTGAGTGGCCATTTTGGGGGTTAGAGCGGTTTTCACTTTACTTTGAGTCTGACCAATGTGTTTAGGCAGTGGAAAAGCACAGACAGAGGGACACTAGGAGAGCGGGCGCAGCCAAGTTTTGGGGTCCCGGGGACCACACCGTGCCAGCCCCAGAAGGCACAGGCGGGCATGCGAGCTCCCTGCAGCTCAGCTTGGGAGATGAGGAGGAAGAAGGCCAGGCTTGCTGGCGGAGCGGCCGGCCCAGAGGGGCTCTGGCGTGGCCTCCCCACCTGACTCATTGGACGGCGCCAGGAGAGCACTGCTCAAAGGGGGGCTTCCTCCCGACCCAGAACGAGGTCAGCCCGAGCCCTCGTGGCTCTGAGGTCCAAGGTTGGGTTTCTACCGTCTGTGCAAGGGATACGTGGCAGCTGAGTAAAGTAGCAGGTCCCCCTGCTCACTCACTGAGCACAAGTGATGTATGGTGATGAGCGCAGTTCACTGAGGGTAGCGCAGGAGGCCACGGGGGCCACGGAGGCCACGGGGGCCACAGAGGCCAAGGGAGGCCTGAGGAGGTCATGGGATGTCTACAGTGGCCTTGTGACATTTACAGAGGCCACGTGAGGCCTAAGGTCACTGGGGCAGTGGGGGAGGGTTTGATTTGATCACATACCTTTATTCTAAAATAAATGTGGCAAGAAAATGCTAATTATGTTTAGCCTTGATGCATTTCAAAATGAATACAATGTTTCCTTTTTGAGGTGAAGTTTACCTAAGGGTAATTGAACATTTAATAGTTAACAGTTCTTAAACATTTTAAAGTGACAAGTGCTTTCTACCCCTGGAGCCACAGCGCCACTTCTGGTTTTCTGGTGTTTAATTGGAGGTAAGAGTCTCATGGACTTTGATGCCCAGGCTGGCTTTGAACTGTGATCCTCAGATCTCAGCCTCCTGAGCTGAGCTACCGGCGCCTGGCATAGAGTGGTAAGTTCTTACAGCAATATAACTTTGCTTTTTCCTTGAATAAAATTCACCTGCATGGATGTGGTCTGTGTTCTTGACTCTGCACCCTTGCTGGATATTTCGGTTGTTTCCACCATAATGCCGTTTCATTTGAACCTGCGTTCAGGTATTTTGTGTAAGTACCTAGTTGTGGAATTGGCAAGGGAGTATGCTTACTCTATGCTTAACTTTTTGAGGGAATAACATACTATTTTCTGTGCCACATTCCTGCCAGCAGTGTACAAGAACTGAGGCTTCCCATTTTTTAAAATTTTGCATTCTAATGGGTGTGAAGTGCTATCTTACCCCCATTATAATTTATACTTACATAAGGATAATGAGCATCTTTTTTTATTCATGGACTATATATAAATTTGAATATCCAGATTACTGAAGATTGTGTAGATTCAGCTTTCTAGGCCACATAGGTATTTCTAGTTTTCTTTTTCTTTCTTTTTTTTTTTGCCAGTCCTGGGTCTTGAACTCAGGGCCTGAGCACTCTCCGGGTTTTCTCAAGGCTAGCACTCTACCACTTGAGCCACAGAACCACTTCCAGCTTTTTCTGTGTATGTGGTACCAAAGAATTGAACCTGGATCTTTGTGCACGCTAGGCAAGCACTCTACCACTAGGCCAAACTCCTGGGTAGCTTTCTTTTTATCTACCTGTTCCTCCCTCCCTTCCTCCCTCCCTCCCTCCCCCCCCCTCTTTTTCTTTCTTTCATCAATCATAGGTCTTGAACTCACGGCCTCAGGGCCTAGGAGCTTTCCCTGACTTTGGTGCTCGAGGCTCTCACACTTTGAGCTACAGCTCTCCTTCCAGTTTTCTGGTGGTTAATTGGGATATGGGGCTCATGAATTTTATGGCCTAGGCTGGTTCTTTTGCCAGTCCTGGGGCTTGAACTCAGGGCCTGAGCACTGTCCTTGTACACTTTTTGCTCAAGGCTAGAGCTCTACCACTTGAGCCACAGCACCACTTCTGGCTTTTTCTGTGTATGTGGTACTGGGGAATCAAACCAGGGTCTTCATGCATGCTAGGCAAGCAGTCTACCACTAGGCCAAACTCCCAGCTCCTGGGTTGGTTTTGAACTGCAGTCCCCAGACCCCAGCCTCCTGAGCTGCTAGGCCTACAGTGTGAGCCAGCAGTGCCCAGTGTAGGTACTTGTTTCTTCCTGCTTCCACGTGCATGCAGGCATAGATGCACAGATATGCATTTATACTTGTACACACGCATGCATACCTACACACACTTGCACACATGCACACATACACACGTATACACACACATACACATGCACACACTCTCAGGAGTCAGATCTTCGGCTGAAGGGCTCCATGGACAGTGCTCAAGCCACACTCCATTTGTGATGGGAACCGTTCACCGCCCGACTGCTGGACATGGCACCAAGTGACGGGGACACAAGGGAAGCGCCGCTGCCTTCCTGTGCAGGAGACCGATCGTTGGCAGAGTCACACGGTGCAGGCCCGGGCTGGGCTGCCTCTGTGGGTGCAGAGGGCTCGGCGTGGTCACCCCGGCACGGTGATGGGGTTGGGGCTTCACATACACAGAGCCAGCTGGCAGCAGGCCGCGGAGCTGGCTGTTAGAGCAAAGCCCACCAGCCCATGCACGGATCAGCCCACTGAACGGAATCTGCCCTCACTGCCAGCTGCGCCCCAAATATCACTAACACCGGACCGTGGGGCTCGCGCCTGAAGAGGCGCCAGACTCATCGAGGGGGAGAGGCAGCTGTCGGCGAGGGTTTTGCTGCTGTCAAATTAATTTTGAATCCAAGATTCACAGAGCGTGGCATGGCACAGAGGACGGCGTGGCACGGAGGATGGCGTGGCACGGAGGATGGAGTGGTATGGGGGATGGTGTGGCACGGAGGATGGAGTGGTATGGGGGATGGCGTGGCACAAAGGACGGCATGGCACGGAGCACATCCTTGCTTCTGCAGGCCTGCACCCTCTCACACCACCTGACGCCCTACGAGGCCGTCAGGTCTTCAGGCTCTTGCCCTGACCCATTTCCGTGGCTTTGGCATCAGTTATCTGTCTAGAATGCCTGTCTCCTACTGCCAATAAGTCTTAGCTTATGCCAGTGTCATTGGACGCTGAAAATCGGCTTCTGTGTCGAATGACCTCATGATCTAGATGGGAAAGCAACATGGAATTAAGAGGTGAAAATGAGCTGCGTGTGTGGGCACACGCCCGGGATTCCAGCCCTCAGGAGGCTGAACAGGGAGAGTGCAAGCGCTGGGCCAGCATGGACTAAATACCAAGAGTGACTCAAAAGAAGAGGGGTGGGGGGGGTGGCAATCACTCTGGGCTTGTCACGTGATCCTTGCGGAGCGCCCCACAATTGAGATGTTACCAAAAGGGATTATGGAGAACAGGGACTCTACAAACATGAGAGGAGAGGAAAAGAACATTCTAGAAAGGAGGACTTGCAGGTGGCCATATATGTGATGCATTGGAAGCTACTTCCTACAGCAGCCAGCCAAGATGGCAGGATACACAGAGGAGTGCTGGGTGAACTCTGGAGAGAGAGGATGGGGCAGAGTGACAGGTGGACATTCATAGGCCAAATAAGCTTAGACTCGGAAAAGAGAACCTGGCAGTGGTTTGTGTGCTAGACCGAAGTGCGGAGGAAATGAGAGGGGCAGCCAGGCCAGGCCTCGTGCTCAGTGTGGCTCGTGCCTGCAGGGACTTGTCTCCACTGGTTGGCGTGGCCAGGCTCGGGCAGTCAGGACCACCTCCACGCCTGGGGAGCCTGGCTTTCCATCCACGCTCACGGGTGGCAGGCACAGTGTGCAGGGGGCTCTTTCTTTGGGGAGTAAAAGTTAACTGGATTCCGAGATCCTAATTCTTTGGGACGGTAAAGCATTTTCAGTGTTCGAATCAGCTTTCAACAGCCGGAGGAGGGGCCAGGAGGGGCTCCTGCTGTGGTTTCTGCCACGGGGAAGTTGCCAGGATGCCCACCTGGAGACGCTTCCGTCCTCGGAAGAGCCAGGGAGCTGCGGGCTCCCAGCGCAGAGGGAGTGCGCTCTCTCAGAAGAGGCCTTTGTTGGGGAAGCCATGAATAATTTCCAAGTTCATTTTCAGACTGGGCTTGTTTTGAGTAGTGCTTCAATGCGGTGAAAAGCTACTGTTGTGTGTTTTTTAATGCTCCTGGCTCCAGCCAACAAAGAGAGCTAGAATTCCAGGCTGACCGCGTCAGCCCTGCCTGGCTAGGCTGGCACCAGAGGGCGCCAAGCTGCAAGTTCTTCAGACAAGAATGAGCTCATTATTTAAGAAATGAGTTGAGAATTCTGGCGTTCTAGGTTTGCTAAAACTTGTTTTCTGCGTCATTTTGTGGATTAGAGACTCAGAGGCGTACGTGATGTCACACTTGTTGGCCTGGCTTCACTCATCCGTCACTATCGTTGAAATATCCTTCCTCCCTAGGCTCGGACCAGAGCGGGACAGCTTTGCCCAGGGGCTATGCTAGGCAAGCTTAAATGCCCTCACCAGCTTTCCATTTTGTGTCGTTCTTCCTTTCAACCTGTGGAAAAGTAATTTACTAAGTGTAGCATAGACTAAAGAGTCAGTGAGTTCTATCGCTAGAGTAACAGTACAAAAGCCTGTGTCCTGTGGTACAGATGACAGGACTGCTCACAGGCCAGCTCCAGTGACAAGTCAGTTCTGAAAATGTGTTTAACATTCACGTTCACTGTTCAACCTCTAACCCTACCAGTGGTTTTTGTTAAATCTGATACAAATTTTTAAAAACTTGTCTTAGTATGATGATTTTTTTTTCTTTTTGTTGTGAGTCATGGGGCTTGCACTTGGCCTGGGCGCGGTCCCTGAGCTCTTCAGCTCAAGGCTACCACCTTACCCTTGATCTAGGCCCCACTTCCCGTTTTCTAGAGGTTCATTGGAGATAAGAGTCTCAGGTCCTTTTGCGCCCAGGCTGGCTTTGAACCCTGATCCTCAGATCTCAGCCTCCTGAGTAGCTAGGATGCCAGGCGGGAGCCACCGCTCCCAGCATGATGAACATTTTTTGTCAAGACAAATTTGATTTTTATTATTCTTACAAGAACATTAATGTTTAGAATGGCCATCAAGAATGTACAATTAATAAAAGTAATTTTGGAGCTTTGGTTTGACCCAGCTGTGTCAAGAACAGGGCAGGAAAAGACATCAGAACATCAAGGAGAGCTGTAATTGATGTATTTGAATCTTAAAACACTGTTTATCACTACAGCTAATGCGAAATAATAGACCCCATAGATGCTTCAAACGATCAGGCTAAATTCCATGGTTGAAATTACAGCTTGTATTGTATGTTCTTTCAGGTTATCCTTTATTTTTACAAAAATATCTCTCCTGAGGAGCATAAATTTAGAGATTAAGAACTGTCTTTTCTTTCTTTGAGGAGGCTGCTTCTCACCTCTCTATTCTTAAGCTAGCACAGGGCTGTGTAGCGGCGTGTGGGATAGCATGAAGAAGAGAAGCTGTGGGAGCTCAGGTACCTTCTCCTCGTTCCCTGCCCTGCCCTGCCGCTGGCTGAGTGCCCACAGAAGCTTGCCGGGCAGGTGAAGAAGAACCCCTGGCCAGGGTGGCCGTGACCTCAGGAGGGGAGGCAGGCAGTGTGCAGGCCAGCCCTTGGAGGTAGAACTGATAGGACATGAGCATGTGCCAGCAGGGCCTGGGCTCTCCACAGCCCATCTCCACGATGTCCTGTGGCTTTCTGTGCTTCCCGAGGGCTTATCTTGGAGAACATGGGTGATCAGGAGCATATGAGCAGCGTCCTTACTGCAGGCCCTCTGGGTTCTCTCCCCTTTCCCATCCCTCCTCTGTCACCACAGAGTCTGCACCGCAGTCTCCTCACCCCTCAGTTTGTGTCCTACAGGATTGTTAATAGTCCTTGGTGGTCTCAGGCTTTGAATTCAGGACCTTATAGTTGCTTGGCTCGTTTGTTCCCCCAGTACGCCTTCTTCTTCTTTTTTTTTTTTTTTTGGTGGGTTATGGGACTTGAACTCTGGGCCTGGATGCTGTCCCTGAGCTCTTCAGCTCAAGGCTACCGCCCTACTCTTGAGCCAAGCCCCACTTCCTGTTTTCTAGAGGTTGATTGGAAATAAGAGTCTCCGGTCCTTTTGTGCCCGGGCTGGCTTTGAACCTTGATCCTCAGATCTCAGCTTCCTAACTGGCTCGGATTACAGGCGTGACCACCACGCCCGTCTGCCAGTACTTCTTTTGCAATTCCTAGTTTGGTTTTTTGCTTATTATTTTGGAGATATTATTTTGCTTATTATTTGTGGACTTCTGTCTTGGGCTGGATTCCCATCACCACCCTCTGGATCTCAGCGTCCTGACTTGCTAGGATGACACTACAGGTGCCTAGTGCAGGAGAGCACTGTCGGGAGTGGGTTTTTATGCCGTGGGTCCCTCCTGGAATGAGCAGGGAGGAGAGGCAGACTCTGCTCTGCGCAGTGTCTCTGAGTGCCCACGATGGGCGTGTGTGCAGAGGTGACAACGCCTTGAACCTGACTCCTCGCTGCCCCGATGTCAAGGCCTGCGCTCGTCACAGTGGAAAGAGGGGAGTGTCCCTCATTACCTCTTCCGACGGCACCTGCCACCCAGGGCGTTAAATGTGTTCCAGGCCTGTCCTGGCTGGGTTTCTGGCTACATCATGTAGCTCCGACCTTCTTGAATCTTGCCAGGCTGTGCCACCTGCCAGCTCTGTGACCTCGGGCATCCGAGGTGCCCTCCAAGCGGGGAAGCCCCTGGGAGGGTGTGGCAGCTGGTAGGTACTTGAACGCGGGACACACACACACAAGAAGACAGCCCCGGTTGGAGCTCTGGCAGACTCCAGCGCCTTTGCCGATTTGTACTTTCCTCGGGCCTTTCAGAACCTGGCATTGGCTTGGAAAGTATCGAAGCAGGAGCCAAATGGCTTGTCCTCACCTTGTGGGACAGAGGACGTGGTGTTTGCCGGAGGGGACAAGGAGTGGGGGTGGGGATGGACGTAAGGCCTGTGTTGCAGAGGAGGAACTGGTTCAGCGAACGGCTGTGTTCTGGTGGCTTTCTTAAATTCGTGCGGGGGAGGGGACGGCGGGGGTCCCAGCCCCTCCTCTGTCTCCCGTGGTCCCTGAAACCTCAGTCGGTCACCAGTCACTAAATTCAAGTGGCAACCTTGAATTGCAAAGAATATATCAGGGGTTGAGTCCCGGGTCCAGCGTGGGCTCCGGGCCCCGAGTGGGGCCGAGCTCTGCGGAAGGAGGTGGCGGGAGCAGGGGTGGGTGGCCCGGTGTCTCCTGCCAGAAGCCCATCCTCCTTCCAGAAGGCCAGCCGGGCAGTGAGAGGGACAGCAATGGTGGACGCGGTCAGGGCCTAAGGCCGGTGTGCGGTGGCTTGGGAGCAGCAGGCAGCCGGCGCGGAGAGGGGGGCATGAATGCCAGCGGCAGTCACCTCCAGCCCTGCTGCCCTCTGCCAGCCAGGGCCCCCCAGGGCTGCCCAGAGCCTTCTGACCGCAGCCACGACACACCGTGATCAGAGCGACTGGGCCTCACAAGCCCCAGGCCAGCTCCACCCCGGGGCTCCCTCATCCCACACACCATCCCCACACGGGTCCTACCCAGTGCTCCGTCTCGGAAGGCATCCTCAGAGAAAAGCGCCTCTTCTGTCTTGGTCGGTCGTGGGGCTTGAACTCTGGGCCTGGGCACTGTCCCTGAATGCGTCAGGTCAAGCTACCGCCCTCCCCCCTGAGCCACACTGCCACTTCCGTTTTATGTGGTAATTAATTGTAGGTAAGAGTCTAATGGACTTTTTAGTGCCTGGGCTGGCTCTGCCCTGAACCTCGATCCTCAGATCTCAGCCTCCTGAGTAGCTCGGATGACAGGCGGGAGCCACCACACCCAGAAACAAATAGGCCTCTTCTTCATCAGAGGTCACCTCAATCTCCATAGCGACAGTGGCCAGCCAGCCAGACCCAGCCACGGAGCTGCCCGGCTGATGGTTGTGGATCCTGGCATCTTTCCTGCCCGGCCATCAATGGCTCCTGACCCTTCCCTTCCTCCACTGCACAAATTCCAGCCATTCCAGAGTGGAAAACCACTGCAACGCCTAAGTGACAAATGACAAACCTAGCCAAAGCCCCCTGGACTTGGAAGGAAGAGTCAGGGCCCAGTCCCTTCTCCTCCCACACAAAGATCCATGCTAATTACTCCTTTCTTCTAGCAGCCCCGTCCCTCTTTGTCTTTAGAGCACAAATGCAGTTTTAACAGTTTATTTGCCATGCCAAATCCATTATGAGAGAAGCTGTAGAATGTTTCTTTTCTGTTTCACACAGAAGGATTTAGTCCATATAACCAGTTTCTTTCTAAGTGAGCTTAGATAACACAACACAAAAGTAGCTTTTGTCTCGGAGACTAGAGGGGTAAGAAAATGCAGTCACGACTAAATTATGTCACGCACTGAAGTAGATTTACCATTAATTGGATCTAGGCCCTCTGACCTTTTTGCAGGAAGCAAACTAAAGGTATAATAATTTTTATAAAGATGAGCTTTTTGTACTTCCAGTAATTTTTTTTTAGAACACTGAAATAATTTCTGGACATTGAAGGAGCTCTCTGACTTGGCTTGCCGAGATGGATAGAACTGAGTTCCAAGGTCGCTGTCTCCTCTCTGCCTCTCCACACCGGGACCTTTCCCAGGCAGAGGGAACTCACACAGGCAGCGGCTCACAGCCAGGAACTAAAAGCAAACTCATTTCTACTGATAAAGTTTCAAAAATGACCTTACTGAAAATTACAAATAGAAGCAAATTACATTTGACAAACCTGAGTGTTTGATCCAGTGGGTTATTTTTTCCTCTGGGACTAAATGCTTCATGTAACCTAGTTTACATGCACTTTGTGTGAGCAACTCGTGGCATAGCTCACACTTCCAAATATCATCAGTTTGCTCAAGATGAAAAGAAAAATCACCTCCTAAATGTCATTTATCATTGAGTTGATAGGACCGAGCAAGCACAGTGGGTTGGTTTGTCACTGACAGGTTAAAGAAGAGCGGGTTGGTTCTTCCAGGCTTATGGATACCGTGTCATGGCCACATTCAGGTTGAGGGGCCGTGCGTGGTGAAGGCTGCTGGAGGCGTGGTCCAGCGGGCAGGGGCCCACAGGACCTGGGCCTTGCATCAGCGCCACACAGTGTGAGGGAGGATGCATAGACCCTGTTGAGCAGCTTGGCAGAACAACACAGGTCATTGTTCCCTTATCTTCTTGTATTGATAAATGTAAAACAGATAACAAAAACCACACACGTCTCAGATGTAAGCTCAACACTGTGAGGTGCCAGCGGGGACCTCTCGTTTAAGGAAAGCTTAGAGCCACTTGTTTCGTTCTGCTCTTAAATAATGTACAAAGCCTGTACGTCTATCTGTCCATGTGTTTCTATGAAATAATTTCAAAGGCACAGATATCTCTTCTCCTATGCCTCTTTGTGCTGCCGCGGAGAGATAATTAGCAACATTCAGGAGATAAAGACGTGATGAGCAATTACTCCTGCGTCTGCTGAACTGTCAGAGGTTGTGGGTAAGGGCAGCTCAATGTTGACTTCACGGTTGAACGCTTTATTTGAAGTAAAGATGTGTGGTCTTTGAATGAAGTTATTAATGCTGTGACAGAAATCTTGGTGAAGACTCATTTCAGGGACACACTGTAGTCAAAGCCTTGTACTCACGAGTTGGCTGTCGAGATGAGACCCAGCTTTGGGGAACACATCATGCTCGTGGATTTTTGCCGCAACAAAACCAAATGGAAGAAGCCATAGCTCTGTGCATCGTCTCGATCCAGGACTTGGGTAATGTGCTGCCAGGCTCTGCTTTTCTTCATTTCAGAGTAGGCAGGGGGCTTCCTTTCCTGCTGGTTCTTACGCCCACCACTCAGAGTAGAGCAACCTTGGCGTGAGCGTGCGGTGTGGAGGTGGGAATCAGGGTCACGTCTCAGGTCTAAGAAGGTGGCTGGTAGCACACAGAGCAAATAGCAACGTCTTAGAATTCTTGTCCTCTTCCCTAGCTTCCACCAAATAAATCACTTCCAGGCAGACCAGCACTGTGGGCACACTCCTTAAATGAAATGAGCCTTCTCCTGGACGGCGAAGCCCACACTCCATCCATCCACCCCGTTGCAGTGTCCCGGCAGTTAGCTAAAATGAAGACTGCTGGGGTGTGTGTGTGGGGGGGGCTTGAGCCGACCTCTTTTCTGCTAATATCTACTGGCTGTGGCGCCAGCGGAGAGGGACTGATCTTATGTTCTTACATAATCACATTTTCTAGGTAATAGGAGCTTTGGTCTTTTTGAAAATAATTTGAGAGAAATGTTTTTAGTAAAGGATTGGAACAAACTCTTCTGTTCCTCTCGCTCCTGGTGCACGGCGGTTTGGGAGCTTGCTGATGCCCTGTGGGTCTGCAGCCAGCAGGTGAGGGCACCTCCGGAGCGTGCACTTCTGGATTTGTCCCAGTTTCTTGGTCCTCAGCTGTGCTTCTCAAAACCAGAGAGCTCGTTTTGTAAAATTTCCATCATTAGGAAATAACGTGTGGTGGAATTCCATCCTTCCTTCTCCACAGACACCCAGAAAGGGGCCTGCTGCTAGATAGACCAAGGGCACCCTGCCCTTGCCTTTAACCCATGTCCTGGGCGCTCTGGAGCTGCAGACGCTTTCTGCCCATTGTTACCTGATCTCTGTATCTGTGTCTCAGTGGGTGTTTAATTGTGCAGATTCCATACAGTCTTTAAAATGGGAGAGATATTTCCGAGGCTGGGAAGGAGGGAGACGTCGTGGATGGCTTGCTATGCTCTGTTTCAGACTGTTCACATTATAAAAACAACAATGTTGGTTTGAAGGGAGATAATCGGAGCTTATTCTGATTAAAAGGAAGCAAAGTATTTTAAGTGGCTGGTGGGTGAGGGGAAGGCAGGTAAGCCTGGCATCTGATAGGTGGGATCTTAGCTGGTGTTGACAGCTGAGGTTTAGAGAAAATGCTGGGAGCAAAGAATGTGTTCTCTTCTAAAACATCCAGCCATTTGTTTGAATATTATCGGCATTTTCAAACCTGTATAGAACTTCAAATATGCAGGTCTTCAGCTCAGCTTTTTGAAGTCTCTGGTGGCGGCTGGAATGGTTATTTTATTACAAAAACACCATACAGGTAAGATGTGAGGATGCTGGCCTTACCAGCTTCCCAAGAACAGGCTCATGCGTCTGTTAAAGACTGTCATAGAGGCACATGCGTTTGCTTATGGGTTTGCAATATAGTAATACTGACCTAATAATTTATAGTAAATATGGTGAATAGAGGCTGTGTTCTCATGAAGCCCCCTTCCTGTCTAGTGGATTATGTTCTTCTGTGTTCTATACATGCATACACACAATACAGTTTTTTTTTTTAAAAAAAAAACAGTGCTAGTTAGTAGATACAAGGAAAAATCAGTACAAAAGGATTTAGTTTTGGTCAAAGCTAATATTTTGAAGAGGGTACTTTTCTTTCATCTAATCAAGGTAGGCGCCTTCCCTCCTTCCCTCCTTCCCCCCTTCCCTCAGCCCCTCCCTCCCTCCGTACACAGCTATGGGAGATTGAGAGGTTGCCATTGTCCAACTCCTGCAGGTCAGGCGGGGCTCTAAGTGCTTGGGTTAGGCTAGTAAGTCTGCTTTAATAGAGCTGGCTTTCCCACTTGAGGAGACAGATAGTGAAGAAGCAAATCGAAGCAATACCTTGTAAGAAGCATGGTAAAGCAGCCTCGTGGGGGGCACCGCCTCACTGTGCAGTGGCGGGGGTCTCCAGCTGCGGGGGGAGCAGAGGGTCCTCTCTGGGGAGGCCTCCACCAGGGAAGGGGGGGTGGAGACGTGCCTTCTACCCGAGGCGGCAAGAAGAGTGATCGAGAGCATGCTGGTGGCAGGCCTGGAGCCACTGTGGGCTGGTTTGGGAGAGGACAGGTTCTCATCCACCTTCCCTGTGAAATATACACAACCTGAGGCTTCTTTAGTTTCTGCCCTGTCTGCTGTTTCTGCTGCTGGTCCTGGGTCCTTAAGCCAGGCCCTGGGCACTGTTCCTGAGCTTCCGTGCTCAAGGCTAGCACTCTACCACTTGATTCAGAGCTCCATGTCTGGCTTCTCTCTTGTTGGTCATGGGGCTTGAACTCTGGGCCTGGACGCTGTCCCTGAGCTCTATACCTCAACACTAGTGTCTAGCACTTGAGCCACGGCGCCATTTCCCGTATCTGGCTTTTCTGGTGGTTAATTGAGAAGAGTCTCACGGACTTTCCTGCCCGAGGTGGCTTTCAGTGGCTTTGAACTGCCATCCTCAGTTCTCAGCCACTGATGGACTAGGCTGGCAGATGCGGGCTGCAGGCCCCCAGCTCCCTGTCCTCCTTCGGTGCCCAGTTCAGGGTCACTAAGCACATGTTTGTGTATGAGTGGGCACCGAGGCCATCCCACCTCCAGAGTGCTCTCCGCCCCCTGGACTCGAGGCAGCAGGTGCCCCAGGCCTGCCCTGGTCCTGGCATCCACCTTCTGCTTCCCGGCTCTTCAGCATCTCAATGCTCTGGGCTCTCACGGGCTTTTCCTGCCTCGCGCGCCTCACTGGCTTTGTGCGCAGTGGACGGTCAGCGAGCTTCCGTCTCTGGCTTTGTGCGCAGTGGACGGTCAGCGAGCTTCCGTCTCTGGCTTTGTGCGCAGTGGACGGTCAGCGAGCTTCCGTCTCTGGCTTTGTGCGCAGTGGACGGTCAGCGAGCTTCCGTCTCTGGCTGACCGCACGACAGGCCTGGGCTGACCGCGCTGCGTTGCTGGGTCATGGGGTGACCCAGGTCACCGTCGGGGATCCTCCTGCCGTTCCCGCTCAGCGGGTCCTTTTCCATCCCCGCCAGGCCAGCCTCATCCGCACCTGCTCCTTCCTGCTTCAGAGGATTGCGCTTCCCTTTGAGACTAATTTGTCAGCCTGGAGCAGAAGGCTTGTTCCCAGGGAGAGGAGGAATACCGGGCACGAGCCAGGCCCACGTGTGGTTTGAAGTGAGGCCACCATTCCATGTGTGTGGCTTCCAGCTGAGGCCACGGCCTTGCTGTCGGATAGGGAAGAGACAGGCCAATGAGGAGGAGCTGGAGCGTTGGGTCTGAAGGCTGGACAGGCCTCTCCTGGGCTGATGTAGGTTTGGGGGAGCAAACGGAGTCAGAACACAGATGGAGGCATCGCTGGTGGGTCAGCGGGTGGCCGTGTGAGACGCCCCCAGGGGACTGTCAGGTGATAGATGCAGGTAGGGGCACTGTATGCAGGAATCCACCACCCAATGTGACAGCGGTTGATAGGTGGTCACTCCAGACAATGGTGGCCCTGCCTGCCTTCTTCCTGCTCTGGACACAGCAATGGCCTGCTGTCTGTCCCTCACTTACCCTTTCTCCCAGGAAGCTGTGGAGCCTCTGGACCAGCCTCTCCCTCTTGATGGTTCTCACATCCAGCTCACTGGCTGAGTGCCGCTGTCCGCCGCTGTCCTCAGGGATCAGGTGAGCAGGAGGGGCTGGGAGAGGCCCCGTGGCTGCTGCGTCCCCGATCACGGGAGCACTCCCTGCTCTTCAAGGGGCGTTAGATGGCACCTCGGGTACTGTGCAGAGTCCTCCTGGGTTTCACCGAGTGCTCAAGGCCTGCGGGGCCTCTTCCCATCCCTGCAGCCTGCGTCCACGCCCGTCTCTGTCGTCTCCAGGGCTCAGCTCTGCGAATAGCTCGTGGACTCTGTGGGGACACTTGTGCCCGGGGCGGATAGGTGACACGCCTGCAGCCAGCAGCAGGCCCTGAGGTTGTTTTGTCTCCTGCTCACGTTCTAGCCACACAGCGGGCAGATCGGAACACGTTCCAGGAAGCGTTGTTGAAAGAAGTAACAGGGTCCATTTCAGAGGCCGGGAACGCGATGGGCTCGTGCTCTTTCTCACAAAATACGCAGGGTGGTGTACGATGGGCCATGAGAAAAACAAGATCTCTCTGGAATTCAGCCTGTTGTTTCTGGTCACCATGGTCCGTTTTCCTGGCAGGTGATATCAGAGGACAGGGCCCCTGGCCGCCTCTGTGTGGCTGCACACACATGTGGAAATCCACCTGTGAACTCACCCCAGTGGCTCTGGCACCGCCAGGCCGCATGCTGGGTACGGCAGCACGGGGTGGCCACGGTGGGCTTTTCGCTGGGGTTGAGCATCTGGGGACACAGGACATTGGTATTTTGGAGGAATTATGGCTTGGGTGGGCTCCCACATCGGGTCAGGGTCTTTGGGGGACCCGCGTGCACCTCAGCGGGCTGGACGCTTCCTACTGTCTGGGTGGCTGTGGAGAGGAGGAGCGAGGGAGGAGCCTTCTCCAGGGCACAGTGCTCACCAGAGGCCTTGCGTGTCCTGGGCTGTGATTCGTTGACCCTTCTAGGAAGAGATTCCACCACCCCAGCCCGGGAGAGCTCGGTCTCAGGGTCTAGTTGGCAGTGCTCTCTAGAAACTCCTCCAGCTCGCCGGGATGCCTTGCCTGGTGTGACCTTGTCCCGAGAGAACCAGGATCTACTGACCTCTACAGGGCCAGCTCGACCCCCATTTACTAAAACACAGCCCTGCTTCCATGTTTTTCTTCTTCTTTGGCCTCTGAGTCCAAAGGCTTTCCTGCACCTGGTCTCCATTCCAGGCCCCGCCAGACTCCCTCGGCGAAAGCGCCTCTCCACAGATGGTTGCCTTTGTCCTCACGAATCTGCTCAGATCCCACTTGAACCCCCAAGCCTAGTTTCCCCCCCCCCCACAGAAAGCATAGAGCAAAACACTAGAGCTAAGTTCTCCCTGCATGGGCCCTGCCTGAGTGTCATGAAGGTGTCGGTCTCTACCTTTGCTGGGGCACCACGCCCGGCCTGGGTGACAACTGCAGTGACACACTTCCTGAAAGGAGGAAGGGATGCTGTCCAGGGTGGACTGTCCCCAAGCTGTCACTCTGGAGCTGGCAAGCAGAAATGTCTGCTGTGCTTACCTGCCTTTCAGTCTCCTGGGGATTCTGTACAGGAACAGTAAGCTGCTGGGATCGGATCGCGGGCAGAAGTCATTCTCAAAGGCAAATAGAGTTCTCAAGGTGGCATTTAGTAACTTTCCTTTACAAAGCTACTTCTCCCCCCCTCACTGAGAAACAAAACCAGAACTCTACCTGCGAGTTCCACCTTGGCACACAGCGGAGAGCCCCGTGGATTGGGTGCCTGTAACCCGAGACCCGGCCCCACCCCAGCGAAGGGTGCAGCCTGCATTTGTCTTTGATGCCCTGGCAGCTGGACAGTTCACTCCCCAGTGGCTCTTGACTTCAAAGCCGGGTCTCCACCCAGAGACTCTGCACAGCTCTGCCAGCAGCCAAATTAGCAGCTCAGAGACTCCCATTAATTTCTTCTCGCTGCTGGTTGACTTTGAACTCGGTATCTCAGTTTTCTCTGTGTCACTGGCTTTGAACTTCAATGCTGGAATGGTCTCATGGTATCTTTGTGGTGACACTTGCCAGGGGGTCTCCCGGATTCCAGTCACTCACTTACCTGAGGCGCTGGCCTGCCCCAGGCCACTGCAGACACCCTGGGTGGTCGGCATGGTAGACAAGGGTCTTCATCCTCACACACCCTTCTGACCTTGGAGCCATGGCTGGTGTCACACTAGACGTAGAAGAACCAGAATGGAAGGAGGAGAGCAGATTGCGGAGCATCTGGCTGGCTTAAGGAGCCTGGTCTTCACCCGCCACCCTCCTCCTCCCTTCGTTCCTTCTCCTGACCAACCAGCTGTCTGACAACCAAATCAGCGCTAGTTTGCTAATGCCCAACAACCACTTTCTGTAACTGCGATGAGCCTCGGAGCCTGCCTGCCACCTTCTAGGACTCGCAGGCCTCTTCAAGGGCCAGGCCCAGGGCAATGCCTCTGTTCCTAGGTAAAGTGCAGCCCCAGATTGAGCACAAGCACACATGTGGAGAGCTTTAATTACCAAACAAGAGACCCACACACGGTGGTCACCTGCACCTGAAATGAATCGGAAAGCCCCGAATCACAGCAGGGCTGCAGTGCGGGCTGGGGCTGGGGTCCTCGCTGTGTCCTC
Source organism: Megascapheus bottae (assembly GCA_024803745.1). NCBI lineage: Eukaryota > Metazoa > Chordata > Mammalia > Rodentia > Geomyidae > Megascapheus > Megascapheus bottae. The sequence continues at coordinate 1,940,693 of JANJXV010000114.1, forward strand.
TGATACGCCATGGACCTCTCCTATCCCAGCATGCATGGAGAAACCTGCAGGCCTCTGGCATGCACCTTCCTGACTCTGTAGCTTCAGATGGGCTCATTTTTCCCGTTGAAAAATGAGAATTTATTTCCTAATCTCTAAAGACAATCTCAAAGTGGGTCTTACTGAGTCTGACAGAGTGGACAGGTTATCCTGCGGGGAAGGCCTCACGTGGCAACTCTGTGTTCTGGGAATGGACAGGATGTAGGTTGGGGGTCTAGGGTTGGACAGGAGGCAGCTTGAGGTTCTGGGGGGGTGAATGGGAGCTTAGGGGTCTGGGGGTTTAGGGGGCAGCTTGGGGGTCTGGGGTGCACAGGATATAGCTTGAGGGTCTGGGGTGGACAGTGGCCAGCTAAGGGATCTGGGGTGGACACGGGGCAGCTTGGGGTTCTGTAGGGTAGACAGGGTCCACTCTGGAGTCTGGGGAGTGGACAGGGTTCAGCTCATATATCTGGGCAGTAGACAGGGGCAGCTCGTGGATCTGGGGTGGACAGGATAGAGCACAGGGGTCTGGGGGGACAGGGGACAGCTCGTGGATCTGGGGTGGACGGGATATAGCACAGGGGTCTGGGGGGGACAGGGGACAGCTCGGAGACCTGTGGTGGACAGGATGGAGCACAGGGGTCTGGGGGGACAGGGGACAGCTCGTGGATCTGGGGTGGACGGGATATAGCACAGGGGTCTGGGGGGGACAGGGGACAGCTCGGAGACCTGTGGTGGACAGGATGGAGCACAGGGGTCTGGGGGGACGGGACAGCTCGTGGATCTGGGGTGGACGGGATATAGCACAGGGGTCTGGGGGGGACAGGGGACAGCTCGGAGACCTGTGGTGGACAGGATGGAGCACAGGGGTCTGGGGGGACAGGGGACAGCTCGGGGATCTGGGGTGGACAGGGTATAGCACAGGGGTCTGGGGGGGACAGGGGACAGCTCGGAGACCTGTGGTGGACAGGATGGAGCACAGGGGTCTGGGGGCACAGGGGACAGCTCGGGGATCTGGGGTGGACAGGATAGAGCACAGGGGTCTGGGGGGACAGGGGACAGCTCGGGAGTCTGGGAGTGGACAGGATAGAGCACAGGGGTCTGGGGGGACAGGGGACAGCTCGGGGATCTGGGGTGGACAGGATAGAGCACAGGGGTCTGGGGGGACAGGGGACAGCTCGGGGATCTGGGGTGGACAGGATAGAGCACAGGGGTCTGGGGGGGACAGGGGACAGCTCATATATCTGGGCAGTAGACAGGGGCAGCTTGTGGATCTGGGGTGGACAGGGTATAGCACAGGGGTCTGGGGGGGACAGGGGACAGCTCGGGGACCTGTGGTGGACAGGATAGAGCACAGGGGTCTGGGGGGACAGGGGACAGCTCGGGAGTCTGGGGGTGGACAGGATAGAGCACAGGGGTCTGGGGGGACAGGGGGCAGCTCAGGGATCTGGGGTGGACAGGATAGAGCACAGGGGTCTGGGGGCACGGGGGCAGCTCGGGGGTCTGGGGTGGACGGCAGGCACCTCTGTTTCTGGAGGAAGGCCGTGGAACATGGCACTTCTAGTTTAAGGTAGGTTCAAGGACAGTACCACACAGATGATTGTGGCTTTCTCAATGTTTTCTTGGTGGCCTTTAGAGCACAGTGCTTCCGTGCGCAGGAAGAGGGCAGAGTGTGTACACAGCGGTCGGCGTGTGGGGCCGCACCTAGAGACAGGCGGGCTTCGGCTCTGTGGCCCGTTGGGTGTGGGCCTGCAGGAAGGATCCTCATGGAAGGGCACTCGTTTGGGCTGGTGAGCCGCCACGCCGTTATTCCCATCATGTTCTGATTTTCCGTTTCTTAACATTATCATTGCAATCCTAGTGACCCCCGCTTGAGTCTCTTTCACAGTAATTAACAGCTCTTGAAGGTCACAGGTCCTCAGACGGAATTCTTGCGTGCTGTGCCTCGTCGATTTTGTTCCAAGGTCACCAGACCACAGTGTGATAGGTGACTGGTGGTCTACAGACCTGGGGTCTCAGAGGCTCTGCCACGCCCCTGCCTCACCAGCCACACCACAGCCATGGGGGACACATGGCACAGTGGCCGTCAGCCTCCCTCATTCACGCAGGGGGACAGAGGCCTTGGAAGGACTCTGCTGGACATTGCAGTCTGTTTCCTGGCTGGCTCCTCTTTCTGCAGGGGCCCCCTTCTCCTCCACCTGGGGCCGAGGCCTTGACCTCCACAGCTCCCACGTTCTCCCCTCCTGCAATGCCTCTGTGCCCTAAACCCCGGGGGCGGGGGGGAAATGCCATCACCCTCACAACTGGTGTAGCTCTGATGGTCAACCCCAACTGTTCTCAAACCCTCTGCTGATGGCAGCACCTTCTCTAGGGCAGGGGTCCACCTCGGGGAGGAGGTGTTTGCCTCATCTCCTCCCTTGAAACTCAACTCATACAAAGGCAAAACGAACTTTTCTCTGTGGTAACCTCCTGATCCCATGCAATACATGGTGAGTATGGTAAGGCAAGTGCACCTCTGGTTACGATGTTTCAGTCTCTTCAGCCCTGAAATGTCATGTGCTCGTGCTCTGTGCCTTGTTCTTTTAGCCTTTGTCTGGACACCTTCACTTGAAGACGCAGTCAGCTTTCCCTCTGCCCTGGGTACCCAGGCCCAGAAGGTCCGGCAAGGCTTGCCCGGAGGTCACTTTTCATTTTCTGCTAACCTCGGTGGCTTCTTGTCTGATGGCCCACGCATCTTGTGTGGCTCCTGTCTCAGCTCTCCTGCCAAATGCGACGTGGTTTTGTGACATGGGAAATACAAACCGAGTAAGAACAGAATTGAGAGCGTAAAGCCATCTGGGCGAATACTACATGGCACTCAAGGCCTTGGCATTCATCCGTGAATGTGTGAGTTTGCAGACTGTCCATCCCCACCCCGAGGTCTAATGCAAGGACAGAGTCAGACTCCCTCACACTCGTCACGGCTGTGTCTGAAAGGACACATCCTAGCTTGTGTGTGTGTGTGTGTGTGTGTGTGTGTGTGTGTGTGTGTGTGTGTGTAGCGGGCCTGTGCACACTCTGACCTCAGCAGCACAGCTGTGGTCAATGCGGCTTCACCAGTGTTTAAATATTGGGGTGGAGAGGGGAGCATGTATACGAACAGGCTGTGGGCTGGGTCAGGAGCCGGTTCAGGAGAACCCTCCTTCCCCAGTGTAGCCCACGAGGCCCTCCACAACCCTAGTGTGCAGGTCTTCCTGTGGCCAGGTGTGGAGTGGAGCCGTGAGGCCTGAGGACACACCTGCACCTATCCCGTCTCTCACAGCAGAGTTCACACCTCTTTACACACCTGCACATATCCCGTCTCTCAGATCACAGTTCACACCTCTTCACACACCTGCTCGTATCCCGACTCTCAGATCACAGTTCACACCTCTTCACACACCTGCACCTATCCTGTCTCTCACAGCAGAGTTCACACCTCTTCACACACCTGCAGGTATCCCGACTCTCACATCACAATTCACACCTCTTCACACACCTGCACCTATCCCATCTCTCAGATCACAGTTCACACCTCTTCACACACCTGCTCGTATCCCGACTCTCAGATCACAGTTCACACCTCTTCACACACCTGCAGGTATCCCGTCTCTCAGATCACAGTTCACACCTCTTCACACACCTGCAGGTATCCCGTCTCTGACATCACAATTCACACCTCTTCACACACCTGCACATATCCTGTCTCTCAGATCACAGTTCACACCTCTTCACACACCTGCAGGTATCCCGTCTCTCAGATCACAGCTCACACCTCTTCACACACCTGCAGGTATCCCGTCTCTCAGATCACAGCTCACACCTCTTCACACACCTGCAGGTATCCCGTCTCTCACAGCAGAGTTCACACCTCTTCACACACCTGCAGGTATCCCGACTCTCACATCACAATTCACACCTCTTCACACACCTGCACCTATCCCATCTCTCAGATCACAGTTCACACCTCTTCACACACCTGCTCGTATCCCGACTCTCAGATCACAGTTCACACCTCTTCACACACCTGCAGGTATCCCGACTCTCAGATCACAGTTCACACCTCTTCACACACCTGCTCGTATCCCGACTCTCAGATCACAGTTACACCTCTTCACACACCTGCAGGTATCCCGTCTCTCAGATCACAGTTCACACCTCTTCACACACCTGCACATATCCTGTCTCTCAGTTCACAGTTCACACCTCTTCACACACCTGCAGGTATCCCGTCTCTCACAGCAGAGTTCACACCTCTTCACACACCTGCAGGTATCCCGTCTCTGACATCACAGTTCACACCTCTGCACACACCTGCTGGTTTCCCATCTCTCACATCACAATTCACACCTCTTCACACACCTGCACATATCCTGTCTCTCAGATCACAGTTCACACCTCTTCACACACCTGCAGGTATCCCGTCTCTGACATCACAGTTCACACCTCTTCACACACCTGCACATATCCTGTCTCTCAGATCACAACTCACACCTCTTCACACACCTGCAGGTATCCCGTCTCTCAGATCACAGCTCACACCTCTTCACACACCTGCACCTATCCTGTCTCTCACAGCAGAGTTCACACCTCTTCACACACCTGCACATATCCCGACTCTCAGATCACAGTTCACACCTCTTCACACACCTGCTCGTATCCCGACTCTCAGATCACAGTTCACACCTCTTCACACACCTGCACATATCTCGACTCTCAGATCACAGTTCACACCTCTTCACACACCTGCAGATATCCCGTCTCTGACATCACAATTCACACCTCTTCACACACCTGCACATATCCTGTCTCTCAGATCACAGTTCACACCTCTTCACACACCTGCAGGTATCCCGTCTCTGACATCACAGTTCACACCTCTTCACACACCTGCACATATCCTGTCTCTCAGATCACAACTCACACCTCTTCACACACCTGCAGGTATCCCGTCTCTCAGATCACAGCTCACACCTCTTCACACACCTGCACCTATCCTGTCTCTCACAGCAGAGTTCACACCTCTTCACACACCTGCACATATCCCGACTCTCAGATCACAGTTCACACCTCTTCACACACCTGCTCGTATCCCGACTCTCAGATCACAGTTCACACCTCTTCACACACCTGCACATATCTCGACTCTCAGATCACAGTTCACACCTCTTCACACACCTGCAGATATCCCGTCTCTGACATCACAATTCACACCTCTTCACACACCTGCACATATCCTGTCTCTCAGATCACAGTTCACACCTCTTCACACACCTGCAGGTATCCCGTCTCTCAGATCACAGCTCACACCTCTTCACACACCTGCAGGTATCCCGTCTCTCAGATCACAGCTCACACCTCTTCACACACCTGCACCTATCCTGTCTCTCACAGCAGAGTTCACACCTCTTCACACACCTGCACATATCCCAACTCTCAGATCACAGTTCACACCTCTTCACACACCTGCTCGTATCCCGACTCTCAGATCACAGTTCACACCTCTTCACACACCTGCAGGTATCCCGTCTCTCAGAACACAGTTCACACCTCTTCACACACCTGCAGGTATCCCGTCTGTCTCTCAGATCACAGTTCACACCTCTTCACACACCTGCTCGTATCCCGACTCTCAGATCACAGTTCACACCTCTTCACACACCTGCAGGTATCCCGTCTCTCAGATCACAGTTCACACCTCTTCACACACCTGCACATATCCTGTCTCTCAGTTCACAGTTCACACCTCTTCACACACCTGCAGGTATCCCGTCTCTCACAGCAGATTTCCCACCTCTTCACACACCTGCACATATCTCGACTCTCAGATCACAGTTCACACCTCTTCACACACCTGCAGATATCCCGTCTCTGACATCACAGTTCACACCTCTTCACACACCTGCTGGTTTCCCATCTCTCACATCACAATTCACACCTCTTCACACACCTGCACATATCCTGTCTCTCAGATCACAGTTCACACCTCTTCACACACCTGCAGGTATCCCGTCTCTCAGATCACAGCTCACACCTCTTCACACACCTGCAGGTATCCCGTCTCTCAGATCACAGTTCACACCTCTTCACACACCTGCAGGTATCCCGTCTCTCAGATCACAGGTCACACCTCTTCACACACCTGCAGGTATCCCGTCTCTCAGATCACAGCTCACACCTCTTCACACACCTGCAGGTATCCCGTCTCTCAGATCACAGTTCACACCTCTTCACACACCTGCACATATCCCGACTCTCAGATCACAGTTCACACCTCTTCACACACCTGCACATATCCCGTCTTTCACATCACAGTTCACACCTCTTCACACACCTGCAGGTATCCCGTCTCTCAGATCACAGTTCACACCTCTTCACACACCTGCAGGTATCCCGTCTGTCTCTCAGATCGTAGGTCACACCTCTTCACACACCTGCAGGTATCCCGTCTCTCAGATCACAGTTCACACCTCTTCACACACCTGCAGGTATCCCGTCTGTCTCTCAGATCACAGTTCACATCTCTTCACACACCTGCAGGTATCCCGTCTCTCAGATCACAGTTCACACCTCTTCACACACCTGCAGGTATCCCGTCTGTCTCTCAGATCACAGTTCACACCTTTTCACACACCTGCAGGTATCCCGTCTCTCACAGCAGAGTTCACACCTCTTCACACACCTGCAGGTATCCCGTCTGTCTCTCAGATCGCAGGTCACACCTCTTCACACACCTGCAGGTATCCCATCTCTCAGATCACAGTTCACACCTCTTCACACACCTGCAGGTACTCTGCTCTTCCAGGACCAGGTGGCAGCCTGGTGTCCCAGCCCTGTAAGTGGACCGTGCTGTGATTGGCCTCCCGTGACAATGAGGGTCAGCTTATTCGTCATTCATTTCTACCCTACAATGACACTCCACAACCCTCAGAAGTCACAGTTGCCTCTGTGCCAAGAAAGTTGTGCCATGCTTTCTATGAGCATAGGTTACCTACTCTTACACTTTTTCTTTTTCTCCAGTGCTGGAGCTTGAGCTCAGGGCCTGGGCACTGTCCCTGAGCTTCTTTGGCTCAAGGCTAGCACTCCACCACTTGGGCCACAGGGTCACTTCTGGCTTTTTCTGTTTCTTTCTTTTTTGGTTGGTCTTGAGACTTGAATGCTGGGCCTGGGCGCTGTCCCTGAGCTCTTCAGCCAAGGCTCGCATGCTGCTCCTTCAGCCACAGTGTCATTTCCAGTTTCCTGTGGTTAAGTGGAGATAAGGGTCTCATGGGCTTTCACGCCTGGGCTGGCTTTGACCCTCGATCCTCCGGTCCCAGACTCCTCAGTATCTAGGATTACAGGCACGAGCCACCAGCACTCAGCTAGCTTTTTCTGTTTCTATGGTACTGAGGAATTGAACCCAGGGCTGCATGCATGTTATGCAAACACTCTACCACTAGGCCACACTCCCAGCTCCAGCGTTTACATTTTTCTAAGAAAGGGTTTATACAGTTCTGTAAGCTCTAATTGCTTTTAGTAATTTAACTATTCTTGACTTAAATGCTAGACTACTCAGTTTCAAAAAAATATTTTAAATATTTGGCTCAATCCTTAACGAACATCCCATCTCCAAATGTGACCAAAAGTATAAGAGATCAAAGCACCAGGCTTCTTTCCTTCATGTTTATTTGATAATTGGGGCCATTATAAAGATAAATTTGTTTTAAGGCTCTGAGCCCATAAACATTTCACCAGCTTTTTTTTTTTTTTAACCACCCTGCTGGTACCAGAAGGTAGTGTCCTGAGTAGCAGGGGGTTGTGGGTTGACTGCGGTGAGACACACTTTGGCAAGCAGGGGGCCCAGGCTAAGGAGCTGGATGTCCTGGGCCTTCTAGAGGCCATTCGCCTGGCCTGCGCTCGGCCTTTGGGAAAGGTGGGTTTAACCTCTCCGAGCCTCAATTTCCTCCCCTGCACGCTGGAAATAATAGCCATGCCTCGCCCACGGGCTCTGCGAGAATCAGAAGATAATACATTTACTAGCATTTGGGCAATGTAGAGCTGTCAGCCAATGGGAGGCTCGCAATGACATCACATCACATTTCCATCTGTGTGAGTGGCCTGGTCCCAGGCGGAGCACGCCCAGGGCATTCTCTGCCCAGCCCAGGAACCCTCAGGAACCCCACCAGGACGGCCCCCCAGGGGTCCGGGGAACCTTACAAGGAGATAGTTCATCACACGCTTTTCTTCCCTCCGTTTATGTGAGGAGACCTGATAGGGCTGTGTGCAGACCACTGAACGTGGCCGGTTACTGTGGACTCTGTCAGTGTCCCCAGATGATGAAGGGTTCGAAACCACGGGCAGAGTGTGACGCCCCAGACCAAGTCCGAGCTCAGACGGAGCCTCTGCAGCCACTGGGAAGCCATTCTTACGTCTCCCTCACACGGTCCCTAGAATCCCCCACAATGCATACGAAGCCCCGGGTCACAAACAGAACCCGGGAAATGCACAGTTCCAGGACCTGGGGAAGGAAGGACCTTCACGGCCGACTCTTGACTGGTCAGGATGGCGTCTCGGAAACCTTGTGCTCGGGCTGGTCACGAACCCTGATCCTCCTACTCCTGCCTCCTGTGTATCCAGACAGCAGGAGGGAGCCCCACACCCGCCCAAGAGCGGAGGCTGTTAAGCAGGAGAGAGCCTATCACGGAAACTTCCAGAGCGTCCTGGGTTCTCTGTGTTCACGTCATAGGACAGTTGTGTTTGGAGGTGGGGAGCAGCTACCTTGGGGGTTGGCCTCAGCCGTGTGTTCTGAGACTTGATTTTATACCGCATGTGGGAATAACTATGGCAGCCGACGTCTTCACCTATGAGCCCGAGGGATGGAACTTCAGGAACCATTGTATGAAAACCTGGAGGGGACGTCTCATCCTAACAGCAGGCCTGGTCGTGGGCCGGCGCAGGGCTGGGAGAAGCTGCCGCAGGCATTGGAGAGGAAAAAGGCAAGCGGGCAGACAGTGACCGGGAGGCTGCAGCCACCGCCCGGACCCAGACTCACCCTGCCGCGTCTCCTGGGAGCACGGAGGCGGGAGGGCGTTCTGCACACGCATGCTGAGTGTAACTAAGGACAAGTGTGGAGCAGGCGAGGACACAGAAGAGCTTTTACTCTGAAAAAGCTGGTGATAGGCTTCCTAGAGTCACACGAAGTTGTAGAACTAAAAAAAAAACAGTGGCCTGAGTCTGAGTTCATTCTTGCCTTAAAAAAAATGGTACCATCTGCTGCTAAGTACACAAATAACGCAGCCCAAGCCATAAGGACGGCCTGGAGCACTGGTGCGGACGGAGAAATCTCTCATGCTCATATGGCTTAAAGGCTACCAGCGTTTCCACAGTGTCTTGGCGTCTGTGGGAAGCACTAACAGGGAAAAGTGAGACATTTTCCTCGTGCTGCGAAGCAAGTCCATAAGGAAATGTGCGTGAGGGCCTAAGCTCTGTGGACTCCGGGCCCGCTCTGGACCTGGGGACCACACTCTGGTGAACAGCAAAGCCAGGTGAGTGAGCCATGGCCGCTCCTCAGGGTGGGGTGAAGTCCCCCCCCCGACAGCAGGGCCTCCCTCTCAGAGTGGACAGGAGCGGGGCCTCCCTCTCAGAGTGGACAGGAGCGGGGCCTCCCTCTCAGAGTGGACAGGAGCGGGGCCTCCCTCTCAGAGTGGACAGGCATGGGTATCAGGAATGGACTGATACCAGCCTGGCAGTCCAGCCTGGCATTCTGCCCCAAGCATGGTCATCCAAGCGTCATCCAAGCATGGTATGCGTATTAGCTGTAGATTTTGTGTGGCTCGTTTGGGATCCATTTGTCCACTTTGAACTCTAACTCTTGATCCAGGAAAAATAGGATCTAAGGAAAAATAAAAATAAACATCTAAGATTCACTGGTACACACATATGCAGCACACACACACACACACACACACACACACACACAATATCCTAATGGAACATTTACTCATGAAAACATGAGTTCAGCATGGTTTCTCTTGACAAAACAGCTATGTTTTGCCAATCAAAATTTTTCTGAGTAATTCTCCATGTGTGAATGGACTAAAGGGGAATTACCTTGCCTCATTAGAAGCAGAAAAAGTGCTTGATGAAGTTCAGTGTTTACTTAGGAGGGAACATCTCAGAGCGAGGGGAGAGACTCCTGGGCGTTGACAGCTCATGCCCTTAATCCTTGCTGCAGAGGAGACGGAGAGGTAAGCATTGCAGCTCGAAGCCAACCTGGGAAGGAAACCAGGAGACTCTGATCTTTACCAAAAGAAGCTGGCAGTGGGTCTGTGGCTGAGTGGCAGGGTGCGAGCCCTGAGCACACAACTCAGGGGAGCACACAGCCCTGAGTTCAAGCCCCAGGGCTGGCACCAGTTTGTTTTTTTTTAAAGAAGTATATAGACAAAAGTAAACAATAAACAAGAGCGTAGGGAGAAGGAGCAGTTTATTTATATAGATTGGATCAAGACATGAGTGCTTTCTTTGCTAATGTTTAACATATGTACTGATCAAAAAATAGATGTAAGAATATGAAATAAAGATATAAAATTGTCATGTTTCATATGATGTGATCTATATAGCTCAAAAATGCAACAGATGAATATCTAAAGCCATTAAAAAGTCTAACAAAGTATCTAGATTCAAATTTAATCTATGATGATTAATAATTTTTCCTTACCCACAGAAAATAGATTACATAATATAAATAAGACACCAACCAAAATAGTAAGATAGTTACGCAATATCTAAAACTTCACTAAAGAAGAATGTGAAGACCTTGGTAAGAGATTAATGGAGGGGCTGGGAGTTTGGCCTGGTGGTTAAAGTGCTTGCCTAGCATGCATGAAGACCCGGGTTCGATTCCTTGGTACCACATATATAGAAAAAAGCCGGAAGTGGTGCTGAGGCTCAAGTGGTAGAGCCCTAGCCTTGAGAAAGTCCAAGGACAGTGCTCAGGCCCTGAGCTCAAGCCCAGGACTGGTAAAAAAAAAGAAATTAAAGATATACCAGGTTCATGGATGATATGTCAACACAGTAAAGGTACCCAAACGTTGTAAATTAACCAGTGGTTCCAATGGGATTTATTTTCAGAAGCTGATTTATTTAGGAGAACAAATCTCCAGAACTGCATGTACACTTTTGAAAAAGCAGATCAAAATGGAGAGCATTTTCTACAGCATGCTAAGAAGTCTTAAGAAATAACCATGGGCACCGAGCCACAGCCAATGACGCCCTGAGATGGCTGTGGGGTGCTGTGCAGCCGTGTGGAGCGGCAGAGTGGGCGGGGAGGCGGGCTGGCAGCTACAGGTCTCACCAGCCCAGCCCGAAGGACCCCACTGTGAAGGAGATGTTGGAAAATCCAGTCACCAGGTAGAAAATAGCACTGGACTCTCATTCTGTACCATGTTAAACCTAGCATGAATGAGAAAAAGCCTCTCAACCCGGAAACGGTGAGAAGTGTGGCTGAACGCCTTTGGGTGATGGGGTAGGAGACGTTTAAAATGATTCAGACTTTGGGGTGGAGTCCCGGTGTGGAGAGAGGAAGGGACCACCCAGCCTGGCCCACTCTGGCCCACTGCAGTGCTGCCCTCACTGGGAACCGTTGTGCCAGCAGGGAGCCTGGGAGCCCCCTCGCAGAGGGCAGCTCCCGTGGGCCCATGTGCTGCTTCTTAAGAGCCATCTGGACCGAGGGTGCCACCGGGCGGGCTCTGCCAGGGGCCTTCCTCTAGGTTCAGGTGGCCCAGCCCTTGCTGTGCTTTCACGTGGAGAGAAGTGAACCGGGCAGCTTGCTGGGGCTTCCACCAGACCAGTGCATAAGGAATCCCATCTATGAGTCCCTGCTTGGGACCTACTCGGCCATGTTGGCCCAGGGAGGGTGTAGATTTCAGTATATGAACATCGAAGTGAGGGAAGGACAGAAACACTGCTCCATGGCACGTCAAGAAGCTTGGGGTTTCGTCACTGGACAGCGGCTCCCCTTCCTGTTGCATGCCTGGTGATCTCACAGTGAGCCGAGAACGCTGCGGGTGGAAAATGGCATTTCAATGCAACATTTTCCACCTGTTGCTTTCCTTAAATTCATTTAGTGTTTAAGTTCCAAAATGTCCATGCAGTACCTACAATAACAGCATGAAAAGGAAAATCTCCTGTTGTCTCCATATCCACGAGTGTTGTCAGAGCCCACGTAGATTTTCGTCCAGGACTCCAGATGCCCTGCTGCCCCGCTCGCTTCTCACGTGGGGCTGGTCGGGTAAAACTTTCCCTGGGGGACAACAGAGTATGGGCGAGCAGGGAGTATTTTCATGATGTCGAACACCACATCACTTATGTAGAGATGCTTAGAGCAACGAGAGAAAACAGAACGAACCCAGTAAAGCAGCTGTCTAAGCAGAAGAAGAAATGGGCGTGGGGCTTGGAAGAATGAGCAAGATATGGAATCCAGATGAACTATGTTCTTAGACGGGTGGTGATGGTGGAGTAGTTATCTCACTGGAGTGTCTGAATGTGTGACAGACAAAACACGTGACTAGATTTCCACCACCATCCCTACCACTATCACCACCTGTGTCACCGCCACCTCCATCTCCACCTGTACCGTCACCTCCTCCTCCACCTCCATCTCCACCTGTACCGTCACCTCCTCCTCCACCTCCATCTCCACCTGTACCGTCACCTCCTCCTCCACCTCCATCTCCACCTGTACCGTCACCTCCTCCTCCACCTCCATCTCCACCTGTACTATCACCTCTTCCACCTCCACCTCCACCTCCTTAGCTGTCTACCTAAGAGCAGGTGTGTTTTCCTGTGAGTCCAGCCCTACACAAAGAGCAAGCTCAGCGTGTGGGCCACGTCGGTGTCTGGGAAGAGAGGACAACCTGTGATGGGAGCTCAGCCCCACAAGCCTGCCTCTCTCCGTAGCTCTTACGAAGGCTCCCGTGATGTGCCTGGATTGGGAATCTCATCTAGGTGATCCCTTCCTATCCTCCCCCGTCTCCCTCTGTCATATCTGGTGGTGCTCATGTGGCCTTCCCTTAGTCCACAGCTGGGAATCTGTGCACGTGGCAGTCCTGAATCCTCTGCGAGGCTCCTGACGCTTCTCAAAGCCCCTTCCCCGCAGCATGCCTCCCCGACCTGGGCGGCCAGCCCTCGCAGCTGACGGCAGACCCTGAGTTTTCTTGCCGTGGTTAATGCCTCCAACCCACTCTCCTCATCCTCCCCGCATCCAGACAGACACAAGTCCCATTCTCCATCATCAGCCCTGGGTTGGTTTTGTTTGGGGAGAAATAGGCTGAGGCACAAATTCAAATCCAGAGGTGAAACTAGCTCAGGTAGGCGAAGGGGATTTGCAGGGTTGCAAAGACTTCATTTAATGGATATAATGACTGTTTTGCACAAAGATGTTCCCTGACACTGCCCCGGAGTCTGCCTGGAAGGCTGAAGGGAACCCTGGGAGACGGACGGACGGAAGGTGGCGGACTGTCCCACCTGTAGGTGTTGTAAGCTGAGGCCCAGACAGGGGGCCATCTGTGCCGCAGTCCCGAGCCTTTATGTCCGCCCAAATCTCTTAGCTGCCCGCCTACTACCTCTCACCATACAGCAGGGTTGTCTTTTCACATTGGCACCAGTGTGCAGTTTGGACTCTCTTCTCTTTCATAAATCTGTTCTTATGTGCTCTTCTGAAAATAATTCCAGTAATGCCCTGATAGACACATTCCCAGTTGGCCAACCTGTTACCATGTTGTTATTTGTCCTCTCATTGCAGGCTTTCTGTGCGGCTTTAATGTGCATGACTTATTTATGTTATGAACGCTAGCGGGAGTCACCAAGCGAGCATTTATGACAGCCTGTCATGCTTCACTCTGATTAGTTCTAATGTCTGGCTGGTGCTAGTTTCCAGTCCCAAAATATCTGCGTGCAAAGTCTGCCTTTCACACCAAGGGTTGTTGAGTGGGGTAAGAGCACAGAGCCCGTCCAGCCCTCCCGGCTGTCCTGATGAACTCGGCACAGCCAGACGTGGTCAAGGCAGCCCGGTCCGTGTGTCTGCAGGCAGCTGTGGTCCTGGGCCCTGAAATCCCATTTGTCTGCAGACATTTGCATCAGTCTCCAAACCAGGGGCGATGTGCGCTTTCTGCTTGGTCTTCCTCTACTTACTGTCCCAGCGCAAGGCTGTGTGATCCCCAAACCCTTCCATCTCTGTCCCCACCCGGCAAAGCCCCCTCCCACAGAGTGAGCAGGAGCCTCTTCCCTGCCCCCGCTGGATCATGGCTGTCTCCTTCTGAGCCCAGAGTGAGTTTCACATTTCTTTGTCTTTCCAGGTCAGCTCCGAGCACCTCGGTGCATGGTGACGGTCGTGGGTGCACATGGGAAGAGGTGACGCTTCTCAGGCTCAGCTCTACTCGCTCATTTCCCCTCCAGAGGCAGCACACCAAATCCCGAAGAAGAGATTTACTGTACGGTAAGTTGAACGTTCACGTAAGCTTTAATTTCCTACAAGGTGCTGATTTTGTGGCCCTGAAGCCCCTGGTTCACTTCTCAGAGCGTGGAGGCAGGGGAGCCACTTGCCAGGACTAAGGGGCAGTTTCACCTGCCAGCTTCCAGATCCTTCCAGAGGAGGGCCCCATTTTTGAGGTCTGTGGGGAGACACCCAATAGGAAGAGTGGTTCTATGGCTTTAAATGCCCTGGGGAAGCTTGCAGCGTGGGGCAGGCCACCCCCACTCTGGAGAGTCCACCTGAAGCCCAGGCCCGGCTGCTCTTGGGCGACAGGCTCTGCAGAAGAGACCATTCTGGGCTGACCATTGGTTTAGGCCTAGGGACAAGACACAAGGGGTGGGCCGTGCGATGGTGGGGCGGGGGCTGGAGTAATGTGTCTCCACCCAAGGAATACCAAGGATGGCTGGAGGGGCAGTTGTGAACAGCCTTGGAAGGAGGCGACCTCGGGTCTCCCTACTGGAGACCAGGGAGACAGTGCATTTGCTTGCTTAGAGCCACCAAGTGAGTGTCCTTGCATTCCAGAAGACGGCCTTGGGGCTGAGGGCGGCAGTTCACAGCAGGCAGGGCACTGGTGTTGGTCCCTGCATGGAGGCGCCTGCAGCCCCGAGTGAGCGGGGCCGTGCGGGGGCCTTCAGGACTCTGGGTTGGTTGGTCGTAGCGGTGAACCCCAGACGGCTGGGCTCGGACACTCTTGCCTTCCCATTGCTGTGGCTGTCACGGGGCCTGCTGAGAGCAATGCGTGCCTGCCAGGGATGGACGCTTCCTCTTTTCTGGTATGGCGGAGGTCTGGAAAATCCTGCGTCCCTCTCTTCCACTTCCAGAAAGCCATGGTAAGCGAGGGCCAGGTAGTGACCCACACTGCGGCGGCTTGCGCTGAGCAGGGGTCTCGGCGCCGACGCGGCCCGCGTGCAGTGCTTGCTCCTTCCTGCAGTTGTCGTGTGCTCCCATCTCACACTGCAGTGGAAGCAGCCCGGTGACTTCCGCTGCTCTGAACGAAGGCAGACAGGGGTCTTCCCGGGCTGCGTGATTTCAGTCACGGTGAGTACTGGTTTGTGCACAGCCTAGATCACGGGTGAGGACTGGAAACAGCCTGGTGTGTCATTATCCCAGCAAATCGTGTTTTATGCGTGAGAAGCCCGGGCCTCTCCTCCTGCTCTGGATCAGAAGACACACACATGCGTGTCTCTTCTGTGGACCTTGGCTGGCCCTGCTCGTTGGTAATTCGGAAGTTATTTGTAAGTTACTGAGGAGCGTGAGTTACTTACCTGAATGCCAGCCGTCTGGCCTCTCCGGCCCTGTCTCAGCAGCCTGTACACCAAGTGTGGGGTGGGCCTGCCGGACAGAGGGGCATAGTGGGAGGGGATACGCTCCAGTCGTGGGGCCTGAGGTCTCAGAACGGCGTGTCTTGGTTGGGAGGAGCAGCTGTGGGCCAGGCCGTGTGGGCCAGGGCTGTGGTGTGAGCCCGGGCCCCGTCCAGGCTGTGTGAGCCATGTGGGCTGTGGTGTGAGCCGGGGCCCCATCCAGGCCATGTCCCGGCCACATTTGGGTGGCACCCAGGCAGGAGAGAGAGCAGCAGAGGAGGGGTCTGACCCAGTGAGGTGGGACAGAGCTGTCTTTGTACTTTCGGCCAGCGTGTGGCAAGCCGCACGGGAGAGAGAAAAACAAGGCCCCAGGAGCTGAGGGGCCGGGACTGCGGGTGGGCAGACATTGCCTTACATCTTCATTCTTCACGTGTAGGAGCCAACAGACTTTCCAGTCTTCCTTTTCTAGATGCTTTCAAAGCATCCTTCAAAGTTAGCCAATTATGACCATGAGCTGCCCTCCTCTGAAGGCTGGCAGTGCGCCCAGCCCCTCTCCCGCGGCCCTGGTGGTGCTCAGGGCAGGCCTTCCCTCTCCCCCTCTCCTTCCTCTACCAGGAGGCTGAGGGGAAGGGACAGCACACGCCGGTGTGCTGTGCCGTGCAGCTAGAGTCTGTGGCTGGCTTCCCCACGTGGGGCAGTGAAACACTTACACGGGCGGTTGCTAGGACCTGCGAGGGAAAGATTCTCACAGAGACATCTTAGAAATGAGGTCATCTTTTCATGTGTGTAACTTAATGATCTCTTTCATTTGAAGCAATTGTAAAAGCAAGTAATTACTGTTATTCCTAATATCCTAATGCCAAATTGTTAACCAGAGGTGCGGGGGGTGGGGGCAGATGGGCGTCGGAGCTCGAGCCCACGTGTGGTAGCAGCACGCTGTTGATAAGATGCATTAGCAGCATTATATAATTTTTATATAATTTGACTGGAAGAACATAGCCAAAACGGCTGTCAGCAACTTCTCCTGCACTTATGTGCTTGTTTGCTCAGTGTCGGGTTGCTCTCCCCGGAAAATAAAAGCAATTTGCAGACAAGCATGTGCCTTAGCTGTGGAGTTGCTTCACCCGTGACCCCCTCAGGCGTTCTGGAACCATCGGGTTTCTCCCCACAGCCAGCGGGGCTGCATCTCTGCCTCACAGCTCTGGAAATGCGAAGCAGGTAATTAACAAATCAGAAGGCACAGGTGTGCCAGGTGAAGTTTGGTAAATTGCTTTTGATCTAAATTGAGATGCTTTGGGGATTTAACTTCTTAGACAAAAAGGGCATACATAAATAATCAGGATTTAAAGGTTGGAACTTGCAAGTGAACTCTCAAATGTCTTAATGGACGGAGGCGGCCGTGATGTCGGTCACAGGAGCCGCTCAGAGCTGCGGCTGGGGGCAGGTGCTGTGGGTTTGCAGGCTGAGCGTCTCGCGAGGAGCATGCGGTATAGACGCTCAGCTACCTCGGGAGCCGTTGCCTGCGCTGGAGAGGTCAATGGGGGAGAGAGGCGAGCGGCCTGCAGCCAGCCAAGTCCACTGGGCCAGCGTGGGCGGGGCCGCACGGGGGCCCCTCTCGTCTCTTGGGGTTGGGGCAGATCCAGGGCTCCTTCTCTGGGGCTCTGTCCAGCGAGAGCGGTGCCACCGCTTCACCGAGGCCAACATAGTCCGGCCAGCGCCTGGAGGCCGTGCTGGGCACGCGGGGCTGCGATCGGCAACACTGTGGTTTGGGGGGGTTTTGTTTCTGCTTTTCCTCCAAAGGGCAGAGGTGTAGTGAGGAGGGAGGGGCTGAGACCCCGGGGCTGGGGACAGAAGTCCACACCCTCTCACTCCTCCCACACGGTTGCCCCTTCTGAAACACCAAGGCGTGTGAGGGCCCGGGTTCCGATAGGGCCGCCCTGGTGCTCCTCAGAACCCCGGGCGCCTTGCTGCTGGACTCAGGCTGAGGCTCTCCTGACGGCTCCCTCCTTCCTCCTCTGGGCCAGCCACCCAGCTGCTCCTCCAGCCGTCCGCACAGCCAGGGCCCTGCAGAGCTGCCAGGAGACAGGTGTGGCCTAGCGTTGGGAGCCAGAGAAGGAGAGTCCTTTGATGTGCCAGCACAGGTCCCCACAGCGGGCCCTGAAGCAGGAAGAGGAAACATGGCGTCGACGGGGAAGTCTAGACAGTTGCTTAGGCTGTAGTTGCTGCCTGCCCTCTGGGGCTGGGAAGCTTGGATGGTGAGTGGAAGGGCAGTGGTGGTAAACAAGCATGAACACGCGGGTCTGAAGCACGCTGGATGCGGCAGAGCCCGGGAGGACTCAGAAGCGGGCCATCGCACGGCCCCCCCACGCCCCCCTCCCGTGCTCCCCTCCGGCCTGTCTGCAGATCGTAAATCCTCCACAGCCGTTGGAGTGTTCCTGCGGAGAACCGCTCGCCTGGACCAAGCCGGCCTCTGCACTGCTGTGCGCAGGCGTGGAGAGCAGGCTGTGCTGGAAACTCCAGTTTCCCACAGGCTTCCACTTTGTATTTATTTTTTCTTCTTCTGACAAGCACCTAAAGGGGCTCAATGTATAAAGAACTTTCTGGCAATCCCTTTAAAGACTCTGAGAAGCGAGCAGCGCCTCCTTGTCAGCATATTCTTTCTCCATTCCACTTGTTTTGTGGACAAATGATTTGAAAAGGAGTTGAAAAAACTCAGAGGCAGTTCTGTTTTTAGGCTTTCCATACAAGAACCCAGTCCAGTGGGCTGAAGACCAAGCTGTGTCCCCACACACCGACACACCGATTCCCACAGGTGGCCTGAGGGCACCACGGGTCCTTTCCTCAGAGGTCGTCAGCACCCCTGGGGCACCGCCTTCAGAACTGGAGAATGGTGGGGGGCGGGGGCTGTGATCCCTGATGCTCAGAGGCAGTCCCAGGACCATCACAATCTGAGTCCAGCCCAGCCAAGCCAGCGTAAGAGTCTGACTGGAAACAAAACTAGCAGGGAAAGCAGGGTTGGGGCATGGGAGCTGGGGAGTGCTCTCAGGTGAGCAGAAGTTGCTTCCTCATTCACCAAGTCCTCCTGGCCCCAGAACACAGTAGGTGTTTTTTTGACATGGTATTTTGTGCGGGGACTGCACCAGGATTGACGTTCTCTCAAGTGTCCTGGGGCCTGTCGAATGAACACGTGCCAATCTTCCTGAAGCAGTGGATGTACACTAGTGGGGGCAGTGAGGGTCCCTGGTCCTCTGTCCCAGCGTGGCTGGCGTCTTCTTCCTGCACTCGCAGAACAGAGCTCTTTGTCTGATTCTTACCTGGGCATATTTGCCATATGATAGAAAACTTTGGTTGATCCCAGTCCAGAATGGCCTTAGGAGAGAGGTTCATTTTCATCTTCTGTTTCCCAAATGAAGCTCTAAATCTAATTAGATCTTGAAAGAAAATGATGGTGATATAGTTTCTGTGGGCAAAGGCCTCTCATTTGAATAATGCTCTTATTTGTTTATGTTTTGTGATTTACAGTAAGTGATAAAATTGTGCATGGCTGCTGTGCCTCTCGAGAGCCTTCACACTGCGCGCTCTGGAGGAGGTTATAAAGCCGAAGCACGTAATCGTTTAAATGTGCAGTAGCCCAGCAGCAGACTTGAGCCCCTAGCATGGGCCTTCCGAGGCCGGGGGTGTGGGGACTAATGAATGCTGTGGATAGATGAGCACAGGCTCCTCTGTCATCTTGGCTCCAGAAGGCAGCAGCTCCTTGAGTCAGGTTATGCTTTTCCATGTTCATTTCCATTTGGGGGAGGAGGGTGGAAAGAAGAAAAAGTTAAACTATTTTGGTCTCAAAAAAGCTAAGTCTGTTACCAAGTAAAACCCGAGAGATTCCAGGGCTCTGTTGATGGCACAAGTTGAAAGGAGGGGAAGGGGTGTCCCTTTGCCAGTTTTCAGCTCTGCTCCATTTTGTTTTCCCAGTACTGGGGTTTGGACTCAGGGCCTCACAGTGGTTAGGAGGTTGCTTTACTGCTCAGCCACCCATGGTTACTTTGGAGATAGGGTCTCACTTCCTATTCGGGTGCCACCTGGACCACCGTCTTCCTGCTTAGGCTCCGGCTGGCGGGAGGGCAGGAGTGTTGCCACGCCCCATGCCTTCTTGGCAGACGGAGTCTTGCAAGCCTGTCCCTGGCACTGCCCTGGCAGTCTTCTCCCCTCTCACAGCACTGGGGCTGCAGCTGTGCTCCACTGCGTCCAGCTATTGGCTGAGGAGGGGATCTCAAGCGTCTTCCTGGGCTCAAGCCACAACTCTCTACACCCTGCCCCCCTTTTATCCTTGAAGATCACTTTTGCTCCTAATGGAAGACGTTGTACTATGGATGGCACATGGTCTGATGTCCCTCGGGGTTTCTATGTTGAAACTGAATCCCCATCGCCAAGTGGCGAATGGAAGTTTGCTGTGACACGGGTGTTTATGGCGTTGAAGTAGGGCCTTCGGGAGGTGAGTGGGGTTAGCGGAGGCTGTGGACAGTGGAATGGCTGAAGAAGGAGGAGCCAGGAGACACAGGACGAATTCTCTGCCCCTCACTTCCAGCTGCCCCGCCTGGGTGGAAATGCTGCCAGCAAGGCAACCCCAGAAGTGGCCTGTGACTTGGGGCCAGAACTGTGCATTGAGAAAATGCTTTTCTTTATAAAGTAGCCTTGCCTGGGTCTGTCCCCGTGACAGCACAGCGCAGGCCAGCGCAGGTGCCTTATCAAGAGGTCCGAGGGCCTTGTCTGGCTGGTTTTGTGGCTCATTCCAGCACCTGGCAACAAGCCGTCTCAGCAATTTTCATAACTGTTTATTTATTCATAACCTTAAAAATAGACTCCTATGATCCTTGCCTTGTGGTAAGAAACCCAAGTGTCACAGAGGGTTGAGAGAACAGAGTCCTTGCAGAGCAGTACTCCCCGGCACGGCCCAGTCGTGAGGCTCTGCGCCCCGCTCAATGCAGGAAAACGGGGGTCAGAGCCGAGCAGCTCTCAGGGCACTGAAAACGTCAGCGGCGGTAAAAATATCCGCAACGAAAGCTTCCAATTCTTTAGGAGTTGTGTCCTCACTTCATTTCCTTTTCCTTTTTCTCTACATGGTGAAAGCAAAGATGCCTGCCAAGCTGAAGCCATGTTGAGGGGTTGTAAATATTGGAGCGAGCCAAATTAAGATAAAGGAAAAAAAAATAAAGCTTCACTCTGCTCTCAGATTTTCTGAGTTCTGCCTTTAGGGGCTCGCACAATAATTAGGACAAAGGGATATTTGAGATTATGCTTTAAATAAACTGGGGCAGAAGTTCTTTAAGCTCACTAGCTATTTTTATCTGAGGCAGAAAATGTGAATTTCAGGGCTGAGCTCTACTTGGCTTTCGTGTAACTTAGGAGAAACAGGATGGGGAGATCTGCAGTCCCGGGGCCTCACCGCCCATGTGGGGGTGGGGTGCCCAGGCAGCCAGAGGCCTCAGAACAAGGTGGGTGCATCCGACTGTGCCAGGAGTCATTTCCACACAGCTGCCGATTCCATGTCCAGGATGACACGGCAGAGCAACTGCTCAGGAGCTCAGAGCATGAGGCATGGCGGAGGGACACCAGAGGAGGTAGAGTCCCTTCCTGGCCTCGCCTCTGTCTTCTACCATTTTTCCCCCCTCTGCCTGGGCAGTGTCCCTGAGCTCTTCAGTTCAAGGCTACCACCCTACCCTTGAGCCAAGCCCCACTTTCCGTTTTCTAGAAGTTAATTAGAGGTAAGAGTCTCAGGTCCTTTTGTGCCCAGGCTGGCTTTGAACCTTGATCCTCAGATCTCAGCCACCTGAGTGGCTAGGATGACAGGCATGAGCCACTGCACCTGGCTTTTGCTTTAAATTTAAATTTTACTATAAAGGTGATATAGAGAGGAGTTACAGTGACATCAGTCAGATAAGGAGTACATTTCTTTTGGAATAGTGTTATTGTCTCCTCTCATTTTTTTCCCACTTTCCCCGCTTCCCCCAAGTTGTAAAGTTCATTTCCAGCATGAACAATAGAAACCTTTGTTTCCATTTCTTGGAGTTGTTTCAGTAAGCATCATTTTATACGACTGCATGCACGTGGCTATAGAGCTTTGTGGTCCTCTCCTAAGAATATCCTCCTTCTGCATCACAGTGTCAATGCTTAGAGCGCTGCTTAATTACTCATGTCCAAGTGTAATTATTTGTCTTTTACTGTCCATTGGATTAACTTGCAGATCTATGCGCATATTCTAGTTACCACAGATGAGGAGACTGTCCAGCCTCTGTTTCTTTGGGCCTTACTTTGCTTACATGGTTTGTTTCCACTCCCTCCCAGAGGGGCAGTGTCAGTTTTCTGAATTCCGTGTGTATGTATGCTGCATCTTCTGGTGGCCCAGTGGTGGCTCCAGGTGGGGAGGGCTGCCTCTTGGAGCTTTGGGAGGGAGATATGTGTCTCCCTCACCTCTGGAGGCCTCCCCAGCAAAGCCTCCTCCTCAAAGGGGAGGTGGGACCGAGCCAGCATTGTCTTCCAGAAAACCCCGAGTTGGATTTTTCCGGAAGAAAACAATCAGGTCTAGAGAAGAGTCTATGAGCTGTAAAGGGTTTTCTGATGAGAAAAACCAGTAAGACATGAAGAGCAAGAATAGACATAAAGTCGAGTATGGAAGTGGGGAGGGAGAGTATTTTCCCTTTGTTAAAGCTACATGTTCTGGTCTGTTAAGTAGTGACCATCTTTCTGTGACATGCTGGTTCTGTGACCTGGCATAGATTTCGATGGCACCTGGATGTCCAGGTTCCCCTTGGTGAAGAGGGGCCCAGCTTCGCCTGTGTTCCAGGCTGCTCTGAGGACGTGCTGATCGGCCCTGTGGAGCTCTCCAGGGTATCGTGTGGTCAGAAATGGCCTCTGTCTCTACCCTCTCTCCTGCTGTAGAGGAGTACCACGGTCTGCAACCTTGCCATGACGAGTCCTGGAGGCTGGACGCTCCACGGTGACCTCCACATGCAGCCTTCCTGCTCCTCCTCCCGTGCATCCTCCTCCCGTGGCAGAGAGGGGAGGGAAACTCACGTGTGTAGCCATTGCCTGGGTGTCGGGGCTCAGCACACCGTGAGGACAGAGCCTCAGGACTCATCTCCACCCATGGAGGAGGTGGGGGACAGTCCCGGAGGACGATGGGAAACACACTCAGACCACAGCTTCATGACAAGTTTTGAAAGACAGAGGCAAAGGGGACTGAATTTTGGAGGTGCCGACTACAAGAGCACTTCTGGGTGCCCGTGTGCTGTAACTTGAGGTGAAGCATTCGGCACCGAGGGCCATCCAGAGCACACATCCGGTCACTTCTGCAGGTGACTGTAGGATGTCTGAGCTCCTCTCCTGACCACGAGGCCCCCTCTGATTCCATCTCCTGATCTCAAGCCCCCACCCCACCGATTCCATCTCCTGACCTTGTTGCCCCCCTCTGATCCCATCTCCTGACCTCAAGGCCCCCCTCTGAGCTCATCTCCTTACCTCAAGGCCCCCCTCTGATCCCATCTCCTGGCCTTGATGCCCCCCCTCTGAGCTCATCTCCTGACCTCGGATCCCCCCTCTGAGCTCATCTCCTGACCTCAAGGCCCCCCTCTGATCCCATCTCCTGACCTCAAGGCCCCGCTCTGAGCTCATCTCCTGACTTCAAGGCCCCCCTCTGAGCTCATCTCCTGACCTTGATGTCCCCCCTCTGAGCTCATCTCCTGGCCTTGATGCCCCCCCTCTGAGCTCATCTCCTGACCTCGGATCCCCCCTCTGAGCTCATCTCCTGACCTCAAGGCCCCCCTCTGAGCTCATCTCCTGACCTTGATGCCTCCCCTAGCTCATCTCCTGACCTCAAGGCCCCCCTCTGATTCCATCTCCTGACCTTGATGTCCCCCCTCTGAGCTCATCTCCTGACCTCAAGGCCCCCCTCTGAGCTCATCTCCTGACCTCGGATCCCCGCTCTGAGCTCATCTCCTGACCTCGAGGCCCCCCTCTGAGCTCATCTCCTGACCTCAAGGCCCCCCTCTGATCCCATCTCTTGACCTCAAGGCCCCCCTCTGAGCTCATCTCCTGACCTCAAGGCCCCCCTCTGAGCTCATCTCCTGACCTCGGATCCCCCCTCTGAGCTCATCTCCTGACCTCAAGGCCCCCCCTCTGATCCCATCTCTTGACCTCGAGGCCCCCCTCTGAGCTCATCTCCTGACCTCGAGGCCCCCCTCTGAGCTCATCTCCTGACCTCAAGGCCCCCCTCTGATCCCATCTCTTGACCTCAAGGCCCCCCTCTGAGCTCATCTCCTGACCTCGAGGCCCCCCTCTGAGCTCATCTCCTGACCTTGATGCCCCCCCCCATCCCATCTCCTGACCTCAAGGTCCCCCTCTGAGCTCATCTCCTGACCTCGGATCCCCCCTCTGAGCTCATCTCCTGACCTCGAGGCCCCCCTCTGATCCCATCTCCTGACCTCAATGCCCCCCTCTGAGCTCATCTCCTGACCTCGAGGCCCCCCTCTGAGCTCATCTCCTGACCTCGAGGCCCCCCTCTGATCCCATCTCCTGACTGGGAGTCCCCCTCTGGCCCCATGGCGGCTGCTTTTGGGGATGCAGGTGGGCCCCCTGCCTCCCTGGCTCCAGGACACAGGCAGGCCAGAAGGTATTGAGGTGGTGGACATGGCCTGAAACTAAACGCTCAGATTCGACCCATGCATTTCTACTTGTTGTCCACTT
This sequence comes from Megascapheus bottae, assembly GCA_024803745.1. Taxonomy (NCBI): domain Eukaryota; kingdom Metazoa; phylum Chordata; class Mammalia; order Rodentia; family Geomyidae; genus Megascapheus; species Megascapheus bottae. The sequence goes on from JANJXV010000114.1 coordinate 1,965,272, forward strand.
TCACTGTGTTGGGGAGAGCTTGACTGTTGCCTTGCCAGGTTTTATTTTCTATCCCCTGTTGACTCCATGTCGGCATCCCGTCTTCCTTTGTGAAGGCAGGAGGCTGTCTGGGCAGCTGGAGGCCCAGGGAAGCCCCTCTTGGCTCCAGCACCCCCCAGCCTGGAGAATGTGTGCCCCCCCCAGCCCACTCCACCCCCACCACAGCACAGGTATTTCTCAGCTCCCTGGTTCACCTTTGTGCTCTGGCACTTCAGAGAGAGGGCAGGGAGCAGGACAGGCTGGGGAAAGGGCAGCTTGCAGTTTGAGGCTGACCCGGACCTGCCCTGGGACCACATGGCTGGTGGCTGCCGGGTGGCTGGAAGTGAGGAAAAGTCACTGGCAGAGGGTGACCGACCCCCGCAGGTCCTGGCCTGGCTCTGGCTCAGCGGAGGCCCAGCACACCGTGCGTGTATTCATGTGCTGTTGATTTCCACCTCCAGCTTCTCTAGGTGCCCGGCGGACGTCCAGCAGCGGAGGAGCTGTGCCGCCCTCTAGGGAAGGAGGGCGGCCGTGGGGCTGTGTGAGAAGGCCCTGGGCACTGGAGAACGATCGAGGCATGCTGGTGTGTCTGGATTGGGCGAGGTGCTGGCTATTTTAATTCTCCACACAGAATGAGAGGGTCCTCTTATTAAAGAGCTCCTCCCAAGACAAGAGAGGAAGGAGAGGGTTTCTGAGCAAACCCCTGGAGGAGGAGGCTGCCCTGCCCACGTCAGGCCTACCCAGGGGTGTGCGCTGCCTCTCCTCTTCCCGTGGCCTGGGAGTCCGTGTTCCTGAGTTTCCCTCTCCGCCGTGGCCTGTCCTCTGGAGTGAGAGCCACGCCTGTGCACTGCAGACACGGCGGCTGCCGCCCCCCCAGCCCTCAGGTTGGCCTCCTCTCCCTTTCCTCACACCAGGCCGGCTTGCCTTTCCACTGACCCGGCCTCTCATTACAGAGCCGTCTCCCTCTGCCTCTGCCCATCGCCCCCTGGGCATAATGCCGTCGGCTACAAGTAAAAGTGTCCAATCCCTGGCTGGGAAGCAGTGGCGCATGCCTGTATCCCAGTTTTTCAGACGGTAGAGAGCAGGAGGACCACGGGGTGAGGCCAGCCCTGGTATACGATGTGGCATCCATCTCCGTGAGTAGGGCTGCAAATATCCAGAAAATACCAAGAGCCAAATGCCAACAGGGCTGGAAAGGTGGCCCACGCATTGCAGCTCCAGCCTAGCGGGCACAGTGTGCTTCTCTCTCTCTCTCTCTCTCTCTCTCTCTCTCTCTCTCTCTCTCTCTCTCTCTCTCTGTCTCTCTCTCTGTGTCTCTGTCTCTGTCTCTCTCCCTCCCTCCCCTCCCCCTCTCTCTCTCTCCCTCCCTCTCTCTCTCTCTCTCTCTCTCCCTCCCTCCCTCCCTCCCTCCCTCCCTCCCTCCCCTCTCTCTTTTCTTCCTTCCTTCTACCAGTTCTGGGATTTGAACTCAGGATCTAGGCACTGTTTCTGGACATTTTTTGCTCAAGGCTGTCACTCTACCATTTGAGCCACAGACCATTTTTGGCTTTTTCTACGTATGTGGTACCGAGGAATGAAACCAGGGTCTTGGTGCATGCTAGGCAAGCGCTCTACCACTAGGCCAAACTCCCGGCCCAGTGCCCTGATTTTAACTCCAATGAAGTCTGTGCTGTTCAGAAGCATTTACTTCCTGTGTGGAGAAGTTTCCGGTGTGGCCCCCATGCCTGTCTGGAGTTTTCCATGGCCCTGTCAGACTGTAAGCACCACCAGAGTTCTACACACTGCATGTGTCGTTACCTGTTTAAACACCTTCATTGAGAGGTGATTAGCATGTGAAATGCAGCTCATGTTTGACATGCTCAACTGGATGAGGCCGGGGACAGCTCACAAGTGTGAACATTATCACCCTCAGTCATAACGTTCAGTGATTCCGAGAGCAGGGGTTTCCAGGAAATATGCAAACTGAAATCAGATTGCTCACTTAAATTTTCTAAAGATATTAATTAAAATAATTTTGTTCTCATCACACAAAAAATTTAAGATCAAAGTAGCAGGGCTGTATTATGTGAGGCTAAAAAAAACCTTAAAGGAAAACTTGATTATCTTGATTGATAATTTTTTTCATCTCGCCTGTGAAGGCCTCCTTATAGATGGGTCTAGTCTGCAAACAAGTGTTTAGGAATTTCCTTGCTTCTGGTGTAACACAGAAGCATGTAGGACGTGGGTGTGGATGTGGGGTGTGGGGTGTGGGGTTCCGGGGGTGGGGTACAGGGCGTGGTGTGCAGGGTGTGGCGTGTAGGAGGTGGGGTGTGGCGTGAAGGGTGTGTGCAGATTGCATGTGGAGAACGTGTGTGGATCGGATGTGCAGATCATGTGTGCAGAACATGCATGCACATCGCGTGTGCGCCTCGTGTGGAGGATGTGTCATTCATACTGCAGGTCAGAGGTGAAAGTTACTGGAGGGCTTTGCTGACTGACAGTGACGTTTAATTGTGCGTATTTCCATGACTCAGACAGAGCTCACAGCTAGTTGAGACCATAGCTGCCTCCCGTGCTCCCTGACTAGTGTCCCCCGGCCTGCTGCCTGTCCAGCAGTTGTCACTGGTTTAGGAAGTGCACAGGCTGCTGCTTGGATGGATTCAGAAGACAGAAAACAGGGGGTCCAGTTCTCAGTGACCCCAAGCAGGAGTGTGGAGATGGAAGGTCAGGAGACGCTGCGCCCACGGGCCTCACACAGAGGCACACGTAGACACATGTGTACATGCACATGCACCGGTTAGCCCGTGTACACGCAGGACGTGTGCACGCACACATGCACACACAGAGGCATGCTCACGTGTGTCCTCTGAACTCCTGGTGTGGGAGAGGACCCTGCACCCTGTGGGATGCAGACAGAGGCTGGGGAGCCTGGGCTGTGGGGCAGGACGGCCATCTCAGGGCTGAGGGACAGGCAGCAGGTTGCAGAAGGCGGCTTGTGTGCCTCCCAGCACCCAGCAGACTTGACCTATGTGGTCAAGGCCCGGGCTGCCCAGACACCGCCCTGCCCCGGCCCTGGCATCTCTCAGCACCGTGTCACACTGGAGGACAGTTGAAGACTGTCCAGAGAGGCCGGCCCGAGCACTGCACAGCAGACGCTTCTGTCACCCGACCGATGCCACGGCCCAGCTGATTGGATGGTCATGGGCAAGGTTTGTCACCTACCAGCAGGCAATGGAATTATCATAGTTGTCATGGTTTCATTTCAGGTTAATTTCTAGTGGTCATATCTGAGAGATGGCTGGGTCAAAAATACCTCAAGCACGCAGTGGTGCAGGGAAGCTGGCACTGTATAATTTGTTAACCTCTGAGTGACACCTGGTTTCCCTCCATGTGACTATAGCCCAGCCCTTCTTACAAAACCCGAGTGGGAGGTGGCCCTCACTCCCCACCCACTGGTCTTCTCCCCAGCATACACACAGGCCACACGGTGCCTTACCACGTGGCTCTGGGGCCTCGTGGTAGAGTGCTTGCCCACCATGCACCAAGACCTGGGTTTGATTCCTTGGTACCACAAACATAGGAAAAGCTGGAACTTGGGAAAGTTGGCCTGGTGTGGTGGCTCACGCCTGTCATCCTAGCTACTCAGGTGGCTGAGATCTGAGGATCAAGGGTCAAAGCCAGCCTGGGCACAAAAGGACCTGAGACTCTTATCTCCAATTAACTTCTACACAATGGGAAGTGGGGCTTGGTTCAGGGTAGGGCGGTAGCCTTGAGCTGAAGAGCTCAGGCCTAGAGTTCAAGCCCCACGACCGACCAAAAAAAAAAAAGCTGGAAGTGGTGCTGTGGCTCAAAGTGGTAGAGCTCTAGCCTTGAGGAAGCCCAAGGACAGTGCTCAGACACTGGGTTCCGTCTCCAGGACTGGCAAAAGAAAACGTCCTCTGGCCTCTCCACTCTGCTCCTGCCATGGTGCAGCAGCTGAGCTCTGCCGGGCTGTGACCTCCCCAGAGGCAGTGCACTTTATACTCACACCTTCTCCCTCACAGTCTGCAGTCTGCCCCCTACCTATGAGAAGAGACTTCCAGAAGTCTTCCCGTCCTGCACCTTTGCAGCAGCTTCGTGAAGATCTGGCGATGGAACTTGGTGCTTCTTCCACTCCCCCCAATTTTATTAACATCAGTTACTTGTACGGGAGGGTGTTTTGACAGGCTCATGTATGCAGCCAGTGTACCCTGATCAGAGCCACCCCTCGACCACTGTCCATCTTCTGGCTCCCCTCCCCCATCCCCTCCTCTTCCTCCCCTCGTCCCCTCCTCCCCCTCCTCCTCCCCTCTCCTCTTCCCCCTCCTCCTCCCTCTCTTCCTCCATTTCCTCCCCCCCTCTTCCTCCTCTTCCTTCTCCTCCTCTCCTCCTCCCCTTCTCCTCCTCCCCTTCTCTCTTCCCCTTCTCCTCCTCCTCCTTCCCTCTCCTCTCCTTTCCTTCTCCTCCCCTTCGCCTCCTCGCCTTCTCCTCTTCCCCTTCTCTTCCTCCCTCTCCGCTCCTCCTCCTCTTCCTCGGCCTCCTCCTCCTTTCTTCTTTGTCCCCGGTTTGAGGTCAGGGCCTTTCTGCTGAGCCAGGCCTCCAAGCCCCATCCTACCCTTTCAGGCTCACTAGATTAGACGAGTGGCATCAGGGTCGGTGTCTTCGCAGAGCAGGGCTGCCGCCCTCAGCAGGGAGGCCTGGCCACTCTGCCATCCTCATTCTCTATGTTATGTCTATTCTTTTGTCCTTATTCTTATTTTAATCTTTATTGGCAAAACTGCCACGGAAAGGGAACTGGAGGAATGGATGTGCAGGGAGGGAGCCTCAGAGGGCCACGCCACGCCGGGGCGCCTTGACCGACGGGCTCGGGGTGGACGCCGTCCTCCTGTGTGTGCAGGGTGGTGGTGGACGCTGTCCTCCTGTGTATGTGGAGGGTGGTGGTGGACGCCGTCCTCCTCTGTGTGTGGAGGGTGGTGGTGGACGCCGTCCTCCTCTGTGTGTGGAGGGTGGTGGTGGACGCAGTCCTCCTCTGTGTGTGGAGGGTGGTGGTGGACGCCGTCCTCCTCTGTGTGTGGAGGGTGGTGGTGGACGCCGTCCTCCTCTGTGTGTGGAGGGTGGTGGTGGACGCCGTCCTCCTCTGTGTGTGGAGGGTGGAGGTGGACGCCGTCCTCCTCTGTGTGTGGAGGGTGGAGGTGGACGCTGTCCTCTGTGTGTGGAGGGTGGTGGTGGACGCCGTCCTCCTCTGTGTGTGGAAGGTGGTGGTGGACGCCGTCCTCCTCTGTGTGTGGAGGGTGGTGGTGGACGCTGTCCTCTGTGTGTGGAGGGTGGTGGTGGACGCTGTCCTCTGTGTGTGGAGGGTGGTGGTGGACGGTGTCCTCCTCTGTGTGTGGAGGGTGGTGGTGGACGCCGTCCTCCTCTGTGTGTGGAGGGTGGTGGTGGACGCCGTCCTCCTCTGTGTGTGGAGGGTGGTGGTGGACGCTGTCCTCTGTGTGTGGAGGGTGGTGGTGGACGCCGTCCTCCTCTGTGTGTGGAGGGTGGTGGTGGACGCCGTCCTCCTCTGTGTATGGAGGGTGGTGGTGGACGCTGTCCTCTGCGTGTGGAGGGTGGTGGTGGACGCCGTCCTCCTCTGTGTGTGGAGGGTGGTGGTGGACGCTGTCCTCCTCTGTGTGTGGAGGGTGGTGGTGGACGCTGTCCTCTGCGTGTGGAGGGTGGTGGTGGACGCCGTCCTCCTCTGTGTGTGGAGGGTGGTGGTGGACGCTGTCCTCTGTGTGTGGAGGGTGGTGGTGGATGCCGTCCTCCTCTGTGTGTGGAGGATGGAGGTGGACGCCATCCTCTGTGTGTGGAGGGTAGTGGTGGACGCTGTCCTCTGTGTGTGGAGGGTGGTGGTGGACGCCGTCCTCCTCTGTGTGTGGAGGGTGGAGGTGGACGCCGTCCTCCTCTGTGTGTGGAGGGTGGTGGTGGACGCTGTCCTCTGTGTGTGGAGGGTGGTGGTGGACGCTGTCCTCTGTGTGTGGAGGGTGGTGGTGGACGCCGTCCTTGGTGGACGCTGTCCTCCTGTGTGTGTGGAGGGTGGTGGTGGACGCTGTCCTCTGTGTGTGGAGGGTGGTGGTGGACGCTGTCCTCTGTGTGTGGAGGGTGGTGGTGGACGCCGTCCTCTGTGTGTGGAGGGTGGTGGTGGACGCCGTCCTCCTCTGTGTGTGGAGGGTGGTGGTGGACGCTGTCCTCTGTGTGTGGAGGGTGGTGGTGGACGCTGTCCTCTGTGTGTGGAGGGTGGTGGTGGACGCTGTCCTCTGTGTGTGGAGGGTGGTGGTGGACGCTGTCCTCTGTGCGTGGAGGGTGGTGGTGGACGCTGTCCTCTGTGTGTGGAGGGTGGTGGTGGACGCTGTCCTCCTCTGTGTGTGGAGGGTGGTGGTGGACGCTGTCCTCTGTGTGTGGAGGGTGGTGGTGGACGCTGTCCTCTGTGTGTGGAGGGTGGTGGTGGACGCTGTCCTCTGTGTGTGGGGGGTGGTGGTGGACGCTGTCCTCTGTGTGTGGGGGGTGGTGGTGGACGCTGTCCTCTGTGTGTGGAGGGTGGTGGTGGACGCTGTCCTCCTCTGTGTGTGGAGGGTGGTGGTGGACGCTGTCCTCCTCTGTGTGTGGAGGGTGGAGGTGGACGCCGTCCTCCTCTGTGTGTGGAGGGTGGTGGTGGACGCTGTCCTCTGTGTGTGGAGGGTGGTGGTGGACGCCGTCCTCCTCTGTGTGTGGAGGGTGGTGGTGGACGCTGTCCTCCTCTGTGTGTGGAGGGTGGTGGTGGACGCTGTCCTCCTCTGTGTGTGGAGGGTGGAGGTGGACGCCGTCCTCCTCTGTGTGTGGAGGGTGGTGGTGGACGCTGTCCTCTGTGTGTGGAGGGTGGTGGTGGACGCCGTCCTCCTCTGTGTGTGGAGGGTGGTGGTGGACGCTGTCCTCTGTGTGTGGAGGTTGGTGGTGGACGCTGTCCTCTGTGTGTGGAGGGTGGTGGTGGACGCTGTCCTCCTCTGTGTGTGGAGGGTGGTGGTGGACGCTGTCCTGTGTGTGTGGAGGGTGGTGGTGGACGCCGTCCTCCTCTGTGTGTGGAGGGTGGTGGTGGACGGTGTCCTCTGTGTGTGGAGGGTGGTGGTGGACGCTGTCCTCTGCGTGTGGAGGGTGGTGGTGGACGCTGTCCTCTGTGTGTGGAGGGTGGTGGTGGACGCTGTCCTCTGTGTGTGGAGGTTGGTGGTGGACGCTGTCCTCCTCTGTGTGTGGAGGGTGGTGGTGGACGCTGTCCTCCTCTGTGTGTGGAGGGTGGTGGTGGACGCTGTCCTCTGTGTGTGGAGGGTGGTGGTGGACGCTGTCCTCCTCTGTGTGTGGAGGGTGGTGGTGGACGCTGTCCTCTCTGTGTGGAGGGTGGTGGTGGACGCTGTCCTCTGTGTGTGGAGGGTGGTGGTGGACGCTGTCCTCTGTGTGTGGAGGGTGGTGGTGGACGCTGTCCTCTGTGTGTGGAGGGTGGTGGTGGACGCTGTCCTCTGTGTGTGGAGGGTGGTGGTGGACGCTGTCCTCCTCTGTGTGTGGAGGGTGGTGGTGGACGCCGTCCTCTGTGTGTGGAGGGTGGTGGTGGACGCTGTCCTCTGTGTGTGGAGGGTGGTGGTGGACGCCGTCCTCCTCTGTGTGTGGAGGGTGGTGGTGGACGCTGTCCTCTGCGTGTGGAGGGTGGTGGTGGACGCCGTCCTCCTCTGTGTGTGGAGGGTGGTGGTGGACGCTGTCCTCCTCTGTGTGTGGAGGGTGGTGGTGGACGCTGTCCTCTGCGTGTGGAGGGTGGTGGTGGACGCCGTCCTCCTCTGTGTGTGGAGGGTGGTGGTGGACGCTGTCCTCTGTGTGTGGAGGGTGGTGGTGGATGCCGTCCTCCTCTGTGTGTGGAGGATGGAGGTGGACGCCATCCTCTGTGTGTGGAGGATAGTGGTGGACGCTGTCCTCTGTGTGTGGAGGGTGGTGGTGGACGCCGTCCTCCTCTGTGTGTGGAGGGTGGAGGTGGACGCCGTCCTCCTCTGTGTGTGGAGGGTGGAGGTGGACGCCGTCCTCCTCTGTGTGTGGAGGGTGGTGGTGGACGCTGTCCTCTCTGTGTGGAGGGTGGTGGTGGACGCTGTCCTCTGTGTGTGGAGGGTGGTGGTGGACGCCGTCCTTGGTGGACGCTGTCCTCCTGTGTGTGTGGAGGGTGGTGGTGGACGCTGTCCTCTGTGTGTGGAGGGTGGTGGTGGACGCTGTCCTCTGTGTGTGGAGGGTGGTGGTGGACGCCGTCCTCTGTGTGTGGAGGGTGGTGGTGGACGCCGTCCTCCTCTGTGTGTGGAGGGTGGTGGTGGACGCTGTCCTCTGTGTGTGGAGGGTGGTGGTGGACGCTGTCCTCTGTGTGTGGAGGGTGGTGGTGGACGCTGTCCTCTGTGTGTGGAGGGTGGTGGTGGACGCTGTCCTCTGTGTGTGGAGGGTGGTGGTGGACGCTGTCCTCTGTGTGTGGAGGGTGGTGGTGGACGCTGTCCTCCTTTGTGTGTGGAGGGTGGTGGTGGACGCTGTCCTCTGTGTGTGGAGGGTGGTGGTGGACGCTGTCCTCTGTGTGTGGAGGGTGGTGGTGGACGCTGTCCTCTGTGTGTGGGGGGTGGTGGTGGACGCTGTCCTCTGTGTGTGGAGGGTGGTGGTGGACGCTGTCCTCCTCTGTGTGTGGAGGGTGGTGGTGGACGCTGTCCTCCTCTGTGTGTGGAGGGTGGAGGTGGACGCCGTCCTCCTCTGTGTGTGGAGGGTGGTGGTGGACGCTGTCCTCTGTGTGTGGAGGGTGGTGGTGGACGCCGTCCTCCTCTGTGTGTGGAGGTTGGTGGTGGACGCTGTCCTCCTCTGTGTGTGGAGGGTGGTGGTGGACGCTGTCCTCCTCTGTGTGTGGAGGGTGGAGGTGGACGCCGTCCTCCTCTGTGTGTGGAGGGTGGTGGTGGACGCTGTCCTCTGTGTGTGGAGGGTGGTGGTGGACGCCGTCCTCCTCTGTGTGTGGAGGGTGGTGGTGGACGCTGTCCTCTGTGTGTGGAGGTTGGTGGTGGACGCTGTCCTCTGTGTGTGGAGGGTGGTGGTGGACGCTGTCCTCCTCTGTGTGTGGAGGGTGGTGGTGGACGCTGTCCTGTGTGTGTGGAGGGTGGTGGTGGACGCCGTCCTCCTCTGTGTGTGGAGGGTGGTGGTGGACGGTGTCCTCTGTGTGTGGAGGGTGGTGGTGGACGCTGTCCTCTGTGTGTGGAGGGTGGTGGTGGACGCTGTCCTCTGTGTGTGGAGGGTGGTGGTGGACGCTGTCCTCTGTGTGTGGAGGTTGGTGGTGGACGCTGTCCTCCTCTGTGTGTGGAGGGTGGTGGTGGACGCTGTCCTCCTCTGTGTGTGGAGGGTGGTGGTGGACGCTGTCCTCTGTGTGTGGAGGGTGGTGATGGACGCTGTCCTCCTCTGTGTGTGGAGGGTGGTGGTGGACGCTGTCCTCCTCTGTGTGTGGAGGGTGGTGGTGGACGCTGTCCTCCTCTGTGTGTGGAGGGTGGTGGTGGACGCTGTCCTCTCTGTGTGGAGGGTGGTGGTGGACGCTGTCCTCTGTGTGTGGAGGGTGGTGGTGGACGCTGTCCTCTGTGTGTGGAGGGTGGTGGTGGACGCTGTCCTCTGTGTGTGGAGGGTGGTGGTGGACGCTGTCCTCTGTGTGTGGAGGGTGGTGGTGGACGCTGTCCTCTGTGTGTGGAGGGTGGTGGTGGACGCTGTCCTCCTCTGTGTGTGGAGGGTGGTGGTGGACGCCGTCCTCTGTGTGTGGAGGGTGGTGGTGGACGCCGTCCTCTGTGTGTGGAGGGTGGTGTTGGACGCCGTCCTCTGTGTGTGGAGGGTGGTGGTGGACGCCGTCCTCTGTGTGTGGAGGGTGGTGGTGGACGCCGTCCTCTGTGTGTGGAGGGTGGTGGTGGACGCCGTGCTCTGTGTGTGGAGGGTGGTGGTGGACGCCGTCCTCTGTGTGTGGAGGTTGGTGGTGGACGCTGTCCTCCTCTGTGTGTGGAGGGTGGTGGTGGACGCTGTCCTCCTCTGTGTGTGGAGGGTGGTGGTGGACGCTGTCCTCTGTGTGTGGAGGGTGGTGGTGGACGCTGTCCTCCTCTGTGTGTGGAGGGTGGTGGTGGACGCTGTCCTCCTCTGTGTGTGGAGGGTGGTGGTGGACGCTGTCCTCCTCTGTGTGTGGAGGGTGGTGGTGGACGCTGTCCTCTCTGTGTGGAGGGTGGTGGTGGACGCTGTCCTCTCTGTGTGGAGGGTGGTGGTGGACGCTGTCCTCTGTGTGTGGAGGGTGGTGGTGGACGCTGTCCTCTGTGTGTGGAGGGTGGTGGTGGACGCTGTCCTCTGTGTGTGGAGGGTGGTGGTGGACGCTGTCCTCTGTGTGTGGAGGGTGGTGGTGGACGCTGTCCTCCTCTGTGTGTGGAGGGTGGTGGTGGACGCCGTCCTCTGTGTGTGGAGGGTGGTGGTGGACACCGTCCTCTGTGTGTGGAGGGTGGTGTTGGACGCCGTCCTCTGTGTGTGGAGGGTGGTGGTGGACGCCGTCCTCTGTGTGTGGAGGGTGGTGGTGGACGCCGTCCTCTGTGTGTGGAGGGTGGTGGTGGACGCTGTCCTCTGTGTGTGGAGGGTGGTGGTGGACGCTGTCCTCCTCTGTGTGTGGAGGGTGGTGGTGGACGCTGTCCTCTGTGTGTGGAGGGTGATGGTGGACGCTGTCCTCTGTGTGTGGAGGGTGGTGGTGGACGCTGTCCTCCTCTGTGTGTGGAGGGTGGTGGTGGACGCTGTCCTCTGTGTGTGGAGGGTGTTGGTGGACGGTGTCCTCCTCTGTGTGTGGAGGGTGGTGGTGGACGCTGTCCTCTGTGTGTGGAGGGTGGTGGTGTACGGTGTCCTCTGTGTGTGGAGGGTGGTGGTGGACGCCGTCCTCTGTGTGTGGAGGGTGGTGGTGGACGCCGTCCTCTGTGTGTGGAGGGTTGTGGTGGACGCTGTCCTCCTCGGTGTGTGGAGGGTGGTGGTGGACGCCGTCCTCCTCTGTGTGTGGAGGGTGGTGGTGGACGCTGTCCTCCTCGGTGTGTGGAGGGTGGTGGTGGACGCCGTCCTCCTCTGTGTGTGGAGGGTGGTGGTGGACGCTGTCCTCTGTGTGTGGAGGGTGGTGGTGGACGCCGTCCTCCTGTGTGTGTGGAGGGTGGTGGTGGACGCTGTCCTCTGTGTGTGGAGGGTGGTGGTGGACGCCGTCCTCCTCTGTGTGTGGAGGGTGGTGGTGGACGCTGTCCTCCTCTGTGTGTGGAGGGTGGTGGTGGACGCTGTCCTCTGTGTGTGGAGGGTGGTGGTGGACGCTGTCCTCCTCTGTGTGTGGAGGGTGGTGGTGGACGCTGTCCTCCTCTGTGTGTGGAGGGTGGTGGTGGACGCTGTCCTCCTCTGTGTGTGGAGGGTGGTGGTGGACGCTGTCCTCTCTGTGTGGAGGGTGGTGGTGGACGCTGTCCTCTCTGTGTGGAGGGTGGTGGTGGACGCTGTCCTCTGTGTGTGGAGGGTGGTGGTGGACGCTGTCCTCTGTGAGTGGAGGGTGGTGGTGGACGCTGTCCTCTGTGTGTGGAGGGTGGTGGTGGACGCTGTCCTGTGTGTGTGGAGGGTGGTGGTGGACGCTGTCCTCTGTGTGTGGAGGGTGGTGGTGGACGCTGTCCTCCTCTGTGTGTGGAGGGTGGTGGTGGACGCCGTCCTCTGTGTGTGGAGGGTGGTGGTGGACACCGTCCTCTGTGTGTGGAGGGTGGTGTTGGACGCCGTCCTCTGTGTGTGGAGGGTGGTGGTGGACGCCGTCCTCTGTGTGTGGAGGGTGGTGGTGGACGCCGTCCTCTGTGTGTGGAGGGTGGTGGTGGACGCTGTCCTCTGTGTTTGGAGGGTGGTGGTGGACGCTGTCCTCCTCTGTGTGTGGAGGGTGGTGGTGGACGCTGTCCTCTGTGTGTGGAGGGTGATGGTGGACGCTGTCCTCTGTGTGTGGAGGGTGGTGGTGGACGCTGTCCTCCTCTGTGTGTGGAGGGTGGTGGTGGACGCTGTCCTCTGTGTGTGGAGGGTGGTGGTGGACGGTGTCCTCCTCTGTGTGTGGAGGGTGGTGGTGGACGCTGTCCTCCTCTGTGTGTGGAGGGTGGTGGTGGACGGTGTCCTCTGTGTGTGGAGGGTGGTGGTGGACGCCGTCCTCTGTGTGTGGAGGGTGGTGGTGGACGCCGTCCTCTGTGTGTGGAGGGTTGTGGTGGACGCTGTCCTCCTCGGTGTGTGGAGGGTGGTGGTGGACGCCGTCCTCCTCTGTGTGTGGAGGGTGGTGGTGGACGCTGTCCTCCTCGGTGTGTGGAGGGTGGTGGTGGACGCCGTCCTCCTCTGTGTGTGGAGGGTGGTGGTGGACGCTGTCCTCTGTGTGTGGAGGGTGGTGGTGGACGCCGTCCTCCTGTGTGTGTGGAGGGTGGTGGTGGACGCTGTCCTCTGTGTGTGGAGGGTGGTGGTGGACGCTGTCCTCTGTGTGTGGAGGGTGGTGGTGGACGCTGTCCTCTGTGTGTGGAGGGTGGTGGTGGACGCCGTCCTCTGTGTGTGGAGGGTGGTGGTGGACGCCGTCCTCCTCTGTGTGTGGAGGGTGGTGGTGGACGCTGTCCTCTGTGTGTGGAGGGTGGTGGTGGACGCTGTCCTCCTCGGTGTGTGGACGGTGGTGGTGGACGCTGTCCTCCTCGGTGTGGAGGGTGGTGGTGGACGCTGTCCTCCTCTGTGTGTGGAGGGTGGTGGTGGACGCTGTCCTCCTCTGTGTGTGGAGGGTGGTGGTGGACGCTGTCCTCCTCTGTGTGTGGAGGGTGGTGGTGGACGCTGTCCTCTGTGTGTGGAGGGTGGTGGTGGACGGTGTCCTCCTCTGTGTGTGGAGGGTGGTGGTGGACGCTGTCCTCTGTGTGTGGAGGGTGGTGGTGGACGGTGTCCTCTGTGTGTGGAGGGTGGTGGTGGACGCCGTCCTCTGTGTGTGGAGGGTGGTGGTGGACGCCGTCCTCCGTGTGTGGAGGGTTGTGGTGGACGCTGTCCTCCTCGGTGTGTGGAGGGTGGTGGTGGACGCCGTCTTCCTCTGTGTGTGGAGGGTGGTGGTGGACGCCGTCCTCCTCTGTGTGTGGAGGGTGGTGGTGGACGCTGTCCTCTGTGTGTGGAGGGTGGTGGTGGACGCCGTCCTCTGTGTGTGGAGGGTGGTGGTGGACGCCGTCCTCCTCTGTGTGTGGAGGGTGGTGGTGGACGCTGTCCTCTGTGTGTGGAGGGTGGTGGTGGACGCTGTCCTCCTCGGTGTGTGGACGGTGGTGGTGGACGCTGTCCTCCTCGGTGTGGAGGGTGGTGGTGGACGCTGTCCTCCTCTGTGTGTGGAGGGTGGTGGTGGACGCTGTCCTCCTCTGTGTGTGGAGGGTGGTGGTGGACGCTGTCCTCCTCTGTGTGTGGAGGGTGGTGGTGGACGCTGTCCTCTGTGTGTGGAGGGTGGTGGTGGACGGTGTCCTCCTCTGTGTGTGGAGGGTGGTGGTGGACGCTGTCCTCTGTGTGTGGAGGGTGGTGGTGGACGGTGTCCTCTGTGTGTGGAGGGTGGTGGTGGACGCCGTCCTCTGTGTGTGGAGGGTGGTGGTGGACGCCGTCCTCTGTGTGTTGAGGGTTGTGGTGGACGCTGTCCTCCTCGGTGTGTGGAGGGTGGTGGTGGACGCCGTCCTCCTCTGTGTGTGGAGGGTGGTGGTGGACGCTGTCCTCCTCGGTGTGTGGAGGGTGGTGGTGGACGCCGTCCTCCTCTGTGTGTGGAGGGTGGTGGTGGACGCTGTCCTCTGTGTGTGGAGGGTGGTGGTGGACGCCGTCCTCCTGTGTGTGTGGAGGGTGGTGGTGGACGCTGTCCTCTGTGTGTGGAGGGTGGTGGTGGACGCCGTCCTCCTCTGTGTGTGGAGGGTGGTGGTGGACGCTGTCCTCTGTGTGTGGAGGGTGGTGGTGGACGCTGTCCTCCTCGGTTTGTGGACGGTGGTGGTGGACGCTGTCCTCCTCGGTGTGGAGGGTGGTGGTGGACGCTGTCCTCCTCGGTGTGTGGAGGGTGGTGGTGGACGCCGTCCTCCTCTGTGTGTGGAGGGTGGTGGTGGACGCTGTCCTCCTCGGTGTGGAGGGTGGTGGTGGACGCCGTCCTCCTCTGTGTGTGGAGGGTGGTGGTGGATGCTGTCCTCCTCGGTGTGGAGGGTGGTGGTGGACGCTGTCCTCCTCGGTGTGGAGGGTGGTGGTGGACGCTGTCCTCCTCGGTGTGGAAGGTGGTGGTGGACGCTGTCCTCCTTGGTGTGGAGGGTGGTAGTAGATGCCGTCCTCCTCTGTGTGTGGAGGGTGGTGGTGGACGCTGTCCTCCTCGGTGTGTGGAGGGTGGTGGTGGACGCCGTCCTCCTCTGTGTGTGGAGGGTGGTGGTGGACGCTGTCCTCTGTGTGTGGACGGTGGTGGTGGACGCCGTCCTCCTCTGTGTGTGGAGGGTGGTGGTGGACGCTGTCCTCTGTGTGTGGAGGGTGGTGGTGGACTCTGTCTTCTGTGTGTGGAGGGTGGTGGTGGACGCCGTCCTCCTCTGTGTGTGGAGGGTGGTGGTGGACGCTGTCCTCCTCTGTGTGTGGAGGGTGGTGGTGGACGCTGTCCTCCTCTGTGTGTGGAGGGTGGTGGTGGACGCTGTCCTCCTCTGTGTGTGGAGGGTGGTGGTGGACGCTGTCCTCTGTGTGTGGAGAGTGGTGGTGGACGCTGTCCTGTGTGTGTGGAGGGTGGTGGTGGACGCTGTCCTCTGTGTGTGGAGGGTGGTGGTGGACGCTGTCCTCTGTGTGTGGAGGGTGGTGGTGGACGCTGTCCTCTGTGTGTGGAGGGTGGTGGTGGACGCTGTCCTCCTTGGTGTGGAGTCTCCGGCGTCTGTGCTCTCAACACAGGGCTTGAGCTTCCTGGACAGCAGAACCAGGAACAGAATCATGGAGGGTTCGGCTCACTTAGCCCAGCTCCCATTGATAAGGAGATGACAAAACTTGTGCAGTCCTTGCTTGTAGCCCAGAGCCCGAGGAGGCAGGAGGAGGCAGGTGCCCTGGGCCGTTCTCCCTAGGTAGCACTCTGACTCCAAGCCTGGATCCAGCGTGTCAGCCAAACCGATTCTGGTCAGCACTTTAGAAATCAAATACACTCTCCAAGTCAGTAGATAATATCATTTGGATATGAGTCTCAGGAAACCATGACAACATCGGAAGCTTATCTAGAATTAGTCTTAAAAATACGCGCTTCTGGGCCGGGAGTTTGGCCTAGTGGTTAACGTGCCTGCCTAGCATGCACGAAGACCCGGGTTCGATTCCTTGGTACCACATACATAGAAAAAAGCCGGAAGTGGTGCTGAGGCTCAAGTGATAGAGCTCTAGCCTTGAGAAACTCCAAGGACAGTGCTCAGGCCCTGAGCTCAAGCCCATGACTGGCAAAAAAATAAAAAAATAAAAATAAAATAAAATAAAGAGTTTAATACGCGCTTCAGTTTTAGGAAATAACCAGGGACGCGGCCCCATCTGCTGCCGCGGTGTGCAGGTCCCTTTCTCCTCGCTGCCGCTAAGGGTCTCCTCCATGTGAACCACGGCTTTCCACGACTGCCCTGGAGCGTGGCCACAGCATCCAGAGGAGGACGAGTCTGCCTGGGCCAGGGGCTTCTGTGCTTGGCTGGCTGAGATGCTGGGCCCGGCCCAGCAGGAAAGGAGTGGGTCCCAGAGCAAAGCTCCTCCTGGGGCGGGTGGCTGGGAGAGGGAGGAGAGGCTGGGGTCCCAGTGTTTTCGCCAAGGGCGCAGGGCCAAGGCAAGCATGCATCCACTGCGCCCCACACCTCTCCAGAGCACACTGGCCGGCGGGAGGACTGCACAGGTGTCCTCAGGTGACACCAGCAAGCTGGCATTCCACTCTGGGCTCCAGGAAACGGGTGACATCTCAAGATGCTTCCTGCACCAGCCAGCACGTCTCACTCCCTGCTTTTGAGAAGGCAGAACATCTTCCTTACAAATGTCTATTTACGGAGTGGAAGATACGACCTTGCCAATCTCTTCCTGAGCCCCAGGCCCGGCACAGACTAGGATCTGCTCCATGTCTGCCCAGGGGCTGAGTGATGGCCATGGCTCCAGTCGAGCGGCTGTAAATACCCTAGAGGAGGTGGCTAAGGGCGGGTGACAGCCAACACCACAGAGCCAAAACACCGGGGGAGGAGCCAGCCGCGGCCGTGGGCATGCCATCCATGGCATCGATGGCATGTCCTCATTCTGCATGCCTGTTAGTGAGACTTCAAGGTCTCTGGGTATCTGAGGAAGACTCTCATAAGTATGGAAGTTTTACATTCATGCTTGTAAAACTTCTGTTGAAATCCTGCGGGTGAATCTCCAGGTGACAGGCAGTTGGCTGCCTGCCTCGTTTCTTGGTGTTGATTTAACTCCATGCCAATGGATGCAGGTGTGCTGCCGTCTCTTCTCAACTTCCAAGCACCAGGCTTTGGCAAGAACAAGAAATGGTTGCATAATAGGCTGCCTCCTCACCCCCTTCCCGGGTTTAGCCTGAAGTCTTTTTAGTGGTTGCGTCTGAAACCTTTGTAGCAAGCCAGAGTGCTTTTCTGAGTTACATTTCAATCAAGCTGCAGTTATAGAAACACTAATGAATGGGTAACTCTGTGTATGTGTGTGTGTGTGCGTGTGTGTGTGTGTGTGCATGTGTGTGTGCACAGAAAACAAAAAGAACAAAAATGAACAGTGTTTTTATTTTTATTTTTTTTTAACAAAAATGTCATTGTCTCTCACATTGTTGGTAGACTCCTCGAAAGCTTTCCGGCTGTGCGAAGGCTGTTCTAGTTCATGGGTGCAGGATCTAGAGGAGCCAGCTGCCCCCGCCCCCTGTCACGTCAGGAGCCAGGTCCAGCTTGCTCTGGGACCCGAACAAGTCCCCAGCCTGGCTCTTCTCCGCTGTGGGCAGAGGTGCTAACCCCCACACGCAAGCCACCGGGTCTCCATCAGTCTGCCTCCGCCCCAGCCCGGTGGGCAGAGGGTTTGGAGGTCTTGTGCTCAGGAAACACTCGCAGGAATGCTGGTGCACTGCCATGCGCTGTGACTCTGAATGGGAGAAGCTGGTGTTTCTCCGCTTGTTGTTGTGGGACCTTGGGCTCTGCATCCGGCTCTTCTCTTCTCCCTAGGTGCAGGCAGCACTCTCCGCCAGCCAGCCTCCTCCCCTCCTCTGTGCGGAGGGCGGGTCTGTCGCCTGACTTCCTGGAGGGTCCAGTCTGTTCGCCTGTGTGTGACCGAGCCCACGCCTGGTCAGCGCTGGGGTTTTGTTGCGTTCCCTCCGTTCTTCCATGCCGTGTCTTCATCCTGGAAATCCCCGGGCCCGGAGGTCTTTCATGTTCCATTTCCTGAATCCAGGGTTGCAGTTCAAGCTCTGTAAAGCATGGCCAGTCCGGAGGCCTCCTGCAGGAAGGGTACAGATTTGGGCTCCATGACGGCAGTGCCCATTGTCACAGCCCCTGTGTGTCCCTGAGTGGTCTCAGGCCACAGAAACAGCAGGCCCACCCTCCTGTGTCCTGAGCCCGGCCAGCAGGGGCTCTGCCCGTGCTCTGTCTCATTCATTTTATTGGGGGACATTCAAGTGAAGTGTGCAGTGTCCACTTGCTGCCAGAGTTCTGCGCCATGCTTCTGTCTCCGGCTACAGACCAGGTCCAGGCAGGCTGGCCAGCCTGAGGTCGCCCTGCTTCGCTCTGCACCACAGGCGGGGATCACGTGGTCCTTCCTTCTTCCCGGACCGGCTCCTCCTGCTGTGGGACACAGTGGGCGCTGGGGGTTGGTGGACTGGCCGGCAGGAGTGTGGAGAGGGGTGGACAGCCTTCCCCGCGCCCTGGTCCTGGGATCCAGAAGTGCTGGGCCCAGCCCTGACTCTGGTACTGTGGGACAGATTGGCATTCTCACATGAAGAGCGTCCTTCTTGTCTGCTCGTGGTTGGCTTCATTTTTCACTGTTCTTACGTTTGTCAGCTCAGCTTCTGGTGCGTTGCAGTCTCGGTTCCCACCGTGAGCTGTCGCAGTGGCACTGGGCTGGCCAGACTGTTGCTGCCCCGCCGTGGGCCCTGCATGGCCAGGGCCGGCTGGCCGGGGGAGGGCGAGGTGGGGAACCACCGGCTCAGCTGCCAGTGGTCATTCGCCTGGCTTCTTGTGTGTGGTGCTGAATAGAACGAGGTTGGCCTCGAGACAATCTACCATGCAATAGACTGTGTTCAAGGGCTGGCCTCACAAACCTTGGCTTTATTTGCAATTCACTTGGTGAGAATACTGGTTTTTCCTCTGCTGGGGTTTGAACTCAGGACCTTGTGCTTGCTAGGCAGGCGATAGACTACTTGAGCCATGCCTCCAGCCCTTGAAAACAACTTTTAGTTTCTAATAACCTTTAACCAAATGTGCAGACAGCATCACCTTTGGAAGCATGTGGCGGGCGGCTTGTTTCCTCTCAGGTGGACACAGGTCCAGGTGTGGGTCTCCACCTGGGCCCAGTGGTCACCTCAGTCCTGCCAAGCGGGCGTCCACTGGCATGGCGGCTGTGCTGGGTCCCCTCGGGTGAGGTTTCTGGGTGGCCTGCGGGGCGCACTAGCCTGCTCTGCTGTGGAAGGGCTCTGGCTGGAGGACTGGTCACACGGGGTGTGAGGAGAGGCCTTGTCCCTGGCCAGCTGGAGGGAAAGCAGCTCGGCTCCACCATTTCCTCTGCCTCACTACAGGCCAGGGACGGAGCCGGCAGCCATGGATGCCATCTCCAGCCCAGGAGTCTGGAGCAGGTGTGGTCGTAAGGTTGATTTGCTCAGGTATTTTGTCACAGCAATGAAAAGCTGATTTATACAATTTCTGTATTTAGAACCCAATTGTTAGTGCAAATTCCTTTTTGTGTTTTTGACTAGTTCATTACAAAAAGATTTGAGAGCAAAGCAGCAGTGTTCTCATGCGCTTTCTCACACACGTCTGACCCCTTGGCTCATCAGATCGAGGACGGTTCAAATAATTTGTGGTAACCAAGGGAAACTTCAGCCCTCTCAGAGTCCTGGATTCTTTTCTGTAGTCTGACATTCATAAGAAACCAGAAATCCCTCAGTGTGGTATGGTGAGAAACCAGAATTAGGTGTCTGCAGGAGAAGTTTTGAAGGGATTAATTCTGAGGATCTAGTGATTAATGGAAAAACCAAATCACTGAGGTAAAGTTTAGATACTTTCTAATTATAATTGAGCTGGGGAAATTAAAAGCTTTGTGCACCGTGAAGAGACATAATGCATGTTATTTTTCCAGCATAAGAGTTAAATTTGGGAACGCACCCCGTCAAGTAGGTAAGAAATTCAGAACACAGCCCCAGCCATTTGCAGAGTGTGCAGGACCTACAGGCATGTGGAGACCAGGCATGGGAGTCAGGTCTCCCCGTCCAGGCGTGGAGATGGGTCCACGGGAGTCAGGTCTCCCTGTCCAGCACAGGACAGTGGGTTTTTCTGGACCTCGAGCCAGGCGCCTGAGCTCATGTTTATCCCAGTGGAGTGGGTGAACCGTTAAACCATCTCACCTTGCCCGGCCTGGGTGTTTATGGAATTTAAATTGCATGGCCGGTGTTCTCAGCTGGTTTTCAAGGTGGTCTGCGTGCTGTGTGGATATGCTGGCGTGATGGCTCTGGGCAGGAGAACTCTTCGCATTTACTGACGTAGGGGCCCTAGTGGGGCTTTCCAGCTACTGCTGAGAGTTATGACTGCAGTTTGTCAACATAGTGTTGTTCTCTATTAATAATACATATAGCTTCCCGAGATGATCTTTGAGCTTTGTTAACAAGTATTGCTGTTGGGAGATGCTGGATCCCAAATTGCATTTTCCTTCTCTGGCAGCTGTGGTGTTCACTCACTTGTTTACCTTTGGCTATCTCTCTCCCTGTCGGACTCTAGGAATTATCCGTTATCTCTGAACCTCCGGAGATTGGTGCCAGGAGCCCTGAGTGTGTCAAAATCTCTAAGCACTCACGTCCCTCATGGAACATGACTGTCAGCTGCACACTCTTGCTTTTATGCTGTCATTTCTAGATGACTTACAACACATGATGTGGCAGAAATAGTATGGAAGTAGTCGTTATGCTGAATTGTACATGCTTAACACAAGCACCGCTCTTTTGAGTATATTTGATCTATGGTTGACTGAATCCACAGATGTAAAACCTGTGGATATAGATGCAAACTGTGTTTATGTCTCTCCTCCTCCTCCTCTTCCTCCTCCTCCTCCTCCTCCTCCTCCTCCTCCTCCTCCTCCTCCTCCTCCTCTCTCTTTGTTGACATTGGGGCTTGAACTCAGGGACTGGTATTTTTTTCAGCTTGCTGCTTGGCTAGCCCTCTTCCACTTGAGCCAGACTCATCTGACTCTGGTCAGTGGTCTTCATAGCAAGAGATGGGGCTTGCACATACGACCAGACAATAACGAGCCCTTGGACAATGTTATGCTTTCACAATGTGTTGGTAAACATCCACAAAAGCATCAAAAATTGAGTATTTGGGCAAGTGTGGGTTGCCCCAGAGGGCGTGCAAGTTGTGCCATTCCTCGTGTTTCTTGGTGGGCTGCCAAGTGCTGGCGTGGGCCGCAGGCGGGTGAAGGCCCGTGTCTTTATGCCACTGTCTGGGGTACTTCCAGGTTTGGGTCGTCACATCAAGCTGATGCAGCCATGTTTCCCATGAATCCTTGAGCCCATTTCCATCAGGCCATTGAGGAACAGGTACAGCGCAGAGCTGCCGGGCTGCGGGTGAGCTCGCGTTCATCACGGCGCACTTTCCACATGACCGTGCCTCTTTCACATGCGCTGTCAGTGACAAAGGCTCCCCTACTCCTCATTCCGTGCTGCCAATCTGATGGGGGACTGTCGTGTTTTACTGTGTTAATTTTCCTAGCTTTAGCAAAGAGTTACTCGTAATTGTTTTCATTTTCCTCATTGTTGTCCTCAAAGGGAATAGCAGTGATAAGTCTATCCCTTTTAAATCTCGGCTTAGACGTTAAGCATTTTTTTTCCTCATTTTAAGTTTATACTTACCCCTACAGAGAAAACAAGCAAAAAACGGTGAGGCGAGACACAGCATGGCTGCGTGTTCATGGCTAGCTGGGGTGGTGACAGGGCGCTGACAGCTTCCCTCTACTTCTCTGGTTCAGGCTCTGGGAAAAGCATGGCAGGTCACGGTGCTGAAAAACACAATAGGGAATAAGAGCCCGCGCTGAGCCAGGTGAAGAAAGGGAGCGGCAGAGGCAGGAGTTCTAGCAACATTCCCTGAAGAGGATTCCTAGGACGTCAGATTTCCCCCAAATTACTTTTAGGAGGGGACGTGATATTAACATGAGCGTCAAGGTACTGCCCACGAGATGTGACTGTGTCCATGAAATAGAGGTGACTGTCCATGAGAGAATCCTGTGTCCACAAGAGGCGAGGGTGGGCGAGCGGTGATTGTGAGAAGTGATTATCTAAGTTGGACTCTTTAATAATGCTTTAAGACTTCCTGTTCCCTGGGATTTGTTTCAGGATTTTAGAGGAACAACACAAGTAATTCTGGTTTTCCACAAAGTGCTGTGAGAACTTCTGGGGAAGAAGACAAGAGCCAGCGCTGAATGGGGTGAGCTTCACCAGGAGTCACGCTGTTGGTTCTGAATGCGACACTAAGATCCGTTCTGTGGAGCTGACGTTGTGGACTGGCTTGGTGGCACTAACTCACCCTGAAGGGGACCATATGATACTGGACGTTAACACAGAAGCCGTTTTGGCTGGTCCTGGGCGGGGGGTTCTGATATAGGCAAGGCCTAGAGAGGATTCTCCATTCTCAATTCTGCCTTTGAAATCTGAGCTCTAAACTTAGTAAAATGCTCAACATCACCATTTTTTACTGGGAGCATTCCAGTCTGTTTCTTGAGATTGGAGAATTACGCAGTTTTCCTAGACCGAGCTGTTAGAAGAGAGAATTTGGGGCTGGTAGGCCTTCTGTGAAACCAGAGGAAAGATCTCAAGACTGGAAGATCTGCCCAGAGATTAGGCCGGCTCGCCTCTGCTGACCTGTGGGCGAGGCAGGCGTGAGGGGAGGTAGCCGCCTCTGGGAGTTGTGGCCGGCCTTGGTCACAACCTAAGTTCCTCCGAGGCACACCCAGGTCCAGAGCTACAGTTCCTCATCCTCTGCATGTGACAACGACAATCAAACCCGGACATGTGGAGGAAGAAGAAACAAAAAAATCATGCTCGAGACAAAGCAGGAAGTAACAGTGAACCAAGAGTGGAGGAGGAGGGAGAACGGGTGGAGTTTTTAAAGCAGCCTGATGCCGTATGTTAAAGAACTGAAAGGAACAGGATGAGGCCGGGAGCGATGAGCCGGCTGCTCTGTGTGGGACGATGGATGGACATTGTACAATCTAATGTTCACTAATAGAAATGTAATGTTCACAGAAGAATGAATCGGAGAATCAGAGACGTGGAGGACAGATGGAGAAATCGTCATTCTAAAGGTCCGTGGGACAGTATTGTCTAAGACGAGGGCGATTAGAGCTCCAACAGAGTCAGAAAGAAAGTACATTTTAAAAGACATAGACATACAGATGGAGGGCCGGGAGTTTGGCCTAGTGGCAGAGTGTTTGCCTCGCATGCACAAAGACCCGGGTTCGATTCCTCAGTACTACATACGTAGAAAAAAAAAAGCCAGAAATGGTGCTGCGGCTCAGGTGATAGAGCTCAGGACTGGAAAAAAAAAGACATACTGATGAGAAAATTTCCATGTTTTATTAAAGACACTAAGTTATAAGGTAGGAAGCTCAAGGGGCACCAACCGAGATAAATATGGAAAGAATCACACCCCACACATCAAGGACAAACTGCTGAAATCCAAATATCAATTTAAAATGTTAAATTATACGTAGAGAAAAATGCCATGTTTCATTCTGAAAGTGGTTATACAAGTGTCAAAGTTTCATTTTATTTTACTTTTTATTTATTTATTTTTTTAGCCAGAAACTAGTGATGTCAGAAGACAATGGAGTGACATTTGTCATCACTGGTCTTCCTTGAAGACTGAGGTTCGGCTAATACTTTTAAGGCAGGCTGTCTGCCACATCAGCATTCGTGGCTGCGGTTATTTCTGCAACAGGGACTCGCTTCTTGTTGACTCCAGCCTGGTCAGCTCACCCCGTTTACTTCCTGTGAGGGTGGCATGCGCGGAACACCCTGCTGTGCCATCTTCTACTGATTAGGATGAGTTCTCACCCACTTGCTGGTGGCCTGGAACTGGGACCCTCCCGACCCCAGCCTCTTCAGGGACCGAGATGACGGGCCTGGAATGACATTGAAAGTGGTATCATGAAAAATCTGTCAACCTAGGATCTCATTCTGCAGAACTCGTCTTAGACGGGAAAAATGGTACTCTGGCTCTGCTGCCTGCAGGTGGGAGCTGCAGAAACCCTGAGCTGCCACCGTTCAGAACGGAGGTGTCAGGTGAGCAGGTGTGGAACATGCCAGACTCCAGGCAGTTTGCATGGGGTGAGTAAGGCATGCCATGCCAGTGGTGATTTTATGATACCCGTGCATGTTGAATTGTCGACACACTTGTGCATGTAGAGGGGTAAACAGAACACAGTGACAACACAATTAAAAGGGTAAAGAAGTACAGTTCAGTTAATAAGTATGGAGATTACTGACATTCAGCAGATTCATGCTGTAAGAAGAGGTAAAGACAGCTCAGGGCTGGGGCCTCACCCCTGCACTCCCGGCTACTCCACAGGCTGAGCTCCTGAGGGCTGAGGTTTGAAGATGGTCTGGGCGGAGAAGTCTGTGAAGCCATATCAGCAGAATACTTTAAAAGCTAGGCTGGCATGTCGGGTGTCGGCTAAGCACACAGGAGGCTTCGGCTCACACTCCAGTACTGAAAACAAAATAGCGCTAATGTTGATACGGGTTCCGATTGCCGAGAAAGAGCAGACAGTAACTGTATTTAGGAGACTTAGTGAAGATCACTGGAACTGGGTCTGGTCAGGAAAGACCAAATAGTGATCCTGATCTCTAATGAAGAAAATGGAGACCATGAAAGGATTTCCAAAGATTATTATGATAACTGTATTTTAGGGTTTCTCAAGCATGTTGACACAGAAGGCTAGAACTACAGTGCAGAAACCACTCTATCTTCCACATGAACTGACAAATATTACATATAAAAATACAACAAGAGATTTGGAGAGATGATTGTAATCTGCACGGCATCCATTAGCAAATACTCGTACGAGCTAAAAACCTAGCACAAGAATTAAAATGGAATGCCGGAATACTAGGCTGTAGCCAAAAGAAGTGAGAAAGGTGAATCAGAGAAAATAGAAATTCAAGAGTAAAATGATAGCACCTAACTTTGATAGGCTAATATATTCTGTGATCATAGAGGCTGAAATCTTTCTTTTTTTCTGCCAGTCCTGAGGCTTGAACTCAGGGTCTGAGCATTTGGGCTTTCCCAAGGCTAGAGCTCTGCCACTTGAGCCACAGCACCATTTCCAACTTCTCTATGTATGTGGTACTGAGTCTTTGTACATGCTAGACAAGTACTCTACCACTAGGCCACACTCCTGTCCTTGAGGTTGAAATCTTTAACAAAATATGAATACAATGAAGCTAATAATAGGTAAGGCAAGCGTGGTCCTATAAATGTAAGGCTGGCTTAATACTTTAAAATCAATATAATGCACCATAACAATGTAACAGAGAAGAAAGTGGTCTGTTTATCTCAATGTAGAGAAATACTTGACAGAATGCAAACCTGATTCAAGGTTTAAAAAGTCCTCCAGAAAACCAGGCATAAAGAGGTGCTTCCTCAGTGCGACGAGAGGCGATAAGAGGCACCTTCAGAACCTTCACAAAATGTGATACCTGCGGACAAAATGTGGAGAGACGGGCAAAGGTGCCTCTGTCATCAGACCATTCAGTGTTCGACCCAAGAGCCTCACCGGTGCAGAAAGACGAGAGAAAAAATAAAGAAGCACACCGATTAGAAAGGCAGACACGAACCCACCCTATCCATAGACAGCACGATTGTTTATACAGAAAGTCGTAAGTTATTAACAACAACAACAACAACATAAAGCAGTCACTAATGCTTATTAGGACAAATATGGACCTTTAAGGAGGGCTCTGCATAAGGCCTGATGTTCAAAATCATTTGGATTTAATATTTTGGCAGTAAAAAGAAACCTTACAAATAAAATAAATTCGCATATAAGAGCATCAAAAAGAATAAGATGCTCATGAAGTTCACAAAAGCCATCTGGTGTATTTACATCGAAGAGGACAGAACACTGCTGAAAGAAAAGAATACCCCAATGAATGAAAAGGTATACTGCATTCATGGGCAGCTCGTAGGCATCTCTAATGTGGTCTATACGCCCAATAGAATGTCCATCACAGAGTCACAAAAGTGGAAGTATTTGGGTATAATGTTGCTATGGAGGCACACAGAGTAGCTGTTGGACTGCCAAAAATCTGTGAGTTTATGATTCTTGACTTCCTGACTTCATATGTTTCGATATAAAATCGGGTGGGTAGAAGAGTGATATAAATATAGAACCCACAATAAAACTGGGTAGTTGGTTAAGAGCAGATGAATTTCAGAAATTCTGTGAGTACAGTACAACTTTTTTACTTAAGAAGAATTTTTTAAATGTCTTCATTCAAGTGGCCAACTATGCATATATAAGGGGAAGATGAAAAAGATGGTGATGATGAAGGAAAAGAGCAGAAAAACGGAGAAGAGGAGAAAGAGGAGAAGGAAGAAGGAGAGGAGGAGGAAGCAGACCCGTAGCCGCAGCTGCAGGTCTGTGCAGCGGCTGAGGCCTCGAACCCAGAGGCAGAGATCAGAAGGATTCTCATCAGGGAACACGGGGGCAAAAAGTGACCGAGACTCCATCTCCACACGCAAGCTGGGCAGAGTGGTGCAGGCCTGCAGCCCGGCGATGTGGGAGCAGAGGTGCGGGGGCCATGGTTGCCCGAGGAAAACATGAGGTTTTACCTGAGCAGAGACTAAAGCCGGGGGCGGGTGTGCAGCTCCAGGGTGGAGGGATGGCTCGCCTGCGAACACAGCAACACTCCACGGCCTCCTGCCTGCCAAAGAAAGAAGGAAAAGACAACAGTTCTCAAAGAAGACAATGGAGAATTTCTCCGTGATTTAGGGACAGGAAAAGGTGTCTTAGACAGGTTACATAAAACAAGAGTCACCAGAGAAAAAACTTAATTAGACTTAACCAAAGCAAAAAAAAAATCAGTTCATTAAAAAGACAGTTTAAAAAAGAATAAGCAGGTCCAGCTGGGAAAAAAAAATCTTCATACCCATGTGTGCCAGAGGCCTTGTGCCACGCCACAATCCATGGCTCGCTCACGGAAAAGGGCCAGTCAGAGACACGGGTGGAGGCCTGGACAGGCACGGCGGGTGAGCGCTCAGGGGGCAGAGGCGGCACACCACTGTGGCACGCGCCCACAGCTGCCAGGAAGAGGAGCTTCCTGCAGAGTTAAAATTGATGCAGCCATGGTGCTTTTATGTATGTACAGACACACACACACATACACACACACACACACACACCATACACACACACCATACACACACCACACACACACACATACACACACCACACACACACACCACACACACACACACACACCACACACACACACCACACACACCACAGACACACACACCACACACACCATACACACACACACACACCACACTACACACACACACCACACATACACACACCACACACACACACCACACACACACACACCACACCACACACACACACCACACACACACCACACACACACCACACCACACATACACACACACACCACACACACCACACACACACACACACACACCACACACACACCATACACACACATACACACACCACACTACACACACACACACCACACACACACCACACCACACACACACACCACACTACACACACACCACACACACACCACACCACACACACACACACCACACACACCACACACACACACACCACACACACACCACACACACACACACACACCACACTACACACAGACACCACACACACACACCACACTACACACACACACACCACACATACACACACCACACACACACCACACCACACACACCACACCACACATACACACACACACACACACACACACGGTTCCCGCTGGCCCAGTGCCTGGAAGAGCTCAGAGACCGAGCTGGAGAGCCAGCTCAAAGGCTGCGTCTGCCTGAGTGTGAGGGCGGCCGGCGTGGCCAGCTCAGGCGCTGGCTCTGGTCCTCCGCCTCCTCATCCTCCACAGCCCGGTGTCAGGGTTAGAACCTGACTGCCACGGGCCAGCGCCAGCCTGGAGCGCAGGGCCCGGGCCTGCACGCGTCAGATGCGGAGGCCCCCGTCCCCCTCCCGGACAGGTCCAGCGTGCTGAGAGCAGCCACAGGGCAGATCCTCTGAATACAGGAGACCCGGGACACTCCCTGGCCCAGCAACGTTGTGGGGGTCCTCTTGCCAAGGAGCCTGGCTCTCAAGTTGAGAGGACGCCGCAGCAGGCTGTGGCTTCAGGGTGGGCACATGGTGTAATGTATGTGGTATGTGTGTGGTGTGTGTGTGTGTGGTGTGTGTGTGGTGTGTGTGTGGTGTGTGTGTGGTGTGTGGTGTGTGTGTGTGTGTGGTGTGTGTGTGTGTGGTGTGTGTGTGGTGTGTGGTGTGTGTGGTGTGTGTGTGGTGTGTGTGGTGTGTGTGTGTGTGGTGTGTGTGTTGTGTGTGGTGTGTGTGGTGTGTGTGTGGTGTGTGTGGTGTGTGTGTGTGTGGTGTGTGTGTGTGGTGTGTGTGTGGTGTGTGGTGTGTGGTGTGTGTGGTGTGTGTGTGGTGTGTGTGGTGTGTGTGGTATGTGTGTGTGGTGTGGTGTGTGGTGTGCTGTGTGTGGTGTGTGTGTGTGTGGTGTGTGTGTGGTGTGTGTGTGTGGTGTGTGTGTGTGTGGTGTGTGTGTGGTGTGCTGTGTGTGATGTGTGGTGTGTGTGTGGTGTGTGTGGTGTGTGTGTGGTGTGTGTGTGTGTGGTGTGTGTGTGGTGTGTGTGTGTGGTGTGTGTGTGGTGTGTGGTGTGTGTGGTGTGTGTGTGGTGTGTGTGTGGTGTGTGTGTGTGGTGTGTGTGTGGTGTGTGTGTGTGTGTGTGTGGTGTGTGTGTGTGTGTGTGTGTGTGGTGTGTGTGTGTGGTGTGTGTATGGTGTGTGTGTGTGTGGTGTGTGTGTGTGGTGTGTGTGTGGTGTGTGTGTGTGTGTGGTGTGGTGTGTGGTGTGGTGTGTGTGTGTTGTGTGTCTGTGGTATGTGTGTGGTATGTGTGTGGTGTATGTGTGTGTGTGTGGTGTGTGTGGTGTGTGTGGTGTGTGTGTGGTGTGTGTGTGTGGTGTGGTGTGTGGTGTGTGTGTGTGTGTGTGGTGTGTGAGTGCGTGTGTGTGTGTGAGTGTTACGTGTGTGTGTGTGTATGTGTGTGTCACTCCCCTCTTGGACCCACGGCCCTCTCTGACATTTGCTCCAGTCTGCTGCTCTAACACGAGAGCCACAGCTCCACTTTGGGCTTTCTGGTGGGTCACTGGAGGTCAGAACCTCACAGACTTCCCTGCAGGCTGCCTTCACTCTGCACTCCTTGGCTCTCAGCCTCCCCAGGGATGCGGGTGACAGGGTGACCCCCGCCCCTGCCTCACACAGCTCCTTCCAAAGGTCTCCCTGCTGTTTTTGCTCAAGTATCTTTCCAGGTCCTCCAGCAGCCCAGGGGACCTTGTCCTGGTCCTGCAACATTCCCCGCGCTCCTGGACACACGGCTGTGACCAGAGGAACAGAATTGCAAGTGCCAAGGACGGGCAGGTCCAAGGCTGCGGCTTTGTATCTCCTCAGCCCTTGTCTTCTCTTTCCTCAGCTCTTGTCTTCTGTTTTCCTCAGCTCTTCTCTTCTCTTTCCTCAGCTCTTGTCTTCTGTTTTCCTCAGCTCTTGTCTTCTGTTTTCCTCAGCTCTTGTCTTCTCTTTCCTCAGCTCTTGTCTTCTGTTTTCCTCAGCTCTTGTCTTCTCTTTCCTCAGCTCTTGTCTTCTCTTTCCGCAGCTCTTGTCTTCTCTTTCCTCAGCTCTTGTCTTCTGTTTTCCTCAGCTCTTGTCTTCTCTTTCCTCAGCTCTTGTCTTCTCTTTCCTCAGCTCTTGTCTTCTGTTTTCCTCAGCTCTTGTCTTCTGTTTTCCTCAGCTCTTGTCTTCTGTTTTCCTCAGCTCTTGTCTTCTCTTTCCTCAGCTCTTGTCTTCTGTTTTCCTCAGCTCTTGTCTTCTGTTTTCCTCAGCTCTTGTCTTCTGTTTTCCTCAGCTCTTGTCTTCTCTTTCCTCAGCTCTTGTCTTCTGTTTTCCTCAGCTCTTGTCTTCTCTTTCCTCAGCTCTTGTCTTGTTTTCCACAGCTCTTGTCTTCTCTTTCCTCAGCTCTTGTCTTCTGTTTTCCTCAGCTCTTGTCTTCTGTTTTCCTCAGCTCTTGTCTTCTCTTTCCTCAGCTCTTGTCTTCTGTTTTCCTCAGCTCTTGTCTTCTGTTTTCCTCAGCTCTTGTCTTCTCTTTCCTCAGCTCTTGTCTTCTCTTTCCTCAGCTCTTGTCTTCTGTTTTCCTCAGCTCTTGTCTTCTGTTTTCCTCAGCTCTTGTCTTCTGTTTTCCTCAGCTCTTATCTTCTCTTTCCTCAGCTCTTGTCTTCTCTTTCCTCAGCTCTTGTCTTCTGTTTTCCTCAGCTCTTGTCTTCTGTTTTCCTCAGCTCTTGTCTTCTGTTTTCCTCAGCTCTTGTCTTCTCTTTCCTCAGCTCTTGTCTTCTGTTTTCCTCAGCTCTTGTCTTCTGTTTTCCTCAGCTCTTGTCTTCTCTTTCCTCAGCTCTTGTCTTCTCTTTCCTCAGCTCTTGTCTTCTGTTTTCCTCAGCTCTTGTCTTCTCTTTCCTCAGCTCTTGTCTTCTGTTTTCCTCAGCTCTTATCTTCTCTTTCCTCAGCTCTTGTCTTCTGTTTTCCTCAGCTCTTGTCTTCTCTTTCCTCAGCTCTTGTCTTCTGTTTTCCTCATCTCTTGTCTTCTGTTTTCCTCAGCTCTTGTCTTCTGTTTTCCTCAGCTCTTGTCTTCTCTTTCCTCAGCTCTTGTCTTCTCTTTCCTCAGCTCTTGTCTTCTGTTTTCCTCAGCTCTTGTCTTCTGTTTTCCTCAGCTCTTGTCTTCTCTTTCCTCAGCTCTTGTCTTCTGTTTTCCTCAGCTCTTGTCTTCTGTTTTCCTCAGCTCTTGTCTTCTCTTTCCTCAGCTCTTGGCTTCTGTTTTCCTCAGCTCTTGTCCTCTCTTTCCTCAGCTCTTGTCTTCTCTTTCCTCAGCTCTTGTCTTCTCTTTCCTCAGCTCTTGTCTTGTTTTCCACAGCTCTTGTCTTCTCTTTCCTCAGCTCTTGTCTTCTGTTTTCCTCAGCTCTTGTCTTCTGTTTTCCTCAGCTCTTGTCTTCTCTTTCCTCAGCTCTTGTCTTCTGTTTTCCTCAGCTCTTGTCTTCTGTTTTCCTCAGCTCTTGTCTTCTCTTTCCTCAGCTCTTGTCTTCTCTTTCCTCAGCTCTTGTCTTCTGTTTTCCTCAGCTCTTGTCTTCTGTTTTCCTCAGCTCTTGTCTTCTCTTTCCTCAGCTCTTGTCTTCTGTTTTCCTCAGCTCTTGTCTTCTGTTTTCCTCAGCTCTTGTCTTCTCTTTCCTCAGCTCTTGTCTTCTGTTTTCCTCAGCTCTTGTCTTCTGTTTTCCTCAGCTCTTGTCTTCTCTTTCCTCAGCTCTTGTCTTCTCTTTCCTCAGCTCTTGTCTTCTGTTTTCCTCAGCTCTTGTCTTCTGTTTTCCTCAGCTCTTGTCTTCTCTTTCCTCAGCTCTTGTCTTCTGTTTTCCTCAGCTCTTGTCTTCTGTTTTCCTCAGCTCTTGTCTTCTCTTTCCTCAGCTCTTGTCTTCTGTTTTCCTCAGCTCTTGTCTTCTCTTTCCTCAGCTCTTGTCTTGTTTTCCACAGCTCTTGTCTTCTCTTTCCTCAGCTCTTGTCTTCTGTTTTCCTCAGCTCTTGTCTTCTGTTTTCCTCAGCTCTTGTCTTCTCTTTCCTCAGCTCTTGGCTTCTGTTTTCCTCAGCTCTTGTCCTCTCTTTCCTCAGCTCTTGTCTTCTCTTTCCTCAGCTCTTGTCTTCTCTTTCCTCAGCTCTTGTCTTCTCTTTCCTCAGCTCTTGTCTTCTGTTTTCCTCAGCTCTTGTCTTCTGTTTTCCTCAGCTCTTGTCTTCTCTTTCCTCAGCTCTTGTCTTCTGTTTTCCTCAGCTCTTGTCTTCTGTTTTCCTCAGCTCTTGTCTTCTCTTTCCTCAGCTCTTGTCTTCTGTTTTCCTCAGCTCTTGTCTTCTCTTTCCTCAGCTCTTGTCTTGTTTTCCACAGCTCTTGTCTTCTCTTTCCTCAGCTCTTGTCTTCTCTTTCCTCAGCTCTTGTCTTGTCTTTCCTCAGCTCTTGTCTTCTCTTTCCTCAGCTCTTGTCTTCTCTTTCCTCAGCTCTTGTCTTCTGTTTTCCTCAGCTCTTGTCTTCTCTTTCCTCAGCTCCTGTCTTCTGTTTTCCTCAGCTCTTGTCTTCTGTTTTCCTCAGCTCTTGTCTTCTCTTTCCTCAGCTCTTGTCTTCTCTTTTCCTCAGCTCTTGTCTTCTGTTTTCCTCAGCTCTTGTCTTCTCTTTCCTCAGCTCTTGTCTTCTGTTTTCCTCAGCTCTTGTCTTCTCTTTCCTCAGCTCTTGTCTTCTGTTTTCCTCAGTTCTTGTCTTCTCTTTCCTCAGCTCTTGTCTTCTCTTTCCTCAGCTCTTGTCTTCTCTTTCCTCAGCTCTTGTCTTCTGTTTTCCTCAGCTCTTGTCTTCTGTTTTCTTCAGCTCTTGTCTTCTGTTTTCCTCAGCTCTTGTCTTCTCTTTCCTCAGCTCTGTCTTCTCTTTCCTCATCTCTGTCTTGTCTTTCCTCAGCTCTTGTCTTCTCTTTCCTCAGCTCTTGTCTTGTCTTTCCTCAGCTCTTGTCTTCTCTTTCCTCAGCTCTTGTCTTCTCTTTCCTCAGCTCTTGTCTTCTGTTTTCCTCAGCTCTTGTCTTCTGTTTTCCTCAGCTCTTGTCTTCTGTTTTCCTCAGCTCTTGTCTTCTGTTTTCCTCAGCTCTTGTCTTCTCTTTCCTCAGCTCTTGTCTTCTCTTTCCTCATCTCTGTCTTGTCTTTCCTCAGCTCCTGTCTTCTGTTTTCCTCAGCTCCTGGCTTGTCTTTCCTTGCTTCTTTAGGGCACCTCTCTTATACAGCACCAGAATTGTGATGGGGACAGGAATCAGACGATGTCAATGTTCAACTCTGTACCTGTGTCTCAGCTGGGAATGTTCTAATAAGATGTTCTTAGCTTCCTGATCCCAGAAGTCCTCTGCCGAAGGCCCTGCTGCCCTCTCCCTCCTTCCTGGCCAATGCCACGTGTCTTTCTGTCCTTTTGGGTGCTGTGTGCTCAGCTGCGGCCAATGGTGCCCGGATGGGAAACCTCTCCTCCCCATGGGCACTCCAAGCTGTGACCCCTGCTCACGCTGCCCGCAGCTGGACATGGAATTGCAACCCTGTGCCTGGGGCGTCAAGATGGCCAGGCAGCCTCTGTCTCCTGGCTGCACAGGGCACCCCCACCCCAAGCCTGCAGAGAGAGAGATGCGACGTTTGAAATGTATGCTACAGAACAAAAACATTTGCCTTTAGAATTGTATTTGCAGCTGGGCTGCATGATGCACTCCCTCAGTGCGGCAGGGTTAGTGAACAGCGTTTCCATGGCGAGCGGAACAAGTCCTTGCCAGAGCCCTCGACTGCCGTGGTTAGATGAAAGCGTGTGAAAGGTCCTCGCCAGCACAGCGAGCTCGCAGTCTGCACCAGTGCCTCTGCCAGCGCTTCTGCACCTGCTGAAATGAAAGCTGCCTGGACTCTCAGGTAGGTAGAATGTGTTTATGATGCAAACATACGGCTGTCCTTCATCTCCCTGGGACTTTGATGCCAGCTGGGAAGCCCTGGTGCTCGCTGCAGAGGTGCAGCCATGTTGTCTGGTCCTCAGACCCCAGTGCCCAGTGTGCAAAGCGATGTGCAGATAGGAAGTCTTCGCACACACACTTGCCTTCAGGCGTTAGAATATCCAGTCACAGAAGGCTACCGAATGGGAACACAGGAGCCAGAAGCAGAGTGGACATCAGCTCGGTTGCCTCGGAGAGGAGCTCTGGGTCCCCAGGCTGGGAGCGCAGATGGGGGCGACCCCTGCCAACACACCTGGGGTTCCAGCCTGCTGTTTGGGGAAGGCTCTCCTATCCTGAGAAGCATGTCGTGAAGAAGGTCAGCATTTCTTTCTTCTACCACATGTTCAGGTCTTATATCCTGTGACAGTCTTCCAGAATTTTAAGATTATGGGAGCTTGGGCCCTGCCACAGTCCCCGTGAGAAATGGAATTCCAGCCTGGGTGTCTATCTGGGCCCTGCCCCTCTGGCGGGTGACAGGACAGGCTGGGTTGTAATGTCTTCCCCCGCCAAAATACTCCCTGTATTCAAAGACTTCTGACACACATGCACGAAGAAACCTAGATATCTCAAACAAGAATACATGAGAAACCATAGTTGATATATTATTTTTGCTCATTACAAAGTCCTTGAATGAATACATTTAAAATGTGCAAAAGCCATAGGAAGACACTAAAAAAGGTCATTTTGTCCAATTTCGGTTGAAATGGTTGGAGAATACAACTAATTAAAGCAAGGATTAAGAGAGAGACTACAGGTTAGCTAAAGTCTTAGAGTCAGAATTCAGATTCGGTAGAAATTTGCTTTCAAATTGTCTTCCCATTTAGTTTAAAAGCCAGAAATTTTAGTCTTTAATGTGTTCCTCAGCTGGGATTAAAACAACCAGGAAGTTAGTGTACTTGAATAGGGCTTGAGTTATTGCAAATAGTGTGGCCCCTGGAACATATAAAAGGGGGTGCCACAGACTTTCTGGGGGTTGGGAGAGGGGCGTGAATTTCTGGAGAGATGCAATTATGTCGTGTGCGGGGTAATTTTAGTGCTAAATATATCTCATTACATTCTCGCCTTGTAAAAACCGGCCTCCTGCATCCATAGGTCCTTTTATGACTGGCCAGAATGTTTAATTAATTAGAAGCCCCTTCTTCTCCGCCTTCTGCATGGTGACGGGTTCACTGTGCAGCTATTTCGGGTAGTCTGAAATAGTGGGAAGGGACGCCCGGTGATTTGATGAGTACCTGTATCTGCTGATTGTAGACGTGAGTAATTCACAATACCCCATCAGTCATGAGGAGGCAGACAAGCTAATTGACCCACTTAACGGATAGCGCTCCCCAAAGAGGCCTCCTTTCATGACTCAAGCCCCATTAATCAACAAACACTCGTGGAGCTCCTGCTGTGTGTCTTGTGGGGGAGCCAGGCAGAAATCAGGGCCCAGGTCCAGGAGCAGCTTTGATTCCACCAGGGAGCAAGACGCACGTGCATCACCCCTGGTAGAACAACTGCATTTACGAGAACCGCTACGTTAAGCCGAGGGCTCCTGACGGAGGGGGAGGCGGAGAGCAGGGGATGAAATCAGTTTCCAGTGTGGTCAAGGCTTGGTGGAACGCAGCTTGTCAGAACGCCCCCCCCCCATCTTCAAGGCGTGGCCATGCTCTGAAAGCCACCCGAGGAAGGGGTGGGAAGGAGGAAAGGGGGAAAGGGGGAAAATGGAGGGCTCTTACACTGAGGCCACTGGATGCTTGCCTGGGCCTGCTCCTGCTGGGGCTTGACTCCAGGGGACATGAGGCATCCAGGACATGAGACATCTCCACCTGGGCAGCTTTGTGCCCTGAACTCTGACATCAGCCTCCAGATCTGAAGGACAACGTGAAAGGGTGAGTGACTTCCGTTTGACAAGGCCACTGCCCCCAGGGAGAGCTGGCCACGCTGGTGCCCGTGAGTTCACGTGCCTTTCCACCACAGGGGCACACTCACCAGCTGAGGAGAAGCCTTGTGTACTCTGACACCCGAGGCAGGGTGTGCCCGGTAAGGCCTGGCATGCAGGGCCATCTGGCTCCTGAGTTCCCTCCTGCCATGTGCTCGAGTGCCATTCTGCAGCTCCTTCCTCCTCCTCCTTGAGGAGGCCTCAAGGCTACTCCAGGGTCCGGACTTGAGGGGGCAGCAGTGAGGTGTATGTCCTCTGACATTCCCAGAGAGACCTTCTCGTCACTGCTGGCTTGGACAAAAGCATCTGCTCTGATGTATACACAGGGGGTCAGGAGTGTGGCCTAGTGATATAGTGCTTGCCTAGCATGCATGAAGACCCGGGTTTGATTCCTCAGTACCACATATATAGAAAAAAGCCAGAAGTGATGCTGAGGCTCAAGTGGTAGAGCTCTAGCCTGGAGAAAGCCAACAGATAATGCTCAGGCCCAGAGTTCAATGCCCAGGACTGGCAAAACAGAATAAGAAGGTGAAGTGTAACAGGAGCGAGCATGTAGTTACATAGCACAGCCACCCGCCATGCCCACGTTGACGTGGCTTGCTGTTCTGTGCTGGGTGCTTGCGGGCCTGCACACTGCAGCCTGCCGAGGTCAGAGAGGCTGCACCGGCACTGGCCTGGTCCTGTGCTTAGCCCAGCCGAGCAGCCGAGCCTGGTGGGCTGGACGGCGCCCGGTAACCTGAGGCAGAAGCTATTCCAAGCAATACCTGATAGTCCGCCCAGGAGCTTTCTCTGCCAGGGATCTACTGTGCCCAAATTGATGCGTCCATTCCCGGCGGTCCCTCATTTTAGATTTCAGCGCCAAATGCAGGATGTCACCCTCTTCTCTCATTTCATCTCCCACTGGCATCACTTACTTTTAATTTGATTTTCAAACTTGCTATTGGCGTTTAGAGGCATTCTGTGCCTCAGCCGGTGCCAGCCTGCACATCGGGTATTCCGTGCACGGCTCTCTGGTCCCACTCTGACTGGCCCCTGTCACCTCATACCCCCGCTGAGACCCACCCTGGGCATTCTCAAACAGCGTCAGGGCGGGAGCTGAGGCTGCAGCATGCAAGAGTTCAGTTAGGGCCGGGAGTTTGGCCTAGTGGTTAAAGTGCTTGCCTAGCATGCATGAAGACCCGGGTTCGATTCCTCGGTACCACATACATAGAAAAAAGCCGGAAGTGGTGCTGAGGCTCAAGTGGTAGAGCTCTAGCCTTGAGAAAGTCCAAGGACAGTGCTCAGGCCCTGAGCTCAAGCCCAGGACTGGCCAAAAAAAAAAAAGAGTTCAGTTAGACCCAAGAGGGGCAGACTGCCTGCCGTTCCATTTCAGATAACCTGTGTCCCATGAGTCACCACGCTGAGTGGCCCCAAGTGACACCTGCCAGGTCTCCCAGTCACTTTAGGAGAGTGGCTTCACCGCACGTTCATTTCTGTTTGATCAGACTCTCTGTCACTTGGAAAAGCCACCAAGTACTAGTAAGGAAAGACCTCCAGGGTGTTCACATGGCGATGTGGTGTTGGAGCTACTAGAATCCTGACAGTAGAAACAGATGGCTGCCCTGGGTGCCCTTTAGAATTCTAGGCCATTAACTGCCTGAGCGGTGGCCAGGCTGGGCGGGGAAGGGGAAGGGAAGAGGGTCAGGGCAGGCTGGCTCTGGGCCTGGCCCCACTGGAGCACTGTAGGCACTGAGACTGTGCGTGGAGGGAGCCCTGCCCTGCCTCTGGCCATTGGTCTTCGCACTGCTCTGCCTCCCCAGCTCTTGCAGTGTGGCAGTCAGGACTTGCCCCCCTAACCACCCCACCCCCGGCCTGGCCCCTCAGCTGGCTTCGATCCTCTGACAGCGCCAGGTCCAGCTGCTTCCTGCTGTCTGTCTGCTCATGCTTCCTCCTCCCTCCCTGGTCCTCCTTGCTGGACTGACATTGTCTCTGGATTCTTGACAGAATGGCTGAGGTGTCTTCTCGTGGGGAAATTATTGTGTTTTGCCCAACATCTCCCCAGGTATTCACTGTTCTTTACCCCAGGGCGTGGTTCCATTAGGAGAGCCACCGCCATGTTGGCAGAGCTGTCTGTGGTGCCACTGCTCCTGTGCCTGGGCGGGACGGCCTTGCAGGCAGAGCGTCTTGAGTGGGAGCCACCACCGCCCACTGGGGACAGCCAGGCCTGGCTTCCCAGGCATAGCCGTGCCTCTTGGGGTTTCCAGAGGAGGCCGGCGGGGCTCTTGAGTGGGGCGGCGGGCCCCTCTGGAGGAGGGTCATCTTCAGGACAGCGGCCTTCCTGTACTTTCCAGGGGCACCGTGTGGACAGACCGCTGGCCTGGGTGGACGCCTTGAGGCGGACATGCAGAGGCGGGGCCCTGCGCACTGGCCAAGACGGCGGCCTTGCATGGAGCTGTCCAGCACAGCTGTGCTGAATCAGGCTGTGGCAGCACAGAACTTCCCAGGTGAACCCTCTACAATCACTGCTTCCTCACTCTCCCAGCACAGGGGAGCCGGCCGACCTCCAGTGTGTGGTGACCACGATCCAGAGATCGCCTCCGTTCAGTCCTTAATTCTTATGTAGAGAGGAGATATCCACAGTCACCTACAGATTCTTTTAGAGCTTCTGCTGAAACACCTATGAGTAAGGACAGTTCTATTTTTGCTCTCCCCCTCTCCTCCTCCCCCACCCCGTGCCCAGGATGGAGATGGAAGGGCAGCCATCTGGTCTGGCTCCCGGCCGTGTTGACAGTTCACAGAGGTGCGGAGGCTGCCGTGTGGTTCGTGCCACCCTCCCCACGGCCACCATAGCTTCCACCCAGTTTGTTCAGGTCTTCTGCCTGCGAGTAGATACTAGGCTGACCATGCTGTTGTCTTCTGCCAATATTTTGACTTTTCCTTATAATTTGTGGTCACACTGAAACCTTTCGGTTGTCACCCAAAAGTGAAGTGTAAGGGGAGTCGCTGGAGGGGTCGTTGATGGTGGAGAGGTTTTTGATGGAGGAGTTGTTGATGGAAGAATGGTTGAAGATGCCAGAGTAGTTGATAGAGGAATGGTTGATGATGGAGGGGTTGCTGGTGATGGAGGAGTCACTGATGACAGAGGAGTTGATGATAGAGGAGGAGTGGTTGATGAAGGAATGGTTGATGATGGAGGAATCATGGCTCTTGAAGGAGTTGATGGAAGAATCGTTGATGATGGAAGGGTTGGTGATGATGGAGGAGTTGCTGATGATGGAGGAATGGTTGACAATGGAGGGGTTGTTGATGCTGGAGGAGTTGATGATGGAGGAGATGTTGATGATGGAGGAGTTGTTGATGATGGAGGAGTTGTTGATGATGGAGCAGTGGTTGATGATGGAGGAGTTGTTGATGATGAAGGAGTTGTTGATGATGCAGGAGTTGTTGATGATGCAGGAGTTGTTGATGATGGAGGAGTGGTTGATGATGCAGGAGTTGTTGATGATGGAGGAGTGGTTGATGATGCAGGAGTTGTTGATGATGGAGGAGTGGTTGATGATGCAGGAGTTGTTGATGATGGAGGAATGGTTGATGATGCAGGAGTTGTTGATGATGGAGGAGTGGTTGATGATGGAGGAGTTGTTGATGATGGAGAAGTGGTTGATGATGAGGAGTTGTTGATGATGGAGGAGTTGTTGATGATGGAGGAGTTGTTGATGATGGAGGAGTGGTTGATGATGGAGGAGTGGTTGATGATGGAGGAGTTGTTGATGATGGAGGAGTTGTTGATGATGGAGGAGTTGATGATGGAGCAGTGGTTGATGATGGAGCAGTGGTTGATGATGGAGGAGTGGTTGATGATGGAGGAGTTGTTGATGATGGAGAAGTGGTTGATGATGGAGGAATGGTTGATGATGCAGGAGTTGTTGATGATGGAGGAGTGGTTGATGATACAGGAGTTGTTGATGATGGAGGAGTGGATGATGATGGAGGAGTTGTTGATGATGGAGAAGTGGTTGATGATGGAGGAGTTGTTGATGATGGAGGAGTTGTTGATGATGGAGGAGTTGTTGATGATGGAGGAGTGGTTGATGATGGAGGAGTGGTTGATGATGGAGGAGTTGTTGATGATGGAGGAGTTGTTGATGATGGAGGAGTTGTTGATGATGGAGCAGTGGTTGATGATGGAGCAGTGGTTGATGATGGAGGAGTGGTTGATGATGGAGGAGTGGTTGATGATGGAGAAGTGGTTGATGATGGAGGAGTTGTTGATGATGGAGGAGTGGTTGATGATGGAGGAGTTGTTGATGATGGAGGAATGGTTGATGATGGAGGAATGGTTGATGATGGAGGAGTTGTTGATGATGGAGGAGTGGTTGATGATGGAGGAGTTGTTGATGATGAAGGAGTTGTTGATGATGAAGGAGTTGTTGATGATGGAGGAGTTGTTGATGATGCAGGAGTTGTTGCTGATGGAGAAGTGGTTGATGATGGAGGAGTTGTTGATGATGGAGGAGTTGTTGATGATGGAGGAGTGGTTGATGATGGAGGAATGGTTGATGATGGAGGAGTTGTTGATGATGGAGGAATGGTTGATGATGGAGGAGTTATTGATAATGGAGGAGTTGTTGGTGATGGAGGAGTTGTTGATGATGGAGGAGTGGTTGATGATGGAGGAGTTGTTGATGATGGAGCAGTGGTTGATGATGGAGCAGTGGTTGATGATGGAGGAGTGGTTGATGATGGAGGAGTTGTTGATGATGGAGGAGTTGTTGATGCTGGAGGAGTTGTTGATGATGGAAGAATGGTTGATGATGGAGGAGTTGTTGATGATGGAGGAGTTGTTGTTGATGGAGGAATGGTTGATGATGGAGGAATGGTTGATGATGGAGCAGTGGTTGATGATGGAGGAGTTGTTGATGATGGAGGAGTTGTTGATGATGGAGGAGTTGTTGATGATGGAGGAATGGTTGATGATGGAGGAATGATTGATGATGGAGGAGATGTTGATGATGGAGGAGTTGTTGATGATGGAGGAGTTGTTGATGATGGAGGAGTTGTTGATGATGGAGGTGTTGTTGATGATGGAGGAATGGTTGATGATGGAGGAGTTGTTGGTGATGGTGGAGTTGTTGATGATGGAGGAATGGTTGATGATTGAGGAGCTGTTGATGATGGAGGAATGGTTGATGATGGAGGAGTTGTTGATGATGGAGGAGTGGTTGATGATGGAGGAGATGTTGATGATGGAGGAGTTGTTGGTGATGGAGGAGTGGTTGATGATGGAGGAATGGTTGATGATGGAGGAGTTGTTTCTGATGGAGGAGTTGTTGATGATGGAGGAGTTGTTGATGATGGAGGAGTTGTTGATGCTGGAGGAGTTGTTGATGATGGAGGAGTGGTTGATGATGGAGGAATGGTTGATGATGGAGGAGTTGTTGATGATGGAGGAGTTGTTGATGATGGAGGAATGGTTGATGATGGAGGAGTTGTTGATGATGGAGGAATGGTTGATGATGGAGGAATGGTTGATGCTGGAGGAGTTGTTGATGATGGAGGAGTTGTTGATGATGGAGGAATGGTTGATGATGGAGGAGTTGTTGATGATGGAGGAATGGTTGATGATGGAGGAGTTGTTGGTGATGGAGGAATGGTTGATGATGGAGGAATGGTTGATCCTGGAGGAGTTGTTGATGATGGAGGAGTTGTTGATGATGGAGGGGTTGTTGATGATGGGGGAGTTGTTGATGATGGAGGAGTTGTTGATGATGGAGTTGTTGATGATGATGGAGTTGTTGATGATGGAGGGGTTGTTGATGATGGAGGAGTTGTTGATGATGGAGGAGTTGTTGATGATGGAGGAGTGGTTGATGATGGAGGAATGGTTGATGATGGAGAAGTTGTTGATGATGGAGGAATGGTTGATGATGGAGAAGTTGTTGATGATGGAGGAATGGTTGATGTTGGAGGAGTTGTTGATGATGGAGGAGATGTTGATGATGGAGGAGTTGTTGATGATGGAGGAGTTATTGATGATGGAGGAGTTGTTGATGATGGAGGAGATGTTGATGATGGAGGAGTTGTTGATAATGGAGGACTGATTGATTATGGAGGAATGATTGATGATGGAGGAATGGTTGATGATGGAGAAATGGTTGATGATGGAGGAGTTGTTGATGGTGGAGTCCCTTGAAGACCATCTGTCATTGTACTCAGGGTGACTGATGACCCAGAGAACTTGTGAGGTCTCTGGGCCCTTTTTCAGTTCATTAAGTGAAATACGTGGTATCCTATTTTATTTTAGTTTACTTTTATTTATCAATGCTTGGGTTTGAACTCAGAACTTTGTTCTTGCCTCATGGTAGTCTCCCACCTGAACCATGCCCCCAGCCTAATGCATAGGGATTTTCCCCAGTTTTTAAATTGTTCTTGTAAAGTGCAGAAGTTTTACAGTTACATAAGTCAAGTGATGCATACATTTCTTCTGAACAGTGTTTCTCCTCCCAGTTTTCCCTTTCTGACTCTACCAGCATGGTGTATGGTTTCTTTTCAACATGTAATGTGTACCACTGCTCCATTTGTACACCTCTTGCCCCTCCATTTCTGTGCTTTCCCTTATTCTCCCCCAAACAGATAAACTTATAAATAACACAAAAAGTACAGAAAGCAAAACCAATGGCAAAGGAGAAAAATGAAAACAGCTGGACTTGGTGGCTCATGCCTGTAATCCTAGCTACTCAGGAGGCTGAGATCTGAGGATCAAGGTTCAAAGCCAGCCTGGTCACTAAAGACCATGAAACTCTTATCTCCAGTTGACCACTAGAAAATCAGAAGTGGGGCTGTGGCTCAAGGTTAAGGCAGTTGCCTTGAGTTGAAGAGCTCAGGGACAACGCCCAGGCCCAGGCCCAGAATTCAAGCCCAATTACTGACAAAACAAAACAAAACAAAAAAGCCCTCTTGTTTCTATGTGTTGGAATTCTTGTGATAAATATCATTTAATATGATCATATGCATATAGCTACTGAGACTTTGTGATCCTCTCCTAAGAATATCCCCTTTTGGTCCAACCATGTGAAGGTTTAGACACCTGTATAACTTATCGTTCCCAAGTTTATATATTTTTTCCTTTAGCATCCAATGTATTTTACTATAGAGGTATAGGCTCATTCTAGTTTCAACAAATGAAGGAAACCAGGCAATCTATGTTTCTTTGGGTCTGGCTTACTTTGCTTAATATAATCTTTTCTGAGTCCATCCATTTCCTTGTAAATGGTACATTATCATTCTTTCTGATGGATGAGTAGAATTCTCTTGTGTATATGTACTACGTTTTCTTGATTCATTCATCCATCTGGATTGATTCTATACCTTGGCTGTAGTAAACAATGCTGTGATGAACATGGTTGTGCTGGTGGCTTTAGTGTGGACTTGTTTGGGATCTATTGGATAAATGCCAAGGAGTGGAATTCCTGGGTTACAGGGGAGTTCTATGTTTAATCTTTTGAGGAACCTCCACACTGCTTTCCGGAGTGGTTGAATAAGTTTACATTTCCACCAACGGTGTAGTAGAATTCCCTTTTGGCCACATCCCTGCCAGCATATTTTTTATTTAATTAATTCATTTTATTGTTGTGATAATGTATAGAGGCATTACAGTTACATTCATCAGGTAGTAGGTGCATTACATCTTGTACACTGATATCCCTTCTCATGTTTTTGTCCCCGTTTCCCCCCTCCCAATCATCTTGTTTCCCCCTTCCCTTTCCTATTTCAAATAAACAAATAAACATATATGCAAGGTAACAAAGTCAGATACAGTAACATGAGATTAGCCATAAGGGCAAAAAAGAGAAGAGAAATAACAGTACATTAGAAACAATAATCACAATGATAAACCTCTTGTTTCCATATCCTAGAGTCCGTTTTGTTTAATTTTATCCTATATGATGATATGTACATAGCTTCTGTGCTATTCTATTCCTCTGCTAGGGGAGTCCTAGATGTGTACTAATTATTACAAATGAGGAAAGCCATGGAGCCTAGGTTGCTTTGGGTCTGGCTTACTTCACTTAATATGATTTTTCCCCGAGTCTTTCCATTTCCTTACGAATGGGCTGATGGCATTCTTTCCGATCCTGCCATCATCTGTTATTGTTAGTGTTCTTGATCACGGCCATTCTAACTGTAGTGAGGCAGAATCTCAGTGTTGTTGATTTGCATTTCTTTTATGGCCAGAGATGTCGAGCATTTCTTCAGGTTTTATTTTGTGTGCAGCCAACAAATGGTGTTAGCACCATTTGTTGAAGAAGCTCTTCTCCCAACTTGTGTGTTTTTGCTCCCTTTACAAATATTAGGTGGCTGTAGGTCTGTGGGTTCATTTCTGGGTCTTCTATTCCATCGGTCATTAGGCCTGTTCTTGTGCCACTACCAAGCTGTTTTGTGTTTGTTTTATTATTACCATGCATTTGGAACAGAGTTGAAAGTGTGGTATTGACATATTTTTACCACTGTTCTTCCTATGTTGCTATTCAGGGTCTTTATTATTTCATATGAATTTTTAGATTGCTTTCTCTATATCATTGAGGAATGCTGGGACTTTGATGGGTATTGCATTGAATTTGTAAATAGCATTGGGCAGTGTCTGTATTTTCATGATACAGGAGCATTTCCTTACATCTCTTTTAATTATTTATTTTTTCCGATTTTTAAAGTTTTCATAATAGAGGTCTTTCACATGTTTGCTAATTCCTAGATTTTTTTGAGGCTATTACAAATGGAGTTACTTTCCTGATTTCAGTCTCAATGTTTTCTTTGTTGGCAAACAGAAAAGTTATTGAATTTTGTGATTTAATTTTATATCCTGCTTCTTTGCCAAAGTTTTAGGCCAGCTCAAGTAACTTGGGAGAGGATTCTTGGGGTTCTTTAGTACAGGATCAT
Organism: Megascapheus bottae; assembly: GCA_024803745.1. Classification (NCBI taxonomy): domain Eukaryota; kingdom Metazoa; phylum Chordata; class Mammalia; order Rodentia; family Geomyidae; genus Megascapheus; species Megascapheus bottae. The sequence goes on from JANJXV010000114.1 coordinate 2,009,241, forward strand.
GTCATCTGCAAAGAGGAAGAGTTTTACTCCTTCTTTCCCTGTTTGGATCCCCTTTATGCTTGCTTCTTGCTTTATTGCTTTAGTGAGGAATTCCAATATTATATTGTGGAGAGAGTGGGCATCCTTGTCTTCCTGACTTTAGAGGTAATGGTTTTAAATTTTCACCATTAATGCTGGCTTTTGTTTTTCCATACACAGCCTTTATTATACTGAGGAATGTTGCATGGATCCCTAGTTTCTCCAGAGCGTGTATCATAAGGGGATGTTGGGTCGTGTCAACGTGTTTCTGCATCTATTGAGCTGACTATTTGATTCTTGTCCTTGCTCCTGTTGATGTGTTGATTTATATTAATTGACTGACGTATATTGAACCAGGTCTGGAATGAATCCCTGGGCTGAATCTTGTTTGGTTTTAGTGTATGATTTTTTTGGTTGTTGTTAGTTGTCAAATTTGGTTGGCCAAGACCTTACTGAGAAGTTTCATGTTGATGTTCATCAACGAAATGGGTCTATAGTTCTCTTTCTTTGATGGGTCCCTATCTGACTTTTGGCTGAGTGTTAAGCTGGCTTCATAGAATGAGTTTGATAGTGATGTTTTGCTTTCAATTTGATTAAAGAATTTGAGAAGTAGAGTGAGTTATCCTTTGAAGGCCTTAGAGAATTCGGCTATAAGTCCTTCAGATCCTGGGCTTTGCTTGGATGAAAGTCTTTTATTGCCATTCCTTTTTATGAATCCACTTAGTTGGTTTAAGCATTCTTGGTTCAGTTTGCGTATATCAATAAGAATGCGTTGGTTTCTTCCAGATTCTCCAATTTGTTGGCATAAAGCTTTGTAAAGTGCTCCCTTGTAATATGTGAAATCTTGCTTGTTTCTGTCATGATGCTCCCACTTTCCTCCCTAATTTTATTTATTTAGTGTGTTCTCTTCTTTTTTACTCAGATTTGCTAAGGGTGTGCCAATTTTGTTCATTTTTTTTAAAAGAACCAACTCTTTGTTTTGTTGATTCTTCTGTGGTTTTTTTAATCTCTAATTTATTTCTGATTTAATTTTTATTATTTGTTCCTGTCTACTGGTTTGGGGTTTGGCTTGTTCCTGTTTTTCAAGGAGCTTGAGATGTATCATTGGAGTGTTGATCTGAGATTTCTGCAATTCATAAATGCAGGCACTCAGAGATATACATGTTCTTCTTAGTTCTCCTTTGCTAGAAGAGCTGGTATTTTGTGTGTTCATTTTTATTGGATTCCATAAAAGTTTGAATTTCCCTTGTGATCTCTTCAGTGACCCATGGTCACTCCATGATGTGTCGTTCAGTCTCCGTGTAGAACGTGTCTCTGTCTCCTGAACTGAGTGCTGGCCTCAGGAAGCCTCTGCTTCCTCTTGGCACAGGTGCCTTCTCCTCAACTTCACAGGGCAGTTTTGACATCCTTGGTCCTGTCCTCTATCATCACCCCTGTCTGCATCTCCTGTGATCTGGGGAGGAGATCAGAGCTCCCTCCTGACAGAACAACGGGGATGTGAGCTGGTGATGACTTATGTGGCCTCCGTAAACACCTCCCGGCCTGCTGGGAAGTGCCTGGATGTTCCCAGCCTGTGGTTGGCCTGTGGTACCCTTGCTTCCATGTCTGACAAGAGCATGTCCCCAGGCTGGCTCTGCTCCTGTGCTCTGCTCACCATGTAGTCATAAATCCTGCGGACTTACAGCACCGTGGAAGCACGCGTTTTGTGGAAATTCTTGGATCTTGCGTTTCTACCCTTCACTCTTCCACGCCTCCTCCCAAGCCTCCATGTATCCTCATGGGACACAACAGGTTTGCTTTTGTGCCTGGGTTGTCCATCCCAGACCACTGGCATCAGATCCTGGGGAAAAGAGGCTGAGGTAGCTGGGGGACTCTGCTTTTGGAAAAGCCCCTGAAGTATCCCTGGCCAGAGAAAGCCGAGGGGCTGGATCCTCTTTTTGCAGATCAGATTTGCAGATCCTCTTTTTGCAGTGTGTGGTTTGGCTTGTGACAAAGCACAGCGGTGTTTATAGTGTCTGCGTAATAGGTAAGTAAGTTGCCTGCCATGTGCAGAGCTGTTTTGACAATAAGCAACAAGCAGAATGACAGGGTGTCTTTCCCCATGGAGCTGCTACAGTCACATTGCCTCCTGCATGGAGGAAAAGACAATTTTCTTGTTGTCTGTTGCCTTAGTGTGTCATTCTATAGCAAAGGACTCTGGCCTGAGAATGACACACATTCCATACCACTATAGACATTCCGAATTCCAAGCATACTTCTAAATCCTCAGGTCTTGGGAAACTGGGCCCTTATCTCTGAAGTGTGCTGCTATGCAGTCTAGCAGAAGAATTCGAGGGGAGCAGACATCAGCCTTCTATTCCTCTTTCAGTTCGGCTCAAACAAAATGAGAATTATGCGGGGTATTGTGGCACTAATTCCAATGAACGCTTCATTGTGAGTTCCAAAGTAATTTTGATTTCACAAAAGTCCATTCCGTATCAGCATCTGAGGACTATTACCCAGTGTCGTTGTGCTTGACACCTGCGGAGGCCAGAGCGGGGCCAAACTCACCTGAGGGAAACAGAGAGGAGGCCTCTGGAGGCCTCTGCAGCCTGCACAGCAGGTCCCAGGCCTGGATGCAGCCCCCGTGTGTCCAGGCCCACTGTCCAGGGGCAGGGCAGGGACAGGGCAGGGGCAGGGCAGGGGCAGGAGCTATGCCTGTGGCCCCGTAGTCAACTTCAACTGAGAGGTAAGGTCTGGCCCTCTGCAAAGAGGTGAGGGCCTTCAGACAGGAGGCTCTGCTGCTCCAGGCCAAGCAGGCTCCCTGCAGAGAGGCAGATACACTTGCCGAGCACACAGGAAGGTGAGCAGACCTGCCACAGAGCTCTCTGCTCCGCTCGGCGCCCAGTGGGGACACGAGCTGTTACAGAAGATGGCCAGTGCCGGACAGCTTTCTGAAGCTTCCAGAGAAAGAATTCCTTCCAGCTAACCCAAAGAAGAAGTGGGGTGTTTGCTGATTGTACAACAAACAGCAAGTACTGGGGCTGGGCGGGGTTAGAGCTCTGCCAGTTCACCCTTCCAGAGCCCAAAGAGGCCGCAGGCATGGCTTCCAGCTCAGGCCGGGGGCACCTGCTCCTCCTCCACGGGCAGCAGGCAGGGAGGCGGTGCCAGGCAAGCTGGATGGACTGGCGATTGGGGTGGGGCCTGGGAAACCCCACAAGAAGGTTCTAGAGCGCACATTGCCCTCACAGATTGCAGACGTGGAGGCAGGGCTTGGCCTCTCAGGAGGGCAAAGAGCACTCTGTGCCCGGGACAGGGGCATTGGCCGCAGCTGGCCTGTCAGTAGCTACCCCGTACAGGCGGGCGCCTCCTGCCCCACGGCGCCCATCCGTGGCTCTGGCTCTGAGCCCAAGGACCCGAGTTTCAGTCATTTTGAATATGTCATTCTACCTCCCTGTGCTGGAGTTTTTCCTTATCTAAACTATGGGAGCGATAAAGTCGCCTTTCCTAAGTGAACGCGAGGTGGTCCATGCAAAACACTTAGCAGAGGGCCTGACATTCCTGCTCGTTTTTCGATTAAATGCCGGGTGTCCGGCATCAATAACTACATAAGAAAGGTGATTTAACGTGCACTTGTGTGAGCCAGCTGGGCACACCGGGCAGGGCCCCGCTAAGCACATATCCCGAGGTGGGTCCGTACTCTGGTACTGGAGTGTCAGGTATTTCTGTATTTCCATGCAATCTAAAGCTGGATGCCAGACAAAACATAAACAAGGGGTACGAGGAAAGCCCCTGCTGAGGGGGCTGAGTGGAGAGCCGCCAGCTGGAGTGGTAGGCCACTTCCTCGCCCCACCCCAACAGACAGACGTGAGCCCTTGCTTGAGGAAGATGGTGCGGGACAGAGTGGGACAGGCAGGCCCAAGACCGGAAGGTTCTGACCTTCCAAATGAGTCTCCTGTCAGGGCCCATGTCAGCAGGGTCAAAGCCATGTGTCTCAGGGTCTCAGCCTGCATCAGCAGAGTCCAGGCCACGTGCCAGGGTTCGGATCCCTTCACTGTGTGGGGCTCAGGACTGCTGTGTGGGAGTCCCAGGGCTCTGGCACTGCAGGGCCTGCAAGTCGTATCGACAGTCATAGCTTTGGCCCTGATGGTTAGAGCCAGGACGCGTTACCAATGGGCAGACTGTCACACGTGAGCTGGTAATGACAGCTCTGAAGCAGCAGCATTCTTCAGAGGCCGGAGCTCAGAGCATGCTGGGAGCACGCCTGTGGCTGGGGCATATGGACTCCCTACCACCCCAGTGTTCTGGCAGGGGCAGGGTGTGAGGCTCTACCAGGGGCCCCCACACTGTCCTGGCAGGGGGGGGGGTCCTGGTTGGAGATGGCTGCTGCGACATTGTCACCTTCTGATTTTGGCACACAGGCTTTATGTCTGGTGGGGACCTTGGTTAGCAGTGACGTGGTAGGATACCCCATACCACACTTGTCTCCACAGACAAACACTGGGAGGAGGATCTGGGGTCTGCCCAGCTCTCTGCTGCCTTGCCAGAGAGACTCTGAGCGCGTATCGTGAAGGACGGGCAGTTCTTCTCTTTTCCATCCTGGAAGAGCTGCCCATGCTGCTCTGCTTACTGCCTTGTCTGAACTCCACCGTGGTGGAGACATTTTTAATAAGAGCCAGAAAATCACTTGGTAAAGTTTCTGACTAGTTCCTGTCATGAAAATCCTCAACTCCCTTTATTCAAGATGATGAAATCCAGAGATCCAGGACTGAGATGTGCATGAGACCCACGTTTCAACAGCCTTTGCCTCCGGCCACAGGCTTCCATCCGAGCCCCAGAGGTTGTCCTCGTGTGGCAGCTCCGCGTGGAGGGTGTCTTCCTGGTAGTCTCCCGTCTCTCACCTCCCGAGGTCTCCAGATGGGTCAGTGGGCCGAGTGGCCTCCTTCTTGCAGCTTTTCAGAGCATGGGCACATTGCAAGGGTTTTCTTCCTGGGATGTTCAGCTGCCTCTCCTGGGGTTGGGATTAAACACAGGACACAAAGGCATGGGGCCCCTCTCGGCACCCAGTCCTGCCAGGCGGCCCTGGGTGGGCCTTCCCTTCCCAGCTAATGCTTCTTCCCTTTGAAGAGCGATGCTATCACCTGAGCTGTTTCAAGTGTCTGAGAATTAAAAGCTGCCTCTTGAACCTGCGGTCCTTTAAAATTTACAGAGGAACATGCTACGTCAGGCTCAACGAGATCGGCCCCCTATAAAGTCAATAACTGTCTAAGCGCAAACACAATCTTCGAATGCAAGGTCAAAGTGAAGGCATTCCAGGCCCTTTCCTCCCCCATCCGCTCACCTCCTTCAAAGCACACAGGCACGGGCTGGCTCCCTGTCCAGGTCAAAAGCGTGTCATAGCAGACACCAGGGTTAATACCAAACGAAAAATTAATAGATTAGATAACTGTTACATGCTTTTAGACCCAATGAATTTAATAGCTGGGGTGGGTTTTTTTATTTCTCATTTTACAAGTCAGGAAAGCACAGCGCATAGTTTCCTGTGTAGGATTTTCAGGTAGTTGTTTGTGCTGTGATTGCCACCAATGGAGTGAGCTGACAGCAGATAATCCCCTCAGAGGCGGCTCCAGTGTGGTGTCAGGCAGGAGCCCTCGGAGCGGGCTATTAAAACGCACATTCACCGAGCTCGTTGTTGTAAGATTTATGCTAGCTTATGTAGAATAACAGCGATGCTGTGGTATTTATTTGAAAACGAAAGGATTACATGGTCTTTGTAAGATGAGGAATCTAGTTCTGGGGAGGGGCGGCCAGATGGTGATTCATTTTTCGTTGTGTTCCTCGGGATCCTTTGATATGTCACCTTCTGTCACCAAGCATTAGGACACTTGTAATTTCATGAATCAACCTAAATGAAATACACATGGCCTCAAATAATTGATGCAGAAAATGCAACCGTGGAACCTGAATGCAGGACTTGCTGCGCTATTCGGAAGGGAGCGGGCTACGTGGCGGTTAAAATCCTTTACGTAATTCAAGGTTGTGTTCGGAGGAGTTAAAAAAAGGGGGGCCACCCTCCTCTCTGTACTAGCTTGCAGAAAGAGAAGTGTTGTCTTTGCTTTGCAATGTGGTCCAGGAGGAGGCCTGGGTCATGCTGGAAAGTCTGGCCTGGGCCCACTCCCGAGCATCCCAGCGCCTGCATCCCTGTCTCCCCCATCCTTGTCTCCTGCATCCTTATCTCCCACTCCTGAGATCTCCCACTCCTGAGCATCCCATCACCTGCATCCCTGTCTCCTGCTTCCCTGTCTCCTGCTCCCGAGCATCCCATCTCCTGCATCCCCGTCTTCTGCTCCCAAGTACCAGGGAGGAGGAGGAGGAGGAGGAGGAGGAGGAGGAGGAGGAGAAGGAGGAGAAGGAGAAGGAGGAGGAGGAGGAGGTCAGGCACAGACGTGTTCTTCAGCGCTGTCCTTTCAAGCCTGGCTCCACAGAATGCATCCTGTGACAGTCGAGCAATGAAACAATGGTTAGAATTCAGAAAGGCCCTGGACTGTTGTCCTGAAAAATGCGAGGTGCACAGGGAGACTGTGGTCACACGTTGTCCCTTCCTCTGGCGACCCATGCAGGACACCTGACTTCGGTCTGTACAGCTGAGCAATGTGTGTGTGTGGGGGGGGGTTCCTTCATGCTGTTCCTTTCCCACAAGGCTGGGCTCCTCTCTCCTTGCTGCAGCCTCGTGCTGGCTTCACCTGACATGGAAGGAAGAAGCAGGGCCTAGGAATCTCAGAGCCGGGCATTCTATTTGGAATGGGGAGTGTTCATTACTGAGCCATTCGGAAACCCCAAATCCTGGGGCCTGGGTCCCACATTGCGCCAAGAACGTGAGGCCCCCTTTTCCTGCCTGGGCAGCCGGGCTCCCCTCTGCACACTCACACAGCTCTGCTGAGATTGGGAAGTCTCCCCGACTGGCAGCAGGAGGCAGGCTGGACGCTCCCACCTTCTTCCTGGCCCTCCTCACACTGGGACCGGCCAGTGTCCCCACCACCTAGCTTTGCTTCCTATGACGGAGGTGAATCTGGGTCACGTGTCCTGTTGAGCAGAATGAAGTCTGTGTCACTAGATGTACCACGAGAGAAGTGGTGTCCTCCCTCTTCTTCCTCATGCCCAGACACAGACACACAGGCACAGACACGTGCATGCATGCCAATGGGGACGTGTGGACACACATGAGTATGTCCCAGACATGCAAACATGCACGCAAATGGCTGCATGTACACACACACACACACACACACACACACACACACACACATGCACATGCACACACACACGCACTCACACACGGGCATTTGGAGTTTTACGTTGATTCCTGAAGTGTGTGTTGCTCTCTTTATCCTTCTCTAATTGGCCTGATTGTGATCTCAACAAAGCAGAGGGTTTTTTATTTTTATTTTTTGTCGATTGTAGGGCTTGAACTCAGGGCCTGGGCACTAACCTTGAGCCTCTTTGTGCTAGCGCTCTATCACCTCAGCCACAGCACCACTTCTGGTTTTTAGCAGTTCATTGGAGATAGGAGCCTCACAGGGACTTTTCTGTCCCGGGGTGGCTTTGAACCCAGATCCTCAGATCTGAGTCTCCTTGGTAGCTAGGATTACAGGCATGAGCCATCAGTGCCCAGATAGAAAATGTTTTTCTTCACTTATTCCAGGGCTAGAATTCATTTCCAGAAATGGCCTTGCTGAGAAGCAGAGAATATACAAGGGAATGGAACATTGGAAAAGCAGATGCCTGCTCCCGTGCTGTACGTGGACCCTGGACCTGAGGACAGGAGTCCCTGACCGTTGCTAGTTTGATGCTACCTGGATAAGTCCAGGCACCGGGCCTCTTGTCCTTGGGATGACCTCTGGAGTGAGATCACCCGGGCACATGCTAAGCATCAGAGTGCTGTCCTTGATCTTGACAAAGCTGTGGGGGTTAGTGGCTGTTCCCTGTGCACAGTCCCAGAGGAGGGGTGCCTTTCCTTCCGCTTCTCAGCTGGTCACCGCTTGGCTTATTGTCATTCCCAATGGCTGCTTCAGACCCCTGCCAGTCCTGTTACCCTAGTGCGATCTGCATTCCGAAATTTATTCAGAATTTATCGAGAGATTCCATTTTAGAATTAGCTATGTAAAGATGGCATTTTCCGTCTCCTCCTGTTGAAAATCACCCCCAAGCAGCAAGAACAAGAATGAGAATAAAAAATGCAAATGCTGTCTTTACAACAAAACCAGGAGACATCTGTACGCCTGAAACACAATCTATGAGGGAAGGCTGCCAAGCAGAGAGCAGTCAGGAGGAGTCGGAGGCCTGCTGAGGATGCTGCAGCTGCAGACAGGAGGCACAGACAGCACCATCCTTCCCAGGGGACTTACCGTCCCCAGGGAGAACCCAGGGAGCAGGGAGGGAGATGATCCGGCCAGGAGCAGCTGCTCCCTGGGTGCTGCCTGTCACAGTCTCAAGACACAGGAAGACAGATCAAATGAGAGATTTTTACATCCTTCCCCCAAGGAAAACCAGCATGCTGGTGAGGCTGAGTGGAGAAAATGGCCCTAGGAAGGCCTGCACAAGGTGTGGGCCTGAGAGCCAGGCCATATGATCTCAGTCATATGAGGGGGGAAGGGTGGGCCAGAGGGAGGGGTGACACTGATCAAAACACATCGCGTTCATAAGCTGCTTTGTTAAATGGCAACTCTCAAAGATACTTGAAAAGAAAATGTATTCAACAGATTTCATTAGAACAAAAATTGCCAAGGCAAGCAAGTATGCTGACCAAATATCTCATCATAAAAATTCAGGAAAGCAATTCACCTCCATTAAACAAGAATGCAAAAACAAAATATAAGGTCATGAAATGTGTCAGCTGTAGGCCGTTGGATTTCAGGGGAGAGTCAAGAAGAACCAAAAATTCCATCTTGGGCAGGAAGTCAAAATGGCAGGAAGAAGGAAGGAGGAAGGACGAAGGAAAATGCTGTAAGGAGGTCAAAGTAGATCAGAGAGAAGTGAACAAAATGAGGTGACAACGAAGGAAGAGAAACAAAAGGTCCATAGTATCCATTATGCTATCTCAGAATAGGAAAGCACATGTTATTATCAAGTAAATGAAAAATGTAAGTAGCAAGTGACTCTGTGGCTCAAAGTGTACACACACACACACACACACACACACACACACGCGCGCGCGCGCGCGCGCATATACATAATTAAACATGAACAGTGGGAAAGTGAAATAAGCTGGGGTGTGGAGACGGTGGGTACCCAAGTTGGGGAGCTAGTGGAGTAGGTAAATGCTAGGCAATGTATTTACAAATAAAACTAGAACCCTGAAACCTATTGAGGTTATTGTAAGTGGGGTGGCGGGATAAGGGGAGTGATGGGGCTGAGACTGATGAGATAAGCTGTATGACTGTGTGTAAATGTCATCATGAAATTCCCATATACCACTAATGAATGGTCATTAAAAATCCTAATAAAAATGTTCCAGAGCAGGGCGAGCTAAATAATTCTCTGCTCAGTGTGGCCTGGAAGTGTGACAGTGTTTGCTCTGGATCCAGGGACAAAGATCTCAACACTGCAGAGGAGTGGTGTCCAATGGGCCTGAGCCTTTCCCCAGAGTGGATTGGTGTCTGCAAGTCACCCAGGAACAGAAATGTCGGGGGAGGTTATTTCAGGTCTATGTCCCACCCACCAAGTGGCCGGGTGTGGGTCTCCCCTGGAACCTGGGCCGCCTCCTCCACAGATGGTAGAGCCCAGCAGGGAGGTGCTGTGTCCCTAGGCTGTCACAGGAGGGGCTTCTGGGGCGAAGGCTGAGCCACGTGGAAGAGTCTCACCACTAGAAGATCACATGGGGATCAGTGGACCTGGCTGGGCCCAGGTGTGTCCCTGCAGAAGCAGCCTGAAACAGATGGTACAGCCGGGCACGCAGGGATCCCAGAGGATAGCTATGTCCATGGGGGCGCTTGTGACTTTCTGCCGGGGTCTGTGGCCATAACAAAATTGTGGGGGCTGAATCGGAGGCAGCTTTTACACAGGAGCAGAGAAAGAGAATACCGCGGAGCTAATTTTAGGTATGCAAGGTCACAGCAAATGCTTGTGTGATAGCCAGACTGAAGATATGATTCCCATGGGTTATTCTTGGAGATAATTCTTAGAGGACAAATTTACTCAGAGGTGAGCAACCTAAGAAGACAAGAGCTTCAACAGCGAGTGCATCCCCCCTTCACACCAGCATGGAACCAGGGAAGCTCACCCGGCATCACAATTGCAGGGCATATTTTCTAATGATAAAGTGCTAGGCTGCAAGATTTGCACAAGTGAAAATAATACAGAAACATTTGAAAGAGAACTTAATAGCAAGATTCCAAAATGAAGAATCCTGCATGTGTCGCAGCTTTGGAAGACCTGGCACATGCAGTGGAGACTGGTGTGCTTCTGAGCACAGAGGATGCCTTCAGGTTCCTGTGAGGGTCACCTCATGTCCCCCTGAAGACAGGGCCTGCCAAGACGAGCAAGGCCAAATCACTCCACAGGGTGGGCACTGACCGCCTAGAACTTATGGCCTTCCAAGAGGAAGTGAGATGTCCCCTGACACTCCTGAATGCACAGGAAAGAGACGAGGCCTTAGACAGAAACCTGCATTCTGGCACCTCAATGTAATAACCTTAGATTTTCTGCTACTTACGCCACTCAGCCTTTGGCTTTTAGCATCTTGAGCTAAGACATGGACATCTATGAAATGACTTCCCCTGATTTTAAGAAACAAAATATAGAACAGCATAGGTAATTTGTTACCTTTGGTGCAAAAGGAGTACACACACATATGTACATACATATATACATACATACATATATATATATAATTGTGTAGGTGACCATATCTATAAAATCTCTCAAGGGTCAACATATATCTGTCTGTCTGTCTACAACCTACTTATGTATCCCTCTGCCTGTTGGTCTGTCTCTTGATTCTAGAAAGTGAATGCTTCCTTTTCCCTCATATCCTTTCAGATCTCTTGAGTGTGTACTTATTCACATGACATATGTAAGTAGTTTAAGAAATAAGAGCAATAACTGACCACTGAGACGGCATTAAATTAAAAAGCTTCCATACAGTAAAGGAAATAAACTACCAGAATGTAGATGCAGACTACAGAATGGAAGATTATCTTTCCCAGCTATACATCTGACTGCTATTGATACTAAGGATATATAAAAAAAACTAAAAAGAAGAGTTGAACACCAAAAGAACAAGTAATACGATCAATACGTGGATAAGGGAACCAAACAGATACTTCCCTGATAAAAGAAGAACCAACAAATATATGAAAAGATACTCAACCTTGCTACCCATCAGGCAAATGCAGATAAAGACATTCAATTGTACCATCAGAGGCTATCATTAAGAATATAAAAAAAATACTGGAGAAGATGCAGAGGGAAAAAAAACCAAATCTTATACCTTGCTAGTGGGAAGGTTAGTGCAACCAGATCACAAGAAGAGGCACAAGTCAGAATCATGCCTTTGTACACGGCACAGGAAGTGATTATCATGTACTAGTACACGGCACAGGAAGTGAATCTCACGCACTAGTACACGGCACAGGACGTGAATCTCACGCACTAGTACACGGCACAGGAAGTGAATCTCATCTACTAGTACACGGCACAGGAAGTGAATCTCACGTACTAGTACACGGCACAGGAAGTGAATCTCATCTACTAGTACACGGCACAGGAAGTGAATCTCATCTACTAGTACACGGCACAGGAAGTGAATCTCATCTACTAGTACACGGCATAGGAAGTGAATCTCATCTACTACTACACGGCACAGGAAGTGATTCTCACGTACTAGTACACGGCACAGGAAGTGAATCTCACGTACTAGTACACGGCACAGGACGTGAATCTCACGTACTAGTACACGGCACAGGACGTGAATCTCACGTACTAGTACACGGCACAGGACGTGAATCTCACGTACTAGTACACGGCACAGGAGGTGAATCTCACGTACTAGTACACGGCACAGGACGTGAATCTCACATACTAGTACACGGCACAGGACGTGAATCTCATCTACTAGTACACGGCACAGGAAGTGAATCTCACGTACTAGTACACGGCACAGGACGTGAATCTCACGTACTAGTACACGGCACAGGACGTGAATCTCATCTACTAGTACACGGCACAGGAAGTGAATCTCACGCACTGGTACACGGCACAGGACGTGAATCTCATCTACTAGTACACGGCACAGGAAGTGAATCTCATCTACTAGTACACGGCACAGGAAGTGAATCTCATCTACTAGTACACGGCACAGGAAGTGAATCTCATCTACTAGTACACGGCACAGGAAGTGAATCTCATCTACTACTACACGGCACAGGAAGTGATTCTCATTACTAGTACACGGCACAGGAGGTGAATCTCACGTACTAGTACACGGCACAGGAAGTGAATCTCACGTACTAGTACACGGCACAGGACGTGAATCTCATCTACTAGTACACGGCACAGGGAGTGAATCTCATCTATTAGTACATGGCACAGGAAGTGAATCTCATCTACTAGTACACGGCACAGGAAGTGAATCTCACGTACTAGTACACGGCACAGGAAGTGAATCTCACGTACTAGTACACGGCACAGGAAGTGAATCTCACGTACTAGTACACGGCACAGGAAGTGAATCTCATCTACTAGTACACGGCACAGGGAGTGAATCTCATCTATTAGTACACGGCACAGGACGTGAATCTCATCTACTAGTACACGGCACAGGAAGTGAATCTCATCTATTAGTACACGGCACAGGAAGTGAATCTCATCTATTAGTACACGGCACAGGAAGTGAATCTCACGTACTAGTACACGGCACAGGAAGTGAATCTCATCTACTAGTACACGGCACAGGAAGTGAATCTCATCTACTAGTACACGGCACAGGAAGTGAATCTCATCTACTAGTACACGGCACAGGAAGTGAATCTCATCTACTAGTACACGGCACAGGAGGTGAATCTCACGTACTAGTACACGGCACAGGAGGTGAATCTCACGTACTAGTACACGGCACAGGAAGTGAATCTCACGTACTAGTACACGGCACAGGAGGTGAATCTCATCTACTAGTACACGGCACAGGAAGTGAATCTCACGTACTAGTACACGGCACAGGAGGTGAATCTCACGTACTAGTACACGGCACAGGAAGTGAATCTCACGTACTAGTACACGGCACAGGAAGTGAATCTCATCTACTAGTACACGGCACAGGGAGTGAATCTCATCTACTAGTACACGGCACAGGGAGTGAATCTCATCTACTAGTACACGGCACAGGGAGTGAATCTCATCTACTAGTACACGGCACAGGAAGTGAATCTCACGTACTAGTACACGGCACAGGAAGTGAATCTCACGTACTAGTACACGGCACAGGAGGTGAATCTCACGTACTAGTACACGGCATAGGAGGTGAATCTCATCTACTAGTACACGGCACAGGAAGTGAATCTCATCTACTAGTACACGGCACAGGAAGTGAATCTCATCTATTAGTACACGGCACAGGGAGTGAATCTCATCTACTAGTACACGGCACAGGAAGTGAATCTCATCTACTAGTACACGGCACAGGAAGTGAATCTCACGTACTAGTACACGGCACAGGAAGTGAATCTCATCTATTAGTACACGGCACAGGGAGTGAATCTCATCTACTAGTACACGGCACAGGGAGTGAATCTCATCTATTAGTACACGGCACAGGAAGTGAATCTCATCTACTAGTACACGGCACAGGAAGTGGCTGTCATGTCCTTGTATGCATCACAGGAAGTGAGGGTCATGTCCTGTATATATCACCGGAAATGAATCTCCTCTACTAGTATGTGTCACAGGAAGTGAGAGTCATGTCCTGGTACGTGTCACAGGAAGTGGGCGCCATTTCCTTATACATATACTTTCCCCCTTCCATTGCTCCATCTTTCACGACTAGCCTGTCCCTGATTCTTCTAAGTGATCCACATTTGTTACCTATTTCCAAGGCCTTTTAGGCTTCATTTTTTTTTTTAACTTAAGCGTCATTTTCTTTCCCCCTCTAAGTCAACAGCCAATTCCATCCTCTTCTTTTTCAGAATTCCTGTCTAGGACCATTGCTTCTGCAATGCTTTTCATTGGAAAGACTTTTTAATGAGCCATCAACATGTATGCCACATGGCATCCTTGCTGTGGCTGGTGTCTTGAGAGAGCCGACTGCCAGGTTTCCTGAGATGAGGCTGTTGGGAAGGCAAGAGGTGAGCATGGCTGCCTACTTCTCGGCTGCTTTCAGGGATGAATCTCTGCCTGGAAGTGTTCCACTGTGTTGCAAGTGTCTGAACATCTGGGCACATGCCTTTCCTGAACTGCTCTATCTAGCTTGTAAACAGATGAAAGTATGGGTGCATAAGAACAAGAATGTGAGGGCTACAGAGCCAGAATGGCTATAAAAGAAGAAGCAGAGATGTCATTTCCAGTCTTCGGCAAGAAGAAGCTTCCTTTGGAAGTGATTTCTTCTCTGATGCATCCTTCCAGGCACCCAGCTCTTTTTGCTCTCTGTAACACAATTGCAGAGTAAGTTTGGCAATCAGACAGATCCCAAGCAGCACAGGATCCCTCCTGACACCTCATTCACCTCTGTAGCCCAGCTTGGCCTGGTGCAGGAGCCTAGACCAGCATGCTGTTTTTCTGATCTCTATTAGTTTCAAGTCCTCACCTATTCTTTGAGCACAGTGCTCATAGTGTGAGGGTTAGTATGAAGGTTAGAGGGGAGCTAACAAATCCCAACACAAACCCAAGTGCTGGAGAAGCTGCACTGGGATCTTGGGGAAGTCAGGGGAAAAGTGTTAACGTCCGACCCGACATGGGTTTAATCACACTTTCGTTGTGTGAGTGCCAGGCTTAGCCCAAGACCCTTCTCAGGCTGGGTGAGATAGCAGTGCCACCTCCAGCTGAGGGTCCTGACATCCCTCGGTGTGTGGTCACCCCCTCCTTGTCAGTGGGGGAGGATGGCCCCCTTCTCCCTTCCCACACCGCAACTGTTTGGAAACCAGAGCAGCAGCCCCAGGTCAGGCCACCCTCTAGCCATCAAACTTGTTTTCATAATACATGAATGCCTCAAGGGAGGACAGTTTGATTCACAAATGTAGAATGTGTTATTCTTTTTAGAGGTTAGTAGTGCTGACCTTGTAGCAGCTAGGCTAGTCTGCTAGCTCGGGGCCATACCTCCAGCCCTGCTTTGCCCTGGTTGTTTTTAGGATAGGCCCTTGATCCACCTGCACTGGCATTCTTGGTCTCTGGAACTGGAGGTGCGGGCTCCCGCATTCCTCTTCCCTTCCTTCTGGCAGATGAAGTCTTGTGGACTTGGCTGCCCAGGCTGGGCTGGAGACTTGAGCCTCCCACCTCACCCTTCGCTTTCCACCTTGGGATGGTGGGTGCTCAGTGCTTCCCGGCTATGGCTGGAGGAGGGGCCTGGCATGCTTTTCTGCTCATGCTGACTTCCATTCTCAGATGGCCATTCCCATTCTAAGTCAGGGTACAGGGAGGAGCCAGTTCTAATGTGCCATGTCCCACCCAGGATAGACATTCATATCCCTATCTTTGAGACTGAGGGACAGGGTGGCAGTGGGGGTGGGCAAGGTGACATCTGCTTTCTCCAAGCCCCACCCCTGTCTACCAGGATTGGCTGAGGAGCTCTGGGCAGAACACTTTGTGAGCTCCACCCACGTGAGCAGGGGCTGGTGCCCTCCTGCAGAATCTGGCCGCTCACAGACAGTGATGGCTCTGTCTTCCTCCTGGGCAGAGCCCAGTCACAGGACAGGGTTCAGATCATTCACTAGCTGCTTTTCACAGCTGCTGCTGGATTCAGACCCACGGAGGGCTCCTAGGTCATGAGCATGAGTGGGAAACAGGGCAGTGTGGACTCTAGTGGCTTCCCAGAGGCTCAGGGGCCTTAGAAAAGTGTCTACAAAGGGAAGGGTATCTTCTCTTTCCATTGCCTCTGTGATAAGTGGCACAAAACAATGCCTGGCAACAAGTAGACTTTTAATTACAAGATTTGTGACGTGCTTAATTAATTAATAATACAGCCGTGTGAATTGAGCTAGGACGACACTGCTTGTTCCATGTGGAGTAGGAAGTGATCTGGGCTCCACTTTCCATTTTTGAGCTCTCTTTGGGGGTGACAAACTGGAGCGAGACAGGTAGGTCAGTGGGGCAGTATTTTGGGACTGCCCTGGGGAACATTTTTCTTGTTGCTCTTTCCTGAGTGGTGAAAGTGACATGTTACATTAGAAACTCCCAAGAATGCCTGTGCTGGCTTGGAAAAGAGAAAACAAGCTGTAAATGTAACTAGGCCCACAGAAGTTTCTTTGAGTGTCATGGTTGGGGGAGCTGGTTGGTGTCGGCGGAAGTGCAGTGTGGGGCTGGGCCAGAGGGACAGAAGCAGGATCCGTGCACCCCAGGACAGCCTCAGGGCTGGACTCCTGGCGCCTCTGTGTAGCAGGGTTTTCTTAGGAGCAGGATCACCACCATCAGGGAGCCCAGTCCAGCTGCAAGGAGTGACCTCGGAGATCCTGAACCGGGCCCTAGGAATGAGAGCCCTGTTGCCTGCCTCTGTCAGCACCTTGGGCTGAGCTGTCTTTGCTCATCAGTGGCTTGTGTCAGCAGGGTCCTGCTGCTGTAGGAAGCCAGATGTGAAGTGCCAGCTTTCTACTTCTACATGGAATTGCTAGTAACAGTTGCGATTCTTACGAGAATGTTAAAACAGAAATCATGACACGTGTTTCCCACTTCGGTCAAAAGTGTGAGCCAAGGCAAAAGCAGACTCAGCCCATCATAGCAGAAGCCACGGGCCCCAGCTAAGGCGGAGAGTGAACTATCCGCTTCGATGGGCACCTCCACCTCTGCCCACTGGCAGCACCGTGCCCGGCCCGCAGGGCGAGGCCCCCTTAATTGACCTGTGCTGGCTTGAAGCAGGCACAGATGTGGACAGTGTGGAGAGCTCTCAGCATGGTGGCTCCCGGATGTGGACCCAGTTGTGGATGGCAGACCCTGTTTTCCTGGATGCTGCCACAGTGCCTCTCCTTGGCACCTCTGCCTTTGCGCACCAGCAGCCTCTGGCCTCTGGAGGTCCCTGTGGTGCCTGCAATCCATGCCTCTATCAAAACACTGTGTTTCCCATCTCCCCTGTCCTCCAGCTCCTGTGGCCTCCATCTTCGGTGGCCTCCATCTTCCCTGTACTCAATCTCCTATGGCCTCAATCTTGCCCATCCTCGATTTCCTTTGGCCTCCATCTTCCCCATACTCAATCTCCCATGTCCTCCTTCTCCGGTGGCCTCCAGCTCCTGCGGCCTCAGCCCTCCCTGCTCCTTCCTGACTTGGGAGTCTCAGGTGAGGACATGCTCAGTGTAAGTCATCATGCAGGCTCTGTGTTTAAGTGGAGTTGGATGGTATTGCCGCCCCCAGGAGATGGTGACCACAGCTGGAAATCCATGAGCCCAAGTGGTCAGGCAGGGCCTGATCTAGAACGGATCCTAGCTCAGAGAAGAAGAGAGAAGACAGCGGAGAGCTAGGCAAGGCAGAAAGGGCAAGCACCCGCCTTCATGAGTGGGAGCAACGCGTGAGGCCGTGGGATGGCTTCATGGTGAGACACGTGGGGGCGTCATGATGACATGTGCTGGCTGTGTGCTGACTTCGTGACGATGTGCGCACGGGTTGCACGGAGGTGTGAGAGGGCTCTGTGGCACGCTTGCACTGGGGTACACGTTCTCCCTGCAGGATGGGGTCCTGTGTCACACACCTGTACTGCTTGAGGGTTCTGTCAGCTTTCTCTCTCCCCGAGGTTGGTGGTGTCAGCTGACTGGGGGGCCCTTTGTCTGGGATGAGGAAGAAGGATGAAAGGTCCTGGGGTATTTCCATGGAGTGGCAGTTACTTCACACTTTACTCTTGGAGACCATTTTATTCAATTGCAGGTCCCTGAGTGCAGTTCTTGCTCTGGAAGGTTCTGAGGCATTCCTATGGCGCCGTGCTTGGCTGGGATGTTTCTAGAAGGTGCTGAGGTATCCTTACAGAACCCATGGCTTGGCTGGGATGTTTCTAGAAGGTGCTGAGACATACCTATGGAGCCGTGCTTGGCTGGGATGTTTCTAGAAAGTGCTGAGGCATACCTATGGAGCCGTGCTTGGCTGAGATGTTCTAGAAGGTGCTGAGGCATACCTATGGAGCTGTGCTTGGCTGGATGTTTCTAGAAGGTGCTGAGGCATCCTTACAGAGCTGTGCTTGGCTAGCATGCTCCTATTTTGGGGTGCTATTTTGTGGCTTCAGGGAAATGATGTCATCCTGAAAGTTGTCTGAAAATGGAATCTTCCAAAATCTAAACACATTTCCTTATTGACTTTTATAATCATCTCAGAGAAGGAAATTCTACCCTTCTCTCTGATTGATTTTCAATCAACATCAGCTACTCAGACATTAAAAAATCTCTGTGTCTCTCCTTTGAGGAGTAATTAACAAGCTTTATGTGCTGGGAAAGCTACTTGCTTTTTGTGATGCAGGGCTTCTTATCTGCTATGCAAGTGCTTATGGCCCAGCCACTTCCCCAGCCTGGAGTTTACTTAAAGGAAACACCGAGAGAAGAATTTTGTAAAGTGAAATTCTTTACATTTTTACCAGGGCTGCACAAATATAGCTCCCCCACCCCCACCCCCACCTAATCAATGACCGCCAGGCTTCTTCATTTCCCACTCTGGCCCTGGAGCTGCAGCCTGTGGCCGTCTGTGTGAGGACAGTGCCTCTGTGAGCCCCTCTCCCACGACCCCGGACCCCATCTCGCTCTGCTCTCCGGGTCCTCCTCCCACAGGCCCACCTGCCACCATGATGCTTTCTTCTTAATAGTCTTTCTAGTTCTTTCTCTTGAGCTATCCAAATATATGTAGGAAAGTTGGAGAAGGTTGGTGTGACTCCATCTGCCCAGAATCCCTTCCTCATCTCCCCCAGCCACTCTGCTGGCGGTCTCTCTACATAATGGAATGGTTTGGATTTGGAGTTAGACTTGGTGCTGAGCCAGCTTTGCTGTGAGATTGGGCACATTTGTTGACATTTTCAAGGTTGATTATGAGCCTTTTTCTTGTACAACAGGAGCAGAAATCCCATCCTGTCAGACTATTATGTGGATGAGTCAGGAATATGGCTATATGATTCGGGACCACATATGTTTGTTATTCAGGGGGTGGGCGATGGAACGGCTGTGACTCTTCTGTTTGTCCGTTTCTGCTCAGACCCATCACCTCCTTTCAAACAAGGCATTTAAACATGAGCGTGTGGTACTTTGCCTGTCAGTCTCATAAGAGGAGTGGTGGTTTTGGTTCATGGTTTTAGCTGCAGTTTTATGTATGAAGCTGGCCGTGGTTTGAATATGTAATGTCCCTTACAGGCTTATGTTTTGAATGCTTGCTCCCAGATGGTGGTACTATTTTGGGAGGTTCCATAAACTTTAGGAAATGGGGCCTAGTGGAGGAAGTGGGTCGCTGAGGGCATGGTTTGAAGGTAACGCCATGTTTCCAGGCTGTCATGTTCTCTCTGCTTCTTGGCTGGCGCCATGTGAACTGCCCTTCTCTTCCCTTCCCTGCCCTTCCCTGCCCTGCCTTCTCCTGATGGGGGATGGAACCCTGGAAGCCCTGGACAGAAAAATGCGTCTTTCCTTCCTTGAGTTGTTCTGCCCTGCCATGAGAAAAGTAGTGAGCAGGGAGCCTGGCTGTGCCAGTGTGGAGCAGACACCACCAGGCCATGCACGGCAGCGTGGCTCTGTGAACTCATCTTCCAGCGAAAGGGCCTGAGATAAATGAGGCTTCCTGTCCCTCCTAGCCGGCTCCACTCACTAGACCCAAAGTGGAGCTGTCCCATCCTTCCAGTTGAGCGGGCCGCCCCGAGCCCCCTGGACTCACCCTGCTCCATGGTGCCTCTCTTAGCCGCAGGCATCTGCAGTTGGGCAAACAGATTTTACTTTAAAAGTTGAGGCTGAACTGCCTGCAGTGTCTCTTCTTCGCTGATTGCCTGGTGAGATTGTGAGGACTGCAAAGTGAGCCCCCCTCCCCTCCCCTTACTTCCTTCACCTCCACGAACACCTGTCATCCCCCCTCTTCTCTGCACTGTAGGCAGTGCTCCCTTCCCCTGTCCTCCACCGCGTCGCCCCTCTGCTGTTGACCCCATCATGGACACTGCTCAGGTGGAGAAGGTGAAGTGTGGGAATGGCTTGAGAAGATTCTGGATAAGAATAGGGCCTAATATTATTTAATTCTAGTCCAAATTTTCCTCTGAGACCCACAGGCCAAGCCCTGCTCAGGGCAGAGCACGAGAGGGGGAGGCCGCTCTGCCTGGGCACTGTCGGGTAAGCGTGTGTCTTGTTGGCTGTACCCTCGTACTCGAGTCCTGCGAGCCTCCCTCCACTGCAGCGCAGCGCTCAAGAGCGTGGCTGTGCGCCGTGAAATCACAGCTCACTCGAAATGTCGTGTGCTGTGGCCATACCACCATTGCCCGGATCTTGGTTATTCACATTTTCATTCGTTCAAATTAGATCCTGTTTTGTGCCATGCGTTGTGTGAATTTTAAAGCCTTCAACAAACTGGCTTTTATCAGCGAGGGGAGAGAGAATGTCAAGTATTGCCATCGCTAATGAGCTGGCATTTTCTTGAAATTCCTCAAATAGTTTTAATTACCCAAGACGTAGCATCTGGCGTACGGGAATGGGCCCTCTAAATAGATCAGCCTGAGGCCATTAGAAGGAAGAAGCGGACATTAACCCCGAGGCTGGCCGGAGCAGGAGGGGCGGTCCGAGCACGCTCCCCTTCCTGCTTCCACCCCTGTGTGTGCCTCATTGTCCTTTACCATCAGAGCTGCGGCAGTCTCTGCTGACGTGGCCGATTCCTGGGCCAAGATGTCCATTTAGTGTGTACTTAGAGTGCATCTCTGCAGGGCCGCCTAGCGTGGTGAGGCTGAGAGAGCTCTTGTTGCCAGCCTCACCACTGAGTGCAGGATTCTCTGGGAAGGCCGCCTGCAGCCTGAGCCTGGGAGCCTTCGCCCTGCATCAGCCGGAGGCAGGGGAGATAGGAAAAGAGGAACATCCGTTTTTCTTTGAAGAGATCTTAGAATACCTGACCTTGTCCTTCAGTTTATCAAAGCCAGTGTGTTTTGTCTCATGGCCTTTAAAGCCCAGGGAAGTCTCTCTAGCTAGTTTAGGATGTGGGCTTATAGATTGCCAACCCATCTCACGTGTTTATCCCAAACCTGGGAAAAACAGGTCCAACCCTATCCCCAGGAAACGGACTTGGGGTCTGCCGTACAGATCAAAGACAACTTCCCAGCAGAGTGGGGCCCCAGGGGCAGAGCCCTAGAGGAGAAAGGAGGCAGGCCTGGCTGGCCTTCCATGGGGGCTGTGTGTTGGGGGGCCCCAGCCCGGAGCCCTCTGGCTGTACTGTCCCAGAGCGGTGGAGGTTCCAGCCAAGGACAGTGAACAGTGAGGGAGAGGCCCACGGAAAACCAAATGTAGATGAATCGTGTGCAACAGAAACCTATTTTAGAGACTTAAACCACTCCTTTGGCACTTCCGCAAATACAGACAAAACGTTCCCACATACAGGACAAGTAGTAACAGTCCTTTTAAAAGCTCGATGAAAAGAAAACAGCACACAGATTTCCAGGATAATGAAAAGGAGCCTTACTTGTATCTCAGGCACTGCAGGGACGGGAAGGGAAGTGGGACTTCCCTTTAGAAGCCACCAGAATGCTGGGCGTGTCCCCACACAGCATGCCAGTGCCACAAAGCAAAGGAGAAAGTGGAGACCGTCAACGTGAACTTCTCAGCCCTGGCGTGGGAAGATGTGTGGGATGGTTTGTGGCCCTGAGCGCTGAGCCTCTCCGTGACAGGGCAGAAACCAGGACTGCAGACACGCCCAGCTCTCCGGTCGTCCAGGGAGCAGGGGTTGGCACTCGAGCATAGACGGGAAGCGTGGGAAGAAGGCGCTCAATGACTGCAAAGGATGTTAGTGAAAACATAGATTGGGCTTAACCATGTGACAGGTAGGATGTCACGAAGAAACCAAGGACACGTCAACTAAAATCAGAGGTCTTCCACCTTCACACAAGCAGAGAGCTCCCTGGTGGAGGCTGGGGCCGGGGGCAGGTCGGCGGGTTCCTCAGTGTATCTCTGTCTTCTCTGCTATTACTTTAGTTCCTGGAGCTTTGAAAACATGACTTGGAGGCACTGAAGTGTCTCCAGGGAGGCTCGAATGTGGGGTCTCACCAAAACCTGCCGGCGTGGGTCGCCCTGGTTCGGTGGGTTCATTTTCTTAGCGGGTCTGCAGCCTTGCCCCGGCTTCATCCAGATGGGCCTGCTTGAGCGCCGCCCTGCATCAAACGCCTGCCTAGATTTCTTAAACGAAGAAAAGAAGACGCCACCGACTGAAATACCTCTACCCTGGCCTTCATTTTCAAAAACTGCTATGTTTTTGCTTCAGCAATTTCTCTTCTAGGGCATTTCAGAGTCAGTTCAGCCACCGCGAGAAGGTACCCCTGACTTCATGAGCACCCCCTAAAGGCAGGGGCAGACGTGGTGGGAGGCAGTGTGGCCGCAGGCTGCTGATGGACTTGCGCTGTGGACAGAGGCCGCATCCACTGCTTCTCTGGCATCACGGACTCCCTGCACGGCTGCTCTCCCTTCTTCCCTGCTTGTGGCAAAATAAAAAGTATGATTTCATTTCCAGAGAGAAAGATGGGACTTTGCTTTGATAAGACATCTCCCTCCCATTAAGCCTTAATCAGGCCATCAATAAACACCTGGCTGATGAGTTTCACTGGCTTTGGCTGAAAGCCGAGCAAGCCTCAGTCAGTCAGGCAGGCAGGCAGGCAGGCAGGCAGGCAGGCGGGGACGCAGAGGTCTGGAAATGGCAGGGTGGCATGGTTCCCATGGCCTTAGAATGTCCTGTGAACTCGGTAGCTGCTCAGGCAAGTCCTGTGTTCAGCTAGGAGCATGAAAGGGGCAAGAAGATGACCACACTCAACGTGGCGCAACCACTGGGGAGGAAATAATACTTGAGCTTGATTTTGGAAAGGTGGAGCTACTTCTTCCCCTTTGTCCACAGCCCAGATTCTGGACTTGTATTGTTTTTCCTCCTTTTGGCTGCCGGCCTGGCTCCTCCCTCTATGGAGGGCTGCTGCAGTGCCCGTCAATCCCAGCCATCCTTGTCCGCTGAAGAGGCAGGAAGTCCAGCCTGCAAATCCGCAGACTCTCCCCGCCATCCCAGGCCAGCAGACATCAGTGTGGCTACAGACGGGTGTGTGGCTGTGCATGCCTGTGTGTACGAGTGTGTGTGAGGGTGCATGACACTGGGATCTGAACTTAGGGACGTTAGCTTGCTGTGTAATGGAGACACACCTCCAGCCAGTTTTGCGTTCAGTCATTATTTTTCAGAACTTGTGCCCAGACTGGCCTGGACAGTGATCTTCCTATGTATTCTCACCATAGTGCCGAGAGGACGGGTTTGCCTTACTGTGCCCAGCTTTCTATTGATTGAGAGCTGCTCCTGTGGTTTCAAAGCTTCGGGCAGGCAGGATGACAAGCGTGAGGCCTTCATGGCTCCTCTCTTACCTGCTAGTAATTTGGCGATTCCTGCAGGGTATGCAGCTTAGCTTCCTGAGGCAGAAGGAAGTCGTGGAGCTACTTGCCCATGTGGACAAGGGCTCCACACTGGAGCTTGAGGGCTTTCGAGCTTTGGGCACCAGGACAGCCCACACCAGCTGCGGGACTGTTCCCTGAAGACACTGAGCCAGAGGGCTAATTGTAGAACAGTTCTAACCCCTATGCCCTGAATAGTTGTGTCTTTCTAACACATGCCTTTGATGGGCTGCTCCTGTTGCCAACCCCTTTCTCATGGCCTTGACTTCGCCATGTGGTCCATTCTCACTTAAGAAATATGACTTTTGCATAATAGTTCAACCCTGAAGCATCTGGGAACAGCACATTCCTTATGTGAAAAGGAGTATTCTTCGTGGCACTCAGGTCACAGCTCTGGCTTTGCTGTGGAGCTTCCGCTCATGGGTGTGCCAAGTCTCATGGTCCCACACCTTTGAGAGCTGATGGCACAGCTAGGACAACAATTCCGATGTGGAGGATCTTGGAATCTATTTCCTTTGCCAGATTTCTTGAGATGCTGTAATTCAAGAATGCATGAAATATTCACAAACATCTGATAAAATAAGGCTTAATTGATAAAGTAAGACTCACCAGTGGTTCTATGTCAGCTGTCACTTCTTATAGCACCCTGTCACCTCTGGGTAGCCTCTAGAAATCGTGGGCTCTGTGCTGGACCCCAATTTGAAGCACATACTCAATCCAGCCTCTGTCTCAGCTCCTCACCCATGGTTAGCTGCAAGCCCCAAGCTCCCTTTCTGATCTCTTACTCTAGTTAAGAAGATATACTTCATTTCACTTATACTTTTTTTCTTGCCAGTCCTGGGCCTTAAATTCAGGGCCTGAGCACTGTGCTTGGGCTTTGTTAAGGCTAGAGCTCTACTACTTGGGCCACAGCACCACTTTCAGCTTTTTTCTATGTATGTAGTACTGAGGAATCGAACCTGGGTCTTCGTGCATGCTAGGCACTCTATTTCTAGGCCAAACTCCTGTCCCTTTCACTTAACACTCTCATGTTCTCCCAACTCCACTTGCATTTCTCATTTCAGAAGGCTGTAAAGCGAAGAACGCAATCTGGCTGTCTGCTGTTGTATACCCGAGCAAACAGGAGTGCCCTAGAGTCGACTGTCAGAGCAAGAAGGCAGATGTGTGCGCTCTGCTCAACACTAGAAAGTCAGACAACCTAAGTTCCTCTCTTGTGATTGAGCCATTTACAGCACGGGAAGACAAGTGAGGGTCTTGTCTGCCCCTGCTGCAGCGCTGTGCAAAGCGAAGAGGGGCGAGGCAGGCTCACACCATGGCCAAGGCGCTGCACTGGCGTCCACGGGCTCCTCCCCTTCCTCCCTCCCCATCCCCGTGCCTGATGGTGGAAGGACATCTCCCGGGGCCTCAGTCAAGCCCCCAGGGGGGCGAGCATGGAGGGCTTGGGGGCTGGAGGCCTACAGGTGTTGTCACCGTCCTTTCCAGTGCCACGTGGAGGGATGGTTCCTGGACTCCATTCTGGGAGGCAGCCTGCTCCCAGGACTCCTCACAGAACACAGAGCCTCCAGGGCCCTGAGCGTGGCCCCGATCCCTGTGTGGGTGACCTGGCCATCAGCAGGCCAGGTGAGTCTCCCAACTGCTTGAAGCTTCTCCTCTGTGGACCAGCAGGAGACCAGCCACCCTCCCAGCCCTGTGTCCCGGCACGCTAGGGACTGCTGCCTGCGTGGGTGACATGGCCTTCAGCCCGGGATGCCATGGTCTGCAGGATGGTGAGAGGGAAACCTTTTGTTCTGGGGTTTGATTCGGTGGGGTGGATGGATGTGTTGGGTAAGTTCAAGCTCTGGCTCTACCGCTGCTGTGGCCACAGCTGAGACACGTTCCTGTCTCTGTTGGAGCTCGGTGGATGACTCCTGCTGTGTGGGGACTCAGGACAGTGGTCAGTGCCACGGAGGGGGGGGGGTGGAGGGGGGTGGAAATGACAGACAGAACAGAGACTTGGTTTCCAGGCACAATTATGTGCCAGGATTTTTAAAAGTTACTTTTTTTCAGCTGTGGCACGTTTAAACACCCCAAATATTTCAGGAGACAGTTAACTTCTGTGTTGCAAAGCAAGATTTAATAACGCCGTGCGTGTCGGGGCTTGTCCCCGCTCCCGTCTGTGGCTGGCAGCTCCAGGCGCGGGCCGCGGCCTTCGACTGTGGAGTGGGGATTTTCTCCCTCGCTTGCTGCGTGCTCACTTTTAACTCTTCATGTCCCTTATTCCGTGGAGCAGCGTTCAGTGTGATGCCCCAAAGGGCCCACGGAGGTGCTGAGTCCCCAGGTCAGAGCACCCGTTCAGCTCCATGACGGCCAAGCTCACGCTTGGCAATGCCAGGCTGGGCAAGGCTGGGAATCTGCTGTTTTGTATGTCTCCAGGTCCTCGAGATGCCGCCGTGGAAATACCCTTCAGTTCTGCAGGCAGTTAAGATCCTATCTGTGCTCCCGTCCTCGCGGGCGGGAGGGTCACGTGGTGCTGCTGCTCCCGAGTGCGGAAGCATCTCACACCCCTTTCTTCTTTTGTGGTCCATCTTTTATCGCTGCGTATCTGTGCACAGCATCTAAAGATCATTTTAATAATGATAATACGTTGCACCTTTCGAGCTCCCTTTCATCCAGGGAGCCCAGAGCACTTCACAAGCGTTAGTTAATTAATCTAGGCAACACCCGTGGGAGGCAGAGCAGGCTCGCCCACTCCTGCGCTGCCGCACAATTCCCGCAAAGGCCCAGCTGCAGGCCTCGCCGGCCGGGGGAGGCCTGGCTCCCCAGAGGCCCACGGTGTCAGGCCTGAGGTCCCGTGCGGCCAGCCCGCGTTCCTGCCAGAGGCCAGCCTGGCACTCCTGACGGGGACTCTTCTCAGGGAGACGTCTCCTCCCATCCCTGTCCACCCTAGACCCCACCCTCGGGGGAGGAGGGCACCGTCCAGCTGTGGTGAGGGCAGAGCAGGGAGAGAAGGTACATGTCAGTGTGGAGTGGGGTTGGGGACAGAGGCTCCTCAGCAGCTCTTCCAAGTGTTTACTCAACGTCTGCCCCATGCTGGCAGTCTAGAGACAGAGCCGCCATGCCCTCAACCTCCCTCTCTTCCGTCTCCCCTCTGCTGTCCTCTCCCCTCATCTTGCGTGGGGCAGCACACGCCAGGCCTGCAGAGGATGCCCTGGAAAGGCTAGCGGGTGGCTGTGAAGGGAGGGGGGTGCTGGGTTCTGCAGCTGCTGCCTGGAGTGCAGGGGAGCTGGGCGTCCAGCCAGGCTGCAGTCCCCTCTGGTGGCTGCCTGGGTGAGGGGTGCTGCGTCCTGCTGGCTGTCTTTTCCCGTGGTCCTGCCAGCAGGCTGTGCAGCCATGGAGAGGGGCCTTCCCCACTGTCCACCCGCCCCGGCTGGTGTCTCTGGGGGTGGTGCTGGGGTTCCTCAGGGCAGGTGAGTTGGGGTCTTAGGTGGTACTGCTGGGGCTGGCGACATGGCACAGCGGGCGTTCTGAGGCCGGGCAGTGGTGCCCTCTCCATGAGTGTGGGGCCTGGTCTGTCCTTCCTGGCACCCTGGTTGTCCTGCCATGACGCTCTGCTTCTCCACAGGCAGAGGTCACAGGTGAGAGGCCAGGGCCCGCAAAGCCCACGCCCTTCTGTGTTGGCACATTGATGCTGGGCTGAGTATCCCAGCTGGGAGGCGACCAGGGCCTCCGGCTGCCACTGGGGTCCCGGGAGCTGCCCTCTGCTGGCCTCAGCTGACCGCCTGGGGCTCAGCAGCCTGACTCTGAGAGTCTAAGTCCACCCCACCAGGCCGTGCCTGCCTAGGTTACAGATGCTGCTTCCTTCCTTTCTTTCTTTCTTTCTTTCTTTCTTTCTTTCTTTCTTTCTTTCTTTCTTTCTTTCTTTTTTCTTTCTTTCTTTCTTTCTTTCTTTCTTTCTTTCTTTCTTTCTTTCTTTCTATATTGTGCTGTTATAATGGGCTCTTTAATATCCAAGGAAAAATTTAATAACTA
Source organism: Megascapheus bottae (assembly GCA_024803745.1). Lineage (NCBI taxonomy): Eukaryota > Metazoa > Chordata > Mammalia > Rodentia > Geomyidae > Megascapheus > Megascapheus bottae. The sequence continues at coordinate 2,036,993 of JANJXV010000114.1, forward strand.
AATCTTTTTTATATTTGTTTCTCTCTATATATATATGTATGTGTATATATATATATATATGGGATAATGTACAGAGGGGTTACAGTTACATTTATCAGGTAGTAGGTGCATTACTTCTCACACATTGATACCCCTTCTCATGTTTTTGTCTCCATTTCCCTCCCCAACCCCCTTCCAACCATCTTGTTTCTCCCCCCTCCTTTCCTTCCCTATTTCAAATAAACAAATTGCCGGGCGTGGTGGCTCACACTTGTCATCCTAGCTACTCAGGAGGCTGAGATCTCAGGATCGAGGTCCAAAGCCAGCCCAGGCACTACTAAAAAGGTCAGTGAGACTCTTACCTCCAACTAACCACCAGAAAACCGGAAGTGGGGTGCGGCTCAAGGGGTAGGGCAGTGCCTTGCACTGAAGAGCTCAGAGATAGCTCCAAGGCCCAGAGTTCAAGTCCCACAGCAAAAACAAAACAAAACAAAACAAAAAACAAAAAAATCTGGTTTCTTAAAGGGCCTGCTTCCAGTAGGGGAAATGAGACAGTCTGCGGAGGTTAGACTCTGCCCCCAGTGTCTGGGTGACAGCCGGGAGGCCCTCACGTAGGGACTAAGCTTCTTCCTAGCTCTGGCTTGGTTCACGTGACCCCTTCTCCCGAGTCTCACCCGAGGCTCCTGTTCCCCTTCTCCAGGGTCTCACCCGAGGGTCCTGTTCCCCTTCTCCAGGGTCTCACCCGAGGGTCCTGTTCCCCTTCTCCAGGGTCTCACCCGAGGGTCCTGTTCCCCTTCTCCAGGGTCTCACCCGAGGGTCCTGTTCCCCTTCTCCAGGGTCTCACCCGAGGGTCCTGTTCCCCTTCTCCAGGGTCTCACATGAAGGTCCTGTTCCCCTTCTCCAGGGTCTCACCCGAGGGTCCTGTTCCCCTTCTCCAGGGTCTCACATGAAGGTCCTGTTCCCCTTCTCCAGGGTCTCACCCGAGGGTCCTGTTCCCCTTCTCCAGGGTCTCACCCGAGGCTCCTGCTCCCCTTCTCCAGGGTCTCACACGAGGGTCCTGCTCCCCTTCTCCAGGGTCTCACCCGAGGGTCCTGCTCCCCTTCTCCAGGGTCTCACCCGAGGGTCCTGCTCCCCTTCTCCAGGGTCTCACCCGAGGCTCCTGTTCCCCTTCTCCAGGGTCTCACCCGAGGGTCCTGTTCCCCTTCTCCAGGGTCTCACATGAAGGTCCTGTTCCCCTTCTCCAGGGTCTCACCCGAGGGTCCTGTTCCCCTTCTCCAGGGTCTCACCTGAGGCTCCTGCTCCCCTTCTCCAGGGTCTCACATGAAGGTCCTGCTCCCCTTCTCCAGGGTCTCACCCGAGGGTCCTGCTCCCCTTCTCCAGGGTCTCACCCGAGGGTCCTGCTCCCCTTCTCCAGGGTCTCACCCGAGGGTCCTGCTCCCCTTCTCCAGGGTCTCACCCGAGGGTCCTGCTCCCCTTCTCCAGGGTCTCACCCGAGGCTCCTGCTCCCCTTCTCCAGGGTCTCACCCGAGGCTCCTGCTCCCCTTCTCCAGGGTCTCACCCGAGGCTCCTGCTCCCCTTCTCCAGGGTCTCACCCGAGGGTCCTGCTCCCCTTCTCCAGGGTCTCACACGAAGGTCCTGCTCCCCTTCACCAGGGTCTCACCCGAGGCTCCTGCTCCCCTTCTCCAGGGTCTCACATGAAGGTCCTGCTCCCCTTCTCCAGGGTCTCACCCGAGGGTCCTGCTCCCCTTCTCCAGGGTCTCACACGAAGGTCCTGTTCCCCTTCTCCAGGGTCTCACACGAGGGTCCTGCTCCCCTTCTCCAGGGTCTCACACGAGGGTCCTGCTCCCCTTCTCCAGGGTCTCACACGAGGGTCCTGCTCCCCTTCTCCAGGGTCTCACACGAGGGTCCTGCTCCCCTTCTCCAGGGTCTCACACGAGGCTCCTGCTCCCCTTCTCCAGGGTCTCACATGAAGGTCCTGCTCCCCTTCTCCAGGGTCTCACACGAGGGTCCTGCTCCCCTTCTCCAGGGTCTCACATGAAGGTCCTGCTCCCCTTCTCCAGGGTCTCACCCGAGGGTCCTGCTCCCCTTCTCCAGGGTCTCACCCGAGGGTCCTGCTCCCCTTCTCCAGGGTCTCACCCGAGGGTCCTGCTCCCCTTCTCCAGGGTCTCACCCGAGGGTCCTGCTCCCCTTCTCCAGGGTCTCACCCGAGGCTCCTGCTCCCCTTCTCCAGGGTCTCACCCGAGGCTCCTGCTCCCCTTCTCCAGGGTCTCACACGAGGCTCCTGCTCCCCTTCTCCAGGGTCTCACCCGAGGGTCCTGCTCCCCTTCTCCAGGGTCTCACACGAAGGTCCTGCTCCCCTTCACCAGGGTCTCACCCGAGGCTCCTGCTCCCCTTCTCCAGGGTCTCACATGAAGGTCCTGCTCCCCTTCTCCAGGGTCTCACCCGAGGGTCCTGCTCCCCTTCTCCAGGGTCTCACACGAAGGTCCTGTTCCCCTTCTCCAGGGTCTCACACGAGGGTCCTGCTCCCCTTCTCCAGGGTCTCACACGAGGGTCCTGCTCCCCTTCTCCAGGGTCTCACACGAGGGTCCTGCTCCCCTTCTCCAGGGTCTCACACGAGGGTCCTGTTCCCCTTCTCCAGGGTCTCACCCGAGGGTCCTGTTCCCCTTCTCCAGGGTCTCACCCGAGGGTCCTGTTCCCCTTCTCCAGGGTCTCACCCGAGGGTCCTGTTCCCCTTCTCCAGGGTCTCACCCGAGGGTCCTGTTCCCCTTCTCCAGGGTCTCACCCGAGGGTCCTGCTCCCCTTCTCCAGGGTCTCACCCGAGGGTCCTGCTCCCCTTCTCCAGGGTCTCACCCGAGGGTCCTGCTCCCCTTCTCCAGGGTCTCACCCGAGGCTCCTGCTCCCCTTCTCCAGGGTCTCACCCGAGGCTCCTGCTCCCCTTCTCCAGGGTCTCACCCGAGGGTCCTGCTCCCCTTCTCCAGGGTCTCACCCGAGGCTCCTGCTCCCCTTCTCCAGGGTCTCACACGAGGCTCCTGCTCCCCTTCTCCAGGGTCTCACATGAAGGTCCTGCTCCCCTTCTCCAGGGTCTCACCCGAGGGTCCTGCTCCCCTTCTCCAGGGTCTCACCCGAGGGTCCTGCTCCCCTTCTCCAGGGTCTCACCCGAGGGTCCTGCTCCCCTTCTCCAGGGTCTCACCCGAGGGTCCTGCTCCCCTTCTCCAGGGTCTCACCCGAGGGTCCTGCTCCCCTTCTCCAGGGTCTCACATGAAGGTCCTGCTCCCCTTCTCCAGGGTCTCACCCGAGGCTCCTGCTCCCCTTCTCCAGGGTCTCACATGAAGGTCCTGCTCCCCTTCTCCAGGGTCTCACCCGAGGGTCCTGCTCCCCTTCTCCAGGGTCTCACATGAAGGTCCTGTTCCCCTTCTCCAGGGTCTCACACGCGGGTCCTGCTCCCCTTCTCCAGGGTCTCACACGAGGGTCCTGCTCCCCTTCTCCAGGGTCTCACCCGAGGGTCCTGCTCCCCTTCTCCAGGGTCTCACACGAGGGTCCTGTTCCCCTTCTCCAGGGTCTCACCCGAGGGTCCTGTTCCCCTTCTCCAGGGTCTCACACGAGGGTCCTGTTCCCCTTCTCCAGGGTCTCACCCGAGGGTCCTGCTCCCCTTCTCCAGGGTCTCACCCGAGGCTCCTGTTCCCCTTCTCCAGGGTCTCACCCGAGGGTCCTGTTCCCCTACCCAGGGTCTCACACGAGGGTCCTGTTCCCCTTCTCCCGGGTCTCACATGAAGGTCCTGTTCCCCTTCTCCAGGGTCTCACCCGAGGCTCCTGCTCCCCTTCTCCAGGGTCTCACCCGAGGGTCCTGTTCCCCTTCTCCAGGGTCTCACACGAGGGTCCTGCTCCCCTTCTCCAGGGTCTCACACGAGGGTCCTGTTCCCCTTCTCCAGGGTCTCACATGAAGGTCCTGTTCCCCTTCTCCAGGGTCTCACCCGAGGGTCCTGTTCCCCTTCTCCAGGGTCTCACCCGAGGGTCCTGTTCCCCTTCTCCAGGGTCTCACCCGAGGGTACTGTTCCCCTTCTCCAGGGTCTCACCCGAGGGTCCTGCTCCCCTTCTCCAGGGTCTCACACGAGGGTCCTGCTCCCCTTCTCCAGGGTCTCACCCGAAGGTCCTGCTCCCCTTCTCCCAGTGTAGTGTTGAAGGTGTACACTCAAGAACAGTGTCGACCTGTTGATGGGCCCTGACTGTGGGGTATTTGCTGTTTCCTGAGTTTCCAGGAGCCTAGAGCCACCATGGAGGGGTGGGTGTCAGCTGGCACATGTCCAAGGACCTGCGGAAAGAGGTGCCTGTCTGTTTGGTGTGTCCCGGGAGGGGGTGGTGTTTACTGCAGAGTAGTTTACACCCGTGCTAAGTGCACCCATCATGGAACTACAGCGCTGGAGCCAGACGTGTTCCCCAGGCCTCTGCAGCGGTCATCTCTTCCTGTGCAAGTCCCCAGAGCGCTGCACCACCACCTGTGCCATGGCACACAGGCCTCCAGCTGGCTTCCGCCCAGCAGATCTGCACTGGACAGCATGACACCCCTGCGTCCCGAGGCGTGACCATGGCCTCACACTTGACATTCTCTGGCGGACATGCATTCAGGCCGGCTGGCATCTGTGGCCCTAACGAGCAAGGCTCAGAGGAGCGATCATAGCCAGTCTTGGTGTCAGCTGAGAAGCGAATGATTAAGAAAATGCCTAACGGTCCTTCCCACACCATTTTGTTTTTCCTCGTGAATGTGTAAGTGTTCCGCTTGCCGGCACCTTCCAGAAGCTAACTTCCCAGTCTTTCAGTTGTGTCTCCGTGTCTACCCAGGCTGACCTCAAACCATGGGCCTGGGGCTTCCAGATGTGAGGCTCTGACAGTGCCCCCCCCCGAGTCTCCATCTCCCTGGGGAGTCCAGGAGCCTATGGATTCCGGCACATGCCCTCATCAGTGAAATGCTCCGTTAGTATTCCCTCCGTAACTTACGCCTTTCCTAACATCCCTTCCAAAGAGCTGGCGTTGACTTTGATGACGCCTGTGCACAGCTACCCTCAGAAGTTTAGCATTGCTTTGACTTCTTTCAGCAAAATCTCATTTCCACAAGTTTGCCCCCAGAACAGTGCCAATTTCCTCACTTTCTTGGCACTGTCAAATATCGTTAGTTCTGAATAGGCAGAGAATGCTGTTGCATTATGATCTTGCAATGCATTTACCTAAGATTAAGTGAGAATTTCCTTTTCTTGACTATCATTAGTTTTTCTGTCAGGATTGCCAGCATTTTACTGATCTAAACAAAACTTCCCCCAAAGTGCTAAGCCTTAATAATGATAATGTTTGACCACTGATTTTTCTTTTTTGGGCAGTACTGGGTTTTGACCTCAGTCTCACGCTGGCTAGGTGTACATGTGCTACTGAACCATGTCTCCGGCTGGTTTCCACACTGGTCATTTTCAGAAGGAGCCTCACTGCCCAGGCTCCATTTTTCAATGATGAACAGTGAAATAAGAGCAGTTTCATCGCATGTGCTGGCTGTCCTAAGATTAATTCCAGACATTTGGCCTTGAGCTGTGGGACACAGAGACAAGGAAGACAGGAGTGGCTGTGGTGGTCTGGGGCCCATTACAGGTTCCCAAAAACCAAGTGCTGGAAGGTAAAGTCTGGATCGTTTGAGAGGAAGGCTTTCCTGGACTGAGGTCTGCCTTCAAGTGCTCAGTCCCCTGGTGGTGGGGGGGCAGTGGCCATGACAGGGTCACCCCACCCCCCACCCCATGGTACCCTGGGCTCCTCTGCAGCTGCTACAGAATGAGGAACAAATCTGCCTCTTAGGTTTTGGGAATCCAAGGTCATGTTTCTCTGGTGCAGAATGGGCTCGACTGGGCGTTGTTTCTGGGGAGGGAGGCAAACACCATGTGGGCATTCCACCCCACCAAGAAGCTGTCGGCACTGATGCTTTTGTTGTGAGGGTGGCATAGAAGGGAGAAAGGCTCTGACCTGGTCACACCCCAGAGCTGGTTCAAGGCCCACAGAAGCCCCTGTGGGCCCCGGGCCTGGGAACCCTGGTTGCCTTGTCTTGTGAGGAGAATTGCGGCTCTCGAGGGGGTAGAGTACGGGCACTGGGTGTTTTCCTGCCCCAACCCCAGAGTGAGGTGGGTGTCTGGGAAGGCTGGAAGTCTGTGGACAGCTCTGCCTGGAGTCTCTGATTTGGGCTTCCGCTTGGTACTCCGCAAACCCAGCGGCAGCAGGGAGGGTGGGGGAGGGTGGGGGCCCCCCAGGGTAGAGGGTGGGGGCCCCCCAGGGTAGAGGGTGGGGGCCCCCCAGGGTAGGTAGGGGACGGGCATTTCCTAGTCTAGGGAGGTGGAGTGGGGGAGCCCAGCTGCATTTGGGACAAAGGTTGGTTCACGAGGGGTGGCAGAGAAGGCAAAGAGCGCAGGGGCGCACGCCAAGCCAGGCAGCCCGGGGGCTCACTGTGAATGGGCACCTGTGTTGGGTGCCAGGCAGATGCTGTAGTGAAATGGATGGACCCAGGACTGGTCTGGGGGGGGGATTGGGATGGCTGCAGTGACCCCCCACACCCTTGCACCACCCTCGGAAGTGCGTCTGGGTCTGGGGATACACCCCTAGGTGCATTCGCCTGGATACGTGTTGGCCTGGTAATTATGCTTAATTTCAGAGCATGAAAAATGTCCTGAGTGAGTCACGGAAAGACAGCCATTCTCAAGCCCCAATTTGACCAACAATAGGATTATTTGTTCTTATCTCCTCTGGCCAGGAAGAAGCCAGGAGCCCTTGGTATTTCTGCTAATCGTGGTAGACATTTAATAACGGGCTGACTCAGGACGCCAACAGAAGTCTTCCCAGAGGGTTTCGATATTGCCTGAGATCTGTGTGGTGACTGCAGACATTTGGTTTGGAGAAACCACCCAGCTACAAAAGGCTTTTCTCTCCGACCCCAGACCCCGGTCCCTGCCTGCCGCCGCAGTTCCACACCCATCAAAGTGTCTCCAACTATTTCTTCAATTTGCTCTCGGCTTTCAAGACATTAAAGAACACGTTCAAGTCGGGCCTGTGGCGGGAGTGTGTGAAAAGGAGTCTGGAAGTGCCACCTTCCTCCGTTGACCCAAAGGATCGTGGGGAGCAGCTTTGCCTTGTCCTCTGAAAGAGGCTCTGGGGACCTCGCCCTGAGTGCCTGGCCGCCCCTGCCCGCTTTCATCCCCGCCCCTCCCTGTTTGCCTTCCTCCCCAGGCTGGCCAGCCTGGAATTTCTCTTTAGCTTTTTGTTTGCTAAAGGGAGGTCCGGGCTTATGTAAAAATCGGCACCTAAGTCTGACATAGCTTCCCCGGCCTGCCGGCCCCTGAAGAGCGAGGTCAGCTCCAGGCAGGCTCTCATTGTTCTCCTCGTAATCCGAAGACCTTGAATGCTTTCCGCATTGCAGACACAGGCTGAGGAGAGGAGGCTTTTCACAAACTAAGTGCCCGCTAAGCTGTTGAGTGTTTTCATAAGACGCCTCGGGATGGGATGGGAGGCTCGGGGGGCCTTGGGCGAGCTCCACTTCTGTGGAAGTTGGGCTTTGTAGGGGCCGCCCTCTGGCCAGGGGCTGCCGCTGCTGGAGATTAGCTCCACAATGGGACGGGGACAATGGGCCATCCCCAGACCCTGTCCTCCCCGAAACTCATGACACAGCAGTCGGAGAGGTGGGCTCTCGCAGGAACATTCCAGAGCTTGAGCTCCGCGCCCAGACATGCTCTCCCCTGTCCACTGCAGCAGGCAGCCAGCTTTCCCGAGAAGTCCAGTGTTGTGACTTGTGACACACAAGGTGGAGAGGTTGTGCGGGGGACGAGGGCCAGGCTTCGGACACTCGATTGTCTGCAGACGTTCCCTGTAGCTCATTGCCATCTGATGGCATTTCTTGGTGTCTGTTGGTTCCTGAAACTTCTGTGGGAAACCTACCACCCTCTCCTGCTTAATGCTGCATGGAGCAGCCCCACCCAGCTCCACAGAAAGCTCAGGAAGCCCTTCTCTTGTCAAGTGTGGTATTTCTCTCTCTGTAAACCACACAGTGATCTGTCCCAGCTGAATGTTGCTTTGATTCCACATAGAAAAGGGGGTGTTTTGCACTGGAAACGCCCATGAGCTACAAGCCCCACAGGTCTGGACCTGGAGTCCACTGGCTTGCACTGCTTCCCAGGTCGCTGCCTCATGGAAAAACTCATCTCCATGGTCAACACTGGGTGTGGAACCCGTGGTATCATCCTGCGCGAACCACCACTGACGTGGCTGGAGGTGACGTGAAAGATGCATGACTCCCAGCGCAGTCCCAGGGCAGGAGAGGCCTGGCAGTGGCCGAGGCACTCGGGGTGACTCCCTGCCAGGAGGCTCTGGAGTTCTCACAGGGGAACTCATCTGAGCTGGGCCACAGAGAGAGGGCGGCCCATGGCTGCATGCAGGGGCCACTGCTCTCCAGGGGTGCTGTGCACCCCCAGCTGCCCGCTTTCTTCAGCTCTGTTTTCGCACTGAGAAGCACTGAGTAGCCCGCCCCGTGCAAGGGCAGCTAGCGTTTTTGGCTTGTGGCAAGACTTCGGGGACAAATAGATGCTGTACGCTGCAGGCCACTTAGAGGCCGATTTCTATGAGGCCGTCGCAATCAGCCTACAGCAAAGAAAGACCCTCGCCAAGATTTTCACCCGGCATTCCGTGTCCACAGGGCAGGCCCGGAGTCTGGGGCCCAGGCGCCCCACCCAGGCTCCCTTGGGGTGTGCCAGGACAGAAGTGAATGGTCAGGTGTGTTCTGGGGAATCCTTTTATTAGGCCTACACTATTTGGGAGCTTTTTGTCACCTATGTTTCTGAAAACTATAATTAACTCAGAAGTTCACAGACATTTAAATTAAAGCAGGCAAACAGTCTTAGCATCTCCTGCTCATTGCCTGAGCTCTGCAGCCCAGTGGGTAGAACCCGGCTCTGTATGAAGAAAGAGGACTATTAGTGAAGGGGCCTGGCGGGCTGGGGGCCCTGTGAACCAGGGAAAAATGTCCTCAGTGCTGGGACCAGGAAGCTGAGCGGCAAGAGGGAGGGGCGGCGGGCTGGAGCTGGGGGTAGGCCAAGGCGTGGACCAAGTTCCACAAATGTCAGAATCCAGCCTTCAGACCCAATCCTGGCCACCATGATCTCACACACATGGAAGGGGAGAGATCAGACGAGAAGTGTGTGCCCTGGAATGGGTGAGCGGAGAGACCCTGGAGACAGTGCTCCCCCCCAGTAACCCTCCTCCCCGTCCCCTTTCCCATGAGCCCTCCTCCCCCTTCACCTGCTCTTCTCCCTCCCCCATGACCCCTCCCCCTTCCTTTCCTTCCCCTCCCCCATGAACCCTCATCTTCTCCATGAGTCCCCCTCCCCTCCCCACCTCCCCCTCTCACTCCCCCATGACCCCCCCAGGATGCCTTGGTGGAATGTCCTTTCTCCAGGCCCCTCCCAGATGAGGGTGGTCACACATGACCCCCTCGCTGACGTCTCCGGTCCTCAAGTTGTCCCCTGAGGATGCTGGGGTCTGCAGGGGCCACTCCAGGTCTGATGAATGCCAGGTCACCGCCTGCCTTCCAGGTGAGCCTGTGTGCGTGTGCGTGTGTGTGTGTGTGTGCGCGCGCGCGCGCGCGCGAGCGTGGCAGGTGTGGAAGCGGAGGTGGTGAGGGGCCAGCGTCTGGGTACCAGGAGCTCTCCGGCTCTGAAACACGAACCAACACAAATGTGAGTTTCACTTAAAATAGGAGCACCGAGTTCACGGGTGGGCAGGCCTGGGGCGCCGCAGGCCTAGACAGCTGGCGCTGTGACCCCTGACCTCTGGTGCTGCGGTCCTGGTTCTCTGCATGTGTTACGTGGCCTCTCACCTCTTGTGGGGAACTAGTCAAGGTGGTCCTCAGGTTGTCACCGAGCCAGCTGGGTACTGGTGCGTTTCCTCTTAACCCAGCCAGCCCTGGACAGGGGGCTGTGGAGAGCCCAGCAGAGCCCAGCCTGCGCTGTCCTGGCAGGCAGACCCCACCTACCTCTTAGCTTAGTTTACAGAGGGTACTGAGGCTTCCATGCTCCATGGAGAGGACGGGATTCCTTGTGGACCACGTGTCTAGTTCTCTTTCATGCTGAGGCCTTCCCGCACTTTAAAACACAATGGGGGGAGGGGAGGGGTGGGGGAGGGGTGTGCACGCCTGGCCTGCCCCTTCTAAAGGGACCCTGGAATCAAAGGCCCCGCCCGCAGCACCTGGCCCAGCACGGCCTTCAATGGCTGCTGACCCATTCTTTGAGATTCTTATTTTATGCAGGTGCTTTATTTTCAGTGAGATTATAGCATTAAACCACACAAAACCCAGAGTGTGTGTGTGCTCTAGTATTCTAGTGCTCGCACACATAGCAGACAGCTTTTTCCAGTGCACTTCCAGAAGCTCTGGAGTTAAACCCCAGCTGCCGGCATGCTGAGCTATCAATGGTCTTTTGATAATCTTGTATTAACAGTAAACTGAATAACTCCAAGGGATTAATGCAAAAAAAAGGATACAAATGTATTAAGAAATGTCTACATCACATGTAGAATGCACCTGGCACTGAGTGCAGTACTCACGTAAGCTTTCTTACAGAGTCACAGAGAGGCACCAACCAAACGAAACTGTGCAGGTTACCTGTAACCAGTACAGAAAACACCAAGCTGTACACGTGAATGAGTGCACAAGATGGCCCATGCATTATGGGCAGACAGCGCTCAGGCCAGGCTAAACACATCCCTCTCTCCAGACCGCGCTGTTGCTCTATGGTGGTGGCAGTCAGAATGCTTTCTGGAAATATATATTAATTATGTCATCATTTCTACAGTCATCCCACTGTGAAAAAGCACTGCAGAGCCCAACTGTACACAGGACCAAACCATCCCCGCTCCCCCTGCTCTCCCCTCCCCCCCACTCTCCCCTTCCCCTCCCCCTGCTCTCCTCCCAACCCCTGCTCAGCTCCCCTCCCCTCCCACTCCCCCTGCCTCCCCACCTCCCTCCAAGGCTCCACTTTTGACGTTTATGGTCTTGATGGCTGGCTTCTACATGCAAGTAGCTTTCTTGGCTGGTTTATTCCACTCTGTCCATTCATGAACATTGTTCTCCCAATCATCATGGCACCCACTGCTGATTCCTGCTATCCTCTCTCTGTGCACCATACTGGCCCTGGCACAGTCCAGTCCCAGATATCCTACAAGGCCACCAGGCCAGGCTGACTTGGCAGTGTGGGCTGTGCAGATGTCAGGTGTCTTTGCGGGTGTGTAGAGTCCTCCGTGGACCTGTGAGGTGTCTTTGCCGGTGTGCAGAGTCCTCCGTGGACCTGTGAGGTGTCTTTGCGGGTGTGTAGAGTCCTCCTTGGACCTGTGAGGTGTCTTTGCCGGTGTGTAGAGTCCTACGTGGACCTGTGAGGTGTCTTTGCCGGTGTGTAGAGTCCTCCGTGGACCTGTGAGGTGTCTTTGCCGGTGTGTAGAGTCCTACCTGGACCTGTGAGGTGTCTTTGCCGGTGTGCAGAGTCCTCCGTGGACCTGTGAGGTGTCTTTGCCGGTGTGCAGAGTCCTCCGTGGACCTGTGAGGTGTCTTTGCCGGTGTGCAGAGTCCTCCGTGGACCTGTGAGGTGTCTTTGCCGGTGTGCAGAGTCCTCCGTGGACCTGTGAGGTGTCTTTGCCGGTGTGTAGAGTCCTCCGTGGACCTGTGAGGTGTCTTTGCCGGTGTGCAGAGTCCTCCGTGGACCTGTGAGGTGTCTTTGCCGGTGTGTAGAGTCCTCCGTGGACCTGTGAGGTGTCTTTGCTGGTGTGTAGAGTTCTCCGTGGACCTGTGAGGTGTCTTTGCCCGTGTGTAGAGTCCTCCGTGGTCCTGTGAGGTGTCTTTGCCGGTGTGTAGAGTCCTCCGTGGACTTGTGGGGTGTCTTTGCTGGTGTGCAGAGTCCTCCGTGGACCTGTGAGGTGTCTGCTGGTGTGTAGAGTCCTCCGTGGACCTGTGAGGTGTCTTTGCCGGTGTGCAGAGTCCTCCGTGGACCTGTGAGGTGTCTTTGCCGGTGTGGAGAGTCCTACGTGGACCTGTGAGGTGTCTGCTGGTGTGGAGAGTCCTACGTGGACCTGTGAGGTGTCTTTGCCGGTGTGTAGAGTCCTCCGTGGACCTGTGGGGTGTCTTTGCTGGTGTGTATAGTCCTACATGGACCTGTGAGGTGTCTTTGCTGGTGTGCAGAGTCCTCCGTGGACCTGTGAGGTGTATTTGCTGGTGTGTAGAGTCCTCCGTGGACCTGTGAGGTGTCTGCTGGTGTATAGAGTCCTCCGTGGACCTGTGAGGTGTCTTTGCCCGTGTGCAGAGTCCTACATGGACCTGTGAGGTGTCTTTGCCGGTGTGTAGAGTCCTCCGTGGACCTGTGAGGTGTCTTTGCTGGTGTGGAGAGTCCTACGTGGACCTGTGAGGTGTCTTTGCCGGTGTGTAGAGTCCTCCGTGGACTTGTGGGGTGTCTTTGCTGGTGTGCAGAGTCCTCCGTGGACCTGTGAGGTGTCTGCTGGTGTGTAGAGTCCTCCGTGGACCTGTGAGGTGTCTTTGCCGGTGTGCAGAGTCCTCCGTGGACCTGTGAGGTGTCTTTGCCGGTGTGCAGAGTCCTCCGTGGACCTGTGAGGTGTCTTTGCCGGTGTGCAGAGTCCTACGTGGACCTGTGAGGTGTCTTTGCCGGTGTGTAGAGTCCTACGTGGACCTGTGAGGTGTCTTTGCCGGTGTGCAGAGTCCTCCGTGGACCTGTGAGGTGTCTTTGCCGGTGTGCAGAGTCCTCCGTGGACCTGTGAGGTGTCTTTGCCGGTGTGCAGAGTCCTCCGTGGACCTCTGAGGTGTCTTTGCCGGTGTGTAGAGTCCTCCGTGGACCTGTGGGATGTCTTTGCTGGTGTGTATAGTCCTACATGGACCTGTGAGGTGTCTTTGCTGGTGTGCAGAGTCCTACGTGGACCTGTGAGGTGTCTTTGCTGGTGTGTAGAGTCCTCCGTGGACCTGTGAGGTGTCTGCTGGTGTGTAGAGTCCTCCGTGGACCTGTGAGGTGTCTTTGCCCGTGTGCAGAGTCCTACGTGGACCTGTGAGGTGTCTTTGCCGGTGTGTAGAGTCCTACGTGGACCTGTGGGGTGTCTTTGCCGGTGTGTAGAGTCCTCCGTGGACTTGTGGGGTGTCTTTGCTGGTGTGCAGAGTCCTCCGTGGACCTGTGAGGTGTCTTTGCTGGTGTGCAGAGTCCTCCGTGGACCTGTGAGGTGTCTTTGCCGGTGTGTAGAGTCCTCCGTGGACCTGTGAGGTGTCTTTGCCGGTGTGTAGAGTCCTACGTGGACCTGTGAGGTGTCTTTGCTGGTGTGTAGAGTCCTCCGTGGACCTGTGAGGTGTCTTTGCCGGTGTGTAGAGTCCTCCTTGGACCTGTGAGGTGTCTTTGCCCGTGTGTAGAGTCCTCCTTGGACCTGTGAGGTGTCTTTGCCGGTGTGTAGAGTCCTACGTGGACCTGTGAGGTGTCTTTGTCGGTGTGCAGAGTCCTCCGTGGACCTGTGAGGTGTCTTTGCCGGTGTGGAGAGTCCTCCGTGGACCTGTGAGGTGTCTTTGTCGGTGTGTAGAGTCCTCCGTGGACCTGTGGGGTGTCTTTGATGGTGTGTATAGTCCTACATGGACCTGTGAGGTGTCTTTGCTGGTGTGCAGAGTCCTATGTGGACCTGTGAGGTGTCTTTGCTGGTGTGTAGAGTCCTCCGTGGACCTGTGAGGTGTCTGCTGGTGTGTAGAGTCCTCCGTGGACCTGTGAGGTGTCTTTGCCCGTGTGCCGAGTCCTACATGGACCTGTGAGGTGTCTTTGCCGGTGTGTAGAGTCCTTCGTGGACCTGTGAGGTGTCTTTGCTGGTGTGGAGAGTCCTACGTGGACCTGTGAGGTGTCTTTGCCGGTGTGTAGAGTCCTCCGTGGACTTGTGGGGTGTCTTTGCTGGTGTGCAGAGTCCTCCGTGGACCTGTGAGGTGTCTGCTGGTGTGTAGAGTCCTCCGTGGACCTGTGAGGTGTCTTTGCTGGTGTGCAGAGTCCTCCGTGGACCTGTGAGGTGTATTTGCCGGTGTGTAGATTCCTCCGTGGACCTGTGAGGTGTCTTTGCTGGTGTGTAGTGTCCTACGTGGACCTGTGAGGTGTCTTTGCTGGTGTGTAGAGTCCTCCGTGGACCTGTGAGGTGTCTTTGCCGGTGTGTAGAGTCCTCCCTGGACCTGTGAGGTGTCTTTGCCGGTGTGCAGAGTCCTCCGTGGACCTGTGAGGTGTCTTTGCCGGTCTGTAGAGTCCTCCGTGGTCCTGTGAGGTGTCTTTGCCGGTGTGTAGAGTCCTGCGTGGACTTGTGGGGTGTCTTTGCTGGTGTGCAGAGTCCTCCATGGACCTGTGAGGTGTCTGCTGGTGTGTAGAGTCCTCCGTGGACCTGTGAGGTGTCTTTGCTGGTGTGCAGAGTCCTCCGTGGACCTGTGAGGTGTCTTTGCCGGTGTGTAGAGTCCTCCGTGGACCTGTGAGGTGTCTTTGCCGGTGTGTAGAGTCCTCCGTGGACCTGTGAGGTGTCTTTTCGGTGTGTAGAGTCCTACGTGGACCTGTGAGGTGTCTTTGCCGGTGTGCAGAGTCCTCCGTGGACCTGTGAGGTGTCTGCTGGTGTGGAGAGTCCTACGTGGACCTGTGAGGTGTCTGCTGGTGTGGAGAGTCCTACGTGGACCTGTGAGGTGTCTGCTGGTGTGGAGAGTCCTACGTGGACCTGTGAGGTGTCTTTGCCGGTGTGTAGAGTCCTCCGTGGACCTGTGGGGTGTCTTTGCTGGTGTGTATAGTCCTACATGGACCTGTGAGGTGTCTTTGCTGGTGTGCAGAGTCCTACGTGGACCTGTGAGGTGTCTTTGCCGGTGTGTAGAGTCCTCCGTGGACCTGTGAGGTGTCTGCTGGTGTGTAGAGTCCTACGTGGAACTGTGAGGTGTCTTTGCCGGTGTGCAGAGTCCTCCGTGGACCTGTGAGGTGTCTGCTGGTGTGGAGAGTCCTACGTGGACCTGTGAGGTGTCTGCTGGTGTGGAGAGTCCTACGTGGACCTGTGAGGTGTCTGCTGGTGTGGAGAGTCCTACGTGGACCTGTGAGGTGTCTTTGCCGGTGTGTAGAGTCCTCCGTGGACCTGTGGGGTGTCTTTGCTGGTGTGTATAGTCCTACATGGACCTGTGAGGTGTCTTTGCTGGTGTGCAGAGTCCTACGTGGACCTGTGAGGTGTCTTTGCCGGTGTGTAGAGTCCTCCGTGGACCTGTGAGGTGTCTGCTGGTGTGTAGAGTCCTCCGTGGACCTGTGAGGTGTCTTTGCCCGTGTGCAGAGTCCTACATGGACCTGTGAGGTGTCTTTGCCCGTGTGCAGAGTCCTACATGGACCTGTGAGGTGTCTTTGCCGGTGTGTAGAGTCCTACGTGGACCTGTGAGGTGTCTTTGCCGGTGTGTAGAGTCCGCCGTGGACTTGTGGGGTGTCTTTGCTGGTGTGCAGAGTCGTCCGTGGACCTGTGAGGTGTCTGCTGGTGTGTAGAGTCCTCCGTGGACCTGTGAGGTGTCTTTGCCGGTGTGTAGACTCCTCCGTGGACCTGTGAGGTGTATTTGCCGGTGTGTAGAGTCCTACGTGGACCTGTGAGGTGTCTTTGTCGGTGTGCAGAGTCCTCCGTGGACCTGTGAGGTGTCTTTGCCGGTGTGGAGAGTCCTACGTGGACCTGTGAGGTGTCTGCTGGTGTGGAGAGTCCTACGTGGACCTGTGAGGTGTCTTTGCCGGTGTGTAGAGTCCTCCGTGGACCTGTGGGGTGTCTTTGCTGGTGTGCATAGTCCTACATGGACCTGTGAGGTGTCTTTGCTGGTGTGCAGAGTCCTCCGTGTACCTGTGAGGTGTCTGCTGGTGTGTAGAGTCCTCCGTGGACCTGTGAGGTGTCTTTGCCGGTGTGTAGAGTCCTCCGTGGTCCTGTGAGGTGTCTTTGCCGGTGTGTAGAGTCCTACGTGGACCTGTGAGGTGTCTTTGCCGGTGTGTAGAGTCCTCCGTGGACCTGTGAGGTGTCTTTGCTGGTGTGTAGAGTCCTACGTGGACCTGTAAGGTGTCTTTGCCGGTGTGCAGAGTCCTCCGTGGACTTGTGAGGTGTCTTTGCCGGTGTGTAGAGTCCTACGTGGACCTGTGAGGTGTCTTTGCTGGTGTGTAGAGTCCTCCGTGGACCTGTGAGGTGTCTTTGCTGGTGTGTAGAGTCCTATGTGGACCTGTGAGGTGTCTGCTGGTGTGGAGAGTCCTACGTGGACCTGTGAGGTGTCTTTGCCGGTGTGTAGAGTCCTCCGTGGACCTGTGGGGTGTCTTTGCTGGTGTGTATAGTCCTACATGGACCTGTGAGGTGTCTTTGCTGGTGTGCAGAGTCCTCCGTGGACCTGTGAGGTGTCTGCTGGTGTGTAGAGTCCTCCGTGGACCTGTGAGGTGTCTTTGCCCGTGTGCCGAGTCCTACATGGACCTGTGAGGTGTCTTTGCCGGTGTGTAGAGTCCTTCGTGGACCTGTGAGGTGTCTTTGCTGGTGTGGAGAGTCCTACGTGGACCTGTGAGGTGTCTTTGCCGGTGTGTAGAGTCCTCCGTGGACTTGTGGGGTGTCTTTGCTGGTGTGCAGAGTCCTCCGTGGACCTGTGAGGTGTCTGCTGGTGTGTAGAGTCCTCCGTGGACCTGTGAGGTGTCTTTGCTGGTGTGCAGAGTCCTCCGTGGACCTGTGAGGTGTATTTGCCGGTGTGTAGATTCCTCCGTGGACCTGTGAGGTGTCTTTGCTGGTGTGTAGTGTCCTACGTGGACCTGTGAGGTGTCTTTGCTGGTGTGTAGAGTCCTCCGTGGACCTGTGAGGTGTCTTTGCCGGTGTGTAGAGTCCTCCCTGGACCTGTGAGGTGTCTTTGCCGGTGTGCAGAGTCCTCCGTGGACCTGTGAGGTGTCTTTGCCGGTCTGTAGAGTCCTCCGTGGTCCTGTGAGGTGTCTTTGCCGGTGTGTAGAGTCCTGCGTGGACTTGTGGGGTGTCTTTGCTGGTGTGCAGAGTCCTCCATGGACCTGTGAGGTGTCTGCTGGTGTGTAGAGTCCTCCGTGGACCTGTGAGGTGTCTTTGCTGGTGTGCAGAGTCCTCCGTGGACCTGTGAGGTGTCTTTGCCGGTGTGTAGAGTCCTCCGTGGACCTGTGAGGTGTCTTTGCCGGTGTGTAGAGTCCTCCGTGGACCTGTGAGGTGTCTTTTCGGTGTGTAGAGTCCTACGTGGACCTGTGAGGTGTCTTTGCCGGTGTGCAGAGTCCTCCGTGGACCTGTGAGGTGTCTGCTGGTGTGGAGAGTCCTACGTGGACCTGTGAGGTGTCTGCTGGTGTGGAGAGTCCTACGTGGACCTGTGAGGTGTCTGCTGGTGTGGAGAGTCCTACGTGGACCTGTGAGGTGTCTTTGCCGGTGTGTAGAGTCCTCCGTGGACCTGTGGGGTGTCTTTGCTGGTGTGTATAGTCCTACATGGACCTGTGAGGTGTCTTTGCTGGTGTGCAGAGTCCTACGTGGACCTGTGAGGTGTCTTTGCCGGTGTGTAGAGTCCTCCGTGGACCTGTGAGGTGTCTGCTGGTGTGTAGAGTCCTACGTGGAACTGTGAGGTGTCTTTGCCGGTGTGCAGAGTCCTCCGTGGACCTGTGAGGTGTCTGCTGGTGTGGAGAGTCCTACGTGGACCTGTGAGGTGTCTGCTGGTGTGGAGAGTCCTACGTGGACCTGTGAGGTGTCTGCTGGTGTGGAGAGTCCTACGTGGACCTGTGAGGTGTCTGCTGGTGTGGAGAGTCCTACGTGGACCTGTGAGGTGTCTTTGCCGGTGTGTAGAGTCCTCCGTGGACCTGTGGGGTGTCTTTGCTGGTGTGTATAGTCCTACATGGACCTGTGAGGTGTCTTTGCTGGTGTGCAGAGTCCTACGTGGACCTGTGAGGTGTCTTTGCCGGTGTGTAGAGTCCTCCGTGGACCTGTGAGGTGTCTGCTGGTGTGTAGAGTCCTCCGTGGACCTGTGAGGTGTCTTTGCCCGTGTGCAGAGTCCTACATGGACCTGTGAGGTGTCTTTGCCCGTGTGCAGAGTCCTACATGGACCTGTGAGGTGTCTTTGCCGGTGTGTAGAGTCCTACGTGGACCTGTGAGGTGTCTTTGCCGGTGTGTAGAGTCCTCCGTGGACTTGTGGGGTGTCTTTGCTGGTGTGCAGAGTCGTCCGTGGACCTGTGAGGTGTCTGCTGGTGTGTAGAGTCCTCCGTGGACCTGTGAGGTGTCTTTGCCGGTGTGTAGACTCCTCCGTGGACCTGTGAGGTGTATTTGCCGGTGTGTAGAGTCCTACGTGGACCTGTGAGGTGTCTTTGTCGGTGTGCAGAGTCCTCCGTGGACCTGTGAGGTGTCTTTGCCGGTGTGGAGAGTCCTACGTGGACCTGTGAGGTGTCTGCTGGTGTGGAGAGTCCTACGTGGACCTGTGAGGTGTCTTTGCCGGTGTGTAGAGTCCTCCGTGGACCTGTGGGGTGTCTTTGCTGGTGTGCATAGTCCTACATGGACCTGTGAGGTGTCTTTGCTGGTGTGCAGAGTCCTCCGTGTACCTGTGAGGTGTCTGCTGGTGTGTAGAGTCCTCCGTGGACCTGTGAGGTGTCTTTGCCGGTGTGTAGAGTCCTCCGTGGTCCTGTGAGGTGTCTTTGCCGGTGTGTAGAGTCCTACGTGGACCTGTGAGGTGTCTTTGCCGGTGTGTAGAGTCCTCCGTGGACCTGTGAGGTGTCTTTGCTGGTGTGTAGAGTCCTACGTGGACCTGTAAGGTGTCTTTGCCGGTGTGCAGAGTCCTCCGTGGACTTGTGAGGTGTCTTTGCCGGTGTGTAGAGTCCTACGTGGACCTGTGAGGTGTCTTTGCTGGTGTGTAGAGTCCTCCGTGGACCTGTGAGGTGTCTTTGCTGGTGTGTAGAGTCCTATGTGGACCTGTGAGGTGTCTGCTGGTGTGGAGAGTCCTACGTGGACCTGTGAGGTGTCTTTGCCGGTGTGTAGAGTCCTCCGTGGACCTGTGGGGTGTCTTTGCTGGTGTGTATAGTCCTACATGGACCTGTGAGGTGTCTTTGCTGGTGTGCAGAGTCCTACGTGGACCTGTGAGGTGTCTTTGCTGGTGTGTAGAGTCCTCCGTGGACCTGTGAGGTGTCTTTGCTGGTGTGCAGAGTCCTCCGTGGACCTGTGAGGTGTCTTTGCCGGTGTTTAGAGTCCTCCGTGGACCTGTGAGGTGTCTTTGCCGGTGTGTAGAGTCCTCCGTGGACCTGTGAGGTGTCTGCTGGTGTGTAGAGTCCTCCGTGGACCTGTGAGGTGTCTTTGCTGGTGTGTAGAGTCCTCCGTGGACTTGTGGGGTGTCTTTGCTGGTGTGTATAGTCCTATGTGGACCTGTGAGGTGTCTTTGCTGGTGTGGAGTCCTCCGTGGACCTGTGAGGTGTCTTTGCCGGTGTGCAGAGTCCTCCGTGGACCTGTGAGGTGTCTTTGCTGGTGTGGAGAGTCCTACGTGGACCTGTGAGGTGTCTTTGCCGGTGTGCAGAGTCCTCCGTGGACCTGTGAGGTGTCTTTGCTGGTGTGGAGAGTCCTACGTGGACCTGTGAGGTGTCTTTGCTGGTGTGTAGAGTCCTCCGTGGACTTGTGGGGTCTTTCACATTCGATGTTTCCTGGGGAGCCTGGAGCTGTGGTTTTGGTCCAGGCATCATGGACGTTGCTTGGCTGAAGTGCGTGACATTTTGGCGAGATTGATGATGGAGAGGGTCCAGTCTTCACAGTGTAGGACTTCCGCTAAGGGAAGCTGGACCCCTCAGGACCTGACTTTTCTTTATGGAGGAGGAAATCTCCCAGTATTAGTCCGCCCCCCATCACTGGCAGGCAAGGGCTGGGACCTTGGGCTAGGAAGGCTTCTCTCCCAAAGCCAGTCAGGGAAGAGCAGAGGAAGTTGCCTAATGAGGAATACAAGATCAGCAAATATGAATGGAAATAGGCCATCAGTAAAGGAACAGAATTTTCCGGTAAATAAAGGGATATCTGTACATTTCCAGATAATATTGAAAACAAATTTTTTAAGGAAACTGAGAAAGCTACCAGATGGCACAGACAGAGCTTGGTGTTTTAGTAGACAGCTGTGCCCGGGGCTTTGGAAAGCCACAGTAGGATGGGTTTACAATGTTTACAGTGTCTAGAGATCCCAGACAGCTCGGTGAAACTGGGCAACAAATCCATGGCACAACAGGGAATTCAGTGAGGACAGCAGTTCCAGAAAAGAACCGAAGTCTAGAGCTGAAGAATAGAATAAACTGAACGCAGAATGAATATGACATAGAGTGGAAGCAGAGTCAGTCAAGCAGAAGGAAAGCAAAGAGAGATGGGAGGAAAGGGGCGGAAAAAGGTGGAGGAAAGAGCCTAATTGGAGAAATAATGGTGCAAAATTCCCCAAGTGTTCTGAGCAATGAGACATCTAGGGATGCGACACTTAAAGATGACGACCCTAAGATGCATATAATCCATTTGGTCGGCATTCCAGGACAAAAGAAGCGATGGAAGCCGTGGGAGAGGAGAGCACTCTGTGAGACCAACAGTGGATTTGCCAGGGAGAGGAGGGGACGGAAGACCTGCTGAGAGAACTCTGCCTCTCAGAGCATCTTCCCTGGGACTCTCCTTAGAAATGAAGGCAGGAGAAGGACTTGCTCGGCCAAACAATGCGGAAGGAGTTCACCCAGTGCAACCTGTGATGATGTGAGAAGAGCTGCAGTGGAAGTGAGGGTTGCGTCTCGGGAAGACAGGTGAAGTACAAACAGCGCCCCGGCTGCGGGGATTAGCATAGAGCACCGGATGGTTTTAAATATACTAGAAACTATTAGAAACAGTGAGCGTGATCACTTACGAAATGACAAGCAATAGAAGGACGAGCATGTAGATTGAAATCTTGATAATGTAAGGCTGCGGTGATGGAGAAGGAAAGGCACTAGAAGTTCATAAACACACCCGGTCTAGGTGTGAGAAACGCCAGGAGCCAGCTGGGAGATTCTGCAGATTTCAGAGCAGTGCTGAGAAGGGTGAGCACTTTGTAGACTCCTGTCCCGTCCCCACAGGTGTCAGTGCCCAGGACACGTCCCAACAGGTACCAGCGCCCCACCCTGCCCCCACAGGTGCTAGCACCCCACCCCGACCCCACAAGTGCCAGCTCCCAGGACACACCCCCAAGGGGCCAGCGCCCCACCCCGCCCCTACAGGTGCCAGAGCCCAGGACACGCCCCTATAGGTGCCAGAGCCCAGGACACACCCCACAGGTGCCAGCACCCAGGACACAACCCACAGGTGCCAGCACCCCACCCTGACCCACAAGCGCCAGCTCCCAGGACACACCCCCCAGGTGCCAGAGCCCAGGACACACCCCACAGGTGTCAGATCTCAGGACACACCCCACAGGTGTCAGATCTCAGGACACACCCCACAGGTGTCAGAGCCCAGGACACAGCCCACAGGTGTCAGAGCCCAGGACACAGCCCACAGGTGCCAGATCTCAGGACACGCCCCACAGGTGCCAGAGCCCAGGACACAGCCCACAGGTGCCAGATCTCAGGACACGCCCCACAGGTGCCAGAGCCCAGGACACAGCCCACAGGTACCAGCGCCCAGGACACACCCCACAGGTGTCAGAGCCCAGGACACAGCCCACAGGTGCCAATGCCCAGGACACAACCCACAGGTGCCAGCGCCCAGGACACAGCCCACAGGTGCCAGAGCCCAGGACACAGCCCACAGGTGTCAGCGCCCAGGACACAACCCACAGGTGGCAGCATCCAGGACATACCCCACAGGTGCCAGAGCCCAGGACATGCCCCACAGGTGCCAGCATCCAGGACACGCCCCACAGGTGCCAGAGCCCAGGACACGCCCACAGGTGCCAGAGCCCAGGACACACCCCACAGGTGCCAGAGCCCAGGACACAGCCCACAGGTGCCAGAGCCCAGGATACGCCCACAGGTGCCAGAGCTCAGGACACGCCCATAGGTGCCAGAGCCCAGGATACGCCCACAGGTGCCAGAGCCCAGGACACACCCCACAGGTGCCAGAGCCCAGGACACACCCCACAGGTGTCAGAGCCCAGGACACGCCCCACAGGTGCCAGAGCCCAGGATATGCCCACAGGTGCCAGAGCCCAGGACACGCCCCACAGGTGCCAGAGCCCAGGACACACCCCACAGGTGTCAGAGCCCAGGACACAGCCCACAGGTGTCAGAGCCCAGGACACAGCCCACAGGTGCCAGATCTCAGGACACGCCCCACAGGTGCCAGAGCCCAGGACACAGCCCACAGGTACCAGCGCCCAGGACACACCCCACAGGTGTCAGAGCCCAGGACACAGCCCACAGGTGCCAATGCCCAGGACACAACCCACAGGTGCCAGCGCCCAGGACACAGCCCACAGGTGCCAGAGCCCAGGACACAGCCCACAGGTGTCAGCGCCCAGGACACAACCCACAGGTGGCAGCATCCAGGACATACCCCACAGGTGCCAGAGCCCAGGACATGCCCCACAGGTGCCAGCATCCAGGACACGCCCCACAGGTGCCAGAGCCCAGGACACGCCCACAGGTGCCAGAGCCCAGGACACACCCCACAGGTGCCAGAGCCCAGGACACAGCCCACAGGTGCCAGAGCCCAGGATACGCCCACAGGTGCCAGAGCTCAGGACACGCCCATAGGTGCCAGAGCCCAGGATACGCCCACAGGTGCCAGAGCCCAGGACACACCCCACAGGTGCCAGAGCCCAGGACACACCCCACAGGTGTCAGAGCCCAGGACACGCCCCACAGGTGCCAGAGCCCAGGATATGCCCACAGGTGCCAGAGCCCAGGACACGCCCCACAGGTGCCAGAGCCCAGGACACACCCCACAGGTGTCAGAGCCCAGGACACGCCCCACAGGTGCCAGAGCCCAGGATACGCCCACAGGTGCCAGAGCCCAGGACACGCCCACAGGTGCCAGAGCCCAGGACACGCCCACGTTGTGCCCAGCCCTGGCAGCTGGAGACTTACCACTGTGCCAGTGCTGCAGGCATAGTGCTGTCTGGTGCCGTGCTTGGCTGGCGGTGGGATGGACTTGCTAGTTTCTGGAGGGAGTGGGAGATGGCCTATTGATCCAGCTGCCTGTGTGGAGAGGCTGTGCGGTGAAGCAGCCTGGCGTCCAGGTGAGGTGAGCAGACTCCTCCAGGCTGGCATCCCCTCTGTGGGGGCTGAGTGCCTGCATGTGGCTGCCTGGGACTCAGCTAGAATTCCGCACACCGCCGTGCTTTCTTCAGAGAGTGCTGCGCCTTGCCTGGCTGCCTTCACCCCAGGATGGTGGTCCCTTACCTTCACGACCCTCCCCTGGGACAGTCCTGCACCCACAGCCAGTCCTCCATGCCTCCCTCTGGTCCGCTCTCCCCCAGGGCACTGACAGGAAGATTCTACCTCTAGTTTGGGGACCATGGGATTTTAAGTCCATGCATATAGATTGTGTGTGTGTGTGTGTTTTTCTTTGCCTTTCTTGCCTCCCTGAACCCTGGGTGCTGGCCCTGGGCACGAGGCCTTCTCCATGGCAGGATGAGCATGGAGTCTTCAGCCCTCAAAGCCCCTGGTATGTAGGTGAGGAACACTCAGGAAGAAGGAAGAATTGAACTTCCCGCTGGGAACAGGACTGGACCAGCCTTGAAGGGAAGCAGCGCTTGACTCCCGGCTCACTGTGTGCGGGTGGGCGGGACAGGGCCTGGGGCTGCAGTGGAGACTCCAAAATCTAAATAGCTCAGGGCACCTGGATCCCCACTGCCTGGGCCCTCCCTGCCCAGGGCCCCTGTGCTCACCCCCTTCCTCCAGTCCCCAGGAAGGGAGGTGGCTTCCACGCTGGGCAAAGGGGTGGACAGCATGGCCCGCTCCCTGCCTGCCTCAGCCTGCTTTCCTGGCACCGGGGCAGAGCAGCAAAGAGAATACCACTCCTCTCTGGGGACTGTCCCCTGTCCTCTGGGAAACTCAGGGCTCGGCCCTGCCCGCCTCTTAGGCCCGTGTTGACTCCTCCACCTCAGGCCTGCAGGGAGCTGGAGCCGGAGCCTGGCCTTGGGAATGCGGGTGGGAAGGGCACAGATGGTGAGGACAAAGGGAGAGTGGGAGCGAAGGGAGGCTGGGGGAGGGCGAGGACTCGGGTCACGTGGCCCCAGCAGGACTGACAGGTAATCAAGACCTCGTTACACCAAGTGGCAGCGAGAGGGTAATGTTTTCAGAGGGCAACTGTTTAAAAAACAATTTCTGTCGCCGGGCTGCCCGCGAGCCGGCGTGCCCGCCTCCGCGCCTGGCTGCTGATTTGCAGAGAAATTATGTTGATTGCTGTCGACACGGGGATCCATCATCACTGCCCTTTGAATTCATCTGGCCACCCTGTAATTTTTCGGGCTCCTCCCAGGGCTGTCCTCTCCATCCGGGTATTAATGAGACCATCCTGCCCCCACCCCCTGCTGGGCCTCTGGGGGGCTGGGAACAAGCTATCCCAGGGTCCTCTCTCTGCCTGTGAGTACCACTGCCCTTTGGAAGGGACTCACTGTCCAGATGGTCAACGCTGGTGTGTGTGTGTGTGTGTGCACGCGCGTGCGTGCGCGCACACACACACACACACACACACACACACACACGTGCATGCCTGCCAATCCCTAGGGCTTGAATGCCAGGCTGGCACTCTACCACTTTTGTTTTTTAAAATAGTTAATTGGAGATAAGCGTCTCTGGTGCTTTCCTGCCCAGGCCGGCTTTGAACCTTGATCCTCAGATCTCAGCCTCCTGAGTAGCTGAGATGACCGGCGAGAGCCACTAGCGCTCAACCGTTTTCCTGCTCTTTCAGCGCCTCCATGGTTCCTGAAGCTTCCTACTGTGAGCCATTGGGAGTTGAAGGATCAAATCAAATTTCTCTCACTACTTCTGCCTCCAACCAGACAAAGCATCCTGAGCAGATTCGCCTGTGTCACCCTTTCTCATCTCCCCTGCCCTCTTCTAGAGCGGTCTCAGCAGGCTCCTTGTTTTATCTTGATGCTTTGTTCATGCAAATATGGTATTCTGGCCCTATTCCTCCTTCTGCTCCCTCTCCTGCAGAACCTTCCTGATGCACCAGCCCCCCCAGAACCTTCTTGATGCACCAGCCCCCCCCAGAGCCTTCCTGATGCACCAGCCCCCCCAGAACCTTCCTGATGCACCAGCCCCCCCAGAACCTTCCTGATGCACCAGCCCCCCCAGAGCCTTCCTGATGCACCAGCCCCCCCAGAACCTTCCTGATGCACCAGCCCCCCCAGAACCTTCCTGATGCACCAGCCCCCCCAGAACCTTCCTGATGCACCAGCCCCCCCCAGAGCCTTCCTGATGCACCAGCCCCCCCAGAGCCTTCCTGATGCACCAGCCCCCCCAGAACCTTCCTGATGTACAACCCCCCCCCCCGCAGCAGGACACGCTTTATACTCCTGTCACTATTCTGTTCACACGTATCAGTGTTGTACAAAAGGGTAATGTTGAATTTTCAGTTTTGGTCCATTCAAAATCGTTTTTGATTTCTCTACTTGATCCCATCCCTGAATATAGGTTACTTGGCTTCTAAATATTCTTTCTATTTTCTAGTTATTACCATTAATTTTTTTTGCCAGTCCTGGGCTTGAGCTCAGGGCCTGAGCACTGTCCTTGGACTTTCTCAAGGCTAGAGCTCTACCACTTGAGCCTCAGCACCACTTCCGGCTTTTTTCTATGTATGTGGTACCGAGGAATTGAACCTGGGTCTTCATGCATGCTAGGCAAGCACTTTAACCACTAGGCCAAATCCAGGCCCACCATTAATTTCTAATTCAATTTTTACCGCCGTGAGAAAACCTACTTTGTGTGAGTAGAATCTTCCTGTGCCTCTTTGGGATCGCCTTATGACAACCTTTCTCTGGGGAACTGTCCCAAGACTGTTGAGAAGTGAGCACTGGGGTGCTGGCTGTGGAGAGGTGAGCACTGGGGTGCTGGCTGTGGAGAGGTGAGCACTGGGGTGCTGGCTGTGGAGAGGTGAGCACTGGGGTGCTGGCTGTGGAGAGGTGAGCACTGGGGTGCTGGCTGTGGAGAGGTGAGCACTGGGGTGCTGGCTGTGGAGAGGTGAGCACTGGGGTGCTGACTGTGGAGAGGTGAGCACTGGGGTGCTGGCTGTGGAGAGGTGAGCACTGGGGTGCTGGCTGTGGAGAGGTGAGCACTGGGGTGCTGGCTGTGGAGAGGTGAGCACTGGGGTGCTGGCTGTGGAGAGGTGAGCACTGGGGTGCTGGCTGTGGAGAGGTGAGCACTGGGGTGTTGACTGTGGAGAGGTGAGCACTGGGGTGCTGGCTGTGGAGAGGTGAGCACTGGGGTGCTGGCTGTGGAGAGGTGAGCACTGGGGTGCTGGCTGTGGAGAGGTGAGCACTGGGGTGCTGGCTGTGGAGAGGTGAGCACTGGGGTGCTGGCTGTGGAGAGGTGAGCACTGGGGTGCTGGCTGTGGAGAGGTGAGCACTGGGGTGCTGGCTGTGGAGAGGTGAGCACTGGGGTGCTGGCTGTGGAGAGGTGAGCACTGGGGTGCTGGCTGTGGAGAGGTGAGCACTGGGGTGCTGGCTGTGGAGAGGTGAGCACTGGGGTGCTGGCTGTGGAGAGGTGAGCACTGGGGTGTTGACTGTGGAGAGGTGAGCACTGGGGTGCTGGCTGTGGAGAGGTGAGCACTGGGGTGCTGGCTGTGGAGAGGTGAGCACTGGGGTGCTGGCTGTGGAGAGGTGAGCACTGGGGTGCTGGCTGTGGAGAGGTGAGCACTGGGGTGCTGGCTGTGGAGAGGTGAGCACTGGGGTGCTGACTGTGGAGAGGTGAGCACTGGGGTGCTGGCTGTGGAGAGGTGAGCACTGGGGTGCTGGCTGTGGAGAGGTGAGCACTGGGGTGCTGGCTGTGGAGAGGTGAGCACTGGGGTGCTGGCTGTGGAGAGGTGAGCACTGGGGTGCTGGCTGTGGAGAGGTGAGCACTGGGGTGCTGGCTGTGGAGAGGTGAGCACTGGGGTGCTGGCTGTGGAGAGGTGAGCACTGGGGTGCTGGCTGTGGAGAGGTGAGCACTGGGGTGCTGGCTGTGGAGAGGTGAGCACTGGGGTGCTGGCTGTGGAGAGGTGAGCACTGGGGTGCTGGCTGTGGAGAGGTGAGCACTGGGGTGTTGACTGTGGAGAGGTGAGCACTGGGGTGCTGGCTGTGGAGAGGTGAGCACTGGGGTGTTGACTGTGGAGAGGTGAGCACTGGGGTGCTGGCTGTGGAGAGGTGAGCACTGGGGTGCTGGCTGTGGAGAGGTGAGCACTGGGGTGCTGGCTGTGGAGAGGTGAGCACTGGGGTGTTGACTGTGGAGAGGTGAGCACTGGGGTGCTGGCTGTGGAGAGGTGAGCACTGGGGTGTTGACTGTGGAGAGGTGAGCACTGGGGTGCTGGCTGTGGAGAGGTGAGCACTGGGGTGCTGGCTGTGGAGAGGTGAGCACTGGGGTGCTGGCTGTGGAGAGGTGAGCACTGGGGTGCTGGCTGTGGAGAGGTGAGCACTGGGGTGCTGACTGTGGAGAGGTGAGCACTGGGGTGCTGGCTGTGGAGAGGTGAGCACTGGGGTGCTGGCTGTGGAGAGGTGAGCACTGGGGTGCTGGCTGTTGAGAGGTGAGCACTGGGGTGCTGGCTGGTGAGAGGTGAGCACTGGGGTGCTGGCTGTGGAGAGGTGAGCACTGGGGTGCTGGCTGTGGAGAGGTGAGCACTGGGGTGCTGGCTGTTGAGAGGTGAGCACTGGGGTGCTGACTGTTGAGAAGTGAGCACTGGGGTGCTGACTGTGGAGAGGTGAGCACTGGGGTGCTGGCTGTGGAGAGGTGAGCACTGGGGTGCTGGCTGTGGAGAGGTGAGCACTGGGGTGCTGGCTGTGGAGAGGTGAGCACTGGGGTGCTGGCTGTGGAGAGGTGAGCACTGGGGTGCTGGCTGTGGAGAGGTGAGCACTGGGGTGCTGGCTGTTGAGAGGTGAGCACTGGGGTGCTGACTGTTGAGAAGTGAGCACTGGGGTGCTGACTGTGGAGAGGTGAGCACTGGGGTGCTGGCTGTGGAGAGGTGAGCACTGGGGTGCTGGCTGGTGAGAGGTGAGCACTGGGGTGCTGGCTGTTGAGAGGTGAGCACTGGGGTGCTGGCTGGTGAGAGGTGAGCACTGGGGTGCTGGCTATGGAGAGGTGAGCACTGGGGTGCTGACTGTTGAGAAGTGAGCACTGGGGTGCTGGCTGTGGAGAGGTGAGCACTGGGGTGCTGGCTGTGGAGAGGTGAGCACTGGGGTGCTGGCTGTGGAGAGGTGAGCACTGGGGTGCTGGCTGTTGAGAGGTGAGCACTGGGGTGCTGGCTGTTGAGAGGTGAGCACTGGGGTGCTGGCTGGTGAGAGGTGAGCACTGGGGTGCTGGCTGTGGAGAGGTGAGCACTGGGGTGCTGGCTGTTGAGAGGTGAGCACTGGGGTGCTGGCTGGTGAGAGGTGAGCACTGGGGTGCTGGCTGTTGAGAGGTGAGCACTGGGGTGCTGGCTGTGGAGAGGTGAGCACTGGGGTGCTGGCTGTTGAGAGGTGAGCACTGGGGTGCTGGCTGTGGAGAGGTGAGCACTGGGGTGCTGGCTGTGGAGAGGTGAGCACTGGGGTGCTGGCTGTGGAGAGGTGAGCACTGGGGTGCTGGCTGTTGAGAGGTGAGCACTGGGGTGCTGGCTGTTGAGAGGTGAGCACTGGGGTGCTGGCTGTTGAGAAGTGAGCACTGGGGTGCTGACTGTTGAGAGGTGAGCACTGGGGTGCTAGCTGTTGAGAGGTGAGCACTGGGGTGCTGGCTGTTGAGAGGTGAGCACTGGGGTGCTGACTGTTGAGAGGTGAGCACTGGGGTGCTGACTGTTGAGAGGTGAGCACTGGGGTGCTGACTGTTGAGAAGTGAGCACTGGGGTGCTGGCTGGTGAGAGGTGAGCACTGGGGTGCTGACTGTTGAGAGGTGAGCACTGGGGTGCTGACTGTTGAGAGGTGAGCACTGGGGTGCTGACTGTGGAGAGGTGAGCACTGGGGTGCTGACTGTTGAGAAGTGAGCACTGGGGTGCTGACTGTTGAGAAGTGAGCACTGGGGTGCTGACTGTTGAGAGGTGAGCACTGGGGTGCTGACTGTGGAGAGGTGAGCACTGGGGTGCTGACTGTTGAGAAGTGAGCACTGGGGTGCTGACTGTTGAGAAGTGAGCACTGGGGTGCTGACTGTTGAGAGGTGAGCACTGGGGTGCTGACTGTAGAGAGGTGAGCACTGGGGTGCTGGCTGTGGAGAGGTGAGCACTGGGGTGCTGACTGTTGAGAGGTGAGCACTGGGGTGCTGGCTGTGGAGAGGTGAGCACTGGGGTGCTGGCTGTGGAGAGGTGAGCACTGGGGTGCTGGCTGGTGAGAGGTGAGCACTGGGGTGCTGGCTGGTGAGAGGTGAGCACTGGGGTGCTGACTGTTGAGAAGTGAGCACTGGGGTGCTGACTGTTGAGAGGTGAGCACTGGGGTGCTGGCTGTTGAGAGGTGAGCACTGGGGTGCTGACTGTTGAGAGGTGAGCACTGGGGTGCTGACTGTTGAGAAGTGAGCACTGGGGTGCTGACTGTTGAGAGGTGAGCACTGGGGTGCTGACTGTGGAGAGGTGAGCACTGGGGTGCTGACTGTTGAGAAGTGAGCACTGGGGTGCTGACTGTTGAGAAGTGAGCACTGGGGTGCTGACTGTTGAGAGGTGAGCACTGGGGTGCTGACTGTAGAGAGGTGAGCACTGGGGTGCTGGCTGTGGAGAGGTGAGCACTGGGGTGCTGACTGTTGAGAGGTGAGCACTAGGGTGCTGGCTGTGGAGAGGTGAGCACTGGGGTGCTGGCTGTGGAGAGGTGAGCACTGGGGTGCTGGCTGGTGAGAGGTGAGCACTGGGGTGCTGACTGTTGAGAAGTGAGCACTGGGGTGCTGACTGTTGAGAGGTGAGCACTGGGGTGCTGGCTGTTGAGAGGTGAGCACTGGGGTGCTGGCTGTGGAGAGGTGAGCACTGGGGTGCTGACTGTTGAGAGGTGAGCACTGGGGTGCTGACTGTGGAGAGGTGAGCACTGGGGTGCTGGCTGTTGAGAGGTGAGCACTGGGGTGCTGGCTGTGGAGAGGTGAGCACTGGGGTGCTGACTGTTGAGAGGTGAGCACTGGGGTGCTGGCTGTGGAGAGGTGAGCACTGGGGTGCTGACTGTTGAGAGGTGAGCACTGGGGTGCTGGCTGTGGAGAGGTGAGCACTGGGGTGCTGGCTGTGGAGAGGTGAGCACTGGGGTGCTGGCTGTGGAGAGGTGAGCACTGGGGTGCTGGCTGTGGAGAGGTGAGCACTGGGGTGCTGGCTGTGGAGAGGTGAGCACTGGGGTGCTGGCTGTGGAGAGGTGAGCACTGGGGTGCTGGCTGTGGAGAGGTGAGCACTGGGGTGCTGGCTGTGGAGAGGTGAGCACTGGGGTGCTGGCTGGTGAGAGGTGAGCACTGGGGTGCTGGAGAAGTCAGGTGGCTGTGGACTGGCTGCTTGCGTGTCTACTGATCTATGTGGACTTACATGCAACTGAGCGAGGAGTAGCCACACTCCAGAGCCAGAGCACTGCCACATCTGGGGGGACGAGGCTTGTGAACGTGCAGGGTTGGCACGTGGACTTGACGAAGGCGCTCTTGTCGTTTTGAGGTGCCGCGCCGTCCCGGGGTAACTCTCCTCCCTTCCTTCCACAGGGGCAGGGCCAGAAGGATGTGGCAAAGGTGGTGAGGTATGTACGCTGGCTGGGTGTGACTCCCCCACAGGAGGGTCCCCTCCCTCACCTCTGGCCCTTTCTGACTGTGAGGGGACAAGAGCCCTGCGGCAAGCCACGCCCACTTTCTGGGGCGTGCACTTCTGTGGCCATGAAAAGAATATTCAGTCGTACCGCGCTGTGGCTCGAGGAGCAAGTGAGACAGGAACCTGAACCCACATGCAGAGGATAAAGTGGAAAGGGGGCAGTGCGAGGAGACGCTGTTCCCGGGGCCTGGGTCCAGCCTGTGGGTAGGGAGGGCCCTTCCTGCTCGGGACCACGCCAGAGGCAGCCACGAGGCTGGGTCTGCAGCACCCTGGACAAGAGCACTTGGCGTCCCTGTGCTCTGTGCCGAGGGGGGAGCCAGGTGCCAGGAAGATGCGAGCATTCACGGGCTTATTCTACACTTAGTTCTGAATTCTTCTTCAGCTCTGAAAACCACCATAATTTCCACTATAAAAAAATAATATCCCTGGTCTCTTCTGATGTGAATACCAAGAGCATCCCGACACTCCCTTGGCCTGGAGGAGGAGAATAGAACCTTGATTAATTTATTCACTCGCTCCAAAGTCACATAACCAATCTGTCTGTCTTCCAGCCCCGCCCCCCCTCTTTCCCCCCCTCCCCCTCTCCCTCTCCTCTTTCTCCCTCTCCCTTTCCCTCTCCAGTTTGAACTTGGGCTGGCGAGGCCTGCTTGGTTCCCACTTGAGCTATGTTCCTAACCCCACTTCATGATGGCTGTCTTGAACACAGAGTCCCACGTGATTTTCTGCTTGTCTCGCTTCAGGCCGTGGTCCTCTGGGGCCAACCCTCTTTCGTAATGAGGATTGAGCCACGAGCAGCTGGCTCTATTTCTCTTTTTCAACTGGCACATATTAGATTGTACATAGCAAGAAATTTCATCATAAAACTCCTCTAACTGTGTATAATGAACTTCGATCCTACTCGTCTCTTCTATTTTTAATGTAGTGAGAAGTTGAAAAAATTAAACATTTGGGTATTTATAACATCATTATGGGCCATACAAAATCTTCAATGGAGGAAGGCAGCTGCAGGCAGCCGGTAGGAAGCTTGGCGTAACCGAAGTGGCTGCAGCAGTCTTCTATGGCCCAGAGCGAGGAGCGAGCGGGGCCTGGGAGAGCCCGGTAGCAGCCGGACACTCACCTGGCACTCCAGCCTTGGCGGATACAGGAGAGCAAGATCAAAGGCATCTGGCTCGTCTTTCCTAACATCTGGAGCCAGGTTCTTGATTCCAGAGGCTTCTTTGAGCCTCTCCAGGAGCAAGGCTGTATGGCAGACAGACATCAGGAAGGCTACGTGGAACCAGCCACCCCCAGTGTCTCCCTGGGCTCCCGGGAACAGAGAGATGATGATGACATAAATAGATAAACGAGGGAGGTATAATTGTCCCTTTCATTTTAAGAATTCTACCTAATTTCTGCTTCCCAGGAGTACCGAATAAGTAGTTTTTCCTCTTTATTTAAAAAAAGAATTAATTTGATTTTTCTAATTGGAACACTTTCCATCTGCTGATTGCCAATTGGAGTTAGGATTGTGAATAGAAGTTTAGCATTACAATTGGAGAGAATCAAGCGGTGTGATAATTAAGTTATCTGCAAAGGAGAAAGGCATGTCCGGTGAGGTGGAGAGAACCGTCCAGGCCCCGGCCTTTCTCTCAGGCTCAGGCCAGACCCCGACTGTGACACGCACCATGTCAGACAACCAGAGCCTCGTGGCGCCATCAGCATCTGACCTCCCTGGGGAACTGGTGGCAGGGCCCAGACTGGAGGGAGCCAGGCCTGAGAGGGTTGGAGCACAAATGGAGACAGGCCAGTCTGTTGGTGGTGAAGGGTCCTGGTGGTGGCCCACCCTTTGGTCATTCCTTCTCCTCTCCCAGCCCAAACTCGGGGGTAGCTGGCGCAGAGCAGGCCAGGCAGGGCCTTCCCCGGAGAGCTCTGCTCCTTCTGAGAATGAGGAAGGAGTCTCACGTATTGCTGGGGAGAGGTCCCTGAGCCTGAGGCTCTGGTCACAGCCTAGAGAGGGAAGGGCACCAGGGTCTCTTGGCCTCTCCCCACTGTGAGATGCCACCTGGCCATTCCCAGGAGCGGAGCACGCAGGAAACCCTGGCCCCACTGAAAGACAGCGACCAGAGTGAGCTACAAATGAAAGGAGCTCTGAAACAGACACCTCAGCACTGAAATTAGCCAGATAACATACGATCAGAGAGATGAATAGAGATTTGGAAATGCAAGAACCATCTCACCACAAAGAAAGAACTTGAGGGCTTTCCGTAGTGTCAGAACAAAGGGAAAGGACGGCCACGAGTGTGGCCTGGTGGTGCAGTGCCTTCCTAGCATGCACAAAGCCCTGAGTTCCACTCCTCAGTACCACATACATAGAAAAAACTAGAAGTGGAGCTGTGGTGCAAGCCTTAAGAAAGCCCAAGGACAGTGCCCAGGCCCTGAGTTCAAGACCCAGGACTGGCAAACAGAAAAAAATGGAGGAAAAGGAATAAATTATATGCTCTTACCCACAATTCCAGGGAAGGGAGGAAGTAGCTTTGTTGCTGGGCTCAGGAAACCTCTGAAGAGCTTCTAGGCCCCAGCACAAGGAGCAGAGGGAAAGGAGCTAGGAATGGAGGAGAGTGGGGTGGCCAGAGTCCCTGTTCATGGTGCAGAGCACCAGAGGAGAGGGACAAGACAGAATTTCCCAGAGCCCGGGAGAATATTCCACAGAACACGGTACCTTTGCATGCCGGGAAAGCAGTGCTCTATCCATTGCTTAGAAAGAACAGCTCTGTTCCACCAGCCCAACTGGAAAAATTCCTAGTTCCAGAAAAAGGCAGAATATTCAAGAAGACCTTGAGTCAGCAAAGAATGACTGTCAAACTCTCAGCTTCATGCCAGAGTTGCCCCCTAAGTAAATTGTAAAGCAAGAGCCAAATGACTAAGATAATTGGTGAGTAGCTTAATTGCATTCCAGAATAAAGTTCGAGAAGATTTACAGGAACACAGAAATATACAGCACCTCACAAGGCTGCACTCAGCACTCGGCACTCAGTCCAAATTGCCAGCACTATAGAGCAGAGGAAGAGGAGACATGCAGGACGAGACCAGCCCGCCAGTCAGCTCCTACCACACCTGAGGGGCACCAGCTCAGAGAGGCTGTGAGAGCAGCCACCAAGCCAGCTCCACAGGTAACGAATGTTATGGAGAGACATCAGGGGCATAAATACCCACCACAAGTTGCTAGAGACAAAATCTGCAGTGTAAAAGGTGAAAAATGCACCTGACGCCATAAGTGGCAAGTTGAAAGAGAAGTTAAGTGAATCTTACGCTCGAGAGTAGAGACTATCCAACCCATCCAGACGTAATGACCAGAATTCCCTAAAATGGGGGGAAACCTAGCAACTGCGATGTAAACTGCATAAACTCCAACATGAGGAATATTTAAAGTAACTGCACAGGCGCATCACATTCAAATCATGTAAGAATAACAACTTACCTGTGTTCCAGAACAAAGCTCGATAAAGTAAACAGAGCAATTAACATCAGCTACCACCCAACAAAGTAAGAATCATACTATTTGGCAAGAAAATGTTACCCGTTGTACAAAGAGCTTACAATAAGAAAGAGAATCAACCAACTGGAAACAACAAATTGCTAGTGCAGATAATAGAATTTGCACTCAACCTTGTTACTATGGCTGTCTTCTATATGCTTAAAAATTAAGTATACATAGGGACAAAGAAAACAGTATCTGAAATGCAAAAGTCTCTGCAAGGATTACAGCAGATTGGAAACCATGAAAGGGAAGGTTAGAGAACAGAAGATACAGAAATAGGAACTATCAGAAATGAAGCAGACAGGTGACCATTTGAACCCCCTTACATACACACACGGAAGAAGTGCAGTGCACAGCCTCCCATCCTTCTTAACAACACCCATCGCTCCTCTTACGTCTGGTGGTTGGAGAGCCAGAGTCTCCCTCCCACACCTGGCCTGACTCCTCCTCCTTGTTTATCTGCCTTACCTTGTCCTACGTCTACTCTCTTCCTTGGTCTTTAAAAAATCCAGCTCTTTGTCAATTCTTTCCATTGCAAATTTACAAACTTTTTGATTTTCTTTTTCATTCTACTTTCTGTAAGGTTCTCACTAAGCTCACACGCAGGGGTGTGCGTGTGTGTGTGCGTGTGCGCATGTGTATGTGTGTGCGTGTGTGTATGTGCGTGTGTTTGCATGTGTATGTGTGTGCATGTGTGTGTATGTGTATGTGTGTATGCATGTGTGTGCATGTGTGTGTATGTGTATGTGGGTGTGCATGCGTGCCTGTGTGCGTGCATGTGTGCCTGTGTATGTGTGTGTGTGTGTGTGCGTGTGCATGTGCGTGTGTGTGGTTTTTTTGTTGTTGTTCAACTCAAAATCTTTTCTAATTTCCATCTGGAACTTGCTTTGAACTGTAGGTTAGTGAAACAATAGCGACAACAGCAATGTATTTCCTAATTCTCATGGCTTTGCCTTTACTTACGTTTATAATCCTCCTATCATCACCAGACTTCAGATTCTTCAGTGAATTGTGGTCAAGACACGCTCTAAGTTGAGTTCACCAAAGTCCACTGCCATGGTGAGAACACCGACTGCCACAAATGGTTTGCTCGTGCTCCACGTGTGTGGCAATGGCATTGTCCTCAAGTCTGTAAAGGGACCATGAAGCAACTCTTGCTAGTTATGGAAGCGTCTTCATCCTCGATGACGCTGGCAGTCTCTCCGTCTCGTCCCGGTGCTGGAAGAGCCCTCGGAAACAGAAACGTGCTTCTCACGTGATGGAGGCTGGAAGGCCGAGGTCAGGCGCCAGCAGGTGCAATGTCTGTGAGGTGAGGTCTGCTCTCTGCCTCCGAGGTGGCATCCAGTTTATGCCCTGATCAGGAGGAGGAGATGGCAAGATTGAGAGTCCAGGCCAACGCAGGCAAAAATTGAAGTTGGCAAGGCCTCTACCTCCAAGGCCAGGGCATGGCATGGTCACTTCAATTCCAGCCTGTCCAACAGTGGTATTAGGCAAAAGCACGGGACATGACCTGAAAAATCAAGTGAAGTGAGGAGGACGGGACGTGTGGCTAACGGGCTCTGAGCTGGTGGCTCACCTGCTACCTCGAGCTCAGGAAGCGCCACGAGGGTGATGGATGAGAGGTGGCTCAGTGAGCACTGTCACTCACTGGCCAGCAGGACCGGGCACCGGGACGCATCCCCGCCCGCCTCGGGAGGCGAGGGTGGCAGTGGGCAGCAAGGCGCCCACTTGCCAGTCAGATTTGAACTGCAAGGCCTGAAACCCCGTTCAAATCCCTGCAGATGAATTGTGTTTAACTTAGCATGTGAGTGTTGACAGTGGTCACCGTGACGCATTGCAGTGAGGGACGCCCCCTCCACCCTTCACTCCTACGCTTGCATGTCACGGGGTTGGTCACCATAGCCATGGAGCAGCTGCGTGGCTCACGGGCTGCACTGCGAAGGGACACCGTCTGCACACGTGTGCACAGGCACTTTTCTGCCCAGCTGGCAGAATGGCTGTGTGGACCTCTGCACTATTGTCCGCAGACACCACGAAAGTAAAGGCAGCCTCGTTAACCCTGTGGTGCTGGGGCAGGTTCAAGATAACGTGATGGTGAAACGCTCCGAGGAAGGGATGTCCCCCCTCGCTGTGCACACGTGCCAGGGGACATGCCTGGCGTCGGCCGACACTGCCCGGCAGGTCCAGCGGTTCTGCTTACTGGAGGCAGTCCATGGCTGCTGGGGGTGGGCCCGGCTGTGCAGTTGCAGGTCCAGTGTGAATGTGGCTGGTGGGATGACAAAGAGCTACAGAGAATCCCGGATTCCGTATTCTAGTTAGCCCTCAATAAGGTGAAAACTTGGGGCTAATCCACTATTCATCTGTGGCCTGGGTGTGTGTGTGAAGTGGACGCTGTGGACAAAATAAATGCGACC
The DNA here is from genome assembly GCA_024803745.1 of Megascapheus bottae. Taxonomy (NCBI): domain Eukaryota; kingdom Metazoa; phylum Chordata; class Mammalia; order Rodentia; family Geomyidae; genus Megascapheus; species Megascapheus bottae. The sequence continues at coordinate 2,073,815 of JANJXV010000114.1, forward strand.
AGACACAACCCACCATTGTCCGAAGCTCCCTGGAGGAGACTCTTCACAGGTGCCCAAAGCCATTCCAGCCACTCCACTGGCCTTTGAAGCCCCTCTCCTTTTCCTCGCCTCGCACATTACTCAGGCTCTAAAAGAAAAGCCCGGAGCAGGCATCGGATGAAGGGGAAGCTGAAGTAGGCTGAACTCATTTTCCACCCACACAGAGATAATTGGCAGGGCAGTAATTTTGGAGCGCTGAATTAAATGAATAAATTGTGACATGGGAAAAACTAAAAAGGACAACAGTTTCCTGGCTCACACAGGACCATTGCCTTGGGTAGGCATTTTTCTTGAAGACCAATTGATAAAACAGGACAAAAATGGTTTTCCCCATTAATTGCTTTCAAACACTGTCCTGTTAAACAGCCAATTAAAAGGCAGAAGTGTGGGCCTCTGCTTCTAATGACCACCACAAGAGGCCGGGGTGGGGGGGTGGAGAGGAAGAAAGGAAATAATGGAAGAGTCCGGCGTCTTCTTTTATGAGTTGTGGAATAAAAAGATCAATGGGGAAGGTTTATCACGTCCCTGGCTTACAAGGGTCCACTGAAAGACTGGAGGCTCAGGAATCCGACACAAGCCCTGTCTCTTCTGAAAGGCAGTTATTCTTTGGCGCTGGAGCCATTGATGGGTCTAAACACATTTGCTCTTGCCACCAAGTATCCAGGTTAATTTATGCCGAGAAAATGCAGGGCCCGCTCAAAACACGTTAGGTCTGCCGTTTACCAAACGATTCCATATGGTGACATTTAGAACAATGTCCAAGTCACAGACGTAACGTACGAAATGCAACAGTAAGCAGAACTGGTGACGGATGAAGAGGTGCTTTAAAGTGACCACTGTGGCCTGTGTGAGAGGGCGGGAGGCAGGGGTGGGGAGGGAGAGGCCTACGAGTCCCCAACCCAGGTGCCCTCGGCCCTCTTGGTCTTTCTTTCTTTCCTGCCCAGTACCTAGTCCTTGCTTTCCGCTCTATGGACTTGGCTGTGTGGACCCACTATCCACTGTGCTTCGTGCTTTCTAGAGCTCTGGCCTCCAGTAACCGGGGCGCCAGGACCTGGCGGCTTTCGTGGCTCTGCCGTGTCTGTTTTTCTGGGCAGTTTGTGGTTAGGACTCGGCCTACTGTCCTGAGAGGAAGCGCTGGGCCTGTGCTCAGCGAGGGGAGTCCGGGGCCTTGCCAGGGTCACCCAGATGGGTGACCTGGCTGGCCCCAGCTCAGGTGACAAGACCTGGAGCGTCAGCATTCTGGTTTTGCCCATAAATAACAACAACGATGAAGACATCTAGTATTTTCTGGGGTCTTATGTGCTGTGATTATTTAAAGCCGTCTTCGTGTGCGAGTTCCTCCATTCACACAGGAAACTGCAGTAAGCCCTAACACAAGCCTCATTTTCCGAAGACTCCGGGAGCCCTCGTGTAAATCACAGCTCACTCGTCCTTGCTCTGAACCGTGGGCTCTGGCTTTTCTGCTGTGAGGATCGTCCTTATGACCCACGGGCTTCTAAAAACCAGTGACCATCTCCGCAGCGACTCCAGGAGTGGCTCAGAGGGGTGTCCTTCCGAATGATGTGTCCAGTCAGAGACAGAGTGGGCGCGGTGGGTGCCGTGGCGGGAGCCTGCGTGTCAGGGGGCAGCTTTCCTTCCCAAGGCCATGGCAGACGGGCGGCGCTCCGCTGAGCTTCACTGTAGTGGCAGATTGGAGCAGACATGGGGCAAGGGGAGCAAGCAGAGATGGTGGCCTTGCATGCATTGACAGTGCCCCGGGGGGGAGGGGTGCAGTGCTCCGGAGCCAGGGCCATGACCCCACTGCTCCCTGGGGAAATGGCCTGACTGCCAAGACATTCAGAGAAACGCAGGTTCCAGAAATACCCACGAGGCCGTGGAGCAGCCGTCTCCACAGCCACCAGGAGCTGGGCCCTGGGCCCTCGAGGGGGGACATCGTATGACTTCTTCTGAGCTTTTCATCTCTCTTTATCATCCAGCCAAAAGTCCCCAGAGCATAAACCTGGCCTTTTCTTTTGAAAAGAAAACACACACACACACACACACACACACACACACACACACACATGCACACAAGTACACACATGCACACACACTCACGTGTGCACCCATGCTTAGAAAACTAGATATTCACGCAGCTTCCTCGCCATTCCGTTGCAGGACACGGCAGATCACACAGCTGCTGAGAGCACAGGGAGGCGGGAGAGGAGGAGGGAGAGCAGCGGCCGGGTTCATCTGGCCTCTCCCCAGAGGCTTAGCTCACACAGCTGTGTCTTCTAAGGCAGGGAAAAAGGAGTCCTCCGCGCCTCCCCGTCCTCGGCGAGGTGCTGTCACTCAGAGTTGGCTCGTATTCGTGTGGCTCTCCTGAGCTGGGCTCTGCTTCTCCACCACAGGAGCTGACCCCAAGCCCTCCCCCGAAGTGACTGTGGCTGCAGGCCCAGCGTCTCCCTCCCCACGCTGCCCTCCAAAGGCAGCCAGAGGATGAGGAGAACGGCAGAAGGGCCAGCATGGATCAAGGAGCATTGTGCACAGGTATGGACAGGTTAAATCAAGGTGTATTACTTCTATCTGGCGACTGTAACTGTCACCCTTCTATTAATTACAAGAAAAATATTCCTGCAAAAAAAAACCCCAAATCAAGGTGCATTGTGCACATGCATGGACAGGTTAAATCCGTGCACCTTTGTGCAAATATTCAAAGATATTGATAAAAATGAAAAATAGCGAAACCACTGGTGCTCAGTAAACTTGGCCTGTGCTCGGACGCACTGATTTCCCTTGAACCCAGTGCCGCCGGCTGTGGGCACTGGAGACGCTGTGGCTGCAGGTGTGTCACTCTTGGAGATGGCTAGCTGGAGGAGAGGAGAAGCTGTCACGTGGGATGAGTTTACTACCAAAGCCAATACCAAAGAAAAGGCAGAAGAACTGAGAGTTCTGGGGCTGGCGGGATGGCAGCTCCGGGGCGGGACTTCCTATCCCACCAGCTCCGGGGCGGGACTTCCTATGACCACGCTGATGGAAACAGCAGGCATCCCATCTTTTCCTCCATGTGCAGTGTGCCTAGCAGGATCAGGCTGTGTCACACTGGGGCTCTGTAGGAGCAGAGGAACCTATAACACATCCAGCAAAATAAATCCTGAGTGGACTGGTGTGTCTGGTGAGGAGGAGGCTGGCATGGAAGGAGCCGGCGCACACCGCATCCACACAGCCCCAGGGGTGCCTGAGGGAGGTCGTGCATGACCCTGTTCTGTGGGCAAGGCCGAGGTCCTTTCCTTGGGGTATGTTGTAGAGCCAGAAGTGGAAGCAGAACTGGAAGTCTGGCTCCTGAGCAGGGCCTGGCTGCAGGAGGCACAGAGATGGTGGAGTCAAGAACAGTCTGTATCCTGGGCTCCACTCTCAGACGCTGTAGTTAAGGTGTGAACGATACACAGACACAGCGGGCCAGGCCAGGCCAATAGAGCACAGCCCAGCGGATGGGATTCAGATAGACTGGAAAGCAGTAGTTAAAGAAGTACATGTTCTTAAAACTCAGGTAACTACTGAGCAGATTCGGTACATTACCAATTATTTGCCAGGAAATGTTGGATCTTGCATTAAATTACCCTTAAATTACCTGGAATATATATTACATTTGAAACAAAGCTTAAAGAAAGCTGATCAACACTTGCATTTTAGAAGACCTCATTAAAACACCTATTTATTAAAGCCAATAGTTCAGAAAATGTAGAAACTAAATTAACAGGAAAAGAAGATGAGGGCAGGGGTAATTACCATGATATGTCTCACAGAGTGTTATTTAATTAACCATAATAATAAGAATTATGTGCTGTTCAGCATTTTCAATTTCTTAGCTATTTGGTTTGCTGTGAAACATTAAGAAGGAGATAAAAGAGGAACAAAAAGAATAATTGCATATGGAGCATTATAATGAGCGTGTTGACATCTTGTTCCCATCCCCACTGCTGCACTGACCAACATTGGAATCATCATTCCATTATTTGATGCAGCCTTAAAGTGCCCGTGCCCATTAAAATCCAGAGAGATCTATTAGGGTGCAGGAGAATGGAGGAGTACTGAGGAGGAGTACGAGATGTGGGGATGACAGGAAGGTGAGCCACAGAAGAGCGTCTACAGTTCTGGGATCTCCTGGCCACACCCAGATGCTGATGTAGAAATCAGAAGATTTGTGTCAAAACGACTTGGACCTTGCTCCTGACACTGAGGTCTGCACGGCTCAAGCCGGGCCGCCCAGAGCCACCGCTCGCCCCTCTGCCCGTGCACTGCAGGTGGTGGTGGGGCAATCGTCGATGCCCCACACGGCTGAGAGAGGAGTGCACGTACTTAGGCAGGGTATTGAAATGACAGCATCATTTATAAACTTTGTCCCCAAGGCCTGCCAATGCATTGTAGGACATAAAACATGAAATCCCTCATTAAAAACAGTTTTCATCTTAACACTTTATTTGTAATTCAATTACTTTACCATAAGTACATTTCCCCATAAAAACAGCGTTCTAAACCGTGCAGAGGTTCTTAGACTAGCCCAGACAGAGTTCAACCCCACCTGCAGCTGCCAGCCACGCTGCTGGGAACAAAACCAGCGATGAGGATGACGCCACCAGCGATTCGCCATCCTCTGCGCTGCAGGGCTTAAAATAGACGGTGGCTTTAGGAGAAGAAAGGAGCAGACGTGCCCTCTGGGAAGGGAATTGCTGAACCTCTTGAAGCCCACAGAGACTGACTGCGCAGACGCTTTATTCTGCATGTTGCATGCGATAGGTGTGTGACCCTTTCTCATGTGTAATTTAATTACAGAACAACAACAACAAAAAAACCACTCTGGAACTCTCCTTTTCCTTTGTGTGGACATATCCTCATCATTACTGACCATGATTGGCCAGGAATTGCAAGTTTCTTCCTCTGGAAACCCAGTGTTTCCTTGGAGACCAGCACCTGTGGTTCCAGACAGAAGCACATTCGGCGTTTCTCCATATCCCTCCTCCCCTGTGAACCGGGGTGACCACCTCCAGCTCCCTCCTCTTCACCCTCAATGCAGGGAAGACTCCCACCGGCTTGTCTGCTAGCCCATCCAGGGCTGGTTCCCGCCCCTTGTCGCTCTTGTGCCAGCCACATGTGTAGAGAGGCCTTCTTAAATGCCTCTATCAATGTTCATAGAATCATTTCCATGAAGGGCAGCTAACGATACAGGGGATAATGCTGAAAGAATTGGTTTTCATTTACTGTTTGGATCAAGGTGATGTCTTTACCAAAAGTGAAGGGTCACTGTTATAACAGAAGGCAGAGTCAAATCCCACTTCCACCCCTCTGCCCCGTAGACAAGGGCAGCACTCCGGCGTGTTCAACACGAGCTCCTCCAGTGTTCCTCTGCTGCAGCGGGGGTAACGGGTCAGGAGGTCCACAAGCCCCTGTCCCCCTGAGCCCTGGTATCCTGCTGCCCTGAGCCAGGGAGCTCGAATTCTCTTCCCTGCGGGCTCTGTCTCTGAGCTCCTTAGCTCTTCTCCCTGGGGTGGCTCTTGTTGGAGGGAACCCTGACTCACCTGTCTTACTGGGAGACCCGCACCCCAGGAAGCCTTGTGGCTGGCAGTGTCTTTTCCCCCTCCCTTCAGACTGTCCATAAGCACACGCTGTTTTGGTTTGGTTATGGATTGCTTCCAACATTTCAAAGACTTTCATTCTATTGACTTCCAGCTTCTGGGTGCTTGCTGAGCTGTTGAGAATGTTGGTTTCTGTTTTTCCCTTCTCTCAGAGAACGTCAGGGTCTTCATGTATTCCTTCTTGTCCTCTCCATTCATCAAAGATCATTTGGAGTTTTATTTGCAAGGTTATCCTTGTTTTTCTCTTATGTGTTTTCTTTGTTAGCTGGGCATCAGAGGCTCACGCCTATAATCACAGCTACTCAAGAGGCTGAGATTGAGAGGATCATGGTTTGAAGCCAGCCTAGAGAGAAAAGACTGTGAGACTGCATCCCCAGTCAGTAAAAAAGCAGGGCTAGAGGCATGGCTCATGTGGTAGCACACCAGCCAAGCAAGCAAACAAGCTGAGCCGGCAGCGGGTCCCGGTACTGCCGGAAGGGGGAAAAAAAAAGGTGAGGGAAATAATTTCTTAGCAATTGCCATCACATTTTCCAACCCTGTTCTCAACAAGCAAGTAGTACGCACATTTTTTTCCTGAGCTATTTTGTCATTTTCTACATTCTAGATCTGCATTTCCTTTCCTTTCTGATTCTGGTTTTGCTAGAATATGTTCAACAGTGAATTCCTTCATAGAACTTGGTAAACTTTTGAAACCTGAACCTGAAAATCAAATATCTTGATCTTGTCTTTGTGCTTGAATCCAATTCACGCTTTGAGATCATTTTTCTAGCAAGGAGTGAGGCAAGTATGATCTCAGCCTGTGTCAGGACATTCTGACTGCTGCACCATAAAGTAGGCACTGTTCCTTGGGAAGTCAGAGGTACATTGTGGGAAGATAGCTGGTGTTGTCCTGAGTCTGGTTTACCACACGCTTTGGCAGAGTGAAATCTCAAAAACTGTGTCAGGTCTGAGCAGACCCAGCTGGAGACCCTCCCCACCTGATGTCCTGGCTCCTTATTTAACAGAACTTCTAGAATTCCTTTGCTCAGATCTATCGATTCAGAGATCTTCATCTCATGTCTCTCCATCTTCCCCATTGAATCTTTGTCTCTCTCTCTGGATTTCTTTTTGAGAGGTGGGGGCAGTGGCTGTGGTTCAAATGTGGTTGGTTTACCAAGGCTTTTTGTGCTGGGAGCCTGATCTCCAGATTGCAAGGGGGGTGACGGCACCCCTGTTCTGGGCACAGCCTCGTGGAGACTCACGTGCTCTTGGGAGGGTGTTGGGGCCCCAGGCCCGCTGCCTTTCCGTTTGGTGATGTTTCCTCTTCTCACACACCCTCCCAGCACAGTGCCACTCGAATGAGGCCTGGCTGTTCTGAGGGCCCAGGCCTCAGCCCGTCAGCCTGTGGCGCCCAGAGCTGAACACATCTCTTTCCTTCATAAGTAATCTGCCTCAGGTAATTCACTGCAGCCAGGCAAGATGGGCTAGAAGAACAAACCTCCGGCTTCCCGCGCACTAACTCACTTCCCACCCCGGGAATCTTCTGATCAGGTTTCCTTTGTTTTAGGGTCACATTCTGAATTATTTTCATATCCGCTGTTCTGCTTGCATGCATGATGTAGCCTCATCAGCATCTCTGGAGACATCGCCAATGTTTCCCTTCCATTCCTCACAAAAGCTCTTTTCCTCTAGGAGAACTGCTTATGTCTGACCCCTTCCCTCACCGGGACCTCCGTGCAGAGCTGGTGGCTTCTGGCTGGGGTAGCGCTGGGGGCATGTCTCCCAGGCCAGCTCCTCTCGCGGGAGCAGGGGGGAGCAGAGTGGAGGCTCGGCCTCCCTGGGGGAGCAGGGGTCTCTTCTAGATGCAGGCCGTCCCCATGGCGACCACCGTGTCAGGTTCACACGTCCAGCTCTCCATCTGCCGCTTCGGCCTGCTCCAGGGCAGATCACACGAAATCACTTACCCAGCCCTGGGGATCAGGACCCGGAGGCCCTGGCCCGGGCAGCTCGGCGCGTCTGTCCTCGTATCTGGAGGATCTTGCTGTGGGGCAGCTGGCTGTTTGGATGCCCTCTGCACAGTGCGTGCTCCAGAACCCACGCCATGTCCTCTCAGCAGGACCGAGGGAGGCAGGGCAGGATGGGGGCAGGGAAGCCCGTCCCCTCTTAGTCTGTCGTTCCAGTGGGATGGGAGGCTCCAGGGGCTTTGGCACCTCACAAACTTCTATTTCCCTCCATCCTCACCGGTCTCAGAACTCCAGCCTCTTCACGCACCCTCCCGTCCCCTGGGGTCTGCAACTCCAGCCTCTTCACGCACCCTCCCGTCCCCTGGGGTCTGCGAGAGAGATTGGCAGGGTGTGGGGCCGCCCTGCCCAGCTGCACACCTCAGAGCAGAGGCCCATCGCCTCTGCTCCCCGAGTTTCAGGTTTCGGGTGTAGCGAGAACCTCTCGCCCTTAGCTTACAATGTCCAGCCAGGTTTATTTCTGTTTCCTCTGTCACCAGCACGGTGGTCTCAGAGTGGGGTCTCGGGTGAGGGGCTTGGTGCTCGCAGGCCACGTGTCATCCATTTCTTGTCACAGTGTTCCCACATGCCATCACAGTGGGAGCAGAGTGGTGACACAGCTGGCCACAGGTGGCAGCTTCAGGTGCAGCTGAGGCATGGGGAGGGGCTCACGGTCGCCCAACGCTGGACTCTCACTGGGCCCCCACACAAAAGATTTCCTGTAGGCGTCCGGATAGTCTCACAGCAGGTGACAACAGCCGACAACCATCTGCAGGTTATGAAGAGCTGCAAGAGAACGGTTCAAAGGATTGTGTCAAGAAGAAATCCATGTTTATGGAGGCGTGAACACTAATTAGCTTGATTGGGTTATTACACGCTGTATACCCCACGTGCACACGGTGAGTACACCCTCGCAAGAAATACTGACTTTGCTTCTCTGCAGCTCAGTCCCAGCTCCCTCTCCACAGAATGTCAGGTAGATTGGCCTGTGGAGGGTGGGACCAATTTAGATATTTATACCATCATCCAGCTGCTTCTCCCTTTCTGTCTCTGGGCTTTCACACCTAGCCAGCACGCAGGCTCCTCCAGCAGCCCACTCTTCACCCAGAGAGTGGCACGGCTCACACCCCGGCCTTGGCTGTCCTGTGTGTGCAAATCTGTTGGCCAAATCAGTGGCAAGAGCGTCAGGCCATGTGTTTTTCCCATGCTGGGCTTTACAGCGAATGCTGGATGAAACCTAAGCCCTGGACCTGAGACCATTCTCTTCCACGCACAGGGAGCACTCTCCGTTTTTACCTTGCCTGCCCTTGGTGATGTATACAGCTGACTTTTCTTGATCTCATGGGTCAGGATTTATGCTCTTGTCCGGAAAACATGTATAGTTAACTTTCTTTAGGAAAACAGACAAGTGATCTAAATAACCTGAACTTAGAGAAAAAATGCTAATCAGCATGTACTAAAACTCCGACTTTGGGGTCTGAGGCTGGCATGGGCAAAACCACTCAGGGGTCGATCTGAAAAATAACTCGAACACTGGGCGCGGGGCGGGCGCAGGGAGCTCTCCAGTGGGTGTGGATGTCCACCTCATCCTTCATGTCCACTCCGCGTCAGCCAGAGAGACCCGCACTCGGAGGAAGCACCGAAGCCTGGCTGGCTGGGCACAGCAGGGGAGGCGCCTTTCTCCGTCCCCTCTGCTGCTGAGCGCATGGACGTTGTGGTCACGAAGGTGACGGGGCGCCCTCTGCGCGTGGACGTCTCTGTCATGAAGGTGAAACTCTGCAACTCCAAGTCAGCAGTGACAGCTCAAAGTTGTGCAGGCCCTGTGCCCCCCTGGCTGCTGAGAGGTCAGGGGTTGGGACACTGATTCTGGGCCGTGGGAGCACGGGAGGGAAGGTCAAGCCTGGCAGGAGGCACTGACCGGGGTGGGGAGGCCTCCAGTGAGCCTCAGCTGACTCCACACTCAGCCCCCTCGTGGTGGGATAGCTGTTCTGACCAGCACGGATGTGTGGGCCACTGGGCCGCGAGCACAGCCACCATGTGCATCCAGAGCACCTGCTGGCCTCCCGCCCGGTGACTGCCACAGAGGCATCTCCTGGTGCTCAAGCTTGGTTCCAGCTCCCTCATGCTGAAGACCACGGCCCAGCAGGGTGGAGAGCGTGGAGCAGCCCCATCCTGTCAGCCCCTGACCCCTTGCCTGGTGGTCTGGGCTCTGTGGACACCTCAGCGCCTGGGCAGGTTCTTCCTCTGACCCCTCCTTCAACATGCACATTGTTTACCCTTTCAGGATCCCAGCTGAGACTTAAACCCTAGGCGCCAGCTGCGTGTGTGTGTGTGTGTGTGTGTGTGTGTGTGTGTGTGTGCGCGCGCGCGTGCGCGGGCAAACTTTATGTGGCTTTTGCCTGTTTGTGTATTTGGGTTTGTCTTGAAAGCCTATGGAGATCAGAGTCTGACATGAGGGGCAAGTTGTCATTTCCCGCAGTGGCTGAGCAGTTCTGTACTGAGTGGTCTCCTTCTGAGGTCCTTCCGGGCCGCCCAGGCCATGTGCTTCTCAAGTGCTGCTCAGCTTAGCGACAGCTGTGAGGACTGCGACCCAGCAGAGCTGGTCAACACACTTTCTACACCTTTTCTCTTTCTGGCGACCTGTGGTAGCCTGGCTTGTGCACTGGCTCCTGCCACCTCAGCTTCCCCATTCCTAATTCACACAATCCTACTGTGCATCCCGGCAAAATGAGGCTGTCTTCAGAGTCTTGCTGAAATCCCAGAAGTCAGCTCTGCCAGAAGAGCTGTGCAGACCCGGGGGGCACCAGCCAGGCCCCAAGGGCGACCAAATCTCTCTGGCAGGAACTTGGCCTTCAGAGAGAGAAGAACTGACATAAGTGCCTGGAAGGCTGACTAGAAGCTTCCAGGATTGGGGGATGGGAACAGGAACTGGGAAAGAGCAGGATTATGAGATCTCCATTCAACTATACAGTAATCTACTCCACCAGACCCGAGATCAACATTCATCCTGACAGGAATCCACTCCACTAGACCTGAGATCAACATTCATCCTATAGTAATCCACTCCACCAGACCTGAGATCAACATTCATCCTGATAGGAATCCACACCACCAGATCTGAGATCAGCATTCATCCTGACAGGAATCCACTCCACCAGATCTGAGATCAACATTCATCCTTATAATAATCCACTCCACCAGACCTGAGATCAATATTCATCCTTATAATAATCCACTCCACCACACCTGAGATCAACATTCATCCTGACAGTAATCCACTCCACCAGACCTGAGATCAACATTCATCCTGACAGTAATCCACTCCACCAGATCTGAGATCAACATTCATCCTTATAATAATCCACTCCACCAGACCTGAGATCAACATTCATCCTTATAATAATCCACTCCACTAGACCTGAGATCAACCTTCATCCTGACAGTAATCCATTCCATCTGACCTGAATTTCATCCTGACGGTAATCCACTCCATGAGAACTGAGATCAACATTCATCTTGACAGTAATCCACTCCACCAGACCTGACGTCAACATTCATCCTCACAGTAATCAACTCCATCAGATTTGAAATGAGCATTCTTCCTGACAGTTATCTACTCCACTAGAGCTGAGATCAACATTCACCCTTATAATAATCCACTCCACCAGACTGAGATCAACATTCATCCTGACAGTAATCCACTCCAACAGATCTGAGATCAACATTCATCCTTATAAAAATCCACTCCATGAGACCTGAGATCAACATTCATCCTGATAGGAATCCACTCCACCAGACTTGAGATCAACATTCATCCTGACAGTAATCCACTCCAGTAGACCTGAGATCAACATTCATCCTGACAGTAATCAACTCAACTAGACCTGAGATCAATATTCATCCTGACAGTAATCCACTCCACCAGATCTGAGATCAACATTCATCCTGACAGTAATCCACTCCACCAGATCTAAGATCAACATTCATCCTGACAGTAATCCACTCCACCAGACCCGATATCAACATTCATCCTGACAGTAATCCACTCTACCAGATCTGAGATCAGCATTCATCCTGACAGTAATCAACTCCACTAGACCTGAGATCAACCTTCATCCTGACAATAATCTACTCCATCAGACCTGAGATCAACATTCATCCTGACAGTAATCAACTCTACCAGATCTGAGGTCAACATTCATCCTGACAGTAATCCACTCCACCAGATCTGAGGTCAACATTCATCCTGACAGTAATCAACTCTACCAGATCTGAGGTCAACATTCATCCTGACAGTAATCAACTCCACCAGATCTAAGATCAACATTCATCCTGACAGTAATCCACTCCACCAGATCTAAGATCAACATTCATCCTGACAGGAATCCACTTCACTAGACCTGAGATCAGCATTCATCCTACAGTAATCCACTCCACCAGATCTGAGATCAACCTTCATCCTGACAGGAATCCACTCCACCAGACCTGAGATTAACCTTCATCCTGAGAGTAATCTACTCTACCAGACCTGAGATCCACATTAATCCTGATAGGAATCCACTCCACCAGATCTGAGATCAACATTCATCCTACAGTAATCCACTCCAGCAATCCTGAGGTCAACATTCATCCTACAGTAATCAACTCCACCAGATCTGAGATCAACATTCATCCTGACAGGAATCCACTCCACCAGACCTGAGGTCAACATTCATCCTACAGTAATCAACTCCACCAGATCTGAGATCAACATTCATCCTGACAGTAATCAACTCCACCAGACCTGAGATCAACCTTCATCCTTATAATAATCTACTCCACCAGACTGAGATCAACCTTCATCCTTATAATAATCAACTCCACCAGATCTGAGATCAACATTCATCCTTATAATAATCAACTCCACCACATCTGAGATCAACATTCATCCTTATAATAATCCACTCCACCACACCTGAGATCAACATTCATCCTGACAGTAATCCACTCCACCAGACCTGAGATCAACCTTCATCCTGACAGTAATCAACTCCACCAGACCTGAGATCAACATTCATCCTGACAGGAATCCACTCCACCAGACCTGAGAACAACATTCATCCTGACAGTAATCCACTCCACTAGACCTGAGATCAACATTCATCCTGACAGTAATCCACTCTACCAGATCTGACGTCAACATTCATCCTTATAATAATCCACTCCACTAGACCTGAGATCAACCTTCATCCTGACAGTAATCCATTCCATCTGACCTGAATTTCATCCTGACGGTAATCCACTCCATGAGAACTGAGATCAACATTCATCTTGACAGTAATCCACTCCACCAGACCTGACGTCAACATTCATCCTCACAGTAATCAACTCCATCAGATTTGAAATGAGCATTCTTCCTGACAGTTATCTACTCCACTAGAGCTGAGATCAACATTCACCCTTATAATAATCCACTCCACCAGACTGAGATCAACATTCATCCTGACAGTAATCCACTCCACCAGATCTGAGATCAACATTCATCCTTATAATAATCCACTCCACCACATCTGAGATCAACATTCATCCTTATAATAATCTACTCCACCAGACCTGAGATCAACATTCATCCTGACAGTAATCAACTCCACCAGATCTGAGATCAACATTCATCCTGACAGTAATCCACTCCACCAGACCTGAGATCAACATTCATCCTGACAGTAATCCACTCTACCAGATCTGACGTCAACATTCATCCTTATAATAATCCACTCCACCACACCTGAGATCAACATTCATCCTGACAGTAATCCACTCCACCAGACCTGAGATCAACATTCATCCTGATAGGAATCCACTCTACCAGATCTGACGTCAACATTCATCCTTATAATAATCCACTCCACCAGACCTGAGATCAATATTCATCCTGACAGTAATCAACTCCACCAGACCTGAGATCAACATTCATCCTGACAGTAATCCACTCCACCAGACCTGAGATCAACATTCATCCTGACAGTAATCCACTCCAGTAGACCTGAGATCAACATTCATCCTGACAGTAATCAACTCAACTAGACCTGAGATCAATATTCATCCTGACAGTAATCCACTCCACCAGATCTGAGATCAACATTCATCCTGACAGTAATCCACTCCACCAGATCTAAGATCAACATTCATCCTGACAGTAATCCACTCCACCAGACCCGATATCAACATTCATCCTGACAGTAATCCACTCTACCAGATCTGAGATCAGCATTCATCCTGACAGTAATCAACTCCACTAGACCTGAGATCAACCTTCATCCTGACAATAATCTACTCCATCAGACCTGAGATCAACATTCATCCTGACAGTAATCAACTCTACCAGATCTGAGGTCAACATTCATCCTGACAGTAACCCACTCCACCAGATCTGAGGTCAACATTCATCCTGACAGTAATCAACTCTACCAGATCTGAGGTCAACATTCATCCTGACAGTAATCCACTCCACCAGATCTAAGATCAACATTCATCCTGACAGTAATCCACTCCACCAGATCTAAGATCAACATTCATCCTGACAGGAATCCACTTCACTAGACCTGAGATCAACATTCATCCTACAGTAATCCACTCCACCAGATCTGAGATCAACCTTCATCCTGACAGGAATCCACTCCACCAGACCTGAGATTAACCTTCATCCTGAGAGTAATCTACTCTACCAGACCTGAGATCCACATTAATCCTGATAGGAATCCACTCCACCAGATCTGAGATCAACATTCATCCTACAGTAATCCACTCCAGCAATCCTGAGGTCAACATTCATCCTACAGTAATCAACTCCACCAGATCTGAGATCAACATTCATCCTGACAGGAATCCACTCCACCAGACCTGAGGTCAACATTCATCCTACAGTAATCAACTCCACCAGATCTGAGATCAACATTCATCCTGACAGTAATCAACTCCACTAGACCTGAGATCAACCTTCATCCTTATAATAATCTACTCCATCAGATCTGAGATCAACCTTCATCCTTATAATAATCAACTCCACCAGATCTGAGATCAACATTCATCCTGACAGTAATCCATTCCATCCGACCTGAGATCAACATTCATCCTTATAATAATCCACTCCACCACACCTGAGATCAACCTTCATCCTGACAGTAATCCACTCCACCAGATCTGAGGTCAACATTCATCCTGACAGTAATCCACGCCACCACATCTGAGATCAACATTCATCCATATAATAATCTACTCCACCAGACCTGAGATCAACATTCATCCTGACAGTAATCAACTCCACCAGATCTGAGATCAACATTCATCCTGACAGTAATCCACTCCACCAGACCTGAGATCAACATTCATCCTCACAGTAATCAACTCCACCAGACCTGAGATCAACATTCATCCTGACAGGAATCCACTCTACTAGACCTGAGATCAACATTCATCCTGACAGTAATCCACTCCACCAGACCTGAGGTCAACATTCATCCTCACAGTAATCAACTCCACCAGATCTGAGATCAACCTTCATCCTGACAGTAATCAACTCCACCAGATCTGAGATCAACATTCATCCTGACAGTAATCCACGCCACCAGACCTGAGGTCAACATTCATCCTCACAGTAATCAACTCCACCAGACCTGAGATCAACCTTCATCCTTATAATAATCTACTCCACCAGACCTGAGATCAACCTTCATCCTTATAATAATCAACTCCACCAGATCTGAGATCAACATTCATCCTGACAGTAATCCACTCCACCAGATCTGAGGTCAACATTCATCCTGACAGGAATCCAGTCCACCAGATCTGAGATCAACATTCATCCTGACAGTAATCCACTCCACTAGACCTGAGATCAACATTCATCCTGACAGGAATCCACTCCATGAGACCTGAGATCAACATTCATCCTGACAGTAATCCACTCTACCAGAACTGAGATCAACATTCATCCTGACAGGAATCCACTCCACTAGACCTGAGATCAACATTCATCCTGACAGTAATCCACTCTACCAGAACTGAGATCAACATTCACCCTGACAGGAATCCACTCCGTGAGACCTGAGATCAACATTCATCCTGACAGGAATCCACTCCATCAGAACTGAGATCAACATTCATCCTGACAGGAATCCACTCCATGAGACCTGAGATCAACATTCATCCTGATAGGAATCCACTCCACCAGATCTGAGATCAACATTCATCCTACAGTAATCCACTCCAGCAATCCTGAGGTCAACATTCATCCTGACAGGAATCCACTCCACCAGACCTGAGATCAACATTCATCCTTACAGTAATCCACTCCACCAGATCTGAGATCAACCTTCATCCTGACAGGAATCCACTCCACCAGACCTGAGATCAACATTCATCCTGAGAGTAATCCACTCTACCAGACCTGAGATTCACATTAATCCTGATAGGAATCCACTCCACCAGATCTGAGATCAACATTCATCCTGACAGTAATCAACTCCACCAGATCTAAGATCAACATTCATTCATCCTTACAGTAATCCAGTCCACCAGATCTGAGGTCAACATTCATCCTGACAGGAATCCACTCCACTAGACCTGAGATCAACATTCATCCTACAGTAATCCACTCCACCAGATCTGTGATCAACATTCATCCTGAGAGTAATCCACTCTACCAGACCTGAGATTCACATTAATCCTGATAGGAATCCACTCCACCAGATCTGAGATCAACATTCATCCTACAGTAATCCACTCCACCAGACCTGAGATCAACATTCATCCTACAGTAATCCACCCCACCAGATCTGAGACCAACATTCATCCTACAGTAATCCACCCCACCAGATCTGAGATCAACATTCATCCTACAGTAATCCACTCCACTAGATCTGAGATCAACATTCATCCTGACAGTAATCCACACCACCAGATCTGAGATCAGCATTCATCCTGACAGGAATCCACACCACCAGATCTGAGACCAGCATGCATCCTGACAGTAATCCACCCCAGGACCTGTGATCTTGGTCCATCTTTATATGAATCTGCTCTATGGGAATGGCGAAGAGTCAGAGTTAGAGAACTTCTGAGGATTATTTATAATTGAAATTTGGAATAGATTAGTAACATCTAATCATTGAACTAAAACCCACTTTTTCCCCCCACACCATGGTTCCCTGACAGTCCTCTCTTTCCTGTGCATAGAAGAATAGAAGCTCATGGACTCGGAGGCCGGGATTCTGCCGACGGGGACAGTGGTGGATGCAGTGGGTCTGTCTGTCTTATTCTTCCCCCCATGGACCATCAGCCATACGTCACCCTAAATCAGACCCTTCCAACTGGGCTCCAGTGGAGAAAGAAGCATAGCCGCCCGGGTGTGGTGCACACAAAGATGAATGTTGCGGGGGGAAAGCCACTTGCAGGGTTGGGGTTGACTGTCCCTCACCAGGGCCACGTGTTGACGGGGGACCCGTGCGGACGGGCGGGCCTCAGCCTCATGCCTCATCCACGGATCGTAAGACAGCCGTGCTGTTGGACAGTGGTGGAATTAGGAGGTAGGCACTGGCTGCAGGGAGCCTCCAGGGCAGACCGTGCTTCCCCTAAGCTGGCTGGCTCAGCCAGCCCTGCCCCTCACCACTGCTCTGCCTCATCCCAAGAAGGGTACCGCCTGCTGCCTGCCGGAGAGCCAGGGGGAGTCTTCCCTCAGGGCGAGGCTTCCCTTGGGGTGTGTCACCATGAAGCAGCCAATGACATGAATTTTACTCTTCTTTATGGTGCAGTTAAGCTGCAATGGGTATAGGTATTTTTTCTTCTTTAAAAAATAAAATGTGTGGGGCCGGGAGTTTGGCCTAGTGGTAGAGTGCTTGCCTAGCATGCATGAAGACCCGGGTTCGATTCCTCAGTACCACATACATAGCCAAAAGCCAGAAGTGGTCCTGAGGCTCAAGTGGTAGAGTGCTAGCCTTGAGAAAGTCCAAGAACAGTGCTCAGGCCCTGAGCTCAAGCCCAGGACTGGTAAAGATAAATAAATAAATAAATAAAAATTAAAAAAATAAAAAGTGTGGTTAAGACTGATGCTGAGGGGTGTGTGTGTGTGTGTGTGTGTGTGTGTGTGTGTGTGTCTGTGTGTGTCTGTGTCTGTGTGTCTGTGTCTGTGTGTCTGTGTGTGTGATCACTTCCCTGAAGCTGTGGATCGGGCAGAGCTTCTTGCAGACCAGCAGGAGGGACCCTGGCCTGCCCCTGAGTGGGGATGGTTCCCGTCGCCCCAGGGCTGCCGCGGGGTCTCCCTCTGGATACCTCTGCAAACCCCCTTAGCTTGCTGCAGACCTGGCCTAGGAGGAGTGGTTCCTTGTGGCTGGAGAGGAGGAGAGAATGGCCCAGGTGTGCTCACGTGGAGAGGAGGAGAGGATGGCCCAGGTGTGCTCACCTGGAGGGAGGAGAGGACAGCCCAGGTGGACCCAGGCAGCTTTCCAACACACACACACACACATGCACACACACGCACACCCACACACACACGCACACTCACACACATGCACACATGTACCACACACATATGCACACGTACACGCACGTGCACACGCACACACACATGCACACGCACATGCATGCACGCAGGCACATGCAGGCACGCACACACACCGCAAGAGCCCTTAGATCAGCACAGCATGGGCTCCCGTGAGGAGCGGGGCTGTCTACCCCTCGTGGGCTCCCGTGAGGAGCGGGGCTGTCTACCTCTCGTGGGCTCCCGTGAGGAGCAGCGGCCTGGGATGGACGGCGTAGGCTGGGTGCTGTGGTTTTCACAGCCTCCATGCGGCAGGACATAGGGGACACGGGAGCTCAGAGCCTCCATGGCCTCGGGGGTCTCCTTTTCCAGGACCTCACGGAGCCCAGCACTGCTTATACTCAGCCCGGGAAGGTTGCAGCCACCACCACTCCCACCCCAAAGGAGATGAAGAGGGGCCTGTCCAGGGGTGTCTTGCTGGCCGCCCCTGTGGTGAGGGCAGGGTGGCTGGGCGGCTGGAGGGCGGGTGGATGGCCAGGCGGCCTCTCATAGGGATCTGGCTGCGCCTTCACCTTGAGGAAAAGGCAAAAGCTCTGGTTGCCATGGCAACAGCCAATCTGAGGAGCGGTGACCTACATCACAGCTGAGACAGCGGTGGCTCCTCTGTGTCATCACGGCTCCTGCTCCTCACCTGGAGTGACCCCTCACCTCTGCAGGAGAGGCAGAGCTGCTGCCCCCCTCCTCACCTGGAGTGACCCCTCCCCTCTGCAGGAGAGGCAGAGCTGCTGCCCCCCTCTTCACCTGGAGTGACCCCTCACCTCTGCAGGAGAGGCAGAGCCGCTGCCCCTCCTCACCTGGAGTGACCCCTCCCCTCTGCAGGAGAGGCAGAGCTGCTGCCCCCCTCTTCACCTGGAGTGACCCCTCACCTCTGCAGGAGAGGCAGAGCCGCTGTCCCTCCTCACCTGGAGTGACCCCTCCCCTCTGCTCCCCCTCCTCACCTGGAGTGACCCTTCACCTCTGCAGGAGAGGCAGAGCCACTGTCCCCCCCTCCTCACCTGGAGTGACCCCTCCCCTCTGCCCCCCTCCTCACCTGGAGTGACCCCTCCCCTCTGCAGGAGAGGCAGAGCCGCTGCCCCCCACCCCGGCCGGCAGGGGCTGCACTGGGCAGATCCTGAGTTCCCCCGAGGCCGACCCCAGCGTCTTCCCCGGGCAGGGGAGGCCGTGCAGGCTGTGGGGAGGGGGGGCGGGGGCATAGGGCCAGGACCTTCCCTGTAAGCATTTGCTCCCTACTGCACACACGGCCATCACACACCCACAGAACACCACACACACACCATGCACACGGCACACACACACACACACACACACACACACACACACACCATGCACAAGGCACACACCTCCCGCATCCACCCGTGAAGCACCCGTGCCACAGCATGGTGCACACAACACACTCACTGCATGCTCTGCACACACCGTGCTCACCACACACAACCACACACATAGGTGCAGCATAATGGTGTACACCCGTGACGGACGTGGCATGGACCCCTCACACCACACCACACCCACACCACGCCACACCACACACCCCACCCCACCCAGGGCACACCCATACACTGTACACTACACACACAGATGTTTCCTCTTTCCAGGCCTTGGTATTGCAATGATACCTGTGTGTCTTGATCAGTCTCCCTCTGTCCTCCCTCCCTCCCTCCGTCCTCCCTCCCTCCCTGCAGCACTATCCCCAGGTCCCAACATTTGTCGTTAATTCCTGCTCCATGTAGGATCTTTCACTGGCTTTTACTCGGGCTGACCTTGTAGCTGGGACTCCACCACACCCAGAGCCATTCGACTTTATCTTTTTAACAGAGGAGGCGCTCTCACGCTCTGTCCTCAGTAGTCAGTGTTCCTGAGTGGGAAGGCCTGGGGGCAGGTGACTCCACCTGGGCTTGGCCCTCCCTAACCACAGGGGTGAGGGCAGGAGGTGTCCCCGCTCTTGGCCGTGGAGACACACTGAGGGTCCCAGATGGAGTCTGAGCTCCTACAGCACAACTGAGCTGGCGCCCGGAGAGAGCCGAGGCCCACTGCCGTGAGCGGGGGTCCCCTGGTGGGCTATGGGATCTGCTCACACTCATCCACACACAGGCTGCGGACAGCCACGCCCCAGAAGGTCGCCACCGAGTCAGCGCTTGCCTACTGAAGACGGGCAGCCGAGCCCAGAACTCAGCCGTGCTGGGAAAGAGCAACCAGCGTGGCTGTGAGGCCTGGTGACCATGTCCACACCAGCGCCCACGTCAATGGTACTGGCGTTGGCATCTGAGTTCTGTGCAGTGGCTCTTGGTGGCTGTCCCAGCCCTCCTCCCTGGCTCTGGAGGTCACATCCCCGTCCAGTGTTCTAGGCACTCAGGCCATCTAGGGTGCGGAGAGCCCGTGGCGTTTCCACCTCTGCCCCTTGGCTCCTGCTGTGAATGACCTCTCCTCAGTGTTCTGCTCTCCGCCCTCCGGCCTGGAACATTCTCTAAAGACTCTCCCAGCCCTCCACCTCCCCAGCCCTTGGGAGAGACAGGGTTCTTCCCAGCCCCCCCCCCCCCGGGTCGCCCCTGGGCACAGGGAAGTCCTTCTTCTCTGCTCCCTGCATCCTCAGGTCCGGGCTCCCATGCAGGCCGGTCCGGGGCCTGGGGTCTCGGGACAGCCTGTGCCGGGGCAGGCCGGGGCCGGGGGAGAGCCCTGCTCCGTGGCTACGGCACACAGCTTGCCACGTGCCGCCCTTGTTGGCATCTGGATGCTGTCTTCTTGGGCGCAGGTGCCCACGTGGCAACCCGGGGTCACTCCTCACAGACCACCCTCAGCTCCCTTGGCGGAGGACCTCGGCAGGGGTGAAAGAACCAGACAGCCGTCCTCTTGACAGGAAGCAGGTGAGATGGGTCTGGAGGAGGCAGAGCTCCGGCCTCCTCCCCGGGGCCTTTGATGACCCACCCTCCTTGTCCCCTCTGCCTCTCCATCCATCTGGCCCCCTCTGTTCTCGGCTTCTGCCTTTAATCCCGCGAGCACGTGAGCCCCCCGAGCTGTAGAAAAGGCAGATCACGGCTGCCGTCTGCAGCTCCTTCTCACAGACACAGTGGTGCCGGGGGATGGCCCTGGTGGGGCTGGTTCTGCCTTGAGGCTCTAACTCACCACTGCCTTGCCTGAGAGCACCAAGGTGGGAGGAGGGAGGGGGAGGAGGGAGAGAAGGAGGAGAAGGAGAGGAGGAAGAGGAGGAGGAAGAGGAGGAGGAAGAGGAGGAGCAGATGTGATTTTCAGGTGAACCACAGAGAACCATCTTCCCCGGGTGCACTGCGGCAGCGTCACGGCTGCCTCCTCTCAATGGATGTGACCCTGACGTGGCCTGAGAGGCAGACACTGGAAGAGTAAAGGGAGAGAATTTATAGGAGCCAGAAGTTTCTCCTGTCCTACCACCGAAATAGAAGGCTGCCTGGCACGGCTGGCGTCAGCGTTGAGTGTGGGACGCAGAGGGCTGGCAGGCGGCTCGTGCTCTTCTGAAGCCACGGCCACTCTTGCCACGAGCCACGTCCTTTTGTGGACCCTGAGTCACCTGACTCCAGTTGCTTGGCTTCCTCGTTTCGGGTGAGAGGGCTTGATTCTACCCTCGATAAACTTCTGCTGCCAGAGACACTGCAGGATCCATTTCTTTAAAAAAAAAAAATAGGGCTTCACCATCTTTTGAAGGCTGTTTTCTTCTGAGTCATACAACAATTATGTAAATAATTCCAAAGTTATGGGAAATATAGAGCAAGAGGAATTTTCCTTCCAGCCCAGCCTCACCCCACCACCATCGGCCTCATCCTGGTCTGACCTGTCCAGGTCCTTCTCAGCTTCCAAGCAGTCACACACGAGGCAGACATGTGCAACACAGGTGGACAGACACGAGGCAGACAGATACAACACGGGAAGACAGGCACATGCACCAGAGGCAGCCAGACACCTGCAACAGAGCTGGGCAGACACATACAACACAAGCAGACAGACACATGCAACACAGGTGGGCAGATACGTGCAACACAGGTGGGAAAATACATGCACCAGAGGCAGCCAGACACCTGCAACAGAGCTGGACAGACACATACAACACAGGCAGACAGATACATGCAACAGAAGCAGCCAGAAACTGCCGGGGCCAACCGGCAGCAAACCAGGGTTCGCAGATTGGGATTCCTGAAATAGGGGGCAAGGACTAGGAAAAAATAGAAGAGAGACAAACAGATGGGGTTCAGGAGGGCTACAGCCCAAATCAGGAGCCACAGCTTAAGAAGCCTGTAGCCCAAGACCGTAGCCCAGTTTATTTCCAGTTCTCAATCTTAAATACACTTCTTTAAACTAGGGAACTGCCAGGGGCTACATTCGTACAAACAGTATCAAGTCTGAAATAGGTTGAATGAGAAGCTATCAAGTCCCAAACAGGTTAAATGAGAAGCTATTGACACAGCCCAAAATCATGATAAGAGCTTACTTCCTTGTGTACTCAATTGTGCTGGTCCAAGGTCACTGACCCCACAGTCACGGTCACTGACCCCACAGTCAGTCCCCAACAAGAAACATGCAGCAGAGGCAGGAAGACATGAGGCAGACACATGCCACACAGGCAGGCAGACAGATACAAGGCAGACAGATAAAACACGGGTGGACAGAGACATGCAACATGAACAGGCAGGCATGTGATATACACATGCAACACAGGCGGGTATACATGAGGCAGACAGATGCAGCACAGGCGGACAGACAAAGCACACATGCAACACAGGTGGGCAGCTGTGAGTCAGACACATGCAACATGGACAGGCAGACACGTGATACACACATGCCACACAGGTGGGCAGACACATGAGACATAAGCAGGCAGGCCCGTGGTACACATGCAACACGGGTAAAGCAGACATGTGGCAGGCACACACAACATGGGTGGGTAGACACGTGGCAGGCGTCTAGGCGCCCTTCTCGTGGGTGAGGGGAATTCCTAGAGCAGTGTTGCTGTGACAAGCGCATGCCTTCAGTTTTTACTACACCGCTTAACTCTATTGTGCGTATTCTGAGGGTTAAAAAAATAAAACCGGAGTTACGTGATAGAGCCAAGCTGGCTTTGAACTCACTATATAGAAGAGGCTGGCCCCAACCTCCAAAGTGATGGATTACAGGTATGTCCCTCCCTCCCTCCCTCCCTCCCTCCCTCTTTTGTGCCAGTCCTGGGGCTTGATTTTAGGGCTGGACACTGTCTGAGCATATTTTTCTTGAGGCTTGCGCTCTACCACTTGACCCACAGCGCTACTTCTGTTTCCCTCGTTTTTTGTTCTCTCTCAGGCTCATTTCAGGAGCAACCCGCTAAGAAGTGCCGTCTTCCACTCTCATGAGAGGGCCATTTCCCCATCTCTCCAGCTTTTCAGCCCAGCCCAAGCCACCATGCATCTTTCTACCATTCCAGAGAAATCACGCCTGGCTTGTGTCGCCAGTCACCAAATTCCAAATCCCGGATTCCCAGTGGGTTCCCACTTCTCTTTAACCAGGCTGTCACGGACTTCAGACATGGGTCTGGACTGAGCACCCAGATTTGAGTCTCTCTTGTCCACATTCTACTGCTGGATCTCCTTTCTTAATTTCACTTGATGGTTTCTCTTCCTCTTCAGTCCTTAAACATTGTCTCGTCCAGGATCCAATCTTTTCTCTGCGTCCTTCATTCTCACCACGATGTCATCAGGCCCGCGGTGTGACTGAGCCTGCGTGTCTAAACCTCGGGGCCTGGCATCCCGCAGCCTCTGCAGCCCTCATGTCACCATGGTCTGTTGCACTGCCACTGAGCTCGAGGCCTCTTCCTTGCTGTCTTCCCATCCCCGAGTGGGCCAGCGCAGGCGAAGGTGCAGCTCGAGCCTCAGAGGTTGTGCATGGCCAGGGCCGTGGGTTAGGGCGCTCTGGGAGGAGGCTGGGCTGGGCTGGGCCAGGCACTGGGTCGGGAAGGAAGCCGTGGTCCACTCATTCTATCCACACAGAGGCTGACACTCTGGAATGGGGAGCTGCGTGGAATTCGTTTGTGTTAGTGGCCATTGTCCTTGCTCATGGTGACAGCTCTTTTGAGAGTGAGTTCCTGTGTATTGGAGTTTGTCTGTGGAGGTTTTCTAAGGCCTCACGTTCCTCTGGAGAGGCTTTTCATTCACTCCTTCAAAGGACTGAGTGTCCCACGAAACCCAGAGAACCATAAATCAAATGCATCCTGGGATTTGATGGGCCTCTAGCTCCTATTCATTTCCAATGCAGCCCACGTGAGGACAGCCTTCCTGTGCACGCTCGCTGAAGAAGCTCACTTCCTCATTTTCCAGATGGCAGAGGCCCTGCAGAGGCCCTGTCTCCTGGAGGCTGCTTTCCTTACATACTCGGCCTGAAGTCCTTTGGGGAGACAGAGGCACTGGTGGAAGGAGCTGTCCTCCAGTCTGGTCTTCCCACTCCCTAGTCTCTGCCCAAAGGTCAAGCTCCCCTGGCGTGCTGTCTCCTGACTGCCAGTGCCGCATCTCTGCGGGAGCTCTCCCACTCTGGGCCCTGGGCCACTGCTGTCAGGTCTGCTGCTCCCCAGGGGATCAAGAAATGGAATCACTTGTGTGACCCCATGGATCAGTCACAGAGGGTGTGACCCGTTAGAAGTGTCAATGGAAGGGAAGCTCCTGGCTACTGCCTAGGTACTTTTCTCTTGGACAGTGTGAAAAAGGTAGCTCATTGCTGAGCACACAGTGAGTTCCAGCTCCTTTACTTGTGAGAAGCCACTGTGTTGAAGAGATTCGCCGTGGTCTCAAGTCTCATGCAGCAGTAAGAGTGGAAGAGTGACCTGTAACTGCACAGCAAATGTGCATTTAGCAGCCTGGGAAGCCGGCACTTTCCTTCTCAACCTGCCAGTCAAAGACTGACATGGTTGAGCTTTCTATCTCCGCCTATCCAAGGACTGTCACCAGGTGTCCCTGGGGCCGTTGTCCCCTCTCCTGGCTTGATGGGGAGGGACTTGCCTATTCCAAATGCTTTCACAGGTCTAAGCGCAGATTCCAAATGCACTCCTGGTTGCTGGTGGCCTTGGTTCCTTACTGACCACCACTGTCCTGGACCCTCGTCCCGAGGGCTTCCCTGAGCCCGTGGCTCTGCGGTCAAGCACGCTGGTCCTGGGTCTGCAGAGAGAGTGCCATCAGCAGTCAGCAGTCTCCTGCATGCATCCCAAGGCCACGTGGCAGCCCTCCCTCCCTCCCTCCCTCTCAGAGCAGCCCGTGGAGGGGAGGGGTCTCACAACAGGCCCCGCGCTGTCTAGGGTTTTGTTCATCTGCCCATGATGGAATACTTGGAAGCCAGGAAAGCGTTTAAAGCAGATAGAGCAAGTCTATTTGAAAGCCAAGGAAGTAACGTGTCTGGAGGAGCTGGGGCCGCAGTCCCGGGGACACCGCACTTGGGGTCCCTTGTCCTCGAAGCGGCCCCCTCGGGCGGTGGAAGGTGGATGTGCTGAGGAGTCTTGTGGTTGGCTCCCCAGCTGGGAGCACGTGGATCCAGGCCACAGGGTGCTTGTGATTGGACCCCGGGACAGGCAGGGCGGCTGGGAACGAGGTGGATGTCTCTTTCTATTGTTGCTGTTGGCTTGGACTCAGGGCCTGGGCGCCGTCACCTGGCTGGAGGGGACTCTGTCCTGCTGAGTGGCCCCTCTGTGCTCCAGTTTTCTGTTTTCAGCCCCCCCTGCCTAGCCAGGGACACCTAACTTCCCCTCAGATGCCTGGTCTCCAGCTCTTTGCACAGCTCTCCTCAGGAAGCCAAAAAAGCCAGCGGGAAGCTTCGCCAGGTGTGGCTGGGACCCAGAGCGAAGCCTGTGACACTGGGCCACACTTAGAGCTGGTTCCATGTGCTGGAGACAAAGGCTGAGCACCTTGGCACAGGCCGGGGTGTACGGGTGTATGCTCCCCAGTAATCCCTATAAAAACTATATCTTTAATTATCCAGCCCGCAGAAACTCTTAAAATGGATGATTAGATGTGAGATAATTAATGACTCTCCCTGCAAACCTGCTCATTTGCCAGTGGAAATCATTGGCTACCAGTAGCCAGGGAGCTCCCGCCGGCTGGGGCTCTGCTGGCTAACACTTCCAGGGCTGGGAACCTCCCAGCCCTCCAGGCCCAGCTCTGCCCTGCCCGTGCCTCCTGCACTGCCACCCCATACCCTGTCCTCTCTGGAGAGGTCCCCTGAGGGGACAGTGTCACTGCTCAGCTATGGGCCGTGCTTCCCCGGGGCCAGCACACACAGAGGGCAGGGGGCGAGCCTTGCGGGGCGTCTGCCCAAAATCACCCACCCGTCAGTTCTTTGTGGGAAACAGGTCACTTTGCCCTCGGGAGGGGTGAGTCTGCGGGTAGCAGAGCCTCCTGTCATCCTGGACACCATTGTGTGTGTGTGTGTGTGTGTGTGTGTGTTACAATAGTTTTTATTTACATTTTTTGTTGGTGGTTCTGGGGTTTGAGTGCAGGGCCTTGAGCTCGCTAGAGGCAGGCTCTACCACCTGAGTTATGCCTCCATCCCTTTTGGCTTCAGCTAATTGTCACAGAGGGGTCACATTTTTGCTAGTCCTACCTGGCCCCCAAACACGATTCTCTACCCATGCTCCCACATGGCGGGGATGGCAGCTTTGCCACCGTGCCCGGCTCACACAGTTTTTATTCGTAGCTGTCCTAAATGAAGCCCCTTAGTCAAGAAAAGCTAAAGAGCCCATCTCGCCTCCGTAGCCACCTTCCCTGGCAGGTGCCTGGCCCCCAGGCCGGGCCAGCGGCCGCCGCTCCTTCTGGTCCGCGGTCCTCCGTGTGCTGGCTGCTGGTGATTTGGAGGCTGTGTGCGTCATCCGGGCTGCTCCCCCTTCACGTCTCGACTCCGGCTTAGGAAGGCCATCTTGTGCTGGCCCATCTCCTCTCCCCACAGTCGAGTCTGAGCCGTGGCCGCGCCCGTGCTCTCCTTGTGTTCGAGCTGCTTGGCCAGGCGGGCGCCTCGAGGGCCGGGCCGGGCAGGAGACGCCCACGGCACTGAGCGGGGGGGCCTGGCTGCCCTGCCGATTCCTGGCTCGTCACGAGGCTTGGCCAAGCCGCCCCTCCTCACGGAATGCTTGCCTCGAATAGGGAAGGACGCAGCCTCGTGTGCAGTCAGGGCCGGCTCTCTTCTGAGATAGACCAGTGCCCGGAGCCTGGTGTACCCGTGGACAAGGGCAGCGTGGCGGTGACCACAGGCGGGGCAGCTGTGAGCACTTCCCCCACCGTGCCAGGCTGCAGGCCCCACCGCGGTCGGGGTGGGCAGGGTTCCTCCTTGGCTTGTAGAGGCCATGCTGGCTTGGCATCCTGAGGCCGTGCTGTCCCATCCTGGCCTCCTCTTCTGAAAGGCCATCAGGACTCACCTCAGTTTACCTTGACCTCCCCAAACATGGCTCCTCCTGTATCCTGGGGCTCTGGCTGTTGCCTCTGCCCCCCCTTCTGCCAGGACGATTCACCATCTGGTGGACCTCTCCGGGAGGAGGGAAGGCAGCCTCCAGAGGTGAGGGTGGTGGGCAGGGCTGCCCGTGGCCCCAGGCCCACGTGCGTGGTGGCCAGCAAGTGGGCTGCCCCTTCTCCCTCCACACTCCGCCACAGCCGAGGAGGGTTTCTTTTGCAACCAAGGCATGTTTCAGAGGAAAGCTTTAATAAATAGGTTCAACATGGTTTGATACCCATTTATAAGAAGATACTAAAACAAAAATTAAAAGGTAAAACATTTATTATATCAACATGTAATCTGTTTGCCGTGTAGACTAATGACAGTCTTTCAACCTGTCATTTTTAGGTCAAAGCATTAAAGAGAGGAAAATGATCAATCCAGGTGTTTCCTCTGCCAGAACCATCTCAGCAGGAGGGTCAGCATCTCAAGGTGTCTACCAGAATCTCAGGCCATGGAGGGCGTCTGCCAGACAGCCCAGCTGACGGAAGACCCTGGTGGCCAGTACTGAGATACGCGTTCTGCAGCTCCCTGCTTGTGAACAGCTCCCCCTCCCCTCCTCCTCTGGGCCTTCGAGCATTGTGGCTGACGGCTCACGGCCTCCAGGCCTTATGTGGCCCTAGGAAATGCAGAGCTGTGCGCACGCCAGGGCCTGGGCGAGCTGGGGTGGACAGGAGCTGTCCAGCCCTGCAACTCCCCACACTAGGGCTTTGTCCCAGCTGACACAGATACAGCACCAATGTTTGAGCACAGTTCTGTGTGTGTGTGAGATACACCATATGTGGGTAAGTGCACACAGGAACTAGTGCTGTTACACAATGGTGAGTGCATCACACACACGCACACACACACCACCTGCGTGCCCCTGGATTCTGGGTTCTCTCAGCCTCCGGTCTCCTGCGGTTGAAGTGACTGGAGATTGAGATGTCAAAGCTCACACATCGCCTGCCAGCTTTGACGCTTTGTTGTTGGCAGTGAAGAGTGGGGCACCTCCCTTCCACCTTCTTCCCGGCTGCTGACAACCCAGCCTGTGAAGGCCCCGCCCCGGGTCCCAGGAGCCCGGGAGGGCATCGAGGCCTACACTGGTGGAGGGGAGAGGGTGAGTGGGCCCCCATCACAGAGCCTTCCCTGCGGTCACCCTCGACCAGCTGGGGCAGCTGGGCTGAGGGCAGCAGCCAGGACAGAGGAGCCGGGGCAGGAGGGGTCAGAGAGGCGACACCCCAAACCAGAAAGCACGCCAGCAGGGCTTGAAATCCAGTTCTGAAAAGCCATGGAGAAAGAGCTCTGCTTCAAAATGAGCTTGCAGGGCTGTTCTTGAAACGTCCATCTCTGTCACATTGCCTCTGTGGCCACCCACTCTGGGTGTCTCCGTGTCCCACCTCTGTCTGCACCAACTGTGCTCCTCCCCCACCTGCTCCAAGCAGCAGGCTCCTTTGGGCCAGCTTTCTTCAGTTTTCTCTGGTGGTGTCTCCACCTGTGCTCCCTGGGCTGTCTCGGGTGCTGCCCTCAGAGCACTGAGTCTGGAGCCACAGGAGCAGGCTGAGCAAGACTTGGGGTGCAGCGGGGAGACGTAGGAGAGTCGGGGTGCACCTCGCCTCCGCCCGCCTAGAGGGGAAAGCTGGAAGCATCACCCCAGGACTCACAGCAGGGCTTGCAGTCCAGTCCCGGGGGAGGGGGGCCCTCTGTGCAGGCGGCCGCGGGCCCCTGCCACCCCAGGACCCATAGCAGTGCTCCTAAGAGTGGAGACCGCTTCTGGAGCTCTCTGCTGGCAAGTGCAGACTGGAGCAGGAGCAGGCTGTGACCAGAGCATGTGCTGGCAGGGATACCGAGGAAGAAGCAGCCCGCCAGAGGTCCCGGGCCCTGTGCTGTGTCCCCCGAGGATGAAGAATGGATGAGCTGGGGACACACCTCAGTCAGTGGCCTTGGGTCACAATGGGGTTTGGAGAAATCCCAGATTCAGGAACGCAGTCAGAGGGCCCCAGGCAGGCAGGGCTTTCATGCCATGTGCAGTCTGTGGGCTCTGGAGGGGCCTGCGTGACTGGGCTGGGAGACGCAGGGCGCCCTGCCACTGGCTGGTCTGCTGTACTGCCACCACCGGTGCCACCAGAAGGAGGCCAGGAGAGTCTGATGCCAGGGGACCGCTGGGTCCAGCACGCATGACTCACCCCTCTGGACCTCGGCGTGCTAGGTTCTCAGGCATGTGTAGCGGAAACATCCAGAACGGCAGACGCAGGTGAGAGATGGTGCCTGCTGCCACAGACGCGCAGCCTGGAGCCCCGGGGCCTCAGCTCTCCCGGTGGGAAGTGAGGGATGCGAACCCCTC
Source organism: Megascapheus bottae (assembly GCA_024803745.1). Taxonomy (NCBI): domain Eukaryota; kingdom Metazoa; phylum Chordata; class Mammalia; order Rodentia; family Geomyidae; genus Megascapheus; species Megascapheus bottae. The sequence goes on from JANJXV010000114.1 coordinate 2,103,797, forward strand.
AGAGCCTCTGGGGACTCAGCCATACATGGCCTCAGCTGAGACACAGCACCTGGTCATCATAGCTGCTGAGATTTGGAGATGAAAGCTTTACAATTCTGGGTGACATGAGAAAATCAGACACTCCTGATCAGCTCCAAGACATTGGAGAATATTTATTAAATATGTAAATAATACTGAATTAGCATATTACATATTTAATCCAGTCTCAACAAGATTGTAAGAGCCTTGAAGATTGTTGTGTCTTGATGCACAAATTTAGGCAGTTTGTACTAAGAAGGGGCACGGAGCAATGGACAAATCAAGGTTGACAGTGTGATGTGCAACAGAATCTGCATGTCCCACAATGAGGGAGGGCCGGCTGGACAGCCCTTTCTAAAACTAGACCCTACGTGTGCACTGAGTGAGGGGTCCATTCTCCTCAGCAGGTGCAGACCGTGTGGGGTGTCCTTGGAGATCTGAGACACACACAGGAGGGAAGTGGAGAAAAACATGCCAGGGCACTGAAGGAGCTGGGGTTGGTGAACTGTTCTGGGCTGCTTTCTTTCCCTCAGCTATGTTTTCTCTGTATTGTAAATTTCCTGTTAGAAATAAGGAGAAACTGCCGAAGTAACTCTGCTGTCGGTGGTCCTGACAGACTGTCAGTGCCTTGCACAATATTCTGCAGCTGAGACCAAGAAAATTCATCCTGTAAAAAGGAAACTAGTTTTTTTTTTATTTTGCCAACTATTTTGTTTTGGCTGCCTGTGATTTCAGTACAAGTGAAATGTAAAGTCCACTATCTGCTGTGCACACCCCAGGCAATTCAGAACATATCTGAAGATCTGTAGCTCATCTAAGGACCTGCACTGGCAGGCTGGACTGTGAGGATGGAGGGTCCGGGGCCCAGAAGAGCTGCCCCCAGGGGCACCAAGGAGTATGGGAGAGGGCTGTCTATCTGTCCATCCATCCATCTGTCTGCCCATTAGTCCACCTTTCTCTCTGTCTGTGTGAGACCAGACCCCTTCCATACAGCTACAGCAGAAAAGACCCACCAAGGAGGCTGGGGTAGGGGGGGGTGGTGGGGGGAGTTGGGGCGGTAGGCAGAGTCGGATGAGAAGGATGGTCCCAGCCTGGACCATCTGGAGTGGCAAGGCCAGGGGTCCCCTGGGAAGCTGCCAGGATCCTGGACCCTCCAGGAGCAACCCATCAGAGAACAAGGCTTGGACACTCCCCAAGCAGTATATGATTATTTTCTGTTCCTTTTCCCCTGTGTCAATTAGGTTCCGAACCCCTCATCATCTTTACCACATCAAATGCCTTGGTTGTGCCAACACACTAGTTTCCTGGGCTCCAGGATCAACTCAGCAGCCCAGCAGTAGATACAGCAGCAGAGGAAGGGAAAATTCCAAAGCCACTGGCACCTTAGGATACGGACAAACAGAAGGCATTTACCCTCAAGGTCAGTGGTGCTGGGAAAAGTCACTCAGAATGAATGAATTACATTTTATGGTGAATAGAAAAACAGTTGATTAAAAGCTTGTCTAGAAAATATGTAAAACTAATAATACGACAGTACGGTTCTCACTAGTAAAATATGCTATGATTATAATTACATGCCAGTTTTTAAAATAAGTGAATTAAGTGTTGATTATTTATGCCACGACCTTCTGATAAAACTTGAATGGTAGCCAGTATAAGATCTTCTGCTTCACATTTGAATTTCATGACACCATCCAAAGAGAATCATCTTTTTCAGCAGACAAAAAAGGAAAAGTCAGGAGTAGCATCCATTTTCCCAAGAGACTTTTTCAACTTGACCTTCAGCTCAGCGCCAGGGCAGCTCTCGTCCCCAGGGCTTTGGTTTTCCTCCTGCACGTGTTCCGGGGGCCGGCAGTGAGGGGTGAAGCTGAGATGTGGGTCGCTCCCGGCTGACCCCAGGCCGACGTGCCGGCTATTCATCGCGCCATTTCAGTATGCCCTTGGATCTGTCCTGGGCCACACTCGTCTCCACCGTCTTCCGTGCTGCAGCATCACACCCCAGGGCCGCTGCGTGGCTGGTGTGGGGACCAAGCCCGCAGTGTGGAGGTGGGTTCACCAGTGAGCCCTCTTTCTGTTGGAGCCTTTCTAGCAGAGGGAGATGGCGGCCGAGCATGGGACCATCCAGGCAGTCTGCTTCTTATCTGACCCTCTGCCAGGAGGGGAGACAGGCAAGGGTTTCCAGAGGCCGGCGGGTGGGGTGGGGCTCACAGGTGTTCCCGGGTCCCCAGGGGACCGGGCGGGCAGGTGACGGTGGATGTGTGCCTTGGGGCCGGGGTTCAAACCACGCCTCCCCTCCTCTGCGGGGTGCAGCTGAGGGCTGCAGGGCCTCGCAAGCACACGGACTGGGTTCCTTCTCCCGGGGAGCAGGTGAGGGAGGCCGTGGCACCTGGGTGGCAGTAGGGAGGGTGAGGCGGGTGGACAGGAGAGCACCACAGCCTGAGGTGGCCTTGGCTGGTCAAGTCCTAAGGTGGCAGGAGGAAACTCAACATGGCACAGCGACGAGGAACCCAGCCCAGATGGCGAAGGGAGTTACAAGAACTATGTCAGCACATTTAGGGGTCCGTGTCACTCCAGACCTAACGGAGTTCTGTTGTGATGGAGTCCTCGGTCTTCCTGCGTCTCGCAGCCCTTGTTTGGTCAAGGGCTGCCTGGCTCTCACCCCTCTCCTGGGACTCGGAATGCGTTTCCGATCGAGAGCCGGAGATCATGCAGCGTCTGTGAAGGGATGAGGATTTCTGACTTGCTACCTTTTGAATCTTACATCCGTGGTCTCCGTACACGCCCGCTCCCGTGAGTGCCGTGTTCCCAGCCCCGCGGGGCCGGGGAAACCGTGAGGGCTACAGATGCCACAGCACGTGGGTTCCCCTGGACCTGCGTACTGGAGATGACGCGTGGTGTTGGCGTTAGACACAGCGTGGGACAATGGCCACGGCATCAAACAGAACACCAGCCACACAGTGTGGTGGTCGTGTGGGCATGGTCTCCTCCCCACAGCAGTCTCCTTGTGGGTGCCCGCATCCTTCTTGTGAGGACAGGAGGTGTGTGGAGACATGAGTGACGTGGGCATTAGGGCACAGTGCTAAGTATTTACTGACTATTGACGACATATCAGCGAAAGGATCCTGCCGAGCCGTGTCAATGCCAGAGTACAAACACGCAAAATGGTGGTGCCAACACATAGAATTGCAGCTGAGGCGGTGTATGGCCCTGTCACCTGAGCAAGGCTCCAGGGTGGGGGCACTGCGTCTGTCTGTCTGTCTGTCTGCGAGGGACTTTGAGGGGCGTCTGCATACACTGCCACCATTGTACTCGTGCACAGATATTTAAAGAGCCAGGGCTGAAGTCTGAGCAAACACGCAAGTTTGGTGCCTGGCTGTGAAAATGGCACAGACATGTCAGGCTCACACCTAAGTGCTGGAGCCCAGTCTGCCGGTGTGAGAAGAGGGGTGGGCAGCTGGACAGGGACCCCTTTCCTCCTTTGCTGATCTGGCCGGGTGATTGATGGTGGCTGGATCGTGGGAGACTGGCTGCTGCCCTTCTGTCTTCCATGAACACAGAAAGACCTGTGCTCAAGGGAGAGCCAACGAGGAGCTTCACTCAACACTTGAAAATGGCTCTTACTGGGCAAATGTCACATGCAGCAAGCAGAATGCCCTGGACGCAGGGTGGCCTGCAGGGTGAGAAGTGCAGATGTGGGCTCAAGCACAAGTTTCTGGGCATCATTTTTGTAACTTACATTTTAGATTTTGGAGGTTTTCCCCAATATTATTAACTTAACCTTCTTCCATTCAAAAAAGTGATTCCATTCATGAAAGGAATCTGAACCATCTAAGATTTTTAAATAAATATCGCCAATGGATGCAAATGGCCCCTTGAAGACCTGAGGTGACTGCGCTTCGGGCACAAAAGGCCCGGGAAGCCACACTGCTTCCTTGGTTCCAAGAGAAGGCAAAAGACTCAAGTCCAATGCCCTTGAAATCATCCTGGCTGCCATGAGTTAACTGACGGGTCCCATGAATAAATTATGGGTGCATTTGTAGTGCACTTTGCCCAGGACAAGCACGGCAGAAAGCATCGCCAGGCTGTCAGGTCACATTAATGCCCAGCGGCTCCCCGCACTCTGTGGGGAGACAGACAAACTCGACTTTCCATGTGTGTTAAAATGTATTTTACTGATTGGCCGCTTGGAAGGGAACTTCACCACAGCCGTGTCTGCGCGAGGCGGCCGTGTGCATGGCTGTTCTTCGTGCACCATGTCTGCTCCAGTCAGAAACATATTTCACAGATATAAATACCGTCCATTAAGGCCTTTAAAGTGAAGATAATATCATTTTTAATGTGGATTCCATTATGGAGAAAGCTGCGGGATGGGTGCTCTGTCTCGGCACCATCTGCTCATCTCGGCTGCATCCTTCCTGCTCCTCGAGTGAGAGCCTCGCCCATCCGAGCCCTCACCGTCAGCCCCTCCTCTGGGTCCAGGCTGTGCCGGCCATCGCACAAAGGAGGCGATGGAGGACATGACAGGTCAAGAGGAGGAAAATCGATATCCACCACCATGGGGTGGGGTGTTGTCACCCCAGCTGCCAACCGGACCTCTTTCCCAAGGCTCCGACCTCTCCACACTGGATCCCGCACAGATTGAATCCCTCTCCCACACGGAGTGCACCATGAGCTTAAATCAGAGAACATGGGGTGGACAGAGATCCCCAGATGCTGTGGGAGCTCCTACATCTTGCCCACCCTCCCCCCATCCCCCCCTCCAGTCTGGGTCCTGCACACACCTGTCAACGCAGCCACAGCATACCAGGCCTTTCCTGCAGCCTTCACACCACTCCTCCACCGAGGCAATGCTTTTATTTGATAACCTACATTTTTCTTCATCTACCTGTACCGCAGCTATCAGCTCGCATTGGCCAGGATGAGTTTTTGCCCCATTTATAAAGAGAAACAAGCCAGGTGTCAGTGGCTCACACGTGTAATCCTAGCTGCTCAGGAGGCTGAGATCTGAGGATTGGGATTGGAGGCCAGCCCAGACAGGAAAGTCTGTGAGACTCTTATCTCCAGTGAACCACCAGAAAACTGGAAGTGCTGCTGTGGCTCAAAGTGGTAGAGTGCTAGCCTGCAGCAAAAGGAGCTCAGGGACAGGGCCTGGGCCCAGAGTTCAAGGCTCAGGGTGAAAGAGAGAGAGAGAAAGGGCAGGGAGAGGGGGAATATTCCAATGTAGCCGGCAAGGTCTACAATCCACTTGTGTGCTCTTCCGTGGATGCATCTAGAGTAATGGACTCTCAGATCTCCTACTCCCCAGGCTTTCCCCACTCCGCATCTCTCCCCCAGCTCTGCTTCTGCACTTCCTTCTGTGGACGTGGACCCTTCGCATGTGCTCTTGTGGGGTCCTCTGTGGGAGACTGCTTCTCTAGCACCTTCAGCTTTCACATGTAATGTAAACAAGACCACTGCCAGCCTCGCCTCTATTTTCAGACGGGAATCTCCGTTGTGTGCTTTTCCTCAGCAGTGAGCTCATCCCAGCACCAGGGTCCAGTGGTGTATGAGGGTGAAATTCACTGCACCCTAAAAATTGTTTTCTTCTAGAAGAATTTTCCAAGAGATAAAGTCTCTCTTGAAATAAGAAAATTTCCCTCTAGAAACTAGAGCTCAAGTGCAAAAGCAGGCAGAGGGTTCCTGGGTTTTGCAGTAAACGTGCTGATGAGGTAGATTCTACCCATGTGGCTTCCAGGGCCCTTCACGGCACAAGGGAGTGTGGGAAAAACACCATCCCTAAAAATTGACCCAGGGTACCCCTCTTTCGTCACCACTTTCCCAGCACACCCTTCCAGCAGGAGTCCCGTGGCAGCTGGATTGGAGGACCGTATCCTGGACAGGATGCCATGCAGGGAGGCCAGGAGGCCATGGCAGAGGCTCCGCCATCAAGCCCCATGGAGACTCTTCAAGCGGAGTCTCCTCTGTGGGGACTGAGACCAGGGGAACGGCAAAGGTCTGAGCCCCAACCTGAGGAGGTATGCGTGGCAGGGGCCGTTCCCCACCTCTGGGCTGTGTCCCTGAGAAGCACCAAGTGCTAGCATGCTCAGCGTGTACCCCAAGAAGCCCCGAGGGCTGGTATGCAACATCCCTACCACTGGGTGTGTCTCCAGTTAGAGCAGTGGCACCTCAGCTCCTACAAATCTGCTCTGATTGTGAGGGAACAAAAGAAAACAATCCTCTTGTCCCTAGCCAAAAAAGAAACCCCAGCAGGTGGAAAGATGAGCTGGGCCCAGAGGTAAAGCCAGACCCGGGAACTTGGTCTGAGTCTGGCTGGGCCTTCCTTGTTCTGGGGCTCTCTTGCCGCTGGGGCTCTGGCTCGGGGCTGAAGGGAGGAGAGCAATGGGTGTGGGGGGTGTGGGGGGTGTGGCGGGGTGAGGGGTTTGTGGCCCTTCTGCCTTCATTCAGTTACTCTGTAATTAGGAAGTCGAGGGGAGAACGAACCCCAGTTTCGTGCAAGGCCTGCTGGAAAGGCACTGTGGGCAGTGGAGGGAGACCCTTCGTGAATGGTCATAGAATGGGGCACGGTGACCAGACTGCATGGCCCTGCGACACAGAACAGCCGGGCCGGAAGTCATTCTGCTTCCTGAGAAGAGCTACTGTGATGGCCGCCAGGACTCAATGTGGGGAACGTGGCTGTCCTTTGACTCCCCTGGGACACGAAGAGGCCATAGGGCCACCTCCTGGACGTGGACCCTGTTTAGAAATGCACAGGGAAGACTCCTGGCCAGGGGAGATGGTAATGGGAAGTGGCAGCTCAGGCAGGTCACATCCGTGACTCCTTCTAGCAGGAAACCACTCGGGGCTGAACTCGGCGCGGGTGGGGCTGGGCTGTGAGCTGAGAAGAGCGCAGGCGCCTTTCCGCTGTGCAGGTGCCATGGCGTATCTGCGGGTTTGGCCACTGAACAAAAAAACAGCTGTGCCTTTTGTTCCAGGCCTGGTGTAGGCAGGGTGGGCACTGAGGTTCAACAAGGGGGGGCAGTGGAGGAGGGCGGGGGCGGGGAGGGAGGGCCTCGCTGCTCAGGTTGCTGCACGCCTCTGGTCTCCACGGGGAAGGTGTCTCTCCAGAGGAGTGCTGGGGGAGGGACAGCACGCTTCTCCCTGGTTAGCTGTCTAGGTAGTGGCCCTTGAGCTCCTCTGCCGTGTCCCTGGGCGTGTGGGGTCATCCCCAAGGCTGGCACCGCACGGAGCTCCACGCGGTGTGGGATGGCGGGTGCCTAAGGGCGTTCAGGCCGTCCTGCTGAGGACAGGACTGGCGGCCTTCCCCAGGGCGGGAAAGGCATGCTGACCCCCCCCTTCCCCCAGCACTCGCCCAGCCTCGCCAAGCCAAGTCAGGCCAGCCACAGCGAGGCTGGGCCGCAGGTGGAGCTGCTTCTGGAGGCCGGGCAGCTCTCTGCCTCCACAGGTCTGCGGCTCAGCGCAGCACTTTTCCTCTCCCCAGGGTCCCCCTGCTCTCCCTCCGTGCTCTCCACCTCCACACCACGGCAAAGGAACACCTCCAAGTCTGACCTCCAGACACCACGCTGCAGAAGAGCCAGCCATGCAGCTCAGACGCCGCCGAGTAGAGCTTAAATCTAGGGATCAGCGGGGAGACAAATGAAGTGGCATCTTAGAGCAGGGTGTGAACTCTTACACCAACGTTTTCCTTTCATCTCTGGAGGATACAATTAATGCTGCTGGGCTCCCCTCCATGAGAAGGAGCTGAAGGGCTGCAGCGAGGCGAGGTTCACAGGGGAAACAAAGAAGCCATTACAGACAGGAATAATCCCGGTAAACAGTCATTTGATAAGATTATGAATACACACAGCTTGTCAACTCACCTACCCTAAGACTATTAAGTGCTGGAATTTTCAACAGGGAGACAAACAATGGGAGAGATTCAAACCATCGGATAAATGGAAACAATCATTTTCCTTTGCCCTGGCAAATAATTCAGTATATGTATGGGAACAGTGAGACACGCGTGAAAAACAGCAATTAACTAAATTCTATTCACTAGGGGAGGGGGATGAGGGAAAGGGGGATACAGAGGCACTGCTCCTCTCGTTAACCCTCTAACTCTTCTGTGGAGACGGCATGCAACCTGGAGAGGCATCTGTCTTCCACAGGGCCTGGCCACCAGCAGCAGAGGTTTGAGATGAGTCACAGAGCGGCTGGCCTGGGGCGGGGCAGACAGCATCCTGTGCCTGAATTTCCTGGTATCCGCCTGACCTTCCCCCCCACCCCCCGTGAGGTTTGCCAAGCCTGGCTTGTGTTGCACCAAAGCAGATCCGGGCTCAGTCCCTCATGAGGCCCTTCTCGGGGCTCCTCTGGCCCCTCTGGGTGAAGGGGTTCACGACGGTCTGACAACTTAAGAAGACTCGGGGTCTCACTCTTCGTGGTGTGCTGAGGGAGGCGTTATCAAGTGGCTGAGAGATACCACATCTCAGAGCCAGCCTGCAGCCTCATTTGATTTTGTTGTCTGTCCCTTGTCTCTTTCCCTCTCCCCTCTCCCTCCCCCCCCTTTCAGTTTTGGTCAGTGGTGGGGCTTGAACTCTGGGTCTGGGCCCTGTCCTGACCTCGTGAGCTCAAGGCTACTGCTCTACAGTTTTGAGCCACAGCTCCACTTCCTCCTTTGTCTCTTGCAAGTGGCATTTTAGCTTATGGAAGCTGAAAGCTTGCAGTGCCTTGCAGGCCAAGGATTTTTGTCCTGAAGCCTGAAGAAATTCCTAGGTCCTTTCGCACAAGCCCATCTCCCAACCCCGTGAGGCTCAGGTGTCCTTGCTTGTTCTCCCCTTCCCTCTCTAGAAAGCCCCAAACAGCCTCAGTGGAATCTAACTATGCTATGTAAGGCCTGAGTTCCGGAAAGGTAGGGCTTTGTGCAGATGGAAGACGGTGACCTCAGGCCCCACTTAGCAAGCCTGTCCCGACATGGAGCTCAGAGAACAACCAGAGAGGAAGCTCTGCTCGGCCCTGTCTGAACGCCCTTCTGTCCCGCTGGGCATGGAGATTGGGCCAAGGGAAAATGATCCCCGGGGGGAGGCTGTCCAGCCCAGAACAGGGTCCCTTCCGTGTCTCATGGGTCCTGTGCAGAGGGCGGGAGGAGATGCTGGGATGCAGGTTGCTCGTGGCTGCATGTCAGGGGTGCTGCCCTCTGGGAAATGGCCCCCACTGCCCCCGGGAAGCAGAGCAGCTACCCCAGCTCAGCCGTTCCTGACTGCAGTGGGTCCAATGGGATGGTGGGAGGGCGTGATTTGGTCCAGGCAGCACCCAGGTAAAGACAAGTCCCGTAATAACAGCCTGGCTCCTTTCTTAGCTATCAGCGTCTGTTGAGCCGCTTCCCGAAGGCGTTGACTCGGGATGAAAGCTGGGAGCCGGGGCGCAGGCTTTCATCTCCGCATCTCCCAGCCTCGCTTTCCCACTGTGCCTTCATATGTCCATGTTGACTTTTGCTCTCTGGGCTCAAATGCAAACATTTTCTAGGGACAGTCGCACAGGAAGGCTTCTTTGTTTTAGAGTCGGTGGCATTCAAGGGCAAATAGACGCAACAGTTGCCATGTAGTCTTGGAAAATTCTTGGGGCAACTTAGTATCCTCTGGCCACATCCAGTTAATTAAAGGCAAATGCCACCCCCCCTCCTGAATGATCAGGGCTGAGCTGCAACACACAGCCCAGCTCCTCTGCCCACCCCACTTCTCTTGTTCTGACCGAGTGAGCGGGCTGAGTGTGGATCCTTTATGACTGTTACATCTTTTGAACAGCGGTTTGGGTCCTCTTCCCACAAGACAAAGGCTTAAGGCTTCTGAGGCTGTTCTTGGTCCCCAGAGATTGGCCATCTCATTTTTATTCTTCTGGAAAGTTGGAGGAAATTCTCCTCTTCACCATTTTGGATTGGTTAAGGGAAAACCCACTCTTCTCTATTTATAACTCTTGCACTGACCACATATTCAAATATGTCTGAACAAATAAATGTCACCTCAGGATCCGGTGCCAACATGAGGATCCTAAGCAGAGACCCAGCTCGTGCTCAGATTGCCAGATCCCAGGGAAAGCTCAGGACCCAAACTCAGCCGACCTGCCCACTGCTCTGGGAAGTGGGGACCGGGCCCGGCGTTGACGTATTTCTTGTGGGAGCCATTAAAGCACAAGTCCACTTACGTATTGCAGTCCTGAGGCTGGATCAGAATGGCCTGTGTGCCTGCAGGCGACCTGGGCGTCTCACCCCGGACTTGGGGGAGGGGACTGGGGGTGGATGCTGCTCATGTGACAGACATGGCAATGACCCAGACAGGGAGACAGGGCCTGGCAACGACTCTGCCGAGCATGGGGCGGGATCGTAAAGCCGAGGACGACTACTCACTCACAAGCAAGTGCTCATGAGCGGGTCAGGAAAAAAATGGCAAGAATGATGCCGGCAAAGCCCCTGGAATCCTCTTTGCTACCACAAAGGAAGGTAATACAGAGGAGCAGAGCAGCTGTGGGCCTCGTGTGAGAGGACAGACGGTACTGGCGAGAGCCGGAACTGCCTGAGCCCAGGCTCATGTGCAGAGACGCGGAAGGAGCATTAGCGGGGACCAGGACGATGTGTCGGCCTATGACGTCACTCCGTTTTAGAAGTCACTTGATATTCATTAGTTCACCACGCACATGCTACCAAAATAGATTAAGACATCTTCTCAAATGACATCAGTTCCCTGTGTCCCCCTGGAGTAGCAGAGAGGGAGCTGCGTGGATGGGAGGCGTGTGGACACACAGACGCCATACACGCTGTTGCGTTCAGGTCTGCTGTGAGCAGCGGAGGGGCAGAGGAAGGTCTGGGGCTGCAGCTCACGGTCAGTGGGGCTCAGCTGGCATCTCCCCAGGTGACAACAGCTAAGCGAGGTCTGTGGCATATCCTCTGCCCAACCTCCTCCTGCCGCCTGTTCTACAACAGCGGCCCTCAGAGTGGGCTGCTGCAGCGCCACGCACTGAACGTGTCCACCCGTGGCCGTACTGCAGCCCGTGGGACTCCCGAAGTCCCGGGATGGAGTCCACGGTCACAGGCTCCTGGAGGTTTCTGTCGTGGGGTTTGGACTCAGGGCTTCGGCACTATCCCTGAGTGTTTGCTCTCTACCATGTGGAGCCACAGTGCCACTTCCACCCTGGTGTGGGGCGGCGCTCTCTCTCTCTCTCTCTCCCCTCCCTCCCTCCCTCCCTCTCTCTCTCTCTCTCTCTCTCTCTCTCTCTCTCTCTCTCTCTCTCTCTCTCTCTCTCTCTCCCTCTCTCTGCCAGTAGTGGGGCTTAAACTCAGGGCCTGAGCACTGTCCTTGGACTTTCTCAAAGTTAGAGCTCTACCACTTGAGCCTCAGCACCACTTCTGGCTTTTTTCTATGTATGTGGTACCGAGGAATCGAACCCGGGTCTTCGTGCATACTAGGCAAGCACTTTAACCACTAGGCCAAACTCCCAGCCCAAGGGCTGCCTCCTCGTGATGCCTGCAAGTGAGCACACTGTCTCTCAGGGCCTCCTCCACAGGAAGACTCGCAGAGCCAGGACCTGTTGGCACACCCCACTGTGCCTCGGATGATCCACCGGCCACCTCAGGGTTCTATTAGGAAATCCGGAGTCAGCCCCTTCAACGCGTGCACACACTTTTTGGACCGGCCTTGGGACTTGAGGACCAGCGCGGCCCTTGTAGTGGAGAAGGGGGCTGGGCATGTGTGAGCGGTGCCTTCCTGACCTGGAAGGTGGCCCTGTCCCCTGTGTGTGATAAGCCACCATGTGGCAAGCTCAGCCTGAGAGGACAGAGGACCTGCGAGCCACGGGGGCATTCCGCCAAGCACGCAGGGGCTGAGAGCTGACAACGCAGGCTTGCCCACAAGGCCAACAGAAGCTAGAGCAGCTGGAGGAAGACTCTGGCCAGCAAAGGCTGCCCCCCTGTGCCTGCCCACAGCGCACATGCCCCGGCCTTCCAGGCTCCTGGATGCCAGTGAGCCAGCAGCAAGCCCGGGCACATGCAGAGGTGCCAGGAACCCAGCGCCACTGGGAAAGAGGGCTCGAGGGCAGCCGGGGACAAGGCTCGGGCGAGCCTGCAGAGCAGGACACGACCAACTGGACCCCACCTCTGTCCCCCTGGGGCCCAGAGGGAATCCGCCGGCTGAGCTGTAGGACCAGGGACTGAGGTCAGGCTGAAAAGAAAGGAAAGCAAGCATGGCAATGTGTGTCTGTGCACATGCATGCATGCATGTGAGTGCACATGTAACATGTGTACATGTGTGTGTCGGTGTGCAGGCATGGGTACCTGGGCACATGCAGGTGTGTGAGTGTAATGTGAATGTGAGTATAATGTGTGCATTGCACACACACATTTGACTGTACACAGGGGTCTGAGCTCCATGTGTACGTGTGCGTGCTGGCACAGGTGTATGTGACTGCACACAGGTGTCTGAGCTCCATGTGTACGTGTGCGTGCTGGCACGGGTACATGTTACTGTACACAGGTGTCTGAGCTCCATGTGTACGTGTGTGTGCTGGCACGGGTGTATGTGACTGTACACAGGTGCCTGAACTTTATGTGTGCAGGTGCGTGCTGGCACAGGTGTATGTGCCTGTACACAGGGGTCTGAACTCCGTGTGCACATGTGTGTGCTGGCACAGGTACATGTGACTGTACACGGGTGTCTGAGCTCCATGTGTGCATGTGTGTGCTGGCATGGGTGTATGTGCCTGTACACAGGGGTCTGAACTCCACGTGTACGTGTGCGTGCTGGCACGGGTGTATGTGGTGGGCACATGTTTGCCTGGCAGTCTTGCCTTGATGTTTGCCAAGCACACACATGCTGCACACATCCAAGCCTTCGTCCTGCAGGAGCCTCCTCGCCTCGTGGGGTGAGGTTTTGCCTGGGCTGTGGCGGGACTCCCCCACCCGCCCGCCCTGTCTGACCTGTGTGCTTTCCGCTGCTTCCAGCCCATCACATATTGGCTCTGAGATGACAGGAAAGGTTAAGTTTACAGTGATTATGGAGGCCCACGGCTTCCATGCCAAAGTAACAAGATTAATACCTTTTTGACAGAATTTAATAATATGGTTTTATGATATTTAATTTTGCTCAGAGAATAACTCCCAGTAGGAAGCCTTTTTTCTTGTATTTACCTAAACATTATTGCATTAAAACATTTTAGTTTCTATTTCCTGGCACAAAGAATTTATTCTGCAGACTTGTTGTGGTCTGGTTCCTACAGGCCTCTGGGGGATGGATTAACTTCAAGTCAGATTGGACACCCAGCAAATCCTGACAAGTGGAGTCTCAGTCAGCGCAGCTTGCGCCAGCAGATCTTAATTGAAGGATAAATGACACAGAGAAACTCACCTTTGTTCAGATAACAAGGGTCCTCTCCGCCCATTTCCCTGGTGATTGTGGACAATTAGCCTTGCCTGTTGTCCCTGGCTGTTTCCTAATACGGTTGTTAACTTCAGCTCACGCTGCTTGACCGGAATATTTACCAAAAGACCTAATTGCTCCGTTAGCACTGCAAGCTATAATCTACCCCCATTAGGAAGTTCCTTTCCTCCCAGAGTCTTCCCCTCGTGTACTGGTGGTAGACTACGAGTGGGAATAAACTGAGTCTGTTGAGTCTCCTACCTGGTTGAGCCCAAGCTGACTTTTCACTCTGGCTCAGCACAAACAAGGATCAACCCTGGAAGGCGCTGGCCTTGGCCTCTGGCCCTCGTCAGCCTGGAGGAGGATTTCTGGCTCATCAGAAGGTCTGAGCAGTGCCTTGCAGGAGGAATGCTTCCCGGAAGCCGGTTCCACCTGGACCACCAGGGCAGCTCAGTGCCCTGCAGGAGGTAGACCTGCAGGGTACCTGATGCCAGAAGGGGTGGCGTCGAGGGGCAGGGGGTCAAGCTGGAGGTTGGCACTCCTGGTATTCTGGGGAGACCCACATCTGACTTCCCACTCTTACCCATCTTTGCTTTCTGGATTCAGGGCCCTGGGCAGCTGAAAACCCTGTCATTTCAGAAGAAAAATCTTCCTGGAGAGTCAGAGCTGAGGACAAGGACAGGAAGGAGTCCAGGGGAACTCATAGAGCCTGGACTCCAGGACACAGCCGTATTTCTTTGATTTTTGGTGCTGGAGACGGAACCCAGGCTCACACATGCTCATTCGATGCTCCGAGGTTGAGCCCTGCCTCCAGGCAGACCTGCATGGATAAGGACGGGACAGGTCACCAGTGCCGGCCACGGCCGAGGGCTTACAAGAGCAGCTTTTGCTCAGCTCCGGCATTCTGCTGGGGTTCTTTGTGTGTTGCCCCATTCATCCACAGAAAACCTGTGGTTTCAATTCTACCATCCATGGGCGGCAGAGAGATGAGCTAGTTTCAGAAGACTTGCCAACTATGGACCACAATAGTGTGGATCCAAAACAGCCTTCAGGCTTGCTAGGAAACAATGAAGGAAGTCAAGACCAGAAGCTAACTTGCCCCAAAGGGCAAAATGAATCACAGTGAGCTCTAGATTCCCTGGCAGTATTCTCCTCATCCAGTTTTGCTTTTTTAATCTTTGGGACAAGGTACATCCACTGTGTGGGTTAAGGCTCATTGCTTATAAGAACATAAGCAATCTGAAGGGGTAGTCCCAGAGGTAGGAAAGAGAGAGGCAGCAGAATGGGGCTGCCATGTGCACCTCAACGCCATAAGAGAGTGACAGGGCAAGCGGGCAAGAGGGCCCCAGATCTGCGGGTCTGACCATCCTGACCAACCGAAGAGGGGACTTTGGGCCAGACACTTCCAACCACATGCACGGTTTTTAGATGAAAGGAGAGTCTTTTCACAGGAGCCCTGGAAATCCCAGGAGCTCGCCTGGAAGACGAGTATGGATGAGGCTGGAGGCCCGCAAGGATAGAAAAGAGAACGAGGACTTGAGTTTGCTTTACAGTAGCATATGCTCACGCTGTGCAGGAGGCTTGATTTGTGCTCGTTTATGTACATGTGTACAATAATGCACACGAATTTTAAATGTAATTTATACCATGTTCATCCAGGAAGGTTTTGACCAAGTTATAAGTCATGTGCAGCTCCCATTGAGACAGAACCTCACACGGGTGCCGTCTCCTTCCAGGTGCCATCTCCTGAGCTCCAGCTCCCGCAACTTAAGTCAGCGGTTTCTTCATGAAGATGAGGAGGAGAGCTGGGAGGGTACCAGACTGGCTTGTCAGAGCAATTCAGAAGTGCAGCTGCGAGTAGGATGTAAGAGAATGAGCAAGATGGGGGGGTCCTGGAGTTTGGGCCACTAGAAGGGAGTGGTGCCATGTCCTGAGGAGGGGTAATGCCACTGTGGGCCTGGGCAAGGGAGGACCCGTTTTCAAAACCGAGGGCTACTGGATACCCAAGTGGAGCTGGAATATTGATTTCAGTTTTGTCATTGTACGAACCTTTGAAGTCAATCTCCACAACAATATCATTTTTGTAAAAAGGTTGGTTGTCTAATACGTCCTTTCCATTACATCTAGAACATTCCCTTTCCTCATGTTCCCCTAGTCATCATCTGTTGCTCCAGGGAACTGTTCCAGCCACGCTCTCCCCTGGGTCCCGTCGCCCTGCATGGCAGGCGACTGCCCCTCCTTGAGAAGGCGGGGTTATGGAAGCAGCTTTTGTCCGTCATTGCCTGGATGACGTGTTTTCTAGATATTTATCATATAACATGGCTGCTTTCTATTCCAAGGGGCAGATGCCATCTTCAATTCACTGGTCTTTTGCTGACAGACATTTATTTTGTGCCTAGATTCCTGTCAACTCTAACACAACAGCAGTAAACAACCTACACCATATGTCTAACATGCCAAAGGTTAGGTCATCAGAAGGCTGAGAGGAAGAGGGGGAGGAAGAGGAGGACGAGGAGGAGGAGGAGGAGGACTTCCAGGTCAAGGAGTCAATATGGTTTGGCCTGTGCTTCACATTGCCCCTCCTCATCTTCATGCCCCAATTTTAGTGCTCCATAATCTTAATCCCTCTAATGATTGATGAGTATTCTTTTGCCTATGTCGCTGGTAGTTTTCTTTTTTTATATTTACATTTTCAAAAGTTTTGAAAATGAATAAAGGCTATGAAGGAATACCCACTGGCATGTTCATGATCTTTTCTTTGGACTGTTTGTGAATGTTGGGATGTCATCCTAGCTAGGGTCAATTGACTATGCTGTTCTGTGACTTCTTATTCAGAGGTCTACATTTTTCTATTGCTTCCTGGTTATTTTTATGGAAGCTTTAAAATTTATTTTCATTCAACTATTGTCACAGTTCATTTTATATTCTGAGTATTAATTCATTGTCTTCTGAGATAAAGCTATAATTTTCAAACTATGACATCTGTTTCTGATAAACATGGAGGTTCTTTCATTATTCATGGATACTTTTTTTTTGTATCTTTGCCAGTACTAAAGACTTAAAAGTCCGAACTTCTCCATACCATGTGAACTCAGGTGCTCTGCTTGGCAAGCGTCATGCCTGGCTCTAACATGTGAGCCATGCCTTCAACTCCAGAATTTTGCTGGTTCGCGGAGATGGCGGTCTCCGGCTCATGCGCCTTGGCTAGCTCTGGACTTGGAGACTCAGATCTCAGCCTTCTGAAGAGCTAGCGTGGCCGCCATGAGCCACTGCCCCCAACTTCCCCGAGTTTACTTTTACAGATCCTAAGTTTCCAATTTTTCTGATACTTTTTAAGAATCCGTTTTGTTTTGTAACTTAACTTTTCTTGCAAGAGTTTCATTCCTCACACTTACCTACTTCATTCTTCTAGAATTTAGGTGGCTTTTTAAAGTCAGATCTGGTCCTAGGACTTGAACTTAGCGTGTGGGTTTTGTGCCTGATTTTTTTGCTCAAGGTTAGCACTCTACCACTTGAGCCACAGCTCAATTTCCTGGCTTTTTTTTTTGTAGTAATTGGCGATAGGAGGCTCACAGACTTTGTTGCCCAGCCTGGCTTTGAATCATAATCCTCAGATCTCAGCCTCCTGACTTGCTAGGATTCAAGGTGAGCACTGGTGCCTGGTTAGAATTCCATTTTCATGGGACAATCCTGAGCTGCGACTGATTTCCTCATAGGAAGACGGGCATTCTCACCTTTCACGGCAGCCTGGAGAGTCTTCACCGACGCGGGCTGTCATCTCATACCTACACCAACTCCTGATACATTCAGGCCACCTCCTCCTCATCCACTTTTCCATGTGGCCGTGATGTCAACACGGAGGTGATGTCATCCATGCTGTGATGGCATCATCGAGACTGCAGTGACAGCATTCCAGGGTTTTTTCTATACTCTGAACTCCAGTACTTCAAAACCTTCTTGTTCTTTTTAAACATTTTCCTGCGGGTGTGTTTGAGTGTGTGTGTGTGTGTGTGTGTGAGTGTGTGTGTGTGTGAGTGTGTGTGCCCGTGTGAGTGTGCACGTGTGTGTATGAGTGTGTGTGCATGAGTGTGTATGAATGTGTGTGCATGTGTGTGAGTGAGTGTGTATGAGTGTGAGTGTGTGTGCGTGTGTGTGAGTGAGCATGTGTGTAAGTGGGTGTGACTGTGTATGTGAGTGTGTGTGAGTGAGCGTGCATGTGTATGTGTGTGCATGTGAGTGTGTGAGTGTGTATGTGAGTGTGTGAGTGTGTGTGTGTATGTGAGTGTGAGTGTGTGTGAGTGTGAGTGACTGTATGTGAGTGTGTGTGCGTGTGTATGTGTGTGCGTGTGAGTGTGTGCGTGTGTATGTGTGAGTGTGTGTGTGTGTATGTGAGTGTGAGTGTGAGTGTGTATGTGTGTGTGCAGGCAAGCGCCTGTGCACATGCACTCTTGCTCTTTCATGGAAAGCGGATGTTATTACCACTTTGGCCAACTGAAACTGGATTTTACTGGAAATTGCTTTAAATTTGAGTTACGGTAGTTTGAGAAGAGTTTCTACTTTTCATTAGTCTCATTTGAGAACATGACTTGTTTTTTTTATTGGTTTAGATTTTGTTTTCTGCCCGGTAAAATGTTAAGAATTGATCTGATTGATATTGTACTTCCTTATTAAATTTATTCCGAAATATTTTATAGTATTTGTCACTGTTGTGAGCATAGGGGTCTATTTTGGCTTCCTTTTCCTCTTTTTTGTTTTTACTGTTATAATTCAGAAAAGCTATTTTTGTATTTTAATATATATAGCAATATGTTTTAATATTTATTCTAGTAGTCTTTTAATTTAAATACTTTGGGTTTATAATATCAGTCAATCCTCAACAACTACATATGGTTTTATTTTTATTTTTCTCTTAGTGTCTATCCAACCTAGTTTGGTCTCTTGCCTTATCAAATTCATTAAAATAGAAAAGACAGCCAGCCTTTTAGAGATAAACATTCCCAGTTCCTGGTTTTCATTACAATAATTTTAATACATTTCCACTTTAGGATTTTTAACATTTGCTATTGTTTTTTGTTAAGTAAACTATATGTTTTTCCATCCATTTTACATGTGGTTTTTATTATAAATTATATTGTAATTTGGGATGCCTTGCATTTATTGAAGTGACTGATTTATTGAGGGATTGAGTTTTTACTAATCTCTTGCCTATTGCTTGAATGTAATGAGATTCTCTCAATATAATGCTAATGACTTCTATACAATTTTTTAGTAGGTCATGGGGCTTGAACTCTGGGCCTGGGTGCTGTCCCTGAGCTTTACCACTTGAGTTATAGCACCACATCCAGTTTCTGATGGTTAATTGGAGAGGAGAGGACTTTGTGCCCAGGCTGGCTTTGAACTGCAATCCTCAGATCTCAACCTCCTGAGTAGCTAGGATTACTGGTGGGAGCCACCAGTGCCTGGGCCCAGCAATTGTATTTTAAAATGAAATGTGTCTTTTTGATGTCTTTTGACATCACGGCGGGTTTTATTCACATGTTCTATGGTGGCCTATGTTTGAATTACAGCTATTTCTCCGCCCGCCTTCCATCGCATGTAGCTGGGCTGGAGCTCGCAGACTGGCATGCAATGTGAAGGACGTGGCAAATCAGGGCTCTCAATGGCTCTGCCCACACCTGGGGCCCCTGCTCACACTCATGACCGCCTCCAGCCCACTCGGCCCAGCGTCAGAAAACGGCTTCATTAGCACCAGCTTCCTGGTGTGTCTGCTGGCATTTGCAGCCGTGGGGGTGGTGGCGACACAGGAAAGGGGTCCCCTGTCACCTCCAGAAAGCACGTGTGTCATTGTGATGACTGATTTTCTCTTAGGCTGGAGCTGGAGATGGGAGCTGGCTGCATAATGGCTCCATCGATAACCAGGCCTGGCGGGGCTGTGACAGAAGGGAGGGAAAGGCCCTGGCCTCTGAGGGGCTCCTGGGAGGGGCCGGGAGGCCAGGAGTGGCTGGTACTCCCAGGACAATGGGGTACTGAGGTCCCTGGAGGTCAGAAGTGGGTCCTTCCCCTCCAGACCAGTTTCGTCTGTGTGCCATGCATTTGTACCTGCTGGCCCTAATGGCAAGTTCACCTCAGACACAAATGCTGGGCTGGGGACGGCCCTGTCCTCCCCTCCCCACCGGAGACCTCCATTCCCTCCCCATCGGAGACCCCCGTCCCCTCCCCCCAAGAGGCCCCGTCCCCGCCCCACCAGAGGCCCTGTCCCCCAGCAAAGCTTGCTTGTTACCATCTGGGTACTAGAGACATAACGAGGTCTGACGCCCCAAAGCAGGCTCGCCTGTGTCGTGAAGGTGGCCGGGTGACCCAGCACGGGCTCTCCCGTGTCCCTGAAGAAGGCCACCTGACCTGCTGGGTGTGTTGGTTATCTCATCTCACACGGCCTGGCCCTGCAGGGGCCTTGGGATTTCAGCAAACTCAGTGGCCACCAGGCCAGGGACACTCGGCTCCAAGGCCAGGGTTCTCCAGGCAATTGTCAGGTCGAGTCACTCCCGTGTCAACCCGCGTCATGAACCAGCTGTCAGCGTGGCTTGGCTGCGCCTTCCCACACCAGGGAGGACGGCGGGGCCTGAGGGGGCGAGAGGTGGACTGGAGGGTCCTGAGATCTCCCGTGTCCTGGCCCTTCCTCCAGCTCGACGCCATCCGGGCCGCCCGAGGTCACCACCCTCCTTCAGATGGCGCCTGGGGCCCGGCTGCTCAGAGCTCGGGTGGGAAGCCAGCGGCTGATGTCTGAGGCAATCGTGAAGATGGCAGCGCTCTCTCTTGAGTTGAGGCTCGAACTCCTCCACAACTTCTCCGGTCCATTTTGAAGGATAACTTGGTCCCTCAGTTTCCCAGACTTGTGGACAAGGGTTCTCTGAAGCAGTCTCACCCCAAGTGGAACGGCTGAACGGCGCAGCCCAGCAGGAGGGCCGCTCCGAGGCCCACTCCAGGTGTGAGCGGCCCAGAAGCCTCGGAGGCTTCTCCCTGGGGGAGGCACCTCTGTAGAGGGCCCCAACTGCTATGGCCAGTGCCGTGGAAAGCTGCAAGCTGGGCTCCCGGCCTAATCCTTCCATATGTACCCACGGTGTCTGCGCTGCCTCTGCCATGCTCCAGGCACAAGGCACCCAGCCGGCCGGGCTCCTTTCCCTATGTCAATAGCCGACGTCACAGCCACTGAGGAGCTCGGCGTCTGTGTGAACTGTCACCATGCAGGGGTGCAGCCGACGACCTCACAGGACCCAGGAAGCCTTCCACTCTGATCTCCACTGTGACCTCCACTGTGACCTCCACTCTGATCTTCACTCTGACTTCACACTGACCTCCACTGTGACCTCCACTCTGACCTCCACTCTGACCTCCACTCGGACTTCACACTGACCTCCACTCTGACCTCCAGTTTGATCTTCACTCTGACCTCCACTCTGACCTCTACTGTGACCTCCACTCTGACCTTCACTCTGACTTCACTTTGACCTCCACTGTGACCTCCACTCCGACCTCCACTCTGACTTCACTCTGACTTCACACTGACCTCCACTCTGACCTCTACTGTGACCTCCACTCTGACCTTCACTCTGACTTCACTATGACCTCCACTCTGACTTCACTCTGACCTCCACTCTGACCTCCACTCTGACCTCCACTCTGACCTCCACTCTGACCTCTACTGTGACCTCCACTCTGACCTTCACTCTGACTTCACTCTGACCTCCACTCTGACTTCACTCTGACCTCCACTGTGACCTCCACTGTGACTTCCACTGTGACCTCCACTCTGATCTTCACTCTGACTTCACACTGACCTCCACTCTGACCTCTATTGTGACCTCCACTGTGACCTCCACTGTGACCTTCACTCTGACCTCCACTCTGACCTTCACTCTGACTTCACACTGACCTCCACTCTGACCTCCACTCTGACCTTCACACTGACCTCCACTGTGACCTCCACTCTGACCTTCACTCTGACTTCACACTGACCTCCACTCTGACCTCCACTCTGA
This sequence comes from Megascapheus bottae, assembly GCA_024803745.1. Lineage (NCBI taxonomy): Eukaryota > Metazoa > Chordata > Mammalia > Rodentia > Geomyidae > Megascapheus > Megascapheus bottae. The sequence continues at coordinate 2,125,227 of JANJXV010000114.1, forward strand.
TCTTCACTCTGACTTCACACTGACCTCCACTCTGACCTCTACTGTGACCTCCACTGTGACCTCCACTCTGACTTCACACTGACCTCCACTCTGACCTCCAGTTTGATCTTCACTCTGACCTCACTCTGACTCCACTCTGACTTCACTCTGACCTCACTCTGACTTCACCCTGACCTCCACTCTGACCTCCACTGTGACCTCCACTGTGATCTCCACTCTGACTTCACCCTGACCTCCACTCTGACCTCCACTCTGACCTCCACTCTGACCTCCAGTTCGATCTCCACTCTGACCTCACTCTGACTCCACTCTGACTTCACTCTGACTTCACTCTGACCTCCACTCTGACCTCCACTCTGACCTCCACTCTGACCTCCAGTTTGATCTCCACCCTGACCTCCACTCTGACCTCCAGTTTGATCTCCACTCTGACCTCACTCTGACTCCACTCTGACTTCACTCTGACCTCTACTCTGACCTCCACTCTGACTTCACTCTGACTTCACTCTGACTCCACTCCGACTTCACCCTGACCTCCACTCTGACCTCCAGTTTGATCTCCACTCTGACCTCACTCTGACTCCACTCTGACTTCACTCTGACTTCACTCTGACTTCACTCTGACCTCTACTCTGACCTCCACTCTGACTTCACTCTGACTTCACTCTGACTCCACTCCGACTTCACCCTGACCTCCACTCTGACCTCCAGTTTGATCTCCACTCTGACCTCACTCTGACTCCACTCTGACTTCACTCTGACTTCACTCTGACTTCACTCTGACCTCCACTCTGACCTCCACTCTGACCTCTACTCTGACCTCACTCTGACTTCACCCTGACCTCCACTCTGACTTCACTCTGACTTCACTCTGACCTCTACTCTGACCTCCAGTTTGACCTCCACTCTGATCTTCACTCTGACTCACTGACCTCCACTCTGACCTCTACTGTGACCTCCACTGTGACCTCCACTGTGACCTCCACTCTGACCTCACTCTGACTCCACTCTGACTTCACTCTGACCTCTACTCTGACCTCCAGTTTGACCTCCACTCTGACTTCACTCTGACTCCACTCCGACTTCACCCTGACCTCCACTCTGACCTCCACTCTGACCTCCAGTTTGATCTCTACTCTGACCTCACTCTGACTCCACTCTGACTTCACTCTGACCTCTACTCTGACCTCCAGTTTGACCTCCACTCTGACTTCACTCTGACTCCACTCCGACTTCACCTTGACCTCCACTCTGACTCCACTGTGACTTCCCACAGACGTCGTCTCTGATCTCCACTCAGATCTCTTGCTTTGGTGAGGCAGGATCCTCTACGGAGGCTGGGGGCCCCTGGAACTCACGGTCACCCAGGTTTGCCTCAAACTCCTGACCCCAACCCCTTCTCAGCTGCAATTGCAGGCTCATCACCTAGTCTGCTGGCTCCATGCAGCTTTAAAACAGAAAATGCATCATAAACAGTGTGATTGTTCCATGTAATATTATCTCTGAATATGTAGTATAAAATAAAACATCGTTTCAAGCAATAAAAAAGTTTTACTTAAATATGGGGGTTCGACCGGGGAAAGAGGGTAGAGAAGAGTACCCAAGATTCCAGAGGTGACCTGCACTGAAGTGAAATGTCAGGAGAGCACTGCAATTAGGACAAGGCCTCGGCTTCCACGTGCACAGAGGAGAGGCCGTCCTCACGCTCCACGACCACGGGGGAGAGGCCGTCCTCACGCTCCACGACCGCGGGGGAGAGGCCGTCCTCACCCTCCACGACCGCGGGGGAGAGGCCGTCCTCACTGTCCACGAGCACACAGATGAGAAGCCATCTCGTCTTTTCCTTAGCAGTCGCCTGCATACTGCTAGGAGAAGCCACATTCTGGGCCCAGGGTCCTGTGCTGTGGTCAGAATGGTGTGGGTGATGTGGAGGCAGGAGTGGGCCCTTCCCTGGGGGGCGTCGGTGGAGGACTGAGCACGCCTCCATGAGCACCTTCCTCTGTGTGTCTGCGGAGGACTGAGCATGCCTCTGTGAGCACTCTCGTGGCTGTCTGCCTGCGAGGGCCCCCGGGATCTGTCCTCACGGGACGAGAGGGTCGGGCAGCTGACCCCAAGGCTGGGGCTGGTGGCCCCGCGACAGTGAGTCTTGATTGCACTCGAGCAGGAAATGGCGGTGGCTGTGCGGCTGCTCGGCGGGAGGGTCCCTGGAGCCTGGGAGCCTTCTCATTTCCCCAGATCATTCCCATTCAGCGCTGAGTCGAGGGTGACATGCCGGCTGGGGGAGACTTCCTTCCCTGCACCCCCAGACACAGGCCTGCGCGGATGGCAGCCTCGGTTTGACTCTTGTGGTTTGTACAATAAAACATGCAGTCGGTCCTTTTCCAATCTTTTAAAAAGCAAACATTTTTTAAAGTCACACCGAGAGATATTGTGCTTAATACTATTGAGATGTGAAGAGAGGGCTGTGTCCTGGCCCGATGTGAAGAATCAATCATGCTGATTTAGGGACTCGAGGTTTGCCGGCGGAGGCGGATGCAGTGCACACCCCAGAATGAATAAAAATATTTCCAAACACTGCACGATGTTCCGAGGGGCGGTGTCAGAAGACAATGCGGCAGACGGGCGCCTCGCGCCAGCCTCGCCCGGGACAGCTGTGTGCAGCCCGGGAGTCACAGCAGCTGTATTTAAACTAGAAATTAAATCTCCTTTTATTTAATGTGTACGGGCTTTTTAGTTATCAAGAAGGGAACATTAGCAATTAGGGAGTGTGGGTCTCAGGGACGGCACTGGGTTTGCGGGTTTTGTTGGCGTGTCTGTGATTTCTAATTCTAAGGCAAGACGTGGACACGGCCAGGTTTGCTGGGCGCCAGGCACATTTCCCACCTTTCCCTTTGTTAGGTGCCACCACCTTCTCCCCCCTCCCCCTCTTCCTCTTCCTCCTCCTCCCCCTCTTCCTCTTCCTCCTCCCCCTCCTCCCTCTCCTCTCCCTCCTCCCCCTGCCTGGCTAGGGGGAGGAGCAGCGATTTTTGTTCTTTACTGGGTTTAGGCTTGGTTTAGAATGTTTATGTGGAGGGAGAGAAGGAAGAGGCGGGGGAGAGGAGAAAGGCAAAGAGAACGAGGGGAGGAAGAGGCAAGGAAAGGAAAGAGGCAGAGGAGGCAAAGAGGAAGAAGAGAGGAGAGGCGTGCGTCTGTCCAGCCCAGCACAGCGACTGGGCCTGGGAGAGGGACAGCCTTCCCTAGGTGGCCCTCAAAGGCCTCTGCCACTTGCTGGCTGGCCTCTGGTCCTGTGCGAGGGAGGAGGGGTCCAGTGTGCCGCCTGGGGTCCCAGTGCTCCTTCCCAACTAGCCGGCATAGGGGTGGGCAGGGGAAGGGGGAGACCGTGGTGGGGGAGCTGGCTTTGGGCTGTGAAGGGCTCGCCCTCCTCCCACTCCCCTTTCCACCTCTGTGGCCCCCAGGACACAATGATGTGGCCCAGGAGGCCAGAGGCAGACTGGAGGGGGGGACAGGGGTGGCATTGACCCCCAAAGTAGAGGTTGAAAAGCTACAGACTACCTTAGAAGGCGATTATGATTTCCAAGTCTCCAGACCTGGGAAGCCCAGGGCAGAGACGGTCATCCCTGCAGCAGGCATGCAGGCCAGCACACCTCCCAGCACACGGGGCGCTCTGCCGTCCCTCACCTCCACACAGCTGCGCGTCCTTCTCCTCCTACTCGAGGAGGAGTGCAGCAGCTCTCCAGACCTGGTGAGCGAAGACAGCGGGGCCTCACCCCAACAGCAACAGCTTGGGCTTCCAGAAACCAGGCCCCTCCGCGCCTGGCCCTGCCTGTGTGACAAGACAAGATCTGGGTTAGCCCAGGGACCTGGGCTAAAAGCCTCAGGGGCGGGTAAGGACCCAGGCAGAGGGAAGACCTGGGCGGGGGCTGGAGGTGGCTTTGAGAGATGCCACACTTGGCACTGGGTGGGAGCGGCAGGTAGGTTAGCACAAAGGGGACTGGAGAGGTCCCTGGGCACCTGGATTCCTCGAGGCACGGGAGAGGGGTCACGGAGCAGAGCAGGGCACCAGACCGCTGATGCCCAGGCGGGAGCAGCACCCTCCCTAGGGAGGGGAGGGGAGAGAGACAGGGAGGGGGGAGGGCAGGCCACCAGTGTGTCCCAGGGGACAGTGTCCTTCAGGGGATCGCCCATCTGCCCCATGGGTGGGGAAACTCAACTTTATTGAACTTTCTACATCACAAACAAATTAGGTTTTTAAATAATGAATTGATTAGCCAATTGTTCTGCTTCTCTTAGTGACACCATTAGAAACGGAAAAGGAGTTGCTGCACGGTCGGCATCTCATGAAGTCCCCGACTGCAGCGGTGTCTTGTGGGAAGCCAGAGGTCCAGGATGGGGAGAGCAGGAGAGGCTCTGTCCCCCGCCCCCGATGTGTGCTGCTTCCCAAATCTGCCCGCCCTGGAGATGTTTCTGGGAAGACGGAGCCTCCCTTCTGTGCTAAGAGGAACCCGACCTCTTCCTGTGGCTCCCCTTACCCTGGCCTGGGCCTCCTTACCTGTGGGCGGCCCCCTCCCCCCCCCTCCTCGTGGACTGTGGACCTGAGGCTGGGTGGGCATCCCCTCAGCTCACCTCTCTTCTGCAACCCGCTCGTGCTGCAGAGCCCGGGCTCTTCTCTGTCATACAAGCAAGCTATTCCCAGAAGCCCATCCGGCCCCAGCCCCTGACAGCTCCCTCTGCGGCCCCTGCCCCACCCCTGCACTCATTCCCATCCTCCCCTTCTCCGAGGCTCTCCCCTCCCTGGCGCTGCTGCCGTTTCTGACGTCCCACAGTGTGGTGCCCTCACAGCCAGCTTCCTGGAACTGGCAGCCAGGCGCTGCCCAGCACACTGTGTCCGGCTGTGGTGGTGCTGAACTCAGCACCTTTAGGACTTGGGGGAGTCAGCCGCTGGAGGCCGCAGGCCTCCCCCAGGGGCAGCGGGGGCAGTGAAGACAGAGGCCCTGGCTGGGAGGGAGCCTCGTGGAGGGGGCTGCCCGGCCTCTACCAGGGCCATCCATGAGGAGACCTGGCCTTGACAGATGTCCCCCAAAGCATGTGCCCTGCACACAGCTCTGACAGACAGAGCATGCACCCTGCACACAGCTCTGAGAGACAGAGCATGCACCCTGAACGCAGCTCTGAGAGACAGAGCAAGTGCCCTGCAAACAGCTCTGAGAGAGAGAGAGCATGCACCCTGCACGCAGCTCTGAGTGACACAGCATGCACCCTACACACAGCTCTGAAAGATAGAGCATACACCCTGCATACAGCTCTGAGAGAGAGAGAGCATGCACTCTGCATGCAGGTCTGAGAGACAGAGCATGCACCCTGAACGCAGCTCTGAGAGACAGAGCATGCACCCTGCATGCAGCTCTGAGTGACAGAGAATGCACCCTGTACGCAGCTCTGAGAGAGAGAGAGAGCATGCACCCTGTACACAGCTCTGAGAGACAGAACATGCGCCCTGCATATAGCTCTGAGAGAGAGAGCATGCACTCTGCATGCAGGTCTGAGAGACAGAGCATGAACCCTGAACGCAGCTCTGAGAGACAGAGCATGCACCCTTCACGCAGCTCTGAGAGACAGAGCATGCACCCTGCATGCAGCTCTCAGAGACAGAGCATGCATCCTTCATGCAGCTCTGAGTGACAGAGCATGCACCCTGCACGCAGCTCTGAGTGACAGAGAATGCATCCTGCATGCAGCTCCGAGAGACAGAGCATGCATCCTGCACACAGCTCTGAGAGACAGAGCATGCACCCTGCATGCAACTCTCAGAGACAGAGCATGCATCCTTCATGCAGCTCTGAGTGACAGAGCATGCACCCTGCACACAGCTCTGAGTGACAGAGAATGCATCCTGCACACAGAGGTGAGTGCTTGGGACAGAGCATGAACGCTGTATGGAGCTCTGAGTGCCGGGGACAGAGCATGCACCCTGCATGCAGCACTGAGTAACAGAGCAAGCACCCTGCATGCAGCATGGAGTGCTGGGGACAGTGCATGCACTCTGCATGCAGTGTTGAGTGCCAGGGACAGAGCCTGGACAGGGCAGAAGGGACCACCCATCCATGCATATGCACTCGCACATGCTCAAAAACAAATAAGCAGGCAACAAGGAGACACCGAGAAATGGAGGCCATAAAAGGATAGCAGCCCCGCTGTAGAATGAAGCCAGGACTGTGCCCTGCTTCAGGCTGTCACTGGAGGAGGCCGCTGTCATCGAGAGCCATGACTGACTTGATCTGGAGTCCTGTACCAGGCCTCTGAGTCAGCCAGGAGAGGGACAATGGGCCAGACAAGCTAATCAGAAGCCCAGGCATTCCCCGGAGGGGAGGGGCGGGGAAGAGCGATTGGAGTGGTTGGAGTGGAGAAAATGAGGAGCAATTTTGCAAGTTCACGCTTCGCACTGGCTTTGATGGCTTTTCACTGTCCCTTTCAATTCTCTTTCCCTTTCTCCTGAAATGTGACAAAGAAATTCTAGTTCAGTGCTCAGACCTCGACAATCACGCCTGCATCTGAGCAGTTGTGTGGGGTGCGTGATTGAGTTGCCCTTGGGATCAGAGGAGGCTCAATCCAGACTCCTTCAGGAGCTCGGGCAGCGGTCACACTGCCCTGCCAGCTGCCCACCACCCAGGCCACCCCCTGACCACTGGGGGTCCGGAGGAGACTGTCAGCCCTAGGCCAGGGGCTCTCTGCTCTCCACGTCTCGGCTTGCCGCCTGCCTTCTCCTACCTTGCTCTCAGACAATCACCACCACCACAGAAGGACTTCCACGGGACTCACTGCACACATCGGCGCTGTAAGAACAGGAAAATCAAGGCAGCCCAGTGCGTCATCTCTGCTTCTCTGGACGTTGTACTCTCTTGTCCTGCCTTGCTTCGTCCTAACCTTGGGAAGTTGGTCACCTGTGCTATAGTGAATATCAGGGCAGGCTTTGCAGGGCCCACCCCCGACAAGGGGAGGAGTTGACACAGACACCCTGCCTCTGAGGGTCCACTCCTGTCCTGTGTGGCCCAGATCTCTCTGACTCTCCTCACCCACCATGTGGTGAGGAAAGCTATGTGGCCTGAGTGGCAGGCCAAGTTTCACTCTGGCAGTGGCATCGATTCAAGCCTGGGGCGTGGCGCTCCACGCTGCCCCCAGCTCCCCTGGGTATTGACAAACTGAGGCCAGGCCCTGAGCTCAGAGAAGCGACTTTTTATCCAGCTATTTATATATGTATAATATATATATGTATATTATATACATGGTAGACACCATGTTTGGATATACACAGGATTAGTCAAATGACTACCACAGTCAGATACTAGCCCGACTTGACCTACCAGAGCTATCTGCTTCCGGGTCAAAGGTCAAAGCCACTTCATTTTCTCCCTCCTCTCTTTATTTGGTCGGTCGTGGGACTGAAACTCTGGGCGTTGTCGCTGAGCTCTTCAGCTCGTGCTTAGTCCTCTGCCACGTGAGCCACAGCACCACTCCCAATGACCGCCATTTTACTTTGCAGATTCCCAGCATGTCACAGTGTTTAGGAAGCATGGTGGGTGCTGCTGTGTCCATGCAGAGCTGGGATTCTTCATCCTCCGGGCTTGCAGGTCGTGTTCTGGGAGCTACCTCTCCAGGGTTTTGTTTCTGTGTTTCTCTGTCTCTTTTCTGGCTTTCCTCTCTTCCAGGCTCCTCCTCTGGGCTCACCTTTGTTGATACAAACAGCACAATCTCCTTTTTTAAGAACAAAAGTGCATGTCCATTTTAAAATCTATTCATTCATCCTTCCTCAATAAAGACAGTCCAAACCACAAACGAGAGGGTGGAGGAACACAGGAGTCTCCCGAAGAGAGGCCCCTCAGGCATGGTGTAGGGCTGGGTTCAGCCACCTGCCTCATTCTTTCTGCTTTGATGTTCATCCTGCAAAAGGCCTCTGATTGTCTCGGGGACACACCCGCTGCACGGACCCTCGGGCGCCGAGGGCGTCCACAGACCCACAGGACCACAGGACTCTCCGAGAGCTCTGAACCTCTGTCCCCACAGCTGGCCCCTCACCGTGGCTCTAGAAGGGTAAAACAGGCAGCTGGATCTGGATTTACTCCTTACATTTATGTTGCCACTGGCTGGAGAAAGCCTGGATCCTCCGTGTCCTACAACACCACTCACAGAGGGACCCCTCAAGTGACTCCCATTTCGTGTCCAGTCAGTAAAGTACTCACCACAAGTCCATTGCTTTACATGGTGATGACCCAAATTACTTATCATCATGAAGCCAGGGAGCCAAGGGTTCTTTAAATGAGATTCAGATCTGCCAATCACCTCACAAGGCCCTGGGAGATTGGCCATAACTGCACTGAGGCAGCACACATGGTGGCTTGAAGCTCAAACCTCCCCGCATGCCCAGTGCCCTGACACAGTCATCTGTGGTTTATATCACCATCCACACCACCTACCACAGTCATCCGGGCTCCACATCACCATCCACATCACCTACCACAGTCATCTGTGCTCCACATCACCATCCACACCACCTATCACAGTCATCCGTGCTCCACATCACCATCCACACCACCTACCACAGTCATCCGGGCTCCACATCACCATCCACACCACCTACCACAGTCATCCGTGCTCCACATCACCATCCACACCACCTACCACAGTCATCCGTGCTCCACATCACCATCCACACCACCTACCACAGTCATCCGGGCTCCACATCACCATCCACACCACCTACCACAGTCATCCGTGCTCCACATCACCATCCACATCACCTACCACAGTCATCCGTGCTCCACATCACCATCCACACTACATACCACAGTCATCCGTGCTCCACATCACCATCCTCACCACCTACCACAGTCATCCGGGCTCCACATCACCATCCACACCACCTACCACAGTCACCCGTGCTCCACATCACCATCCACATCACCTACCACAGTCATCCGTGCTCCACATCACCATCCACACTACATACCACAGTCATCCGTGCTCCACATCACCATCCTCACCACCTACCACAGTCATCCGTGCTCCACATCACCATCCACACCACCTACCACAGTCACCCGTGCTCCACATCACCATCCACACCACCTACCACAGTCATCCGGGCTCCACATCACCATCCACACCACCTACCACAGTCATCCGTGCTCCACATCACCATCCACATCACCTACCACAGTCATCCGTGCTCCACATCACCATCCACACTACATACCACAGTCATCCGTGCTCCACATCACCATCCTCACCACCTACCACAGTCATCCGTGCTCCACATCACCATCCACACCACCTACCACAGTCACCCGTGCTCCACATCACCATCCACACCACCTACCACAGTCACCCGTGCTCCACATCACCATCCACACCACCTACCACAGTCACCCGTGCTCCACATCACCATCCTCACCACCTACCACAGTCATCCGGGCTCCACATCACCATCCACATCACCTACCACAGTCATCTGTGCTCCCCATCACCATCCACACCACCTATCACAGTCATCCGTGCTCCACATCACCATCCACATCACCTACCACAGTCATCTGTGCTCCACATCACCATCCACACTACATACCACAGTCATCCGTGCTCCACATCACCATCCTCACCACCTACCACAGTCATCCGGGCTCCACATCACCATCCACACCACCTACCACAGTCACCCGTGCTCCACATCACCATCCACACCACCTACCACAGTCACCCGGGCTCCACATCACCATCCACACCACCTACCACAGTCATCCGGGCTCCACATCACCATCCACACCACCTACCACAGTCACCCGTGCTCCACATCACCATCCACACCACCTACCACAGTCATCCGTGCTCCACATCACCATCCACACCACCTACCACAGTCATCCGTGCTCCACATCACCATCCACACCACCTACCACAGTCATCCGTGCTCCACATCACCATCCACACCACCTACACAGTCATCTGTGCTCCATATCACCATCCACACCACCTACCACAGTCATCCGTGCTCCACATCACCATCCACACTACATACCACAGTCATCCGGGCTCCACATCACCATCCTCACCACCTACCACAGTCATCCGTGCTCCACATCACCATCCACACCACCTACCACAGTCATCCGTGCTCCACATCACCATCCACACCACCTACCACAGTCATGTGTGGTCCTGGTTACCATTCAGTCACCAGAGTTAAGACTGAGGCCAGGACTCATTCTCCTCCTGTGCCTCTGTCATGTGTTTCCCAGGCCGAGCAGGCAGCGCCAGGGTGGAAAGGAACAGAGGGAGGACTCACACTCAGCCTCGTTCTGGTACCTCTGGGGTCCTCGACACTGATGTGCCAATGGGCCAGTGACACTTGCACACCAGACAGTGAGCTCCGGAGCATTCTTAGTGCCCTCTAGGAGAGCAGTGTGGCAATTCCTAGCACCCAGCCCATTCCCAGGCTCAGCGATGCTCACAGCACAGGTATGGCTTGCCCCTGCATGGCTCCCCAACACACTGTGTGAAGGGCAGGCTGGCCCCTCTGTGGCTCCAGAGGCCACTGTGTGTCCCGTGTAAGCTCTCTCCAGGTAGATACCAGCCACCTGGTAGGCCGCAGGGCCTTCAGGTGAACTCCCTGTCCTCCACATCACCAGCATGAGGCCATCCGAGCTGCTCCGGACCCAGGAGGACGCAGCACAGTGGTCTCCCCCTCAGAGGCCAAGGCAGGGGTGCAGGCCTTGCTCACAACTTGGGGAATTTCTGGGTTCAGAACTCTGTGATTATGATAGGACTTCAGCCTCCAGACAGAAAGCAAAGGCAGCCGCCTCGGTGTCTCTGCGTTTATGGAACAGTATCCAAGCGCATACTTGGACACAAAGTTCACCAAGGTGGGCTTGTGACAGAAGGTGAGTGACAATTGCCAATTTCCTCAGGCATGGGTGGGCGCCAAAGCCCCTGGAGCCCTGGTCTGGGGCCTTGGCTCTTTGCTGATGTGAGTTCATGGATGCACATGGCGCCTCTGCTACAACCGCAACTTTCAAGTCAGTGTGACATCTCCTCAAGGGGCAACTCGGGATTTCTGCCTCTGAAATCCCCCAAGAGCCCTGAGAATCCAGTTTGTGATGTCTGTCTTCCAGTCTTAAACTCACCCAGAACCGAACGTCAGAAGGTTCATTGCACGGGGGCTGCCGTGGAGTTTTGGCCGGGGAGGGGCGAGCTGAGGCAAAATAATCCACATTTGCAGAACCAGGTTCTTCTGTGTGACCAGGCTGACCCAAGTCAGGCGTCGTCCGGCCTTTACCTCCGCAGACCCCCCGCCATCCGGGCCTGGCGGGCCTTCTCGTCCTCCATGTCCGCTCCAGGAACTGCTCGCAAACGCCCTTCCTCCAGACAGTGGAACAGTCCCCTTCGCCTCCCGGGCGCGGTGCCCGGCCATTGGGATCGCTCAGTTAGTGTGGACAGGTGTGTCCTGCAGCCGCTCCTGGGCTGTCACCCAGGGGCACACCCACCATGCCTGGCCCTCCGGGGCCCACAGGGTAAACGCAAGGGCTCCAGGCCTGTGAGCATTCATCACATCCCCGACAGATCAGCATCGGAATGAAACCTCAAAGTGGCACAAATGGCCCCAGGCCCCTCGACGCACCGCCAAGTCATCAGCGACTACGGGGGGTGGGGGGAGGGTGGTGTACAACGCGCTCCCGATTCGTCCCCTAGGCCCCACAGCCTAGAGCTGCACTGGCTGCCCGCCCGCCAGCAGGGAGGTTGGCTGGTGCCAGCAGATTCTGAAGGGCTAGTTTTTTCAAAAGAGCATCACAGAGAATCTATGTTGACATATGTAGAAACATGATCTTTCTGATTGTTTGGCTAATCATAGCATTACAAGTAATTGAATGTGTTTCTTTGTACTTTTAAAATGAAGCTCCTGGAAAATGTGCCCCTTTCCCTCCCTCACCCCCCTCCCTCCGTTTCCTGGCTATCTCCTCACTTTCTTTCTCTCTTTTTCTGGCTCCTAAGCCAGACCCATCCTGGATACATCTACTGAGAGCAGCCTCTCCATGTGCCAGCTGCTGCCACCGTAGAGAACTGGGAATGGGACCGTGTGTCCTCGGCTCACCCAGGTCCCTTTACCCCCATCTCACTCACGTTTTGGCAGTGGGGGAAAGGTTTCTGTTAGGATTACAATACTACGTAGCTTTGCATGTTCTGTGCTATTATTGCCCTCATCCCAGTCCTGAAAGCAATCGATCAATCAATCAACCAATCAACAGGCCATGTACTACAAGGATGCAACCAGGACATCCGGGAGATGCTCAGGAGGGCGCTGGAGTAGAGTTGGGCCTGTGTGGGGGCTGTTGAGGGTGGCCACCCAGCAGGGCTTGAAGCCAGGAAGCGGGCCTGCCAGTCCTGCCGGGCAGTGTTCAGGGAACAAGGTGTCTCTGTCCCCTCCCAGCCCTTCTTAGATCCATTTGAGATGGAGAAGAAGGCCTTTGCGGGCAGTAGCGCAGAATCCCACTGAGAAGCCCAGGGTCTGGCCCTGGCCACGTCACCCAGCCCTGCCGAGGCAGGATGCCCTGCCTGCCACCCCACCAGACAGACACTCAAAGGCTTGCCGAGCTCTGTCCAGAGTGAGCATTGCAGAGCAGATGCACCAGACCCGCGGCTGGACCCGGACTCGCTGCGCCGCTTTCTAGAATGCAGGATCCTAAAACACATGGACAGTTCTACATCCAGAAGCAAGTGTCAGGCTCAAAAGGAGAAACACTTTCCCTGGATTTGCTAGTGAAAGCGAAGTTTCTGAGGGTCTACCAAGAAACTTGTGCTTGCACAGGCAACTCGGCCACACGTTAACAGAGACAGCATCAGCAGACACAGTGACGATCATGTCCTACACGTAGTGTGTCCAGTCGTGGGGCGGAGGAAGGCATCGTTGAGGACCGTGGCCTGAGTGAGTAAGAACTGCACAGAACCGTGGTACCATGTCCCCTGCAGGGAGAGCTGGCCACTGCGTGGGGGGCGGGGGGCTGTGCAGTATGCGCCTTCTTTAGTTCTGGCGCCTGGTCTTGTGAGCGAACTCTACTGTCTTCCTCCTCTTCTCTTGAGAGGGGCAGCGGAGGACGCAGGAGAGATGGTGGGTATGACCATCTTCCTGGAATGGACAAAGGAATCTCGTAAGACCTTGGTGCTCGCATGGTAAGAGGTTTCAGACCCTATTTGTACATCTTGTTTAGCATCATGAAGGACTTGGCTTTCTGTGCCTGGCTTATCTCCCTTGATGCAGCTTCCCCTGTGTGTGTCTATTGCCCTCTGCGGTAAGGCCAGAAAGTATTTCAGCTGATATGAACATCACGTGTTCGTCCACTGATGGAGGCAGGGACCTGCATCCTGGCTAATGTCAGCAGTGCTCAAAGAACATGCTGTTCAGACGTCTCTTCTCCACTCACTTTGCCTTTCCTTTGCATGGTAAGGGAATTGTTTGGTGGCCCAGGGTCATCCCTCCTTCAGTTTGGGGGTAGTTCTGTGCTATTTCTCACAGTGACCGCACTGGCTTATATATTAAATTCCTCTAAGCACTCAACCAGATTTTGAGAATCATCTAAGATAAATCCTTGTGATTTCTGTGGAGGGAAGAGATACGTGCATGACAGGTAAAGGGTGCAGTATATAAGATATGTGATCAGGTCCAAACTTCCTAAGTAAAGAACCAGAATCACAAGTCAAAGAAAGACTGGATAAATGAGAATGCACCAAACTTAAAAGTGTCTGCATGGCTAAGGGCATATTCAAGAAGCTAAACAGAATGGGAGAAGACTTTTACCAGCTATACATCAGACAAGGATCTAATATCCAAAACACAGTCACAGCTCAAAAAATTAATCCCCCCAAATAAATGCTCAAAGAAACATAACCCAATTCATAAATGGGCTAATGACTTAAAAAGAGACTTCTCATAAGAAGTAAAAATGGCCACCAGACAAACATGAAGAAATGTTGAAATGGCAAGGAAATTAAAGCTAAAAAAGACTGAGATTCTACCCTCTCCAAGTTAAAATGGCCATTATCAAGAAAACTAACAATAACAGATACCAAAGGGGATGTGACCAGAAGGGAGGGGACTGTGAACTTATGCAGCCACTCAGAGAAGTAGTATAGGGGTTCCTCAAAGGACTAAACACAGAGCTCCCCTATGACCCCGCAAGCCCACTCCGAGGTATTTTTCCAATAGAGCACGAGCAAGGCCACACTCAAGCCATCACCACAGCCAAGTTCCTTGCAAAATTGTTTACCAGAGCCAAGATAAGAAATCAGTTCAGATATCCTTCAATGGATGAATGGATCAAAAAAATGTAGTATATATGCACAATGGAATTCTACTCATCCATCAAAAAGAATATTATACCATTAGTAAGGAAATGGATAGACCTGGAAAAATTATATTCAGTGAAGTAAGCCAGACCCAGAGAAACACTGGTTGCATGGTTTTCCTCATCCGTGGTAGCTAGAATGGGCCTGTAAGTCTATGAGCCGACACACTGGGTCATATACAAGCAGTTACAAATGAAATAATTGAAGTGTAATGCACTCTAGGGAGAGCACAAATAGTTATAATTCTTTACAAAGACTATGTCAAAGCCCAGCAAAATAAGTACCAAGACAATGGGTAATTGCAAGAGGGGAAGGTGGGGCCAAGGGGAGAGAGGTAGAAAAAAGAAGGGGAAGGGTGGAGAATGCAGGCAAGAATTCATTGTCTACAGCACAGAGTTGAGAAGTCTAAGGGTAGGGGTGGGTGGAAGGGGTGACGACATTGAAGGATTGCACAGATCAAGATGCACTTCATACATACACTACTTTGTTAAACTGCAGAAGAATCTCAACATATAATCAATAATTAAATGAGGGAAGGGCGGGTGGTGAGGGGTAGGTGAGAATGTTGAAGGGGTGATGGTGATATTAAGAGGCCCTATATTCATAAAATGCTTTGGTGAATGGCAACTCCTTTGTACAACTACTTAAAGATCATCAAAATATTTTTAAAGGTGGGGTTGGGTAGGGGAAGCGCACAGAGAGGAGGGCTTTTCAGGCAAGGAAGAGAAGGTGGCTGGCATGTGGAGAAAACAGCCAGAGGTGGGCCCGGGAGCTGTTTGGCTGCTGAGCTGCAGGCTGTTGATGGAGCTACAGAGCTTGGATTTGATGTAACAGGAGACAGCTCCATGGTGCTTCCATGAGGCCTTAGGGAAGAGCTCAGGAAAGGTGTGAGGGTCCAAGATTGTTGACCTGGTGAGGGGAGCAGGTGGGCTGACCTGGTCTGTGAGCACTGAAGTGGTCCAACTGCAGGGAATGAGCACACTGTGTGCAGAGGTCACCGCATGCTGAGAACCCAGCCCTGAGCTGTCCTGGCATGCTGTCCAGCTGCTTCACAGGTTGAGTTGGACTGGATGCTAACTGACCACTGCAGTTGCTGCTGGCTTACAAGACATCTGGCAGCCTCTGGGGCACATGGTCGGTACTGACTTCACTAAGCATCTGTTTACAAGGAACTTCCCTTGGAGAACTGCCTGTTGATCTCAACAGGCTGGATCGCAAAGGTCCAGAGTCTGTGACTTCATTCCCTGTGGGTGGAGTCCTCATGGCTCCTGCTGGTCACACAGTACACCAGAGTACACACCCCAGCCCCAAGAGGGCGAGAACGCCCGGGTTCCTGACTTCTGTGTAACCACTTGAGGGTTTGCATGGTGTGAGTGTGTACATGGTGTGTGTGTGTGTGTGTGTGTGTGTGTGTGTGTGTGTGTGTGTGTACTGGAGTTTGAACCTGGGCACTAATTTAGCACCTGAGTCACACCTCCAACCCACATTCCAACTTCCAGGTTTTCAGTGACTATTTTGAAGATGGAATCCTATAGATTCCTCTGCTTACACTGGCTTTGAATCAAGATCTTTGCCTCCTGAAATGCAGAGGTGCTTCCTTTAGTCTTGAGTACAAGGAAACACAGAGCTGCACTGCTGCAGTGTTGAGTACGGTGCTGCAGTATTGAGTATAGTGCTGAGGTGTTGAGTGCAGTGAGATACAGAGCTGCAGTGCTGCGGTGTTGAGCGCAGTGAGACACAGAGCTGCAGTGCTGCGGTGTTGATGCAGTGAGACACAGAGCTGCAGTGCTGACATGTTGATGCAGTGAGACACAGAGCTGCAGTGCTGAGGTGTTGATGCAGTAAGACACAGAGCTGCAGTGCTGAGGTGTTGATGCATTGAGACATCAGAGCTGCAGTGCTGAGGTGTTGATGCAGTGAGACACAGAGCTGCAGTGCTGCAGTGTTGATACAGTAAGACACAGAGCTGCAGTGCTGAGGTGTTGAAACAGTGAGACACAGAGCTGCAGTGCTGAGGTGTTGAGTGCAGTGAGACACAGAGCTGCAGTGCTGAGGTGTTGAGCGCAGTGAGACACAGAGCTGCAGTGCTGCGGTGTTGAGCGCAGTGAGACACAGAGCTGCAGTGCTGAGGTGTTGAGGCAGAGAGACACAGAGCTGCAGTGCTGAGGTGTTGATGCAGTGAGACACAGAGCTGCAGTGCTGAGGTGTTGATGCAGTGAGACACAGAGCTGCAGTGCTGAGGTGTTGATACAGTGAGACACAGAGCTGCAGTGCTGAGGTGTTGAGTGCAGTGAAACACAGAGCTGCAGTGCTGAGGTGTTGAGTGCAGTGAGACACAGAGTTGCAGTGCTGCGGTGTTGATGCAGTGAGACACAGAGCTGCAGTGCTGAAGTGTTGATGCAGTGAGACACAGAGCTGCAGTGCTGAGGTGTTGATACAGTGAGACACAGAGCTGCAGTGCTGCAGTGTTGATGCAGTGAGACACAGAGCTGCAGTGCTGAGGTGTTGAGTGCAGTGAAACACAGAGCTGCAGTGCTGAGGTGTTGAGTGCAGTGAGACACAGAGCTGCAGTGCTGAGGTGTTGAGCGCAGTGAGACACAGAGCTGCAGTGCTGCGGTGTTGAGCGCAGTGAGACACAGAGCTGCAGTGCTGCGGTGTTGATGCAGTGAGACACAGAGCTGCAGTGCTGCGGTGTTGATGCAGTAAGACACAGAGCTGCAGTGCTGAGGTGTTGATGCAGTGAGACACAGAGCTGCAGTGCTGCAGTGTTGATACAGTAAGACACAGAGCTGCAGTGCTGAGGTGTTGAAACAGTGAGACACAGAGCTGCAGTGCTGAGGTGTTGAGTGCAGTGAGACACAGAGCTGCAGTGCTGAGGTGTTGAGCGCAGTGAGACACAGAGCTGCAGTGCTGCGGTGTTGAGCGCAGTGAGACACAGAGCTGCAGTGCTGCGGTGTTGATGCAGTGAGACACAGAGCTGCAGTGCTGCGGTGTTGATGCAGTGAGACACAGAGCTGCAGTGCTGAGGTGTTGATGCAGTAAGACACAGAGCTGCAGTGCTGAGGTGTTGATGCATTGAGACATCAGAGCTGCAGTGCTGCGGTGTTGAGTGCAGTGAGACACAGAGCTGCAGTGCTGCAGTGTTGATGCAGTGAGACACAGAGCTGCAGTGCTGCGGTGTTGATGCAGTGAGACACAGAGCTGCAGTGCTGCGGTGTTGATGCAGTGAGACACAGAGCTGCAGTGCTGCAGTGTTGATACAGTGAGACACAGAGCTGCAGTGCTGAGGTGTTGATGCAGTGAGACACAGAGCTGCAGTGCTGAGGTGTTGATGCAGTGAGACACAGAGCTGCAGTGCTGAAGTGTTGATGCAGTGAGACACAGAGCTGCAGTGCTGACGTGTTGATGCAGTGAGACACAGAGCTGCAGTGCTGACGTGTTGATGTAGTGAGACACAGAGCGGCAGTGCTGAGGTGTTGAGTGCAGTGAGACACAGAGCTGCAGTGCTGAAGTGTTGAGTGCAGTGAGACACAGAGCTGCAGTGTTGAGGTGTTGATGTAGTGAGACACAGAGCTGCAGTGCAGCAGTGTTGATGCAGTGAGACACAGAGCTGCAGTGCTGCGGTGTTGAGTGCAGTGAGACACAGAGCTGCAGTGCTGAGGTGTTGATGCAATGAGACACAGAGCTGCAGTGCTGCGGTGTTGATGCAGTGAGACACAGAGCTGCAGTGCTGCGGTGTTGAGTGCAGTGAGACACAGAGCTGCAGTGCTGAGGTGTTGATGCAGTGAGACACAGAGCTGCAGTGCTGAGGTGTTGATACAGTGAGACACAGAGCTGCAATGCTGAGGTGTTGAGTGCAGTGAAACACAGAGCGGCAGTGCTGAGGTGTTGATGCAGTGAGACACAGAGCTGCAGTGCTGAGGTGTTGATACAGTGAGACAGAGCTGCAGTGCTGACGTGTTGATGCAGTGAGACACAGAGCTGCAGTGCTGACGTGTTGATGCAGTGAGACACAGAGCTGCAGTGCTGAAGTGTTGAGTTCAGTGAGACACAGAGCTGCAGTGCTGAGGTGTTGAGTGCAGTAAGACACAGAGCGGCAGTGCTGACGTGTTGATGCAGTGAGACATAGAGCTGCAGTGCTGACGTGTTGATGCCGTGAGACACAGAGCTGCAGTGCTGAGGTGTTGAGCGCAGTGAGACACAGAGCTGCAGTGCTGCGGTGTTGATACAGTGAGACACAGAGCTGTAGTGCTGAGGTGTTGATGCAGAGAGACACAGAGCTGCAGTGCTGACGTGTTGATGCAGTGAGACACAGAGCTGCAGTGCTGAGGTGTTGATGTAGTGAGACACAGAGCCGCAGTGCTGACGTGTTGATGCAGTGAGACACAGAGCTGCAGTGCTGAGGTGTTGATGCAGAGAGACACAGAGCTGCAGTGCTGACGTGTTGATGCAGTGAGACACAGAGCTGCAGTGCTGAGGTGTTGTGTTCAGTGAGACACAGAGCTGCAGTGCTGAGGTGTTGAGGCAGAGAGACACAGAGCTGCAGTGCTGAGGTGTTGATGCAGTGAGACACAGAGCTGCAGTGCTGAGGTGTTGATGCAGTGAGACACAGAGCTGCAGTGCTGAGGTGTTGATACAGTGAGACACAGAGCTGCAGTGCTGAGGTGTTGAGTGCAGTGAAACACAGAGCTGCAGTGCTGAGGTGTTGAGTGCAGTGAGACACAGAGTTGCAGTGCTGCGGTGTTGATGCAGTGAGACACAGAGCTGCAGTGCTGAAGTGTTGATGCAGTGAGACACAGAGCTGCAGTGCTGAGGTGTTGATACAGTGAGACACAGAGCTGCAGTGCTGCAGTGTTGATGCAGTGAGACACAGAGCTGCAGTGCTGAGGTGTTGAGTGCAGTGAAACACAGAGCTGCAGTGCTGAGGTGTTGAGTGCAGTGAGACACAGAGCTGCAGTGCTGAGGTGTTGAGTGCAGTGAAACACAGAGCTGCAGTGCTGAGGTGTTGATGCAGTGAGACACAGAGCTGCAGTGCTGAGGTGTTGATGCAGTGAGACACAGAGCTGCAGTGCTGAGGTGTTGATGCAGTGAGACACAGAGCTGCAGTGCTGCAGTGTACCTGTCAGCTCTGCACTGCTGGAACACACCTGTGTGGTCACTTTGCAGGAGGAAGGGTTAATTTTGGCTCATGGTTGGTGTCAGTTGTCGATGGCAGTTACTGGGCCTTATTGGGCCTGAGGGGACACTGCATGGTGGAGCAGGCTCAGTCACCTCACAGGGTGTGGTGGTGTCTTGCAGGAGGTCAGAGGAAAAGGGAGAGAGAGCAAGCAGAAGCCCCCCTTTCTGGTTTGCCTCACCAGGGCTGGCTGTGGCTTTCAGGCTCTGCGCTTGACACCCAGAGGTGCTCCAGGTTGTGAATGAGCCTGGTAGGACAGACATGCTCCCCTTTTCCTCCCAACATCCTCCACTCCTCCCTGAGGCTACCATGCCTTTGACATGTCTGGCACGCGGTGACACGGAGACGAGGCCCCATCTCTGGAGCTGGCAGGGTGTGCTGGCCACATATGATGCTCTGGGCCAATCCGCTGTGCAATTCCACTGACCAAAGAGGGACCAAGAAGTCTGGGGGTGTTCAGGCTGCAGCGGCCAGTAAGTGAATGGAAGTCATTCATCAGGCCAGGCCTGGCCGAGCTGAGCTGGAGGCGCAGAGTAAGGGAAGGTGGAGAGGGTCACAGAGGACCAGGAGGGGTGGGTGTAGCTGGGGACAGCTAGGCTCCCAGGTGAGGGGACCCTGCTGGGGAGGGAGAAGGCCCTGATGAGCCGACACCCCCTAGTGTGGCCAGAACAGCGGGAGCCCAGGAGAAGATTGCTTTGCAGAGAGCCTGAATTAAAGCAGCCATTGTTTCCAGCTCTCCAGCAGTCAGTTGATTTCGCCCTGTTTTAGTCAATCAGAGACACCGCAAATGGCAACCCAGCACGTCTCCCTGCTGGCCTCCTGGCTCCCTGCCCAGTTACTCATCTGCATCTTAATCCTCAGCACTGAACCATCTGGGCTCCAGGGAGCTCAGGTCTCCAGGGCCCCAGTTTTGCTCTCTCTGAAAATAGGCCTCATCCCAGGCTGTGGGCAGGAACAGCCTCAGACATCCTTAGAGCTGTCCCCTTCACCGGCTGTCCTGGGAGATGATGGGCGTGAGGACACACAGGGATGGGCACAGGGTGGTTGGCCTCTCCTTGTCTCTGTGGTATGAGCCATTGTGTCACTCCCTTCTTCCCTGAGCAGCCTGGGAGCCTGCACTGGCCAGGATAGCCTCATTCCCACCTGCAGTCTACCCTGCCCTGTGCCAGCCCCTGTCCTGCATCCACCCTGTCCTGTGCCAGCCCCTGTCCTGTGCCAGCCCCTGTCCTGCACCCACTCCTGCACTGTCCTTGGTCTCCCACCATCAGAGCCTTGCATATTTACATCTGGCCCTGCTCTACAAGTGTCCTCAGTAGTCCTGTAACTATGACATTGACTCTGAACCATGCATGAAAAGTGACTGTTTTAAATGGTTAGAAAATGCAAAAGACCATTGTTTCATCACACATGAGAGTTGTTTGAAAGTCATTCTTCATGGCCTATGTGTGTGTTTTTTCGGTGGGCACAGCCATGCTTGCTCTTTCATGGAGAAGCTCTGTTCTTGGGCACTGCAAGGCACCGCCGAGCAGTGGTGCCAGGTCAGAATCCACAGAGTCTTGAGTGGTCACTACCAGTTCTCTACAGAAAATGTTTGCTGACCCCATGGAATTTATAACAACAGTGCTGAGATGGTCCTTACCAGCACTATCTGCTTCCCAGGGCCCATCTCCGCTGGAGGCCTTGAATGGGCCATTCAGATGGATGGATGGAGATAGATGGGTGGGTAGATGGATGGGTGAATGGAAGGGCTGGGTTGATGGGTGGATGGAAGGATGGGTAGATGGATGGATAGATGATGGATCAAAGGATGGATGAGAGGATGGAAGGATGGATGAATGGATGGAAGGATGGATGAATGGATGGAAGGATGGACGAGTGAATGGAAGGATGGATGAATGGATGGAAGGATGGATGGATAGATGGATGGATCAAAGGATGGATGAGAGGATGGAAGGATGGATGAATGAATGGAAGGATGGATGAGTGGATGGAAGGATGGATGAATGAATGGATAGAAGGATGGATGAGTGAATGGAAGGATGGATGAGAGGATGGAAGGATGGATGAATGAATGGATAGAAGGATGGATGAGTGAATGGAAGGATGGATGAGTGGATGGAAGGATGGATGAATGGATGGGTTGTGTGTAACAAAGCTCTTTAGTTGAATTTTAATCCCTTGCTGCCACATTTCTGTAAACACAGTAGGTTATGGGGCTGGGAGTTTGGCCTAGTGGTAGAGCGCTTGCCTAGCATGCACAAAGTCCTTCTCGACTGTGAGCTGACTTCTAAGAAAAGGTCTTTCCTGTCACCCTCTTGGTGTGGCATCTCGTGACCTTCCTGGGTGATTCTGAGTACAGAAAACATGTTTCCTCCAGTACGTCTGCCTCCTCTTCCCAGAAGAGCCCCTCAGAGTAACTTTGGGCTGTGCCCAGGGGCTGTGTGTGAGTGCCAGGGTAGCCAGCCTGTGACCAGCCAGTGACCTCCAACCTCAGATCTGGAGGTCACTTTGCGATCAGAGTGACTGTCCCCACCATCACCCCAGGAGCATGCCCGGGGCTGCCAGGCCTGTGCCTTCATGCCCTCTGCTGTGGCCTCCTGGCTCGGTGGCTTCCCCGGTGCAAATCCGGCTGAGGGGTCTGCGGGGACCTCCAGCGGGTCACGGAGCCCCACGTGCCCCAACCCCTGCCTGCTCTCTGCAGAAGTGACCCCTGGCAGGCCAGGTGCCCTGTTCTTGCCTCGGTCCTTGTCCTCACTCTTTAGTGTTGTCATGGCCATCCAGCTGGAGAGAAAAGCGGAGGGAATCTTCACAGCCCTCTCCTGTATGCACTCTGAGCCCCGAGCAGGGACAAAAGTGGCCATTTCTTGTCCCCTGATACAAAGGGTCAGTGTCAAGCGTGAGGCTGCCAGCTGCGGGAGCATGCCCCAGCCCACTCCTCACCCGCCCCGCCCGCAGCACACTTCCTTGTTTCACCTTGTCCACCCTCTGCAGAGTGTGGTTCAGCTCTGGCTAGCGGACAGCCTGCGGCCGCTGTCCAGCAGGGATCTCCTGGGTGGGTGCTCCGGGAGAAACGGAATTGTCAGCATCTGCACATGAGGTGTCTGGTTTCACCGTCAATCCAGATCAACAGCCAATACTTTCTTGTTTTGTTTTGTTACTAGAAGTATATTCTATGTAATATTTTGGCCATGCTTACAGTGGAGAAGTATGGAGGGAGCCAGAAGTTTGTCGCACACCCTGCGTCCCCAGTGCTCTCACTGGAAGGATTTTGGGTCCACGTTTCTGGAGGAGAGCTTGGCTGGAGGGTTCCCCCTGTCTCCGTCGACTGATGTGGGTATTGTCCTCGAAGGGGCTCATCAAGCCAAGGCCTTCCAGGGGCTGGAAAGAGGCCCATGAGACTCCTCTTTGGGTCCTCTGGAATTAGGAAGGCTGTGTGGCTATTCGTGGAGGTGTTTAAAGGCAAAGCAAATGACATTTTCGGTAGCATTTTTCTCCTTAGAGCTTGAAGCATCATGGGCCTGGTGTCATGGTCCACACAGTCACGAGGCAGCAAGCAGGAAGAACACTGCATGGTTACTGTGTGACCCCAGCAGTGGAGGCCTTGTCCTGTGAATCATGCAGGCCCTAAATTCCAATCCCTCTCCTGCCCAAGGCAGCAGCAGCACCACGGGACAAGCTGAGGCATCGTCAGATCCCGCAGGCCTCCTCTGACCTCGGGTTTGATCTGATCCGATGTGCAGGAGTAAGTTCTTTAAGCTCAGGTAGCAGTAACACCAGTTTGCTTTTCTGGCAGTTTGGCTTGAAAAGCCATGTTCAAGTTGTCCTTATTATTGTAATGCCTTTCTGTCCTGGTGCCTCTTGAGGCTTCCCGATCTATCTGTAAAGTGCTTCTCACTTTGCTTATTCTAGCACGGCCTTGCATGCAGTGCAAATGCCCAGAGACAGCACTGGATAGAACAGTCAAGCTTTCTCAGTAATAAGTTATCCATTACACACACCTGAAACCACTCCTGTTACAAAACATGTGCCAGCATGATCTCAAATACTTTTTATGAAGTACTAGTAGTAACACATTAAAAATGACAAAAATGTCTTTAATCTATATTTAAAAAAATGTAATCACCTAAGATACCATTTCCCTTACAATAGAATAATGATTATTCCCACAGCCCATGGAGCCAGAGACTGACTGCTCTGTGAGGCTGGGAGACGATGGCTTGGTAATAGGTCCCAGTAAACCATGGCCCCCCGACCCCCCCAGTGGGGAAGACGGCTCCACTCATGACACTGGTGCATGCCACAGGACCTCGCCTGCTTGGATCAAAAACAAGTGTACCACATGTTACAAGGTAGAATTGGTCCGTTAGTCAACCAACAAGCCTTTGCCTTTGAGAGCCAGAAAAAGAGGAGGAGACAGATGGACACAGAGGCCCAGATGTGAGTGTCATCACCTGGAAATCTGGATGAACTATCTGAAGGCCGAGTCAGCTACGACACTGCACGTCCCTCTGTGGACCGAGGCTTGCCACACAGAGGGCTCTGCTGAGCACGACTTCCGGGGATGGAGTGAGACAGGAGGACTGGCAGGGGGCAGACAGCAGGGGTGGCTGGAATGGAGGGGGTGTCCAGCAGCTCTGACCCCCGGGCCATGCTGTCCGCCAGTGTGTGGGGACACAAGGACATGGCGTCTAGAGAGGCCTGGCCCCCAGAGCCCAGCCTCCCCCCAGAGGTGATGAGAGCTGAGGCTCCAGCTAGAGCCTCAGCAGGAGGCACAGATTGTTCCAGAGTCTCTTCTGAGTCTTCTGGGGATAGACTGGGTGCCATGTGTGGGCGAGCAGAGAACACACAGCGGGAGGCATTCAGCAACTCCTGTCTGCAGGGCTCTGTTCCAGTTGGTAGAAACACAAGGCTGTGGGTCCCGCTGTGTCTGTGGTGTGGGCAGAGGCAGATCCAGGGGCCTCCCAGAACCACACACCAATCAGAACCAATCAGAAACGGAACACGCAACTAGAGAGGAGCTCTCATTCCAGAGGGAAGTTTCACCTCTTCCTTTTTCAGGGAGAAAAGATGGCCTGTTTTGAGACTCTTCAAAGAGAAGTGACAACAAGGCAGGTATGACTACAGTACAGGATAGTCACACCAAAAACAAGGCAGGTATGACTACAGGACAGGGTAGTCACACCAAAGACAAGGCAGGTGTGACTACAGGACAGTGTAGTCACACCAAAGACAAGGCAGGTATGACTACAGGATAGGGTAGTCACACCAAATACAAGGCAGGTGTGACTACAGTACAGGGTAGTCACACCAAAAACAAGGCAGATGTGACTACAGGACAGTGTAGTCACACCAAAGACAAGGCAGATGTGACCACAGTACAGTGTAGTCACACCAAAGACAAGGCAGGTGTGACTACAGTACAGTGTAGTCACACCAAAGACAAGGCAGGTGTGACTACAGTACAGGATAGTCACACCAAAACAAGGCAGATGTGACTACAGTACAGGGTAGTCACACCAAATACAAGGCAGGTATGACTACAGTACAGGGTAGTCACACCAAAGACAAGACAGGTGTGACTACAGGACAGGGTAGTCACACCAAAGACAAGGCAGGTATGACTACAGTACAGGGTAGTCACACCAAAGACAAGGCACGTGTGACTACAGTACAGTGTAGTCACACCAAAGACAAGGCAGGTGTGACTACAGTACAGTGTACTCACACCAAAGACAAGGCAGGTGTGACTACAGTACAGGGTAGTCACACCAAAGACAAGGAAGATGTGACTACAGGACAGGGTAGTCACACCAAAGACAAGGCACGTGTGACTACAGGACAGTGTAGTCACACCAAAGACAAGGCAGATGTGACTACAGGACAGGGTAGTCACACCAAAGACAAGGCAGGTATGACTACAGGAGAGTGTAGTCACACCAAAGACAAGGCAGATGTGACTACAGGACAGTGTAGTCACACAAAGACAAGGCAGATGTGACTACAGGACAGGGTAGTCACACCAAAGACAAGGCAGATGTGACTACAGGACAGGGTAGTCACACCAAAGACAAGGCAGGTATGACTACAGTACAGGGTAGTCACACCAAAGACAAGGCACGTGTGACTACAGTACAGTGTAGTCACACCAAAGACAAGGCAGGTGTGACTACAGTACAGTGTACTCACACCAAAGACAAGGCAGGTGTGACTACAGTACAGGGTAGTCACACCAAAGACAAGGAAGATGTGACTACAGGACAGGGTAGTCACACCAAAGACAAGGCACGTGTGACTACAGGACAGTGTAGTCACACCAAAGACAAGGCAGATATGACTACAGTACAGTGTAGTCACACCAAAGACAAGGCAGATGTGACTACAGTACAGGGTAGTCACACCAAAGACAAGGCAGGTATGACTACGGTACAGTGTAGTCACACAAAGACAAGGCAGATGTGACTACAGGACAGGGTAGTCACACCAAAGACAAGGAAGATGTGACTACAGGACAGGGTAGTCATACCAAAGACAAGGCAGGTATGACTACAGGACAGTGTAGTCACACCAAAGACAAGGCAGATGTGACTACAGTACAGGGTAGTCACACCAAAGACAAGGCAGGTATGACTACAGGACAGTGTAGTCACACCAAAGACAAGGCAGGTGTGACTACAGTACAGTGTAGTCACACCAAAGACAAGGCAGGTATGACTACAGTACAGTGAAGTCACACCAAAGACAAGGCAGGTATGACTACAGTACAGGGTAGTCACACCAAAGACAAGGCAGATGTGACTACAAGACAGGGCAGTCACACCAAAGACAAGGCAGGTGTGACTACAAGACAGGGTAGTCACACCAAAGACAAGGCAGGTGTGACTACAGTACAGGGTAGTCACACCAAAGACAAGGCAGATGTGACTACAGTACAGTGTAGTCACACCAAACACAAGGCAGGTATGACTACAGGAGAGTGTAGTCACACCAAAGATAAGGCAGATGTGACTACAGGACAGGGTAGTCACACCAAAGACAAGGCAGGTATGACTACAGGAGAGTGTAGTCACACCAAAGACAAGGCAGATGTGACTACAGGACAGGGTAGTCACACCAAAGACAAGGCAGGTATGACTACAGGACAGTGTAGTCACACCAAAGACAAGGCAGATGTGACTACAGGACAGGGCAGTCACACCAAAGACAAGGCAGGTATGATTACAGTACAGGGTAGTCACACCAAAGATAAGGCAGATGTGACTACAGGACAGGGTAGTCACACCAAAGACAAGGCTCACACCAAAGACAAGGCAGATGTGACTACAGTACAGTGTAGTCACACCAAAGACAAGGCAGATGTGACTACAGTACAGGGTAGTCACACCAAAGACAAGGCAGATGTGACTACAGTACAGGGCAGTCACACCAAAGACAAGGCAGGTATGACTACAGGAGAGTGTAGTCACACCAAAGACAAGGCAGGTATGACTACAGTACAGTGAAGTCACACCAAAGACAAGGCAGGTATGACTACAGTACAGGGTAGTCACACCAAAGACAAGGCAGATGTGACTACAGGACAGGGTAGTCACACCAAAGACAAGGCAGATGTGACTACAGGACAGGGCAGTCACACCAAAGACAAGGCAGGTATGATTACAGTACAGGGTAGTCACACCAAAGATAAGGCAGATGTGACTACAGTACAGTGTAGTCACACCAAAGACAAGGCAGATGTGACTACAGTACAGGGTAGTCACACCAAAGACAAGGCAGATGTGACTACAGTACAGGGTAGTCACACCAAAGACAAGGCAGGTATGACTACAGGACAGTGTAGTCACACCAAAGACAAGGCAGATGTGACTACAGGACAGTGTAGTCACAACAAAGACAAGGCAGGTGTGACTACAGTACAGGGTAGTCACACCAACTCGGTGCAGGTGTGACCACCAAAAAGCAGTGCAGGCATGACCACAGCACATGTATGACACTAGCACTTTGTGACTCTGCTGACTCAGGTATGGCAACAGTGCAAGTGTGATTACAGTGCAAATGTGCCAGTGAGGCTGCTATGACTGTCATATCTTGGTGTGCTTACAAGTGTGACTGCAATACAGGGGTAATTATAACATGTGTGTGACTACCATACAGGTGTTATTACAATACAGGTGTGACTTAAAATACGTGTGTGACTACCGTGCTGCTGGGACCACAGTGCAGTTGTGACCACAGTGTTGGTATGGCATTAGTACAGGTTTGACTATAGGGGTTACTACAGTACAGGTTTTGCAACACTGCAGGTGTGACTATGAAGGGGTGACAGTTGACTACAATACTGCTGTGATTACAGTAAAGGTGTGACTACAATAGGAGAGGTGGGACTACCTATCAAGGAGGTGTAGCTATAAGGGAAGTATGACTACGATACGCATGCCTACAGTGTGGATTGTGACTACAATCTGGCTGTCACCATGATACAGGCATGACTACAGCACAGGTGTGACTACAACAGTTTATACAAACACAGGGGATTAAAATGTACATGCGGCTTTAAAGCAGCTGTGGCTACAGTGTGAGTGTGACTGCCACACACTGTGACCATAATGTAGATGACACTGTGGTGCAGGTGTGACTACAGCACAGGTGTGACTGGGGAGTAGGTGTGACTACAGCCCAGGCCTGTTTGTAATACAGGTGTGACTACAGCACAGGTGTAACTACGGCCTAGCTGTGCTCGTGGTGCAGGTGTGAAAGCAGCTCAGGTGTGACTGTGGTGCAGGTGTGAACTTGACCCAGGTATGGCTGTAGTTCAGGTGTGAATACAGCTCAGGTGTGACCGTGGTGCAGGCGTGAACTTCACCCAGGTATGGCTGTAGTTCAGGTGTGAATGCAGCTCAGGTGTGACCATGGTGCAGGTGTGAACTTGACCCAGGTATGGCTGTAGTTCAGGTGTGAATGCAGCTCAGGTGTGACCGTGGTGCAGGTGTGGACTTGACCCAGGTATGACTGCAGTTCAGGTATGACTGTAGTTCAGGTGTGAATGCAGCTCAGGTTTGACTGTGGTGCAGGTGTGGACTTGACCCAGGTATAGCTGTAGTTCAGGTGTGAATACAGCTCAGGTGTGACCGTGGTGCAGGTGTGAATACACCACAAGGTCAGATACTCATAGAAAAGGAGTATGCCGTGCCATGGTGCTTTGAGTTTGCTGTGCTCATAAGCATCTGGCCTTGGTACTCTTTATTTCACCAGGTGGAAACACCTCACGAGAGTCTAGAACGGCAAGTGTCACCAGCAAGGGCCCTGGGAGAGGTCAAGAGCTGAGTAGGAGCTTGCATGGTAAGGTCTGCTTTGAGCCAGTGTGCAGCGCATTCTACGCCGGTCCTGGAGGGCTCCAGGCTGCTTGTGTGAGGCTTGACTCTGGCCAGTCCCCCTCTGGGATGCCGAGGGACAGTAAGTCACAGTGTCGGGGGACTGGTAAGTGGAGGAAGGGGTGAGATAGGCCATCCTCAGCACAGAACAGTGGCCCCAGCCGAAGCCCTGGGCTGCAGGCCCCTCTCAGGGCCGGCTTTCAAAGCTCTCCCAGCTCCCAGCCTGAGCTGCTCCTTCCCAGGAACATTAAGTTCTAATCCTCCCTAATCCCCTTCCTTAAAATCACATGACACCCCGCAGTTTAAGACACCAGCACCTTTCTGGGGATTTCAGTTTTAACAGGAAAGGTTTTACTATCAAGAAATGAAGCTCTCTAAACAGACAGGCAGGCACAATCAGGAGAGTCAGTGGAGGGCTGTGTCCCCTGAAGGTCAGCAGGGAGCTGTGTCCCCTGAAGGTCAGCATGGCGCTGTGTCCCCCGAAGGTCAGCGTGGCTCTGTGTCCCCTGAAGGTCAGCGTGGAGCTGTGTCCCCCCAAGGTCAGCATGGAGCAGTGTCCCCTGAAGGTCAGCGTGGCTCTGTGTCCCCTGAAGGTCAGCGTGGCGCTGTGTCCCCTGAAGGTCAGCGTGGTGCTGTGTCCCCTGAAGGTCAGCGTGGCACTGTGTCCCCCCAAGGTCAGCATGGAGCAGTGTCCCCTGAAGGTCAGCGTGGCTCTGTGTCCCCTGAAGGTCAGCGTGGCGCTGTGTCCCCTGAAGGTCAGCGTGGCTCTGTGTCCCCTGAAGGTCAGCGTGGTGCTGTGTCCCCTGAAGCTCAGTATGGCACTGAAGGTTAGCAGGTGCTATCAGCAATATGCGTTGTCCGGTGGCCACGTGGAGGGAAGGCGCTCTCTTCTGTTGCAGAGTTCAAGGCCAGCTTCCAGGGACACTGGCTCCTCTTGTCTGGAGACTACAGTCCACAGCTCTGTGCCCCCACTCTGCTCTGTCCCCTGTGACCTGGGGACTTCAGGAGTGGACCTCTATCTTCAGAGTCACCCAGTGCCCTACCTGGTCGGGCATGGCCTGTGACTCGGGCCGAGTCCCTCAGCTTCACCTCTGGCCTCCCCGCCTTGGCAGATCTGTCTGCAAG
The DNA here is from genome assembly GCA_024803745.1 of Megascapheus bottae. NCBI lineage: Eukaryota > Metazoa > Chordata > Mammalia > Rodentia > Geomyidae > Megascapheus > Megascapheus bottae. The sequence goes on from JANJXV010000114.1 coordinate 2,155,281, forward strand.
CAGAGCAACAGGAGTTCCTGGGCCCCACTGATCTCCAGAATGCCTTCTCCCCCTGAGTCAGAGAGCTCGGCAGCATCTCCCCTTTAATGTCCATCCACGATGGCGTTTGCCTCTCCTGTGACCAAGGGTCGTGAAGCCCACTGTCCTCTGTCTGCTTCTCCTAGTCGACCGGGCAGTGCCGTGTGGACGATTGCAGGAGGACTGTGAGTCACTCTGAGGGTTTTCCTGAGCTTTATTTAATGTGGCTCTGTGCTGTTTCACACGCTTTGGAGCGTATCATTCATAAAGGTAAATACAAGTACTTCCCCTAGCAGTGCCGGGAGCCTGGGCCTCTCCTCTTCACCTGTTCATTACCAGGAGCCTGGGCCTCTCCTCTTCACCTGTTTATTACCAGGAGCCTGGACCTCTCCTCTTCACCTGTTCACCACCAGGAGCCTGGACCTCTCCTCTTCACCTGTTTATTACCAGGAGCCTGGGCCTCTCCTCTTCACCTGTTTATTACCAGGAGCCTGGGCCTCTCCTCTTCACCTGTTTATTACCAGGAGCCTGGGCCTCTCCTCTTCACCTGTTTATTACCAGGAGCCTGGACCTCTCCTCTTCACCTGTTTATTACCAGGAGCCTGGACCTCTCCTCTTCACCTGTTCACTACCAGGAGCCTGGACCTCTCCTCTTCACCTGTTTATTACCAGGAGCCTGGACCTCTCCTCTTCACCTGTTTATTACCAGGAGCCTGGGCCTCTCCTCTTCACCTGTTTATTACCAGGAGCCTGGGCCTCTCCTCTTCACCTGTTCATTACCAGGAGTCTGGACCTCTCCTCTTCACCTGTTCATTAACAGGAGCCTGGACCTCTCCTCTTCACCTGTTCATTACCAGGAGCCTGGACCTCTCCTCTTCACCTGTTCACCACCAGGAGCCTGGACCTCTCCTCTTCACCTGTTCACTACCAGGAGCCTGGACCTCTCCTCTTCACCTGTTTATTACCAGGAGCCTGGGCCTCTCCTCTTCACCTGTTTATTACCAGGAGCCTGGGCCTCTCCTCTTCACCTGTTTATTACCAGGAGCCTGGACCTCTCCTCTTCAACTGTTTATTACCAGGAGCCTGGACCTCTCCTCTTCACCTGTTTATTACCAGGAGCCTGGGCCTCTCCTCTTCACCTGTTTATTACCAGGAGCCTGGACCTCTCCTCTTCACCTGTTTATTACCAGGAGCCTGGACCTCTCCTCTTCACCTGTTTATTACCAGGAGCCTGGACCTCTCCTCTTCACCTGTTTATTACCAGGAACCTGGACCTCTCCTCTTCACCTGTTCACTACCAGGAGCCTGGACCTCTCCTCTTCACCTGTTCACTACCAGGAGCCTGGACCTCTCCTCTTCACCTGTTCACCGCCAGGATCCTGGACCTCTCCTCTTCACCTGTTTATTACCAGGAGCCTGGGCCTCTCCTCTTCACCTGTTTATTACCAGGAGCCTGGACCTCTCCTCTTCACCTGTTTATTACCAGGAGCCTGGACCTCTCCTCTTCACCTGTTTATTACCAGGAGCCTGGACCTCTCCTCTTCACCTGTTTATTACCAGGAGCCTGGACCTCTCCTCTTCACCTGTTTATTACCAGGAGCCTGGGCCTCTCCTCTTCACCTGTTTATTACCAGGAGCCTGGACCTCTCCTCTTCACCTGTTTATTACCAGGAGCCTGGACCTCTCCTCTTCACCTGTTTATTACCAGGAACCTGGACCTCTCCTCTTCACCTGTTCACTACCAGGAGCCTGGACCTCTCCTCTTCACCTGTTCACTACCAGGAGCCTGGACCTCTCCTCTTCACCTGTTCACCGCCAGGATCCTGGACCTCTCCTCTTCACCTGTTTATTACCAGGAGCCTGGGCCTCTCCTCTTCACCTGTTCACTACCAGGAGCCTGGACCTCTCCTCTTCACCTGTTCACTACCAGGAGCCTGGACCTCTCCTCTTCACCTGTTCATTACCAGGAGCCTGGACCTCTCCTCTTCACCTGTTCACTACCAGGAGCCTGGACCTCTCCTCTTCACCTGTTTATTACCAGGAGCCTGGACCTCTCCTCTTCACCTGTTTATTACCAGGAGCCTGGACCTCTCCTCTTCACCTGTTCACTACCAAGAGCCTGGACCTCTCCTCACCTGTTTATTACCAGGAGCCTGGACCTCTCCTCTTCACCTGTTCACTACCAGGAGCCTGGACCTCTCCTCTTCACCTGTTTATTACCAGGAGCCTGGACTTCTCCTCCTCACCTGTTTATTACCAGGAGCCTGGGCCTCTCCTCCTCACCCTTTTATTACCAGGAGCCTGGGCCTCTCCTCTTCACCTGTTTATTACCAGGAGCCTGGGCCTCTCCTCTTCACCTGTTTATTACCAGGAGCCTGGACCTCTCCTCTTTACCTGTTTATTACCAGGAGCCTGGACCTCTCCTCTTCACCTGTTCACTACCAGGAGCCTGGACCTCTCCTCTTCACCTGTTTATTACCAGGAGCCTGGGCCTCTCCTCTTCACCTGTTTATTACCAGGAGCCTGGGCCTCTCCTCTTCACCTGTTCATTACCAGGAGCCTGGACCTCTCCTCTTCACCTGTTCATTACCAGGAGCCTGGGCCTCTCCTCTTCACCTGTTTATTACCAGGAGCCTGGGCCTCTCCTCTTCACCTGTTTATTACCAGGAGCCTGGGCCTCTCCTCTTCACCTGTTTATTACCAGGATCCTGGACCTCTCCTCTTCACCTGTTTATTACCAGGAGCCTGGGCCTCTCCTCTTCACCTGTTTATTACCAGGAGCCTGGACCTGTCCTCTTCACCTGTTTATTACCAGGAGCCTGGGCCTCTCCTCTTCACCTGTTTATTACCAGGAGCCTGGACCTCTCCTCTTCACCTGTTTATTACCAGGAGCCTGGGCCTCTCCTCTTCACCTGTTTATTACCAGGAGCCTGGACCTCTCCTCTTCACCTGTTCACTACCAGGAGCCTGGGCCTCTCCTCTTCACCTGTTCATTACCAGGAGCCTGGACCTCTCCTCTTCACCTGTTTATTACCAGGAGCCTGGACCTCTCCTCTTCACCTGTTTATTACCAGGAGCCTGGACCTCTCCTCTTCACCTGTTCATTACCAGGAGCCTGGACCTCTCCTCTTCACCTGTTTATTACCAGGAGCCTGGGCCTCTCCTCTTCACCTGTTTATTACCAGGAGCCTGGACCTCTCCTCTTCACCTGTTCACTACCAGGAGCCTGGACCTCTCCTCTTCACCTGTTTATTACCAGGAGCCTGGACCTCTCCTTTTCACGCTCTGGTCCAGAACCGGGATGGGTCTTGTGGGCACAGCTTTGCAGCCTGTGACCGAGGCCGCCACACATCACCTCCATTGTCCCTATTGGGCCACGTGCTCGGAATGGGGACCAACAGGCGTGATTTTCTCCCAAGCTCTATCCAAACGTGTTGGTGGGAGAATGGACCAAGCTGAGATCCGTTCACGTGTGCACTGAGCAGTGCTGAGAGCCGGGGCCACAGCCCTCGCCCCAGGCTCTGACCCACCGCCCTGCTCTCTGCTTCTGGAATGCTGCTGACACACTGCTTCCACCCGTGAGTGAGACTCTGCCTCTATCTTCCTCTACCTGTGCAGTCTCAGGCCGGCCCAGGTGTGGAGTGGACACGGTGTTGTTGTCCGTGTGCACTACCTGTCATCCACACATCTAGAATCCCTTTGCCCCTGGACTCAGCTCAGCTTCTCAGTGGTGATTGAAAGCAACAGTGAGTAGCTGCAAGGCAAGATGTGCACCTGAAATGGGGGCGTGTGTGAAAAAATGGATGTTTCCTCTGTGTGTGCATGTGCACGCTTGTGCATACATGAGTACATGTGTGCGTGTGTGTGCATCCATCAGTGTGTGTGTGCGTGTGTGTATGTGTGTGCAAACATGAGTGTGTGCATGTGCATGTGCGTGCAGTACCCTGGATCTGCTCACAGCCCCTGTGAGGGGCCATCTTACTGTGGACTGCTGTCCAGTTTGGGAGGGGAAAATCTGAATGGAAAAGGAGCTGGAGGAGCTGAATCTGGCTGCCCACTGAAACAGCATCCTCCAGACAGCGTGAAGGTAAGGTGGGAGGGAGAGGAGGAGGGCATGGGTGGTGAGGTGGGTTGGGAAGGGAGAAGAGGAGGGCACGGGCGGTGAGGGGGGGTGGGAAGGGAGAGGAGGAGGGCACGGATGGTGAGGGGGGATGGTGACAGAGCAGGGGAGATGCAGACCTCCGCTGACCAGATCTGTGGTCACAAGCAAGGCCTCTGCAGAGCTACACGACTCTACAAGACTCTGCTCTGGAGAGCGCCCAGCTCTTGGCTTCCCTGGTCACGTACTTGCCTGCCTCAGCCCTGTTGAAAACCTCAGAAGCATAGAGTACCAAATGTGAGCGCCGGGAAGGATCCAATTACAAGACTGTACCCTAGGATGGGCTGCTCTTATTTTCTGTGACTAGAGGTCAGATGGGTTGGCTTATCCGCCATCACTCCAAGGTGGTGCATGACCAAGAGGAGGGGTCTCTGCTCTACTCTGCACTGCAGCCGCCCTCAGATTCAGCAAGGAAATGATCATTTTGGTTAGACTTAAAGATAGGTCAGATTTTTTTAGGGATACAAGAATTTTTAATTTTTCTTCTTTTTCTTAATCTTTTTCTATTTCTTATTTGAAAATGCTAAAAGAAAAAGAAAGAATATCTACAGTTACATAAATCTGGTAAGGAGAATATTTCCTTTTGGACAGTGTCACCCCTTCCTTTGCTCTCTCCCAGTGTCTCCCTCTCGTCCTGCCCACAGCTGTACATTCTCTTTCAGCATTCTCCAGAGAGTACCCATGCTTCATTTGTTTAACCTTCAGATTTTTAAATCACACCATTCAATAGAGCATCTATTGTCATTTTTCTTTTCTATCTCAATCATTAGCTTTCAAAGCAGGATATGTTTGGGATGTAAAGAGACTATAAAATGTGACCGGCCCCCTGGCACAGCCACATTTTTAACAGGGCTTTTGTTTTAGTTGAGTTTCTTAAGCTGATTAGAAGGATGAGGTTTTAATTGGGGTCCCTGTTTTCTTTTAGTCCTGGAAAGGCATCAGGCTTTGTGTGTGTGTGTGTGTGTGTGTGTGTGTGTGTGTGTGTGTGTGCGCGAGCGCGCGCGCAACCCACATAATTAATCACTCAAGAAAAATCTTCCCAGGAATCATTTGTTCTTACTTACTTGTGGAGGGAATTACGCAGTCCTGGCCATGGCAGGTTAGGAGTCTGCACAAAAGATATCTTAATGATGTCAAAATAGAGAGCTCATTTCTCACCTTTGGGCCAGAGAAGATGGAAGAGTATCTTTCTTTTCCCCTCTCTTTTTCTAAGTAGCCAATCTGCACCGTATTCAGCCTAACTTCATTATAAACTGGTCTCTTACAAATCCACACAAGTGTGGGGTCTGGGGGGCCTCTCCCGTCCTGGCCCGAGCGGCAGTGGAAATGGGCTCTTCACCGCGGCAGGAATGCATTTATGATCATGCATTGCCGGACTCTGTTTTTATTTCTCGGTGTATGGGAAATGCAGCAGTAATCCCCTTAGAATTTCCCTTCGCTTAAATCTCAGAGCGCGTTCTCGGCCGCCTCTCAAGAGCCTCGAGGGTCCTTCAGGTTTCGTCAGCCCACATTCAACAGGTAAAGCCCACTTTGTTCTGTAGAGATGGCTGGAAATAATGTGAAATTAAAGATTTAATCTTCTGGGGGCAACTCAGCTTTTCCTTAGTCTGTCACAAAGAAACTAAGAAGTCTAGCACCTTTTCAGTAAGTAGAAAAGTCTTTGATTGGCAGGGTCTACTGCATTGATCCCTGAAACTATGTTGCTAAAAACTTTATTAATACAATTAGGCACAGAGACCACGGCTGGTTTTAAATGTTGGGGGAGATTTTGTTTCACGATGAAGTTTGCTTATATTATTAAGCTAATTGACAGGATTTATGTGGGGGGAGGAGGGGAAGGAAACAAGCTTTGGTGACAGATTAAGGGCTTTTTTCCTAGTCACAGGAAAACCTGGACCAACCAATGCAAATTATAAGCTGCTGCAGTAAAACGACTGGTAGGAGAGGGCAGGGCTGGCTGAGCAAATTGGAGATGAGTGGAGATTACAGGAGACTGCGTGAATTCCTGGCTGAGTTCCTTACCCTGAGTTCTGTTAGAGACCAGTTTTCAAATACACCATTTGCAATTGCTCACTAATATGCTTATGAAAGAAACTGTAGAAACCTGTTCACAGTTAAAACTTGGATCTCCGGTGTGCCTGGACTCAGGAGGGAGACGTCCTAGAGGGAATCAGGCCGCGAGAACGCTGTGCTTCTTAGTGCATTCGTGGCAGGGAGAGGGGAACGTGCTTGGGCTTCTTTCCTAGCTCTGTGATAAAGTCCCCGAAGAGCCACCTTGCAAGGAGACATGCTGACTGGACTCGTGGTTTCACAGATGTCAACCAGCCTTGCACAGGGCCTGTCGCAGGCCTGAGGTGTGGCCTGTGCCCGGATGGATGGAAGAGGACATGGTGGAGGGGAACTGCTCATTTTGTGGCTGCTGCTTCTCCACTGGCTCTCCCCTGGTCTCCCCTCGTTCTCCCCTGGTTCTCTCCTGGTCTCCCCTCGTTCTCCCCTGGTTCTCTCCTGGTTCTCCGCTGGTTCTCCCCTGGTTCTCCACTGACTCTCCACTGGCTCTCCACTGGTTCTCCACCAGTTCTCCCCTGGTTCTCTCCTGGTCTCCCCTCGTTCTCCCCTGGTTCTCTCCTGGTCTCCCCTCATTCTCCCCTGGTTCTCTCCTGGTCTCCCCTCGTTCTCCCCTGGTTCTCTCCTGGTTCTCTGCTGGTTCTCCCCTGGTTCTCCACTGACTCTCCACTGGCTCTCCACTGGTTCTCCACCAGTTCTCCCCTGGTTCTCCACTGGTTCTCTGCTGATTCTTCACTAGCTTTCCCCTGGCTCTCCTCTGGTTCTCCCCTGGCTCTCCCCTGGTTCTCCCCTGGTTCTCCACCGGTTCTCCCCTGGCTCTCCCCTTGTTCTCTGCTGGTTCTCCCCTGGCTCTCCACTGGTTGTCCCCTGGCTCTCCCCTGGTTCTCCCCTGGTTCTCCACTGGTTCTCTGGTGATTCTTCACTAGCTCTCCCCTGGTTCTCCCCTGGCTCTCCCCTGGCTCTCCGCTGGTTCTCTGCTGGTTCTCCACTGGTTCTCCACCAGTTCTCCCCTGGTTCTCCACTGGTTCTCCCCTGGTTCTCCCCTGGTTCTCCCCTGGCTCTCCCCTGGCTCTCCGCTGGTTCTCCGCTGGTTCTCCACTGGTTCTCCACCAGTTCTCCCCTGGTTCTCCACTGGTTCTCTGCTGATTCTCCACTGGTTCTCCACATCCCCTCCTAGTCTACCACTGTGGCCTCTGTCCTTTCAGAGGGCTGACTCCTCAGGAGCTGACACAGGAACTGCTGAGGAAACCTTCAGCAATGAGCGTGTGGGGCATTCAGTATCCAACACTAACAGTGAGAAGAGGATAAACACAAGTCTGGGCCCCCCTTGCACACAGTCCTCTTGCCCTTCTACCCTCCATGATGGGACAGCTCCACAAGAAGGGTCCCCCTTGGACAGGCCCCGCTCAGAGCAGGCCCCTGACCTTGTACCTCCATGCTGCCCATATCTGGTTCTCCTAAAGCTCTCAGTCTCAGACATTCTCTCACAAAGTACAAGGGTGCTGAAAAGCATGTTGAGTCTCAGGAGAGGAAGGCTTCACATCCTAAAGATGCCAGTCCTCCCAAAATTAATAGGAAGTTTGTGTAATTCCTATCAGAGCATCAGCAAGTTCTCCATGTAGATGTGTTCAAGCTTATTCTAAGCTTAAATGGAAACACAAACGAGGTAGAAGAGCTAGGGCAGCCTTTAAAGAATCAGGTTGTAAGTTTCCAGTAACCAAAGACACTGAGATAGAAAGGCACTGATGGGCTAAAAGCAGACCACACAGGTAGGCCTGTGGACAAGGATGCCGAAGGAACTTAACAGATAGTGGGAGGCATTTGCAGTAACTTACCAATTCAAAGTCCATTGGCAAAAAAAATGCCTCCATTTTATTCAAAGAAGGATTGGATGAAGTATAAACCCATAAAACTTTAAGAAAAAATATACAAAAGACTTTTTTTAGGTTCTATGCTTCGATGGTTCTATGCTTGACATCAAAAGCAAGATCCATTAAAGAAAAAATTTTGGTAAACTGGCTTTAAGTAAAATGAATAAGTTTTTCTCTGTAAAAGATTCTGGTAAGCTAGATACAGTGGTTCATGCCTGCAAACCTAGCTACTCAGGAGAATGAGATCTGAGGATCATGGTTCAAAGCCAGCCTGGACACAAAAGAATGTGAGACTCTTATCTCCAATTAACCACCAGAAAACGGAAAGTGACATTGTGGCTCAAGGGGTAGGGTGCTAGCCTTGAGCTGAAGAGCTCAGGGATAACACCCAGGCCCAGAGCTGAAGTCCTACAATTGACAAAAAGAAAAGAAGTGGTAAAGAAGCAGTTTTTTAAATAAAAATGAAGGGTAAGTTTCCAGGACAAAAAGATTTCAGTTCTCACATTGAAACTACACTCAGAAATTAAAAGAGTTTAAAAATGAATCCCCCATTCCCAGGCCAAGCTCTACTACAGAGCTTATAACTAAAACAGCTTGGCACAAAAACAGGCCTAAAGATCAATAGAACAGTCTAGAAGACCCAGAAATAAAGCCATGCACTTATAGTTATTTGATAAAGAAGCCAAAAACAAGCACTGGGGAAAAAGCCAGCCTTCTCTGTAATTAGTGTTGGAAAAACTGAACATCCATATTGGATCCTTATTTGTCACCTGACACCAATATCAAGTCAAAATAGATTAAAGAACACGTCAGACCTAAAACTTTGAAATGACTGCAGAATGGAGTAGGAGAAACAGGGTTTGAGTGGGAGAAACAGGGCTTTAGGTATAGGCAGAAATGTTTTGAAAAAGAGTTCTAGGGCACAGGAAATAAGAGAGGAATTACTTCTAGCTAAAAAGTTTCAGTATAGGAAAGGACACAGTTGCTAAAGTAGAAAGAGGGCCACTAGATATTTACCAGCAATACAACTGACCAAGGCCTAATATCTAAGCTAACAAACAGCTCAAAAAATTAACACCTCCCCAAACTAATAAACCAATCACTAAGAGGGCAAAGGAGCTTCTCAGAAAATAAAAACAGCAGACAGACACGTGACGAAATGTTCAGCATCCCTGGCCACCCCTGCAAACCACAGTGACTGGGATTGTACCTCACCCAAGCTAGATTGACCTGCATCCAAAATTTGAACAAGAAATGGTCATGAAGATGTGGGGGGGGGGGAATGAACCTTACTGCACGGCTGTGGGAATGAAAACCAGTACAGCCACTCTGGAAGGCAGTGTGGAGGTTCCTCAAAAACCTAAACATAGACCTTCCCTATGACCCAGCCATATCACAATTGGGCATCTACCCCGAGAATTAGAAGTCAGATGCCATGAAAACACCTGAACACCCACGTGCACTGCTGTTCTAGGCGATTTGCAATAGCCAAGTTTTGGAAATAGCCCAGATACCCAACAATAAATTGGTGGATTGGTAAAATGTGGTGCCTATACACATTACTCATCCATTACAAAGAGTAGGAAGACATTGTTTGCAAGGAAATGGCTGGATCTAGAACAAATTATGCTGTGAGGTAAGCCAAGCTCAGAGAGAGAAATGGGGCGTGGTTTCTACCATGAGTGGATCTAGATCTGAAATATAACTAGACATGATAACCCATACCGGACTCTAGGCATTCACACGCAAACAAACTAAAGGAGGATACCCTTAGGGAGGAAGCCAAAGCGCAACTCCTCTGAACATTTCAAGTACTACTTATCGAAATGAATCCCAAGAAACGGAAACATGGTTTGTAGTGGTGGTGGTGGTGGTGGGATTTGTTTGTCTTGTTTTAGGGGAGCCACAGAGGGGTGGGTGCAGAAAGGGAGGGAGGGAGCGTGAGTAATGCGTAACTTATAAGGGGGACGGGGGGAGCTGGGGGACACAAGGGAAGGGGTGACAGTGTGCAAAAAAGAAATCACTCCGGACCTGGCTGATAAGATGGTAACCCCTCTGTACACCACCCAAGGAATTACAATAAAATCCCCCTCCAAAAACACTATGTGAGACCATAAAACACCAAAGGACAAAAAATAGGTAGATGACAGAAAACACACATGGTTTTCCATAAATGTGCCAACTGCACAACTGAGACGAGCTGAGGAGAAAATAGAGGCGGCCAAATAGAACACTAATTATATCGCATGCAATCATCCAGCAACCAGAGCATCAGGAGATCATGATCTAATATCTCCACAAGATTGAGGAAAACCGCCCGCAACCTACAATTCTGCACCGCTCTGCACCCAGAGTTCAGCTGGCTGCAGCTGGCCACATCTCTCTCTTTAGACGGAGCTGGCGAGCTCCGAGGGGCTCCGTGCCCAGGTCTCACGCACATGGCTTCTCGCTCGGTACCCCCAGGTGCTTGTGACTTCTCAGTAGCATTGACGCTTCCCTGGGCCCTGCATGCTGTGTACCATGGAACAGTGAATATGAGTTCTCATTATTCAAGCGTCTAACCATCCCTGGGATCGCTTCCTAGGAGAAGGAGTTTACATCAGCGTTGATGCAAACACCACTCAGTCACCACAGCCCCGACCCTGACGACGACAGCTGGCCCTCAGAGGCTAGGGTAGTGTGTGGTTTTTTGACAACACCTCCTGCAGACACCTGCGGAGGCCTGGCCCCATACCACCGGGCCTTTGTACAGGCAGAGGGAGGTGGCTGTGGAGAGGCTCCCCAGGGATGGAGCCTCCAGCTTCACTGTAAACACCTGCAGTAGGTAGAGTTGCAGATGAAAGGCGCTCACCTGAAGGGGTCACCTGAGTGGGGGGGGGAGCCGAGGTCCACCGCGGGGAGGAGCGGCATGGGCCTGCAGGGTTCCCGTCACGGAGTGGCAGGTGGGCCTCTGTTCTAGGACTCAGTGGGGCAGCCTGTCCCCCCAGCACCCCTCTCCACACAGCGGCTTCCTCAGGCTGGCCAGGATGTGATCGGGAAGGCGGCCTCTGCCGTCCACATCGTGACAGGGGCCCTTCCTCCGGTGTGCTGAGGCCTGGCTCATTTGCGGGGAGCGGGTTCCTTGTGTGGGTGGAGGGTTGTTTCTGGCAGTACTGGGGTTTGAACTCAGGACCTGTGCTTGGGAGGGCTCTACCACTTGATCTTTGGGTTAACGGTTTTGTGCTTTGGCTGCTTTTCAGGAAGGATCTAGCGTTTTGAACAAGAGCAGGACTTGTCGCTCTCTCTGTCTTCTTACCTATGGCCTCCTTCGCAGCTGGAAGCTCAGGTCCACGGCCTGTCAATGAAGATGGGGGTCTCGCAGAGCGGCCTTCTTAATCTCCACCTCCTCAGGCGCTGAGCTGGTGGGCGTGAACCGATGTGCCCGGCCCTGTGTGCTGCCAGGATGTTGTCCAGGGCCGCGTTGGGGCTTTGCCTGGGGAGGTCCCAGCTGGCAGCAGCTGTTTGGGTTTCACTCCTGACAGCCAGGCTCTGCTCGTGCGGACGGCCTGACTTTCACAGAGCCCTCCCCAGGAGAGCGCGTCTGTACCCCATCAGATCACCCTGTGTACCCCACCTGACCGCCCCTGCACAATGCACCCTGGGTATCTGGGAGGGTGATACTGGCCCGGCCTGTGGGACGTTGGCCCAGTGCTCCTCCCCACGGGAAATTACGGCTTGACTGGTTGCTGCTCCGTTGCCATGATTTCCAGGCCTCCGTTTCCATGGCACCACTCTGAAGGTAAGTGGGGGACCGCTGGGCTCACCTGCACGATTTTCCAGTCCTTATATACGAAGTCCACAAGCCACAGAGCCACAGAGGAGAGGGTGTGCATGGCCAAGGGCCCAAGGGTTCTGGTGACGCCGGGCCACCAGACACGAGGCGGGGACAGCTCCTGCAGCCACACCCCCTCCACAGTGCTGGCTCTGTCCTGCTGGCTGAGGAGGAGTGGATGGGACCAAGGGCGTGGCCCCAAACTGCTTCCACAGGACTCGGAGGTGACAGGTGGTGGCCTGCTTGTGCAAGGAGCAGGTGTGAGGCAAGGCCTCTGGCTGCCCGTGTGCAGGTGGGAGAACCACGTGTGTGAGGAGCCCCTGCCCAGGGTGAGGCGCAGGGCTGCCTCCCAGCTGCCCGGGACTGGGCTCACGTCCACTTCTCCGCTAGTGTGGACTTGCAGGAGAGCGAGTCCATCCTCTGTCCCCTCCCCGGGGCTCCCACCTCTCAGAGCCTCCACCTCCCACACTGCCGAGTGGAGGACTTGCTGCCCGCCCATGAGCATGGGGCGCACGTTCAAGCCAAAGCCAAGTGAGCGTGCCGCCCTCGGGGAGTGTAAAATCTAGAGCAAGGCACTGAGTTCCCAGCAAGGCTCTGACCGTGGGGAGGCTGAGAGGGGCTCTGCCAGTTCTGCACCCCGGGATTCCCATGGCCTTGGGACACCTACACTTGTTTCTGTTGTACCCACAGATCTGGACAGCAAGTCACCCATCCGACCCCCACAGCCCCCACTGCTCTCAGGGAGGAGCAGTGAAACCTGGACCTGCATCAGATTGAACAGAGGAGTTCAACAAGGAGCTCGGGGAGAGCTGAGTCCAAATCAAACAAAAGCATCTAAGAAAATATCCAAGGGACCTGACAGAGCTGGGCCGGGGCTCTGTGCTCTGAGTACATGGGGTCTCGTGGCCTCTTCTGCCCGGGCTGTGACTGTGATCCTGCCATCTCCATCCTGGTAGCTGAGGTGCCAGCCCGAGCACTGCCTGCACTCAGGTGTGTCCACACCTCTTCGAGCCCAAACCACTCCTGCCCCAGGCCTCAGTGCATCCGCAGGCCTTGTTCAAAAGTACACCAGCATCAGAGCGATTTTTAAACATGGAGAGTGACAAGATCATTATCCTTCTCTAAAGTTTTAAATAGCCACACATCAGTTTCCTGCTATTTTTCAGTGTCACCTTCAAATCTCCTTGAGATCTCAAAATAACTAGCAGGCCTGGCTCTCCGAAGATAGAGGCTTCTGAATGGTACTTTTGAATATGATCACAGTAAAATAGTCACGGGTTAATTTGATTCAGAAGCTGAATGCCTGTGATGCCTTGCCGCGGGAGTGTGGCAGCGCCCAGTTCGAGGGGTGTTGTTGGAAAGGGAGGCGCTGCCCATCTCTTCCCTGGGTGAAGAAGCCAGTCTGCATGAGCAGCTTTAGAAGGGTGTCCAGGCTAAGGATTCCTCTGATGGCCTGAGCCCTGCCTCCCAGGGCCTGGTGAGGAAGGGGTGAAGGATTCCGGGATATGGGATGGATGGCACTTCACCTGTTTGCTTCTGTGTTCGTGGCTGGCCTTAAGAGGAGCACAGGAGACGCTGATTCCTGCCTGGCAACTTGCTTGGCCATGTTGGCTTCTTATCAGTGGACCTTCCGCCCCAGACGCCCGACGCTCGCCTTCATCCTCAAGGATGACGTGGGCAGTGGTGTAGCCGATAAATCAACAGCGATGTCGTCCCCGCAACCTCACCCGTGCATCCTGTCCATTGCTTTTGTAACTTCACCTGTTGTGTGACTAGAATGAATCCTGAAAATGACCGGCCAATCTCCCCGGCTTCTCCATCTCCTCTTCCGGCAGTGCTGAGTGGAGCAGCCCGCTCCGCCCCTCTGCTTCTGGGAAGGGTCTGGTGCCAGTCCTGTAGGCCCCATTTTGGGTTGAAAGCACGGCACTACCTGCCTTGGGCCGGGCATAGGTTGGCCTTTGGCAAAGACATCCAGGCCTGGGGAGCTAGGAAGGCGAGGAATCTGCTTGGGGGCACAGCGCTGTCCTTGAACTCATACTGAGCTTTTCTGTGTGTTTGTTTTGTTTTGTGTGCAAGCCTGTCTCAGGGTCTCCCCAGAATTTCCACAATCCTCTCCAGTTCCTGCTGGCGGAGAGGCAGGAACTCCTCATGGCAAGGTCACTTTTTTGAAGTTGAGTTTCATCTCTGCTTTGATGAACAGCGTGTTTGAACAGAGCGTTCCGTCCCACCACTGGAGATAAAGTGTGTAGATAGCGGTTCTGAAGGCTAGAGAGCAGGGACCCTACCAACAAAGACATTTCGTTTCCTCTAATTGTGGCTATTTTAATGCATATTGGTGGTTCAAATCTATAAAGACTCCATGAGATAATGCAATTGTGCTTAAAAAAAACTTTCCGGCTTTATAAATTGGAGAAATTAATCAAATAAAGAGAGTCTTCAGAAAGCTTTCAGTGGGATTTCATCCAAGGGTGGACAAGACAGTACACTGCCTTTTCCATGGCAGAGCGCCCACGCCTGCGCTGGCTGGCGCCGGCTGTGGGCACAGTGCTCCTGGCACAGCCCAGCGAGGTGCCGGGACTGTCCCCCACCCTCATGCCATGCTAGGAAGGATGCCACGCAACGCAGCTGAGATCAAAGACAGCCTTGCTGACATTGGATCATCGTTTGATAAAAGATTTGACTTTTAGGAAGAGCTGGGAGTTATCAACCAATGAACATATTTTTTCTACTGTCAGCATAATGAAGAAAATTGAAGCTCCCTGTCCAGTTGCCTTTGTATGATTCCTATGAGACATCAGTAGGTTTCTATTCAGGCTTTTGTCGGCCATGAACCTCTATCTCTCCTTCCCTCCTACTGTAGCGTGGAGCATACAGAAACTGCGTTGTCTGGCATGTGGCATGTCTGTCTCATCCTTCATTTCCTGAACCTCATGTGACAGGCCTCATGGCCAATGCCAGTGAAGACAGCGGTGTTCCGTCCTGTCCAGATGTGTGCTCAATCACTATCTTACTTCATATTTTTGGGCTCTCAGAGTACTTCTAATTTTAAGCCGTATTATAAACAAGGAGTATACCAGTATGAGGATGCATTTTTGCACCTGCTTTTCTGGCCATCTCCTAGAGAAAGCCTTAGACAGAGCCTTGCTAGGTGAGGGAAAACTGCCGCGGCATTCTACCCAAGCGTATTCTCAAAAGTCTGATCTGCCCGCAGTTATCTCCTGTCTTCACATCTTCATGTTGTCAGCGTGATTTCCTATCAACACCAGTCTGTCGTCTCCTGCTGCAGGGATGGCTGTCCTGAGCCCATGGTGGCCTCAGGGCCATGTCCCTTGGGGGCCTCGGCCCCACTTCCTGAAGACACCGTCACGGCGGGCTGGCAGCGGGGGTCCTGGAGTTCCTCACCTCGTCCAGGTGTGGCCGGCCCCGCGTCTCCGCGTCTTCCCAGGGCCCCTTCCGTGAGCGCGCCCTCCATCAAATCCCCCTCACAGTGGCACCTGTCAGCCTGGGTTAAGAGCCATGTAATGACTTTCAGCTCAAGCATCTGCAAAGGCCCTGTTTCCAAATAACTTCACCTTCTGACGTAAGAGCTCTGCATTTTCACAGAGGCATTTGGGGGATTACATAACTCACCCCACATGAGTTTCCAATATTTATAGCTCCGAGAAGGGCCTGGACCCCTGCCTGAGCTCCGGGGAAGTGGGCTGCACCCGCAGATAAACACCCCCCACCCCCCATGAACCAGAGGCTGAGATGCCTGGGCCCTGGGCTGTCCGGGAGAGAACCTTTCCAGGGCTCTCCCTAGAGCCTTGCTGAGGCGTCCTGCCCCATGAGAGGGGAGGGGCATCAGAAGCATAGCTGGCATCGTGGCTCTCCTGCAGTCATCGCGGCCTCGGAGGCCCTGCACAGTTAGCAGCTGGCTAGCTGGATTGTTAGTGAGTTTGTTCTAGAGGTTTACTCTTTCAGAACCCATGTTCATACCCAACAACGGGCAACTTCATTTCCTGTGCTTTTCTTCAGCCATGTTCGGGCAAGCAGGGCGTCTACTCTTTCACGGCCTATGAGTGTCTCATTCGTCAAGACCACGGTCTCCCGTGGAGGAGTGCTTGGGAGTTCAGGAGCCTACGGGGCCATGAGACGTGAGTGCTGTCTATGTGGCCTTGCTGGGGAGACCTTGGGGCCCCACAAGTCCATAGCCTCTTCTTCAGGCTGGTTTGCCCAGGGTGGGGCTCGGCCCCATTTCCTTCTGACACCACTCACGAGGTGCAGAGCCACACCGGCTGTGTCTGGACTTCCAGGGCCCAGGTCTGTGCCTTCTCCAGGCCTTGACATCAGCTGATCCCTGACTGGCACTTCCCAGCCCCTGGAAGCTCAGACGTCTTCTTGCCACTCGCTCAACTTGGCCGCAGCCCCTCCGGCTGTGCCTGCCCCACCTCGCCACCAGGTCCAAGCTCATGTTCAGTCTCTACATACTGCGTGGCCAGGAGTGTCCTGCTTTTATTTATTCACCTACAGTGGTCTGAGCCCACTCCCTCACTAGTACAGGAAGGAGGTGCTTGCCTGCCCACAGCAGGAACTCACGACCAAGGTTAGGGACCCTCTTGAACTTTGCTTCACTGAGTATCTTAAATTCAGTTACCGCACTTAGATCCTGGTGTACGTGAGCCACCGGGCTAAATTCTCCAAAGTGGTGAGCCAACCAGAACAGCAGAGAAAATGGACTGCGGACTAGGTCATTTCCACTCAGGTTGTGTGCTGTGGAGATGGAAGTCTTTAACAGAGGCTGGATGCCGATAGTTCACGCCTGCAATGCTAGCTACTCAAGAGACGGAGACCTGAGGATCCTAGCTCAAAGCCAGCCTGGACGGGAAAGTCCAAGAAACATCTCCAATTAACCTGCAACAAACAAACCTGGAAGTGGAGCTTCTGCACACTGCTCCAAACCCGGCATCCCTGGTCTTCAGATCCTCTGCAGCCGGCCCCACCCTTGCGGGCCCAGGGCTCTGCCCGTACCACACAGCCTCCTGACACGCAGCTGTCCTCTATCGCAGATGGTGGCCTGTGACTCCTGCACTCCTAGCAGGTGGTCTGCACACAGACAGTGACACTGGAAAAGGCCAGTGACAAGGGGCCACGTAGATGGGCGAAGATGGGCCATGTAAGAGTTTCTACTAGTGACTAGTGGTAGGAGCTAGAAAAAAATCAACTTTTTTCTTTGGGGGGGGTCATGGGGCTTGAACTCTGACTCTAGGGGCTGTTCCTGAGCTCTTCAGCTCAAGGCTACCTCCCTATCCCTGGGCCTGGGAACTGTCCCTGAGCTCTTCAGTTCAAGGCTACCACCTTACCCGTGAGCCAGGCCCCACTTCCTGTTTTCTAAAGGTTAATTGGAGATAAGAGTTTAGGTCCTTTGAACCTTGATCCTCAAATCTCAGCCTCCTGAATAGCTAGGATTACAAGCATGAGCCACCACACCCAGCTGAAAAACCAACTTTTTTTTTTTTGCCAGTCCTGGGCTTGAGCTCAGGGCCTGAGCACTGTCCTTGGACTTTCTCAAGGCTAGAGCTCTACCACTTGAGCCTCAGCACCACTTCTGGCTTTTTTCTATGTATGTGGTACCGAGGAATCGAACTCGGGTCTTCATGCATGCTAGGCAAGCACTTTAACCACTAGGCCAAACTCCCGGCCCCTGAAAAACCAACTTTTAATCCACACACATGCCACCTACCAGGAAGCAGTGGCATGTTGACATAGTGTCATAGGAATTCTATCATGTATTTGTAATGATCTTTTTATGCATTTATCTGTACCTGTGTACCTTTGTACAAACTCTATAAATCAAATCTTTGCCTTGTAGAATTACCGAATTTCACTGATGCTGAAACACCTTTTACATTTTGACATATTTTTGATATTTTCTGAGAACAGAATATATCTCACAAATAAAGACACCAAAGAATTTGGTGGAATCTTAGTGTTACATTTAAAAATAGAGCATCATATGAATGCCTCCTAGACTCCAGGGAAAGTTATTTAAATGACCTTCAAAATATTCTGGAACAATCCTTGAATCAAAGACTTCCCTGGCAGGAGTCAGGTGTTCCTTCTTTCACCTCACCCCCTGCCCCACCATGCATTTGCCCTAGATACACATACAGCTGTGTGTGTAAACACATATGCATGCCACACCACTGCAGGCTTTCCATACATTACATAGCATGTTGTTCTGTAATACCTTGTTGATTTAATGTTGGAAGGATTTTGCTTTCAGTACTGGAGTGTTCTAGAATGGCTTCCAAGAATCCAAATGCACAGGACGAAGCCAGAGGATGGGCAACTGACAGCTTTCGGTGGCCAGAAAGTGAAGAAAAGGCAAAGCACCAGGCCCTCGAGCTTCTGAGTCTCCTCCCCACCCCACGCCTCGAGGTCTCGGAAGTGAGGGACCCTGGGGGCAGCCTTGGGGCCCATGGGGGCTCTGGGGCCACTCCCCACATTCCTGGGTCTCAGAGGACCTTGTAGAAGTACACACAGCACCGGGGTTTTGTTGGTGCTGCTTTGCAAGCCCCTCTCCATCACAGGGAGGAATTTCTGCCCCTCCGCCGGCTCCTGGCACGTGCAGATTCAGGAGCTCAAGAAGACCCACAGCCAGCCTGTCCTCCCTCCAACCTCGACTCCGTGAGGGTCTCACCTCCCTTCTCACTGCGGAGACTGGCCTCAACAACTGCCAGGCAACTTCACCTCTTCTAAGACCCGTGACTCTACTTTCTTGTCTTTAAGGCGGTTAATGATGGTGGTGGTGGTGATGGTAGAGATGGTGGTGATGGGGATGATGATAGAGATGGTGGTGGTGATGGTGATGGTAAAGATGATGATGATGGTGATGTTAATGGTAGACATGGTGGTGCTGGTGGTGGTAGTGATGGTAGAGATGGTGGTGGTGGTGGTGGTGGTGGTGGTGATGGTAGAGATGGTGATGGTGGTGGTGATGATGGTGGTGGTGGTGGTGGTGGTGATGGTAGAGATGGTGGTGGTGGTGGTGGGGATGATAGAGATGGTGGTGGTGGTGGTGGTGGTGGTAGTGATGGTAGAGATGGTGGTGGTGGTAGTGGTGATGGTGGTGGTGATGGTGGTGGTGGGGATGATAGAGATGGTGGTGGTGGTGGTGGTAGTGGTGGTGGTGGTGGTGGTGATGGTAGAGATGGTGGTGGTGGTGGTGATGGTGGTGGTGGTGGTGGTGGTGGTGGTAGTGGTGATGGTGGTGGTGGGGGTAGTGGTGGTGATGGTAGAGATGGTGGTGGTGGTGGTGATGGTAGAGATGGTGGTGGTGGTGGTGATGGTAGAGATGGTGGTGGTGGTGATGATGGTGGTGGTGGTGATGATGGTGGTGGTGGTGGTGGTGGTAGAGATGGTGGTGGTGATGGTGGTAGTGGTGATGGTGGTGGTGGGGGTAGTGGTGGTGGGGGTAGTGGTGGTGATGGTAGAGATGGTAGTGGTGGTGATGGTAGAGATGGTGGTGGTGGTGATGATGGTGGTGGTGGTGGTGGTGGTGGTGATGATGGTGGTGGTGGTGGTGGTGGTGGTAGTGATGGTAGAGATGGTGGTGGTGGTGGTAGTGGTGATGGTGGTGGTGGGGGTAGTGGTGGTGATGGTAGAGATGGTGGTGGTGGTGATGATGGTGGTGGTGGTGGTGGTGGTGGTGATGGTAGAGATGGTGGTGGTGGTGGTGGTAGTGATGGTAGAGATGGTGGTGGTGGTGATGGTAGAGATGGTGGTGGTGGTGATGGTGGTGGTGGTGGTGGTGGTGGTGGTAGTGATGGTAGAGATGGTGGTGGTGGTGATGATGGTGGTGGTGGTGGTGGTGGTGGTAGTGATGGTAGAGATGGTGGTGATGGTGGTAGTGGTGATGGTGGTGGGGGGGTAGTGGTGGATCTGATGGTAGAGATGGTGGTGGTGGTACTGGTAGTGATGATGATAATGAATACGATGGAAATGGTGGTGGTGGTGAAGGCACTGTTTCTGTCTCTCCTCTAGGAGGGCCTGGAGACAAAACCATCCCTAAATTCTCAGTGAGCTAAAGGGTCTTGATGGTTTCTTAAATCTCTCTGGGTGAAGAGCAGAATGGAAACTGTCCACTCCTCCGGATAGCAGGTCCCGCCCCTGAGATCAAAGCTGCAAAGTCAGTGAGCTGGGAATGCAGAAGCCTCGCTCTTCCCCCCTTCCTAACCCATGCCTCAGGGCCACACAGCTCCTGGGCCACGTGGTTCCCAGGCCACGAGCCACGGGACCGCATGGCTTCCCCTTGAACCTCCATCTCCTCTGTCTTTAAAATGGGCTTTTAATACCAGAGGTCTCCAACCCAGAGATCCCATCGTTCCTTCTGGAAAGTTCCAATCCAGTCCAATAGCTTGATGTAGGAAAGCCCACCACGGATGAAAGGCAAAACTTAGTGGATGAGAATTTTAAAGGTGCAGTGGAATGAATATTCTGGAAGTAGCCGAGTATGCCATTTTCCAGACCTTTCCTTAGTCACGGAGAGAAGACGTGATAACTGACATCACCTGCACACCTCTCTCCTCAAAGCCTGACCACCCGGGACTGCGCAGACACCTGCTCCGGAGAAGCCAGGGCCTGGTGTCAGAGGTCCAAGTCTGTTACCAACCTTGAACACACAAAACTTGGTGCACGCAGAGGCGGTGGGGTGGAGGGACACCCCAAGACCGTGAGGACAACGGGGTCTGTGGGGATGCCAGGGCCACACTCACCTCCGGGCCTTTGCTGGGAGCAGATGGACCTCAGGGCCCAGGCTGTGAGCTCAGCCTCCGGGCTCCATGCACGTGAGTCAGACCCCACCCATTTTCACGGCCCCTACTGGCTCCAAATATGCTCTTCCTCTTGGCCTAAGTCCACCATTTCTCACGTGTTCAAAACTTGAAGTGGAGCCTCCCTCTGTTCACGGCTGGACTGGGCAAGGCTCGTGCCCAAAGCTGTCCACAAGCTACTCTCTGCCAGGCACAGGGGGGCTGGGGCCCCAGAGCTGCAGGATAGCCTCTGGGGATGGGGGGCTCCTGGGGTCCCCCATGGAAGTGGTCTCCCCCACCTTGGTGGGCGCACCACCCCTTGGGCCCCCCTCCTTCCCACCCCGAAAGCTGCCAGTGTCCCCTCCACTACAGGCCTTCCTCCTCGCCTCGCATGTGGGATGTGGCTGGAGTGTGGCGGTGCAGGAACCCAACACGATGTCTCCACGGCTAGCCTCGGCTAGCCTCCCCCAGAACCCACGTCATGGCCTCTCCAAGAGGCCTCCGGCTGTTTGTTTGCACAATGGTGTGTCTTTCCTTATGTCTGTGGTCAGTCCATATCCCTCGTTCCCCATTCTGGACACATCCGACCCTGCCAGACCGGGTTCCTCGTCCACTCTGAGGAGAGGGCAGCCTGGAGATGGCGGGCACACTGAGGAGAGGGCGGCCTGGAGATGGCGGGCACACTGAGGAGGGGGCGGCCTGGAGATGGCGGGCACACTGAGGAGGGGGCGGCCTGGAGATGGCAGCTTGCAAGCTCTGGGCCTTGGGAGCAGCCCTCGGAGTGACAGAGACAGCCTACCAGGTACAAAAGGCTTTTTCTGCAGTCTGTTTTTCCTGTATTTCAGAAGCAGGGACAGGTTCAAAGGGAAACGTTAGGGCACTTCACAAACAGAACAATGAAGTCACGCCCAGAGCCTGGGTGGAGCCAGGGACAATGAAGAGGCCCCAGGACGTTGGTGCTGTTGGGCGAGGATTCCTGCATTCAAAGAACCAGTTTCTTCTCCAGGCAGTGATTCCTGCCCAGAAGCCTCAAGATACCAAAACGGGGTTAATTTAGACACACGCCACACAGAAGAAAGGGGCACAAATGACATCTCAAAGGTGGACAGAGGGGAAGCTACATGTGCACAACTGGCTGGGCAGTGCCACCTGTCTGCTCAGCTGTGGACACAGAAAAGACTGGCAGAAGGACCATCCGGGCTTTGCCATCCGCTCCCTCCTTCGTAGGACGTTTGCCCATCCCCCGAAGCAGAGCCTGCCAGCCTGCTAATTCTTTCAAGTGTGTGCCCTGTGGGCAAAGGTGTCTTTCTGTGAGGGAGGAGACATGGAGGAGGCCAGGGGAGAGTGGAGCGTGGGGGGAGCTTGGAGCCAGGGCTCCTTCAGCGCTGCGTGAGCGGAGGCCTCATGGACCCCGGGTGGCTCTGGGGCCCCGGCTTCACTGAGGCAGCAGTCACAGCACCCAGTGGGCCGTGTACAGCCTCCTCTGGTTCTGAGCGGGTGGCTGTGCCTCCCCGTCCACTTGACCCACCTCGGCCCTGCGGAGGGCGCTGGGGCCCTCAGGCAGCACCACGCTGGCCTGCTGCCCGCGGGGGCCTCTCTGTGACGGGCTTCCCCACAGACTGGCATCCTGCTTTCTCCAGGGCAGGGCATGGTGGGAGGGCAGAGCCAGCGTGGGGGCAGACGGAGGCCCCTGCCAGTGGGTAGAGCAGGTGTGTGCTCATACGTCTGCGTTCAGGACCGAGCAGAGCTGCCTTGGAACAAGGGCACCTGAGCCTGCTGGCTTCTCCTTTAAGAAGGTAAGGAACTCTGTAAATAAGCAGGGAACTCTGTCCGTAAGAACTGACCTACAGCAACATGAACGCTGAAAAAGGCTCGGAAGTTAAGAAATGCAACACACATTACAGTTTCCATAAGCCCTGGTATTTTCATTTCCCGAGAGGAACCCCTCTTTCTCATAGTTTTCCTGTGGGTTTCAGTCGCCAGCTTTGAGGCTGGTCTAATATCAGCATTGTGCAGCCTTGGGTCCTCGTGTACAGGCCTGAGACCCCCGGGGCCTCATCTGCACATGCATGGCCAACAATCTCCAACTTGAGTATAGCTGGTCGAAAAATATAAAATGCACGAAGAGCTGGGGCTGGTTCAAGAGCAACCTGGACCTTGAAACTGCTGCAGTGCTTTATCAAGCCATTTAATTGAACTGTCGAATGCCTTGTTGAGTGGTTTGCAGGTTTGTTGGTTATTTCTTCAAGCTGTCCTACTGTGTCAGTGGCAATTTCTGCGCCATTTAGTTGAGGACAAAGAGATGAGTTGACAAGATGCACTATGTGATGTCACATGAGAAGGATGATGCCAAGGGCCTGGGCTCCTGGCACCTCTGCTCTGGCCTGTGGGCGGAGGGTCCAGCCAGGACCCAGTCCAGGCTGCACCAGGAGACCTTCAGGGGAAGAGGCGTGGCCACCACCACAGTCGCACCTGATGCTGTAGGAAGGAGTGAGAACTCTGGGGTCTGCTGAGCTTCCCTAGGGGCCCAGACCCTGCCCCCGAGGCCTCAGCCTGGCTTCTGGCTCTGTATGCTCTGTTTCTCCTCCCTTTCCTGCTGCTTCCAGCTTAGGTCCTGGGGGGCACATGGCTTCCTGGAAGTCACTCACATCCGGGTATCCAGCAGTCACTCTACACAGAGTGGGCACTGCACGTAGCACATACCCCGCTCTTCCAGCTCAACTGTGCTGTAAGCAGGCCCCAACTGGAAACTCTGACACCCCAACATGCAAAGAGAGGTAGGACAGAGAGAATGCAACCTAAAAGAACTAAAACAAAGAAGCTGGGTACAGATGGCTCCCGCCTGTCATCCTAACTACTCAGGAGGCTGAGATCTGAGGATCTCGGATCAAAGCCAGCCCGGGCACTAAAGAACGTAAGACTCTTATCTCTAATTAACCACCAGAAAACCAGAAGTGGTACTGTGATTCAAAGAGTAGAGCACTAGCCTTGCACTGAAGAGCTCAGGAAAGCACCCAGACCCAGAGTTCAAGCCCCATGACTGACCACAAGACAAACAAACAACAACAAAACAAAGGGTGATGGAAGCAGGTTTATAAAAGGGCGCCCATGGAGGGGGTGGTCCCTGCCCAGGGGAGGACATTTGAGGATTCCCCTCCAGGGTCACATGCCCTCCAACTGTCCTGACCCCAGGGACACTGACTTAGTGCCTTCCCAGCCCCCGCTTTCTCTGCCACTTCCCACCCCTGGCTCTTGCCTCCCCACTGGAAAGAACAGAGCGCTGGGCACCTGGAAAGCGAAAAGGCGTGACAGAATGGCATGTGATCACATCCACTGTGCACCTAAGACTGGATTCTGTAGAAATGCCAAGCCAATTTACTCCAGGAAGGTTTTTAACTTGAAATGTTAGAAAAAGAATCTGACATTTGCCTTAAAGAAGATCAAGTAAGAACAAACATGTTTTAAGAGATGGAGGAAGTGGAAGAAGCAGCTGGGAAACCAAGTCACACCCAGATCACCTGAGATGTCATAAAAAGTAATAAAACAGACCAAAGACCAAGACTGAGGAAAGGCAAGCCCGGCATTCAGCAGCTCCCTGCGCTACTAGCATGGAAAGGAGCGCATAAACAGAAGGCTGTGGCTGCAGCACGCACTCTCCACTGAGCAGTCCTCCCGTCCCGGGGTCACACTCTGCGTCCACCCCAGGAGCTGACCAGGGCCCCCCTCCGGCTCTCCCGGGACACGTGTTAACCCTCACCAGCCTGGTGCCTCCTGACACCCCAAGATTCTGACTGCAACCCGGGGTGAGGGTTTGACTACATCTCCATAGAGCAGAGAGGATCAGCCAGTGCTCCCAACAGGAAAGAGATCAGACACTGCACAAAAACATGACACACACAGCTGTAAAACAAATGATGGGCTGGGAGGATTTTATATGTAGTAAAACTATTTTTAAAACACAAAGACTTGCTTTTCTTTTTGCCAGTCGTGGGGCTTGAGCTCAGAGCCTGGGCACTGCCCTTGGCTTTTCCCAAAGCTGGAGCTCTACCACTCGAGCCACAGCTCCGCTTCCGGCTTTTTCTGGGTGTGTGGTACTGAGGAACGGAACCCCGGTCTTCGTGCATGCTAGGCAAACACCCTACCACTAGGCCAAACTCCCGGCCCACACAGGGCTTATGGATAAATAGCCCAGCCCTTGAGGATGGCGAAGGGGTAAGAAAAGCTAACTCAGACCAAAGGGAATACATGGGAGAAATAAGCAAATGCACTTTCACCACAAAGCACTGATGACTTGCTCTTTTCCTAACGTCGCAAAGCTACGTTGTCGGCACCCTCACCGCTCAAGCACTGCTGGCGCCAAGCAGTGTGGTGCTTTGTGTGAAGTCCTGAAGTGTCGGGGCTCTGGTTAGTCGTGACCAGGACCCAGAAATGTGGCCACGGCACAGCAGTGTGGCCACGGCACTTGTGACAGTGCCACAAAGCCACGTGTAGGAAGCAGCGGTGGGCCCCACCCTACAGTAGCCCTGCACCTGCTGCGAAGATGCTGCCCGCTCAGGAGGGATGCACTCCAGTCTCTGGTGAGCTGGGCCAGGCAGGATCCACCCCTCTGTCTGTGAGGAGAGAGAGACGTGGCTCCCCGCCAGCCACACAGCCACCAGGGAGTTTTACACTCCACACCGCACTGCCGAGCCATGCCGTCCAGGCCAAGGGCAGTCCAGGCACTGAGAACTGAGGAGATTTTCACCTGACAGTGGATTTATGGGGACACAGCCTCCCCGAAGGCCAAGGAAGGCCTCCAATTAGTACAGCATTACTTACAATGATGACTAAGACAGGATGGCCCAAATGTCAAAGGAAGTATGCCTACATAAATTACAGCTTTACACACGATGCTGTAAATGTCGGGAATGTTGCTCTCAAACTTGCAACAGGGAAGGGAAAACTCATAATGCAATCGAGTTTTTAAAAGATACAAAAGTATACGTCTCTATCCAATGGATGAAAACTGCAAAGAGCCACAAGAGAAGATGACATATCAAAAGTGCAAACTGGGGGAAAGAGAAGGGAGGGAAGGCATTGTTCAAAAAGAAATGTACACGTGATGAAATGGTCACCTCTCTGTACAACTCCTTAATAAAAACAGTAAAGTTCTATTCTAAAATAGAATAATAAAGCATTTTAACCCCATCTTAATCATCGTATGTGGTTTAACTCTGGGGTGACACACCTCTTTGTACAGTCTGTGCGCTTGTCATTCTGAGATGCGGTGACACAGTTCTCCTTCTGCAGGTGGCAGGCCCCTGAGAGGGGTCTAGTTCTACACCAGCTTTGCCTAATAGAAGCTAGTGTTTTCCACACGGGAAGTTTGACTTTTCTATTAAACACACCAAGAAGTACAGGAGACAGTGAAGTTACTCTTTAATGGTGTACATGTTAATCCAGCATGTCAAGACACCGTCCCGTCCAACGTAGTGATGAAGAAAATTACCAACAAGAGATTCGCATTCGCATTTTCATCAGCAGTCTTTGAACTCCAGGATGCGCTTTCGACGTAAGCCCAGCTCCACTGAGCCTGGCCTGGGGAAGCCTGAGCCCGGCAGCTGTGGGGCAGCGCCCGGGCCACCCGCTGACCGCTGGCCGTGACCGCTCCACTGTGGCGGCGGTTCAAGTGTTTCCTCTTGCCCTTGAGAACAGCTTGAGCGGCTAGGGTTTAGTCAGCGTCACTTCCTAGTCCATTTGCACAAGGTGTAAAAACAGAAGGAGGCGCTCACTTGTGGACACTCTCCACGGCGCTCGAGTGTTTAACTTCCTGGCTTATTTGCCCAAGGCGTAAAAATAGAAGTGGGCTGGTGTGTCATGGAGGACGAATGCACATCCCTGGCCTCCGTGTGGCCCCGGTACCCCGAGACTCCTCCCCGTACCCCGTGAGTCCTCCCCATACCCTGAGACTCCTCCCCATACCCTGTGACTCTTCCCCGTATCCGGTGAGTCCTCCCCATACCCCGAGACTCCTCCCTGTACCCCATGAGTCCTCCCCTACCCCGAGACTCCTCCCCGTACCCCGTGAGTCCTCCCCATACCCTGAGACTCCTCCCCATACCCTGTGACTCTTCCCCGTATCCAGTGAGTCCTCCCCATACCCCGAGACTCCTCCCTGTACCCCATGAGTCCTCCCCTACCCCGAGACTCCTTCCCATACCCTGTGACTCCTCCCCGTACCCCGTGACTCCTCCCCATACCCCGAGACTCCTCCCCACACCCCGTGACTCCTTCCTATACCCCGAGACTCCTCCCCGTACCCCGTGACTCCTCCCCATACCCCGAGACTCCTCCCCATACCCCGTGAGTCCTCCCCATATCTCGAGACTCCTCTCCGTACCCCATGACTCCGCCCTGAGCCCCATGACTCCTCCTTGTACCCCGAGACTCCTCCCTGTACCCCGTGACTCCTCCCTGTACCCCGAGACTCCTCCCCAAGCCCCGTGACTCCTCCCTGTACCCCGAGACTCCTCCCCGGTATCCCATGACTCCTCCCCGTACCCCATGAGTCCTCCCTGTGCCCTGTGAGTCCTCCCTGTACCCCGTGACTCGGCTCCATGTTTATCCCAACCCCCTTCTCAGGAGAACCACAATGCGCTAAAAGTCGATTTCATTTACCGTGTAATTAGGTTCACAGAAATTGCTCTTTTCTTAATTCAACCCAGATTAATTTTCATCGTTTTTTTAGATCTTTGACATACAGGCTTTTGATACTAGCAATTAATTAATTTTGACTGCCATATTTTAATTTATAGCTCTGCCACTCTTAGAATCAGCCAAATCCTCTTTGCAGTGCAGGAGCAGAACAAGCCTTGAGTTTTACTCACCTTCTGTATCTGTGCAGAAAACTAGGGAGCATTTTTATTGTTGCTTTGCGCTGCTGCGATGAGGTGACGTACAGGGCTACCATCTCACGAGTCGGGTAACGACTCAACGATGTCACCTACGAAGGTTTTTGTGTGCCGGCCCAATGCTGGCTTCCCTGCTCCTTCACCGGGTGCTCATTGTAATCCATCTCCTGACTCTACACTTTGAACATTTCATTTCATCTCCCTCAATTGCTTTATCAAATGAGTCAGATTTTAATTAGTTAATTGACTCAATTTTACTATCATACAAAACCCGATGTTGCAAGTATCTATTAAGCATGCTGAACTACAATATAGTTCATAAATCTCATTTCTGAGACGTGGCTAAGCTCCCATTAGTCATACAGATTTAAAATAACAGATGAGAGGCAACCCAGGGGAGGGAGGAAAATATTTGCAAACCATGTACCAGGAAGGGGCTAGGAGCCAGACTGTAACGAGGAGACTCACTTGATTCAACAGCAAAAAGACTTCTAAAGACAACTGACTGAGGAAGGCCCACCATAGCCCACAGGTATTTGAATAGACACTTATCAAGATGTATTGTGCAAATGCATGTCCACACCACGACAAGCTAGGTATTCCTTTGCATCTGGTAGGGTGATCTCATTCAAGGGGACAAGTGGTAGAGGTTGGTAAGGACACAGAGAGGAAGGGGAGGTAGGAAAACAAATGGTTCCTCACACACCTGAGCTAGAACTCCCACAGGCTCCAGAATCCCAGCCCAGTGCTTGTCTGAGAGGACCTGGGTTCTGGTCTTGGACTCCGCACTCCAGGGTTTGTGGTGGAATAGTCACTCAGCAGGAGGCCATACCAACTTAGTGTCCATCAGACAATGAGCAGGATGGGACAGCACACAGGCCTGTGCCCTTGCTGGGAGCCTCCTGCAGACTCCCCACACCTGGTGGTGCTGGTCAGAATGTGGGCTCTCCGAGGAGAGGCGCCTGCTGGACAGGGCAGGGACGCCACCACCATGGTGGGTGGTATGGCTCAGGCGGTGACGTGGTCCCTGTCAGTACTAGATGTCCTCACTTAGGCAAGAGACTCAAAGTTCCTCCATCCCCCAGGAGGCGCAGTGAACTCTGGGGTCAGGAGACAGGATTCTGTCATCTGGGCCATCTGCAACGGAGCCTCTGCCTAACAGCAGCAGGACTGCATCCCCAGGCTGCTATCCTGCACGTCCCAGCAGACCCCACCCTGGCGCCAGGCTGAGGCTCCCTCCCCCACCATGTGCTTGGATTCCCCCTGGCTCCCTGGCTTCTGGGCCAGACCAGGTCTGCACTGCCAGGGACGCTACTTCCATCCAGACAGGAGGTCCAAACAGCAGGTCAGAAGCCCGTCAGGGGACTGGAGGCACAAAATGGTGGCCAGTGAAGAACTGGGTGTTTGTGGCCTGGGTTCTGCTAGGCGCTGTGATTCAAGACAACGGGAAGAGATAGCTGGTTCCTGCTGTGGCTGGCATGCAGAGCTCGGGGCCGGCATACAGCCGCTGGTCAGCTGGTCATCTGCTCAGCGGTGTGTTGTGTTTGTTTTGTTTCAGTTTCGTGGCACTCAGAGCCTCACATTTGTCATGACAACAGTATAGCACTTGCAGTCTCACCCCAACCCTTCTTCTTCAGAGGTTTTTTAGACCGGGTATCTTTTCCTTGCCTGAGCTGGCCTCAGACCTCAATGTTCCCATTTACACATGTGTGTGTGCACATGCACACACACACACACACATACCCTCTTGTGGCTGGATGGCACATGTGTGCCACCACACTCAGCTTACTGACTGAAGTGGGGGACCTCAATGATAGTTTTGCCATAGCTGGCCTCAAATCCTAATCCTCCAGACTCCTAGCCAGTGGGATTCTAGGTACTTGACACTGTGGACTCCTGTCCGTGGACTTCTTTAAACTTTAGGATCATAAATGTGCCCTTAGTACATCTGTGCAAGTGCCATTTTCCAGTGCTGAGTGGCCCCCATGTTGCAGGTAATGGAAGGAAACACTGTGTTTGGTGTCGGCCCTGTAGGAAAGCCTCCTGGATCCTAGGCCTCTGCCTCTTTCCAGGGCTCGAAGACGGTCCTCTCGCAGCCCCTCACAGTGCCCAGATGCCAGGGCCCCTGACTGTATGAGAGAGTGAGCCTCAGGAGCTGCCCAGCCCAACCCCAGAGCTGCAGCCTGCTCAGTGCTCACTCACTGGCTAAAGAGACCAGACCAAGAAGAAACATCTGGTCTACCTCGATGGTCTCCCTCAGGGTAGGATACCCTTGACTTTCTCACCGTCACAACCTGATCCAGCCAAGTCAGCAGCCAAGTATCACTGTGCACCCTGGATGTCCCCTTGTCTTAGATGCCAGAGACACATCCTGTGTCTTCCAGAGAAGCTGGTCACTGGAATGGACGACGTCCGACCTCTATCCCCCACTCTGTGAGCTTCAGTCCTGGCTCGGTGTCCCCAGGGCTTAGGCCACACGTGAGTGTCAAACAGCACACACAAGACAGTGCTGTACAGTGATGAGGGTGGACAAAAGTAGATCTGTGTCTGTATGGCTCAGGAGCATGTGGCAGGGCTTGGGATAAGACTCCAGACAGGTGAGCAGAGGCACTTCCTCTGTCCTGAGGCCTCTGCCCTGGCTGGTGTCTGGACAATGTGACTGAAGGTCATCCATGCTGTCTGGCCACTTGAGTTGACTATAACCAAATGAGTCTCCTGTTTTCAATTTCTCAGTCACTAGTCACATGATGATGTTTCAAGTTTAGTGCCATATGTGGCCAGCGGCCACCATGCTAGACTGGTACAGAACCTCCCAGAGGTGTGCTGGCCCTCTCATCCCAATATTCATTGTCACTGTCTGCTGGGGCAGAGTGGCTTCATGCAGGTCCTTCTTGCTGTTCTAGAGGCGAAGTCCAGGGGAAGCGCCACCGCGGAGAATGCTCTTGGTAAGGCTCCGCCCCAGCTCATAGACAGACATTGCCTTCCTGCATCCACACATGGTCAGGGAGGCAGTGCCTCTCCCAGGGACACAATCCTAGCCCACACTCCCACCTCCACCACCTCATAGGGCCCTGATCACCTCCTAAACCCCCATGCACTCACATGGGGGTCAGGTCTAAAGCGTGGGTTTGGAGGGAGGAAAACAGCGGCTGGCTGTGCCACAGACAGGCAACTCTGGTGCTAAATAACCAGCTGGAGTCCGCAGGGTATGTAATATTCATCCAGTCACAGACCCCTCGTGAGGCTTCCTGCAGTCATTTACTTCTGCCAAAACTCCATTTTTACTTTTGGATCCTGTTGCAGTGGTACGATCCCTCTGCTGGTCCAGCAAGTGCCGATGGCCCTCCCCAGCCTGCACGGCGTGGGGACACCACGGCCGCCGGTCACGGGTCTGGGGGAGTAGAGCACCTGGCCCCCACAATCTGCTGCCATCCATGATTATTTGTCTGCAGCCAGGCATGTCAGGTCTGTAGGGTCTAAAAGCCACACTGCTAACAAAGGCTCCGCTCCACTCAGTCTCCAGCCTTACTCTGCCTGGACCCCAGCTTTGGTTCATCACCCCTGAAATGTGTCATGAGCAGAAAGCTGGTGGTATGCAGTAAACAAACCTGGAGTGCTTGGCCTGAGACTGTGACAGGAGGACAACTTGAAGCGGAGGCTTGGTTCTCAGATACTCAGAAAGCGAAGGACAATGACGAGAGACGTCTACATTTCCACAGCATGGACGAGGCGGGGAGGGGAGGAAGGAGCACCACACTCCTAAAATTATGTTTGTTTCCAAGCACTTAAACACAGTGATCTTTCACCTTCCAGTCTACAGGTAGAGTCGCACTAGCTGGCAGCATTTGACTGACAGTAGGAAAAATTAACCCAGGAAGAAGAAAGCCTGCTCAGCCCTTTCTCCTCACACAGCCCGGTATCACAGGATCAGCTCAGTCTATGAGCAAACTGAGACTTAAGAATTCAAGACTTTTCTCAGCATCACATGATTTGTGAGTCCGATTATAGGAGGGTGACGTCATTACGCATGGGACCTTGTGGACAGACAGCAGAAGCACCCGACCAAGGACGAGAACGACCACATCTCATAGCAAGAACACTGCAGAGGTTTCCAGAAGGCCCAAGTACAAGACCCAGAAGGAGGATGTCCCGCATGAGACCTGGGGCGGCCAACAGGACCCTCACAGAATTGAGAACGCCCGGTAGCTCTCACAGTAGCCTGGCTGGAAGCCACTCAGCTCCTTCCAGGGTAAAGTCAAGGGCCAGCTAGGAGGAAGAAAAGGACTAGGAGCCAAGGTGCCTGAACAGGACTTCACGCTCACTGAGACCCCTTGAGAGAAGTTGGTGAGAGTCGGCAGACCTTGATGCTTCCCCAAGTGTCAGACGACAGTCTAGTAAAGTTCTCTACTCGTGTCCAGTGATGACGGACGTGTGAGTCAAACCACGGACTTGCAGAATATAACGCAAATGCAACTCGACGGATGGAGGAAGACTGGCCAGACTCTGAAGAACAAAGCTAGACAGAGGAGCAGGCAGAAGGAAACAGTTTTATTCCCAGCGATAGCAGAAAGTCAACAGCTATAATCTGGAGTCGTAAGTCAAAGAATGCAAGTCTGGGCAGCCTTGTCATAACCCAAGAAGAGAGCGGAAGGAAGTGACAGGACTACACAGGCTGAGATGGGTGGAGATGCTGATGGCTGACGTACCACAGACTTCCTGCACGCCCCGGGCCCTGGGACGTTTTATGTCTTGCTTGCAGATGGGCAAACTGAGGCATTGCCATTTTGTCTAATTTGTCCCAAACTCAAACAACACATAACTTGGATGCATTAGTCCTTTATGTCACAGAATCAACATGCACTGCCTAAAGATGGTCAGGCTGTGGCTGTGCTCCCCGAAGGCCGGCATTCCTCTTCGGGAACGCTGGGGAGTTCTTCCCCATGCCCAAACCCACCAACACCCCACCTACCTCCACATCAATCTCCAAGCTTGTGTCCCACGCTGGATTTCCTCCCTCCCTCCCTCCCTCCCTCCCTGCTCATGCCTGGGTCAGGCAGGGCTTGGCTCAGCGGCCACCTCTGTCCTCCTGTTCCCTCCTGGGACAGAGCCCCTCCTCGCTATGGAGGGTCCCTTAACTCCATCGCATGCGCTCACCCATGAGCCAGGGTCGCATCCAGCCCCTGCTTCAGGTCCTTGTCCACGAGTCCTACATCAGATTCCTCGTCTCCCTCCCACATCCAGTTCTAGCTCCCTGGAGCCAGCTGTCAGCTCCGCCGTCCAGAGCCCTCCTGCGAGGGGATGCGGGGAGACAGTATGGGAGGAAGAGTGGGTGCATGCAGTCATATGGTCAATGGATGTATGTGAAAGGAAAGCCAAGGAAATGGAGTGGAGGGGTAGGAATGGGAGAGATGGGAGAAGGGTAAAAGGGGTGACGCTGATCAGGATGCACTGGACTCCTAAACAGACCAGTTGGACTGAAACTTTGTACAACTACTTAAGACAATGCAGAGCATGATTAGTTACTGGGGGTGCATGAGAATCACGTTAAGATGCCCCGAGTAGTTGGTTGGAGGTAAGAGTCTCACTGATGTCTCTGCCCAGGCTTTCTTTGAACCGTGATCCTCAGACCTCAGCCTCCTGAGTAGCTGTCTGTGGGAGTTTTAAGAGAAGACTTGTCCCCAGTTCCCTCTTGCCAGGTGACCTGTCCCCTACATGTCTCCCATGGTGCCCGCTGTGTGGCTTTGAGGTCAGAGACGCCCACCAGAGCTCAGTGCAAGCTGCTACAGTGCCTCTGAGTATCCCGAACTGTGTAAGTAAGCCTTTTTCCTTTATAAAGTACCTAGTCTTGTGGATGTTGCTAAAATAATAGAAAAGAGAGCCAGATGAGGGGAAATCTGGAAAGTCCACGGGAGCCAGAGGAGTAAGTCACGGTGCAGAGCGCTTGGCATGGTATGGAAGTCCAACACGGTTTTGGAGTGTCCCTAACATCCCCCCCACACACACACGGCTGACTCCTGGGGCTTAGGTGATCTGTGAGAGCAGGTGGGCACAGCTCAGAGGGAGCACGGGGTAGATGGAGCAGGAGAGCACAGTTCAGAGGGAGCACGGGTTGGATGGAGCAGGTGAGTACAGCTCAGAGGGAACACGGGGTAGATGGAGCAGGAGAGCACAGCTCAGAGGGAGCACGGGGTAGATGGAGCAGGAGAGCACAGTTCAGAGGGAGCACGGGGTAGATGGAGCAGGAGAGCACAGTTCAGAGGGAGCACGGGGTAGATGGAGCAGGAGAGCACAGTTCAGAGGGAGCACGGGTTGGATGGAGCAGGTGGGCACAGCTCAGAGGGAGCACGGGGTAGATGGAGCAGGTGAGCACAGCTCAGAGGGAGCACGGGGCAGATGGAGCAGGTGAGCACAGCTCAGAGGGAGCACAGGGTAGATGGACAGGTGTGCACAGCTCAGAGGGAGCACGGGGTAGATGGAGCAGGAGAGCACAGTTCAGAGGGAGCACGGGTTGGATGAAGCAGGTGAGCACAGCTCAGCGGGAACACGGGGCAGATGGAGCAGGAGAGCACAGTTCAGAGGGAGCACGGGGCAGATGGAGCAGGAGAGCACAGCTCAGCGGGAACACGGGGCAGATGGAGCAGGAGAGCACAGTTCAGAGGGAGCACGGGGTAGATGGAGCAGGAGAGCACAGTTCAGAGGAAGCACGGGGTAGATGGAGCAGGAGAGCACAGTTCAGAGGGAGCACGGGGTAGATGGAGCAGGAGAGCACAGTTCAGAGGGAGCACGGGGCAGATGGAGCAGGTGAGCACAGCTCAGAGGGAGCACGAGGTAGATGGAGCAGGTGAGCACAGCTCAGAGGGAGCACAGGGTAGATGGACAGGTGTGCACAGCTCAGAGGGAGCACGGGGTAGATGGAGCAGGAGAGCACAGTTCAGAGGGAGCACGGGGTAGATGGAGCAGGAGAGCACAGTTCAGAGGGAGCACGGGGTAGATGGAGCAGGAGAGCACAGTTCAGAGGGAGCACGGGGTAGATGGAGCAGGAGAGCACAGTTCAGAGGGAGCACGGGGTAGATGGAGCAGGTGAGCACAGCTCAGAGGGAGCACGGGTTGGATGGAGCAGGTGAGTACAGCTCAGCGGGAACACGGGGCAGATGGAGCAGGAGAGCACAGCTCAGAGGGAGCACGGGGCAGATGGAGCAGGAGAGCACAGTTCAGAGGGAGCACGGGTTGGATGGAGCAGGAGAGCACAGTTCAGAGGGAGCACGGGGCAGATGGAGCAGGAGAGCACAGCTCAGAGGGAGCACGGGGCAGATGGAGCAGGAGAGCACAGTTCAGAGGGAGCACGGGTTGGATGGAGCAGGTGAGTACAGCTCAGCGGGAACACGGGGCAGATGGAGCAGGAGAGCACAGCTCAGAGGGAGCACGGGGCAGATGGAGCAGGTGAGCACAGTTCAGAGGGAGCACGGGTTGGATGGAGCAGGTGAGCACAGCTCAGAGGGAGCACGGGGCAGATGGAGCAGGAGAGCACAGTTCAGAGGGAGCACGGGGTAGATGGAGCAGGAGAGCACAGTTCAGAGGGAGCACGGGGTAGATGGAGCAGGAGAGCACAGTTCAGAGGGAGCACGGGGTAGATGGAGCAGGTGAGCACAGCTCAGAGGGAGCACGGGTTGGATGAAGCAGGTGAGTACAGCTCAGCGGGAACACGGGGCAGATGGAGCAGGAGAGCACAGCTCAGAGGGAGCACGGGGCAGATGGAGCAGGAGAGCACAGTTCAGAGGGAGCACGGGTTGGATGGAGCAGGTGAGTACAGCTCAGCGGGAACACGGGGCAGATGGAGCAGGTGAGCACAGCTCAGAGGGAGCACAGGGTAGATGGACAGGTGTGCACAGCTCAGAGGGAGCACGGGTTGGGTGGAACAGGTGTGCAAGTGAGCACAGCTCAGAGGGAGCACGGGTTGGAGGGAGCAGGAGAGCACAGCTCAGAGGGAGCATGGGTTGGGTGGAGCAGGCGAGCACACCTGAGAGGGAGCACAGGTTGGAGGGAGCAGGTGAGCACAGCTCAGAGGGAGCACGGGTTGGAGGGAGCAGGAGAGCACAGCTCAGAGGGAGCACGGGTTGGAGGGAGCAGGAGAGCACACCTGAGAGGGAGCACAGGTTGGAGGGAGCAGGTGAGCACAGCTCAGAGGGAGCACGGGTTGGAGGGAGCAGGAGAGCACACCTGAGAGGGAGCACAGGTTGGAGGGAGCAGGAGAGCACAGCTCAGAGGGAGCACGGGTTCGATGGAGCAGGAGAGCACAGCTCAGAGGGAGCACGGGTTGGATGGAGCAGGTGGCAGGCGTGCACACTGCACAGGACACCCTCTCTGGTGGTGGGCGCAGGAAAGGAGGAGGAAGAGCAGGATCGTAAGGCCTCTGAATTCTGAGGTGATTTTCACAGCATGCATGAATCATAAGGAAACAACTTGTTTTTCAAGGTGAACTCTGGAAAGAGACCAAGGCCAGCTGACACAGCCCACAGCACCCCGTCCTCTGCCGTGTGGCCCCATGGGAGAGGACTCCTGCCTCCTCTCCACTGAGTTGGAGCAAGGACCCAAACCCCTGAGATGCCCACAGAGCCAGCTCCAGCCCTGAAAGACAGGACTGTCCTCTTCAGAGCGAGCTGCAGAGTCAGGGAGTGGCTCACTGCTGCTCGGTTTGTACAATGCTAGACGGAACCAGCTCTCAGAGGAGCTCCAGAAGCCCTGAGCAAACACCTCTAAATTCCCTAGTTACTTTTTCAGTAATATGTATATGTATATGTATATAAATGTATATACATATATCTATCTCAACTCAGATTTTCTAATCTTCCCATAAACATGTATTACAATCTTGGGATTTTATCAAGCCCTGTACACAAAGTAATTACAGGAAGAATAGTGCATTATTTGCATATCTAGTATTTAAAGGGTTACTTCTGTAATTACCGAATGTAACTTAGGGTAAGCTGCTCAGCTGCCTTTCATCATGAGCCAAACATTGGGTTTTGAAAGGAATTCCTTTAAAGTTCATAATAGAAAGGCACATGGTAATGTTAAGTTACAACTCTAGCTTAAGTGAGTCAGACATGAAAGTATTTGTGACTGGTGTTCTATGTGCAGGTTAACTTTAGACACTTTTTAAAAAAGAAGTCAAGTGTCTCTCCCGCTCAGGAGGCGTGAGGTTATTAGCAGCAATGTGACATTGTCACTTTCAGACAGATCCATTCACCCCAAGCTTTCTTGTTTAAGTTCCCAGTATATCAAACCTTACTGTCAGTCAGGCCCTCAAACAAGTTTTAAAAAATCGCCCTGATTCCTTTCTTAATCCAGTCAGATCTTCCTTGGCAGTGAGGGAAGGGACAGTGGAGAAGGCAGGCAGGAAGGGAGAAGGCCGAGAAAAACTCAGCCCACAGGTGTGTGAAGTGCCGTGTAAAGACTGGGGACTCCCGGTCCCTGGGGCCGTGGTCCATTGACACAGCTCTGCTGGTCTTCCAGACAACAGCCAGTTAGCCAGGAAAAATCTCCTTCACCTGGCCGTCCTAAGGAGCTACAGAGTGGGCTGAAACCACTGGCTGCAATTCACACACACACACACACACACACACACTTCATACACACAGGCTGCGCTGCTTAAAAGTTTTCAACAAGAACTTAAGTCTAAGCACTGAGGAGATGAGTGAGGTTGAAAAGGATTCAGCCTCAACTTTGATGTAAACATCCCAATTCTCCTGGAGGACAGCCATATCTTTGATCCTACACAAACTGTTAAGCATCAAGCGCCTTGAACCCTGATCAGTTGAAGTCTAACAAATTTTACAGTGATTTCC
The DNA here is from genome assembly GCA_024803745.1 of Megascapheus bottae. Taxonomy (NCBI): domain Eukaryota; kingdom Metazoa; phylum Chordata; class Mammalia; order Rodentia; family Geomyidae; genus Megascapheus; species Megascapheus bottae. The sequence continues at coordinate 2,192,731 of JANJXV010000114.1, forward strand.
AGTTCAGGTTAGCTTGCAGGTGATTAATAGGGGGATAAAATGACAAGCAGGGGACTGTCTTCAGAATTCCTCAAGCTAACAAAGACATTTAAATAAATTAAATTAGTCTCAGTGCATTGAAAAACTTGAAGCTGTTTTCGTGACATTCATTTGACATCTGGTAATAACCTTTAATATTTTCAAAGTATGTGTTCTTCCTTTTCAGATTTGCCAGGGAGGGTTTGTGCCCTTGGCTGTGTTGCTTTGTTATGGTTAGCTTCCCTTCGATGTGGATGAAGTCAGGTGTTATAAAAAGAACACAGAGCTGGAAATTAGCTGCCTTGCGTTCTAGACTTACCACTAACTATGTGGCTTTGGGCAAGTTACTTTACCCACAAAATGAAAGGCTGAGAATTGGATGGGTTCTATCATTCCTGTAGCCCTAATATCTTAAAAATCCTTTAGTATCTAGCACGTCAAGCCTTGTCTACAATCTTGATTTTCATCTCGGGTGCACTTTTGAAGCTGGGCAGCTCTGATACCAGGGTTTTATTCTAAGTGGATCCCGAGCATCTGAAAATCTAAGGCAGAGCCAGGACTGAGAGGCTGGCGCAGAGAGCAAGGGGACATGGTTATTCACAGATGGAATCTGTAGGTCAGCCAAGAGGCCTTATGTGTGGCCTCTAGGAGTGAAATTTCGGTTTCGGGAATTTGGCAGTAGCCTCTCCCCACCTTGTGGGGTATGGAGGCTAAGGAAGGAACAGGCCTTGGAGCCCCGGGGAGCATGGCTCCCCCCAGACGGAGGGATGGGCCGCCAGGAATGGCTCAGAAAGAAGTTGTAGTCTCTCGGCATTCCCACAGGGAGAGGAAGGAGGATATTATTAGGAGAGGATCACAAGGCCTCAGTAGCTCTGTGCATGGATCCTATAAAATGATGTTTCTCAAAATGGACTCCAGGAAATGGAAGCAAAAGGATTTTTTTATTGTACTGCTTGCAGTTCTTTTTTTCTTTTCTTTTCTCTTTGGTTTGGTCCCTTCTGTCACTGTTTTTGGCTTTTCTACCCCTTCGTCTTGTATTTAAGTTTATCTGACTTGGGGAGGAGAAGGGACACAGAGACAGTGGGACAAAGGATGAACTGATTCAACAGTAAAACCCACTAGACACTATGTTGGAAATGAACTATACAATTAGGTGTGGAAGAAGTCTGTAGGGGAAAAACTGGGAGAGAATGAGGAAGACACTGTTCAAAAGGAAATGTAGGAATTACCTGACTTACATAACTGTAGCTCCTCTGTATATCACCTTTACAATGAGAATGTTTAAATTAAAAGTGAATTAAGTTAGACGTGTGCTGGAGATGGAGATGGGTTATCTGGTGAGGGATGTTCTACCTTTTGCCGCACGACTATCCAGGTACAAGCACAGCTCCCACAAAAAGAAGAGAACACCCGTCCGAGAACCAAGGTGATGGAGCGTCAGAAAGGGCTGCATGGATGCTCCTGCAGCCGTCTCCCCAAGCACCCAGCCAGAAAGGGTTCTGTGCACACGAGAAGAGGCTCTGCTGGTGAGTCAGGGCTGCTGCACCCACAGCCACGCGGGCCTGCAGTGATGAGCCAGCGTGGGCCAGGTGCTGGCTGGCCTGCCTGGGACACATTTCCAGATAAGCAGATTCCATGGTCAATTTTGGAGAGTGACACCTTACTGAGAACAGTGTCCAGTACTCACTTAACAAAACTCTGAGGCCTCACAGCCGACACATTCCACCTGGCCTCAGATCCACCACACAGCCCACAAAACCTCAGATCCACCACAGTCTACAAAACCTCAGATCCACACAGTCCACAAGACTTCAGATCCCACACAGTCCACAGACCTCAGATCCCCAGAGTCCACAAGGCCTCAGATCCCACAGAGTCCACAAGACCTCAGATCCCACACAGTCCACAAGGACTCAGATCCCACACAGTCCACAAGGCCTCAGATCCCACACAGTCCACAAAATCTCAGATCCACACAGTCCACAAGGATTCAGATCCCCACACAATCCACAAGGCCTCAGATCCACACAGTCCACAAGGACTCAGATCCACACAGTCCACAAAACCTCAGATCCCACACAGTCCACAATGACTCAGATCCACACACAGTCCACAAGGATTCAGATCCCAACACAGTCCACAAGGCCTCAGATCCACACAGTCCACAAGGACTCAGATCCACACAGTCCACAAAACCTCAGATCCCACACAGTCCACAATGACTCAGATCCCACACGGTCCACAAAACCTCAGATCCCACACAGTCCACAATGACTCAGATCCCACACAGTCCACAAAGCCTCAGATCCCACACAGTCCACAAGGACTCAGATCCCACACAGTCCACAAAACCTCAGATCCACACAGTCCACAAGACCTCAGATCCATATAGTTCACAAGACCTCAGATCCACCACAGTCCACAAAACCTCAGATCCACACAGTCCACAAGACCTCAGATCCACACAGTCTACAACACCTCAGATCCCACACAGTCCACAAGACCTCAGATCCCACATAGTCCACAAGGACTCAGATCCCCACAAAGTCCACAAGGACTCAGATCCCACACAGTCAACAAGACCTCAGATCCCACACAGTCCACAAGGACTCAGATCCCCACACAGTCCACAAGGATTCAGATCCACACACAGTCCACAGGATTCAGAACCCCACACAGTCCACAAGGCCCTAGATCCACACAGTCCACAAGAACTCAGATCCCACACAGTCCACAAGGCCTGAGATCCACACAGACCACAAGGACTCAGATCCCACACAGTCCACAAGGTCTCAGATCCCACACAGTCCACAAGGATTCAGATCCCACACAGTCCACAAGGCCTCAGATCCACACAGACCACAAGGACTCAGATCCACACAGTCCACAAGGATTCAGATACCACACAGTCCACAAGGACTCAGATCCCACACAGTCCACAAAGCCTCAGATCCCACACAGTCCACAAGGCCTCAGATCCACACAGTCCACAAGGACTCAGATCCACACAGTCCACAAGGACTCAGACCCACACAGTCCACATGGATTCAGATCCTACACAGTCCACAAGGCCTCAGATCCCACACAGTCCACAAGGATTCAGATCCCACACAGTCCACAAGGACTCAGATCCACCAAACAGTCCACAAGGCCTCAGATCCACTACACAGTCCACAAGGCCTCAGATCCCACACAGTTCACAAGGCCTCAGATCCACACAGTCCACAAGGCCTCAGATCCCACACAGTCCACAAGGATTCAGATCCCACACAGTTCACAAGGCCTCAGATCCCACACAGTCCACAAGGATTCAGAGCCCACACAGTCCACAAAGCCTCAGATCCCACACAGTCCACAAGAACTCAGATCCCACACAGTCCACAAGGATTCAGATCCCCATACAGTCCACAAGGCCTCAGATCCACACAGTCCACAAGGATTCAGATCCCACACAGTCCACAAGACCTCAGATCCCACACAGTCCACAAGGATTCAGATCCACACGGTCCACAAGGACTCAGATCCACACAGTCCACAAGGATTCAGATCCACACGGTCCACAAGGCCTCAGATCCACACAGTCCACAATGACTCAGATCCCACACAGTCCACAAGGCCTCAGATCCACACAGTCCACAAGGATTCAGATCCACACGGTCCACAAGGCCTCAGATCCCACACAGTCCACAAGGCCTCAGATCCCACACAGTCCACAAGGATTCAGATCCCACACAGTCCACAAGGCCTCAGATCCCACATAGTCCACAAGAACTCAGATCCCACACAGTCTACAAGACCTCAGATCCCACACAGTCCACAAGGCCTCAGATCCACACAGTCTACAAGGCCTCAGATCCATACAGTCCACAAGACCTCAGATCCCACACAGTCCACAAGGCCTCAGATCCACTACACAGTCCACAAGACCTCAGATCCCACACAGTCCACAAGGCCTCAGATCCCACACAGTCCACAAGACCTCAGATCCCACACAGTCCACAAAACCTCAGATCCACACAGTCCACAAGACCTCAGATCCCACACAGTCCACAAGGATTCAGATCCCACACAGTCCACAAGGACTCAGATCCACATAGTCCACAAGGACTCAGATCCCACACAGTCCACAAGGCCTCAGATCCCACACAGTCCACAAGGCCTCAGATCCACACAGTCCACAAGACCTCAGATCCCACACAGTCCACAAGGCCTCAGATCCATATAGTCCACAAAGATTCATATCCCACACAGTCCACAAGGCCTCAGATCCCACACAGTCCACAAGGCCTCAGATCCCACACAGTCCACAAGACCTCAGATCTCACACAGTCCACAAGGTCTCAGATCCCACACAGTCCACAAGGCCTCAGATCCACACAGACCACAAGGCCTCAGATCCATACAGTCCACAAGGACTCAGATCCCACACAGTCCTCAAGGATTCAGATCCCACACAGTTCACAAGGACTCAGATCCACACAGTCCTCAAGGCCTCAGATCCCACATAGTCCACAAGGCCTCAGATCCCACACAGTCCACAAGGACTCAGATCCCCACACAGTCCACAAGGATTCAGAACCCCACACAGTCCACAAGGCCTCAGATTCCACACAGTCCAGAAGGACTCAGATCCACACAGTCCACAAGGCCTCAGATCCCACACAGTCCACAAAACCTCAGATCCCACACAGTCCACAAGGACTCAGATCCACACAGACCACAAGGCCTGAGATCCCACACAGTCCACAAGGATTCAGATCCCACACAGTCCACAAAACCTCAGATCCCACACAGTCCACAAGGCCTCAGATCCCACACAGTCCACAAGGACTCAGATCCCACACAGTCCACAAAGCCTCAGATCCACACAGTCCACAAGGACTCAGATCCCACACAGTCCACAAAGCCTCAGATCCCACACAGTCCACAATGATTCAGATCCACACAGTCCACAAGGATTCAGATCCCCACACAGTCCACAAGGACTCAGATCCCCACACAGTCCACAAGGCCTTAGATCCTCACACAGTCCACAAGGATTCAGATCCCCACACAGTCCACCAGGCCTCAGATCCCACACAGTCCACAAGGCCTCAGATCCACACAGTCCACAAGACCTCAGATCCACACAGTCCACAAGGATTCAGATCCACACAGTCCACAAGGCCTTAGATCCCCACACAGTCCACAAGGATTCAGATCCCCACACAGTCCACAAGGCCTCAGATCCACACAGTCCACAAGTCCTCAGATCCACACAGTCCACAAGACCTCAGATCCACACAGTCCACAAGGATTCAGATCCCACACAGTCCACAAGGCCTCAGATCCCACACAGTCCACAAGGCCTCAGATCCACACAGTCCACAATGACTCAGATCCACACAGTCCACAAGGATTCAGATCCCACACAGTCCACAAGGCCTCAGATCCACACAGTCCACAAGACCTCAGATCCCACACAGTCCACAAGGACTCAGAGCCATACAGTCCACAAGGACTCAGATCCACACAGTCCACAAGGACTCAGATCCCACACAGTCCACAAGGTCTCAGATCCCCACACAGTGCACAAGGATTCAGATCCCACACAGTTCACAAGGCCTCAGATCCCACACAGTCCACAAGGCCTCAGATCCCACACAGTCCACAAGGACTCAGAGCCATACAGTCCACAAGGACTCAGATCCACACAGTCCACAAGGATTCAGATCCCACACAGTCCACAAGGACTCAGATGCCCACACTGTCCACAAGGCCTTAGATCCCCACACAGTCCACAAGGATTCAGATCCCCACACAGTCCACAAGGCCTCAGATCCACACAGTCCACAAGGCCTCAGATCCACACAGTCCACAAGACCTCAGATCCACACAGTCCACAAGGATTCAGATCCCACACAGTCCACAAGGCCTCAGATCCCACACAGTCCACAAGGCCTCAGATCCACACAGTCCACAATGACTCAGATCCACACAGTCCACAAGGATTCAGATCCCACACAGTCCACAAGGCCTCAGATCCCACACAGTCCACAAGGCCTCAGATCCCACACAGTCCACAAGGACTCAGAGCCATACAGTCCACAAGGACTCAGATCCACACAGTCCACAAGGACTCAGATCCCACACAGTCCACAAGGTCTCAGATCCCCACACAGTACACAAGGATTCAGATCCCACACAGTTCACAAGGCCTCAGTTCCCCACACAGTCCATGGGGCCTCAGGACCCTTGCAGACAAGCCTTGTCTACCTCCAGAGGTCTGTGGCCTGGAGCTTGTGAGGAAGACAGTTTTTAGACCCTCCCTCATCCCACCATATGCAAATTTTCATTTGAACAAAGGCCCCCACAGTAAGGTACATGCACATTAAGTCAAGGAAAATCCATGTGGCCAAAAGACCTGCCCAGAGAAATATGCACAGCAAAACCCTATTATCATCAATTCCAAGGGGCAAAGAAATAATCCATCGTGAAGTGGGGAAAATAGCACAGAATGTCAGCCCTGAAACTGGGTCGCCTTTGTGGGGACTTCGGGATTTGAATTCTTTGAGGAGGGACCAGGGAGGAAGAAGAGGGGGCCGGGGCTGTGTTTGTGTCTGTGTCTCTCTCTTGGACTGAGAGGCCCCCGATCACACATTAGGCCACAGCACCGGTGTCGTCCATGGGACCCACTGAGCAGAGACCACAGCACACCTGGAGCCAGCCCCACCCAGCCACTGTGCTGTCTTCTGAGGACTCCATCCTTAAACAGATACAGCCACACACTGGCCACTGAGGGACAGCTGGGGTCCTGGCTGAGCCCAGCAAGTGCTGAGCTCAGAGAGAAAATAGCAATACTAGCAGAGATATTCTATTGAATTCTCACCTGTGGGCCCAATCAGTGCTCACTCTGGGACTTTGCTCAGTGGCGAGGAGAGAGGCTGGTGTGAGAGTGACCAGAGTCAGCTCTGAGCAGATATGTCCTGTGGGGGGCATCAAGAAAGATTGGGAAGGCAGATTTAATTATGTCAGGTTATGCATGGAGATCAGAGAAGCAGGATCTCAGATAAGAATCAAAGGCCCACGTGTTGGCTGTGCAGGCAGGTGACGGGTGAGGGCCCAGCATGGCTCCATTCTTCCCAGATCACAGCCCTGGGATGTTTGTCTGAGAGTCTCAAGATACCATACGGCATTGTCCAACACACAGGCATCAGGAAGGAGGGTTATTCTGTATTTGCAGTGCTTTAACAGACTCAGCAAAACACAAATAATTGTGGAGAGCTCCAAGCCAGGCCACGGGACACAGAGCCACTTAACAGATGCCACATGCAGATATGTGACAGGAACAGGAAGAGTAAGCACTACTCCGTGGTCAGTGGTGCAGGAGCCCCGTCAGATCGAGTCCCGTGGGCAGCTCCACTCCTGGGATGCATGGCCTCTGTGGGCTCATGAGTGAAGTGGGCAGGATTCCTCCATCCTCTAGGAGTGGAGACGAGGGTCGGGGAGAGGGCTGCTCTACCCTTAGAGGCCACAATTGTACGGAGTGGCTTCACCAGAGGAAGGGTTGGCCAGGGTGTCCTGATTCTAGGGTAAACAGCATGAAGGATCATGGTGATGGCCCCTGGAGGAAGGACAGGACTGGGAGAGTCCAGGTGCAGGAGTCCCCGGCTTCTCCTAGAGAAATCAGGGCTGGTAAGCACATGAGAATCTGCCCAGCGGAGCGCAGGTCACAGACCTGCTTCCCGGAGTCATGGGTCTGCTTCCTGAGGTCCCGGGTCAGCTTCCTGGGGTCGCAGATCTGCTTCCTGCTTGGCAGTGCTCCATGGCCTCTGACCCCACAGTAACCTTCTTTCACACCTGTGATTTCAGAAGGCTGAAGCAAATTCTACACATTTTGTAGGAGAGCCAGCTCTAAGACATTATGAAATCGCATTGTGCTAAGGACCTCTTCCACCTGAGAGCCCCTACACAGGCCCTTCAGAGTTGTCTTGGAAGACTAAAAATAGTTCTTACTGAGTTAATAAGGAAAGAAATATGTAAGTAGCTCCGATTGTTGACATTCCTTTTCACCTTTGACCAATTTCAACTTGACTTCATCTACAAGAAAAATGTGATTGCATAAACCACACAGAAGTCCCACTTTATATCATCAATTACAGTGGTAACATAGGCAAAAGGTTATGATATTGCCAGAGGTCATTCAGTTCACATAAAGACTCCGTGGTCACTGGAAGAAACCAATCGGACAGAGCCACCACGAGTGCTGTGACATTAAATAAAGCCAGATTCTGTTGGGCAGAAACCACTCACTTTCTTCTCAGTCTACTGGTCCATCCTCACAAGAGCAAATACCATGTGTTCCCTGGTGCCAGGCAAGGCTGGGCTCTCTCTGCTCTGGGACGGCTGCTAAGGAGAATGTGGGAAGGGAAGGGGAGCCCAGGGTCCTGCCACGTGCACTGGGAGCATAGCACTATGCACATAGTAGGTCCAGAAACACTGCACCAGTGGGAAACCAGGACAGGAAGCTTCCTGAGAGGTCACTATATGCCTTTGTCCCAGCACCCTCATGGGATATCTAGAAGTACCCACACCAGGCCTGGTGCCGAGGCTGGTGGAGACGGAGGGGCTGCTGAGACCTACTCCTTGAAGAAAGGAGACGGCTGAGTGAGGAGAAAGGGAAAGTTACTCAGTCTCTGATGTATTCGATAGGATGAGAAGGAACAAAAAAGAAAGTGGAAATGTCCGAGCCATTCCTATTTCTGACCATGAGAATGCGGTCAGGCGGACATGAAATAGAAATGAAGGTATTTATAACCAGCAAATGTGAAGGATCACAAGCAGAAAACTAGACAAAATGAGACAAACATTCTGGTGATGAAGTAATCAGAGCTGGGGTCAGATAATCAGGAGCTGAGAAAACATGTTGAACGTCCTGTGAAACAGTAGCCCACACCTGGGTTTGTCGCCACACCAATGGCTTGGTTCGCCATGGTTTGCCGTGGTTAGTGTTTGTCCTAACACTGTGATGTAGAGATCTTGGGTTTCCAGCATCTGGCTGCCTGCACTGGCTCACCAGTGAGTGGGCCAGGCCACTGCTGCCCTGACAGAAACCGACTTCTCGGGTCACTTTGACAGCTTCTAGCCTGGCACTGATTTCCACAGAAGCCACGTTTAGAGCGAGGACTTCGGCTGAGTCTCACTAGACTAATAGATGCTGCCCCTCTCTGGTGCCGTATGCTGAAGGCACCTGGCTTTGAACTGCTGGGACTCTCTGACCATCTGAGCTGAGCCAGGCTGGAGAGATCAGGCCCAAGGTCATTGTGGGGCTGTAGTGTCTCCATGTTTCCCACCTCCCTGAGCTCTGCTCACGTGGTTGGCAATCCACCCCCCCTCTATTCCCCAACTCCATCTGACTGTGCTGAGAGCAAGTGACGGGGGGCGGGGGGGGCCTCCAGGAGGGAGGGAGGCCTGCTGCTCACGAGGCCCAGGGATGGCCCTTGCTCCTCCCTTTCTCTTCCAGAGCCCACCCTCAGAGCCCAGAGAAGGGTTCTGTGGGGTGACGTTTCCCTCAGGTTCATGGGCAGGACGTTGAAGCACTGGTGTAGGAGGAGAGACATGTTAGTGTGTGGACTCCGACCTGGGGATAAGTTAACGAGCAGTCACAGACAATGGTACGCTATAAATGAGAGATGGCATGTGGCCAGAGGGCCACCACCCGACGCCAGGCCCGTGACCTAGGACTCCCAGCCTCTAGAACACCGAGGAGAAAATTCATTTTGTAAATTACCCAATCTGCTCTGTTATAGGAACACAAAACAGACGGAGACAGAACACAGGCACCAAAAAGTGAGGCTCTTGTCTCAACCAGTGGCCACGCATGGGTGGACGAGACTGAGCGTGATCCTGGACACAGCATTCAGAGCCGGCCACTGGGGGAATGTCACCAGCTCAGCCGAGTACTACTTCACTGGGCAACGGTTTGGAAAGACATCACCACGAAACAAAAAACCATTTTAGGGCCGGGAGCGTGGCCTAGTGGTAGAGTGCTAGCCTAGCATGCATGAAGACCCAGGTTCAATTCCTCAGTACCACATACATAGAAAAAGCAGGAAGTGGTGCTGTGGCTCAAGTGGTAGAGCTCTAACCTTGAGAAAGCTCAAGGTCAGTGCCCAGGCCCTGAGTTCAAGCCCAGGACTGGCAAAAAAAAAATCCCTCCATTTTATGACACCTGGGCTTTGGGACTGGACAGGGTGGAGTCTGGAGGAGACAGGAGGAGTGATTGCTGTGGACGGAGTGTTAAAGGCAGTCCTAGTTAGGGCCCAGAAGAAGAGCGCAGCTGTTGGGACTGGCTGGAGGTGTCGTGTTTGGAATCCAGGTAACAAAGATGGTTCTGAGAAGGCCTCGGGTGCTAAGGAGGACCCGGCTCTAGGGAAAAAGGGCGATGGTATCTTTGTAGAGAGGAATGAGAGCAGGAGAAATATCTACACGGAAAGAGTTTGATAAGCTGCGTGGTTCTTCACACTGCAGGCTGCGAAGGAGAGGAAGGACTCAAGCATGAGATTCCTAGCTGAAAGGGAGGCAGACGGTGTGTGAACCTGCACACCGACAGTGTGACGATCTTCCATCGAGGCCACATGTGAAGCCCATAGCAGGAAGGGGAAAGGCAGGGCAGCTGAGGAGAAGGAAGCTGGGTCTCAGGATGGGTCCCGGAAGTGGCCACTGGGCCGTGACGTCTGCTTTCTGTCTGGCTTCCTGAGCTCCATGAGGTGAGCAGCTTTGCTCCTTCCCATGGCCCCACCCTGAATCTGGACTCAGCGCAGGCCTCAAGCGATGAGGCCTGGTGGCCACGACTGACTTCTGAGATGGCGCTGTGGCAATGTGTTCAGGTACGTCATCAGCGGGGCAGACCATGCGAAGGAAGAAGAGGCACTGCAGGGTGGAGGCACAGTGTGGCGGGGGTGGAGAGGAGACCCCTCAGGTGTCAGGATGGGCAGGGGGCTTGGAAAGCCATGTGTGCATCGTCGACCTCAGGTAGCCTCCCCTTGTCACAGGCTCAGGGCAGGGCCCAGGGCCCAGGTTTCCAGAGAGGTCCTGTGGCCTTTCGCATCCCTTGATGGAACCTGATCTCTGATGGAGGCACAGAAGCAAAGACATGGTGCCCACAAAGTACAGATCCCATGGGGGCAGAGCCAAGAGCAGCTGGACTTCGTGGCCTCCTCCAGAGTGCAGAGGGCCCTCTGTATGGCCTGGGGCCCAGGTCAATTCTGTCTACCAGGATGAAGCCTTTCCAAGCGGGGGAGTGGAACCACCTCTTCATCCCATCTCACACCTCTGCCAGCCGAGGGGCTCTGAGACCAAGTGGAAGAGAGCCCATTACTTGGTCCAAAGGCTCTAGCCCCGGCTCTGGTGCTCTCTGGCCCTGCGTCCCCAGACAGGCTGCACCAACACGATGCCTCCATTTCCCCGGTGGTAAAATGGTGCTACCATCAGTCTCCTGGCACACAATGAGCGGTAGGGGTTAGCTCTCCCTGCTATGTGGGCACAGATCCAGAAACCAAGTTGATTCTTAAACAGGAAACATCTGCCATGTTTCCTAAGGGTTTATAAACCAAACCTTGCTGACCATATAGCAAAAAGGTCCCAGAAATCTGAGGCCCTCAACCTTCTAAGCTGACTTTAAGTATTATCTCCAAAGCCCTGCAGAAATGATAACTGTGTACGTCTTCTGTGTCAGGGATCAGAGCCACCTGCAAGAAGAGAGCCCTGATTTAATTAATGTTTACATATAGCTGACAGGCAAGTCTGCAATCAAGAAGAAAATAAGCTGGAAGCCAGCGCCTTGGCTGGCACACTGAGTGGGTGGATGTGAGGTGCCACAACTCTTAATTAAGAGGGGTTTAGGAGGGAGTTGGGCAGGCACCTCTGTTGATCTGCTTAAGACAAGAGCTCTACATGTAGGAAGACCATATGAGACCCGGAGGGGCCTGCCCGGAAACTGCCAGGCGGAGCAGCGTTCCCGCGGGGACAAGGACAGATGTTCCCCAAAGCAGGCTGCCAGCCACACGGGCCATGCAATCCACAGCTCAGGCTTCCCAGCAAACAGCAGCTTGGAGAGGAACTAGGGGCTGCATGCCCTGGGAAGGCAGCCTCTGCTTCTCTGCCAGCATGCAGGCAGAGCTGTGGCAAACCCTCTCATCCAGGGGCAAACAGTATGGAATCCTCTCTCCTCACTCTGGCTGGGACGAAAGGATCCAGAAAGTATGTGGAGACATGGAGGCTCTGTCCAGGCGGCCGAAAGGCTGTCCTTGTTTAGCCCTGCTGCTACCTGAGCAGACGGCGGACTGCAGAGCCAGCTGTGCCTGCCCAAGGAGCCTGCCTCTGGGACCAAAGGCCTCTCTTGCCTCTACTGAAGCTGGCACAGGAAGAGGACCTGACCTGGTGCTAATGTCACAGTGTGTGTAGGCACCAAAATGCTTTATTCTCGGGAGACATGGAATTTCTATTGGATCTAGAATCAGAGCATTAAGAAATAATAAGGTTTTCTTTGCATGAAATGGAACATTTTTTGGGATAATAAAGAGAACAGTCGGGGAGTTGGTATTTATTCTTTAAAAAAAATGAAAGAGTGCAACTTGAGAAAGTAACTCTGTGAAGCTGAGCTGTGTGCTGGAGTTTTGCTCTTAGGATCCACAGGAAAGAAAGAAACAGAAATCTTGCTTTGTTTGCCTTAGAAGTGGTGAAGACCAACAAACCATGGCTTCCCAATAGCATGTTGCACAGATTTGTTGGATACAGGCCTTAAAGCATAGATGAACCAGAAGGTGGATGGATGGGTGGATGGATGGGTGGATGGGTGAGTGGATGGGTGGGTAGATGGATGGATGGAGGGATGGATAGATGGGTGGGTGGGCGGGTGGATGGATGGATGGATGGGTGGATGGGTGAGTGGATGGGTGGGTGAATGGATGGATGGAGGGATGGATAGATGGGTGGGTGGGCGGGTGGATGGATGGATAGATGGGTGGGTGGGCGGGTAGATGGATGGATGGATGGATGGATAGGTGGATGGGTGGATGGATTGATGGATGGATGGATGGATGGATAGATGGGTGGGTGGGCAGGTGGATGGATGGATGGATGGATGGGTGGATGGATGGGTGGATGATGGGTGGATGGGTGTGTGGATAGGTGGATGGATGGGTGGATGGATGGATAGATGGATGGATGGATGGAAGGATGGATGGATGGATGGATGGATGGATGGATGGATGGATGGATAGATGGGTGGGTGGGCAGGTGGATGGATGGATGGATGGATGGGTGTGTGGATAGGTGGATGGATGGGTGGATGTATGGATAGATGGATGGGTGGGTGGATGGATGGATGGATGAGTGAAAATGCACATACGTGTGCACAGTGCATACACTTCCGTAGGAAGTTGGGCACAAATCCTAAGATAACCAAGTGGTTCCTGCTTAGAAAAGCCTCTCTCTAGGGCTAGAGCATAGCCTAGTGTTCGTGTGCTAGAAAAAGCTGGAAGTGATGTGGTGGCTCAAGTGGCAGAGCACTAGCCTTGAGCAAAAAGTGTCCAAGGACAGTGCCCAGGCCTTGAGTTCAGTCTCCCTGACTGGCAAAAAAAAGCTTCTCTAGAATGGTCTACAGACACCTAAGCAAGTTGTATATGCCTGCCCACCTGCCCGTCCTCCAGACCACGCTCCCTGCCTGACCTCCAGACCACGCTCCCTGCCTGACCTCCAGACCACGCTCCCTGCTGCCCTCCAGACCTCTCTCCCTGCCCGCCCTCCAGACCACGCACCCTGCCCATCTTCCAGGCCACGCACCCTACTACCCTCCAGACCACGCTCCCTGCCTGCCCTCCAAACCACGCTCCCTGCCTGCCCTCCAGGCCTCCAGGCCACACACTGCAGAGAGGAGCATCCTGCAAGTCAGCCAGGTCCATCCTCACCCCAGGAGGTGTTCTGTGCCCTTGCTATTTTATGCGATTCCGTTTCTTCTCTTTCTTTTTTTGTTTGTTAGAAGGTCATGATCTACCACATTGATCTCAAAACCCACTAATGGTTCACAAACAACCACAGATTTTAAAGTTCTGCAGTGGGGATGTAAAGAAGATGGCTTTGGGGGAGGTGCCAAGTCCCCCCCCTGCCCCCCACCAGAGCAGACTGCGCTGTGCTGTGTGAATAAGGGAGATAAGGAGGTCAGACGAAGAGTCCCCTTTGCGTCCTGCCCTTTGCGTCCTGCCCAGGTATTGTTAACTGCTTTCTCCCCACACTGCCTGGGGTCCCTGCGCAGGTGAAGGGTGAGTCGCCCCCTAACCAGGTGTTAGCATGTGACATCTGTCCCCCAGCCAAGTGTCCCCATGTGACAGATACCCGTAAGCCAGGCCTGTTCAGCATGGCCCTCACCTGGCCTCATCTGTTCCCAGGTATCCAGAAAGCCACCCCCTGCACAGAGAATGGGGGGACTGAAACTGCCATTGCCCCTGCACAGACAGGGGGCTGAAACTGACACCAGCCTCTTGATGTGCTTGAGGCAACCACTCCTGTGTGACCAACCTGTCAGGGCCACTGTGGGTCTTAGGCCTGAGAGAGGGAGCAGCCTGGCCTCCAGAGACATGGAGTTTGAGGCAGCTTTGGAAGGAGAGTGACCGGGGAACGGTGTAAACAACATGGAGCTGGTTTACATGCACATGCGTGTGTGCAGCTGGAGAGGTCTGTGTGGCTGGAGCCCTCTGTCTGGAGCCTGGCTCACTGAGGGTATTCAAGGGATCCTTTGTGAGTGAATGGATGGATGCATGGGTAGATGGATGCGTGGGTGAGGTTACCCTGACTGAATGGAAGAGAAGACCACGAGGCTGGGAGAGACAATGTGGCCTCCACCTCCAGATGCCTCTGTAGCTCTCTGGCTTCAAGGGAGAGTGCTGGGAGCCCTCCTCCAGCTTCCACCTGCATGCATGCCCACTGCCCCACGTGGCTGCAACTTGCTCTGCAGCCTTTGAAGCTGAGGTGGGGAGCCCTGCAGGCGTGGTGGGGCTCTGACTTCAAAGAGTCTGGCATATTGGGATTTCCCACCAGAGCAAGGCCCACAGGCACTGGAGCGCTGATGGGGAAACTCCAGCTGGGATGGAGCAAGCGGCCTTGGGGGTGGGGGTTCCCAAGAAGTGGGCCACCACGGATCCCCAAGTGGAAAGCATCCTGGGGTTCTAGGGGCAGAGACACGAGACCCTTCAGAAACACCGTCTTGGTGGTGTAAAGACCTGGTGGGACCAGATCCTTTGTCTTCACTTTGTTGATTAGTCAATCATCCATCCTATCCATTCACTCACCCATCCACCCATCCACCCATCCATCCACCCACCCATCCATCCATGCATGCATCCATCCATCCATCCATCCATCCATCCACCCATCCACCCATCCATCCATCTCATCCATTCACTCACTCATCCACCCATCCATCCATTCACCTACCCACCCATCCATCCATCCATCCATCCATCCATCCACTCACCCACCCATCCATCCATCCACCCATCCATCCATCCATCTATCCATCCTTTCACTCACTGAGCAAGCTTTTCCCTGCATTCTCCTTCTGTGCACTGAGTTTTAAACAGGTTTCCTCTCCAGACGCCATGTGGGTATTCGCCTTTAGGATAATAGGAAGGTCTTAGTGCCAATGAGCTTGTTTCATTTGTCTGAGTTTGGGAGACCAGCTACATACCCTATGAGATAAAACTAAATTTAAAAATAACACTGCACACAGTGCAGTATCTCACGCCTGTCATCCTGGCTACTCAGGAGGCTGAGATCTGAGGATCGCTGTCCAAAGCCAGCCCAAGTACTAAAAAGTCTGTGAGACTCTTATCTCTATTTAGCCATCAGAAAACCGGAAGTGGCGCTGTGGCTCAAGGGGTAGGGCAGTAGCCTTGAGCTGAAAAGCTCAGGGACTGTGCCCAGGCCCAGAGTTCAAGTCCCACGACCAACAACAACAAAAAACATAACACCACACTATCATTTCATGTGCTCTATAAAAGATGGTGAGAGTTCAGATGTGTTGAATTATTATTATAGGGATAAAATTTTCCTTTCTTTCTTCTTCTCTTCCTTCCCCTCCTCTATCTTGCTTTCCCTCCCTCTTTTCCTTCCTTCCTTCCTCATTTCCTTCTTCCTTCTCTCCTTCTTTCCTTCTTCTCTTCTTTTTTCCTTGATTTTTATAATTTTCATTTTAATCTAACATTGATTTTTATAACTTTTCTAAAAGGAAATCGTTTACCTTAAAACAAACATGTGATCTGGGGCCGGGAGTTTGGCCTAGTGGTTAAAGTGCTTGCCTAGCATGCATGAAGACCCGGGTTCGATTCCTCGGTACCACATACATAGAAAAAAGCCAGAAGTGGTGCTGAGGCTCAAGTGGTAGAGCTCTAACGTTGAGAAAGTCCAAGGACAGTGCTCAGGCCCTGAGCTCAAGCCCAGGACTGGCAAAAAAAAAAAAACAAAAAAAAAAAAACAAAAACCAAAAAAACAAACATGTGATCTGAAAATATTTTCTCTTGCTCCATGGATCTAATTTGCCTACTTTTCCTTAAATAAGAAAAATGACATTTTACATACTTTAAAAAAGCAAAAGACAAAAGATACACAGGAAAGACTCCTAGCAGGCACGGAATAAGACAAAGTCCAAAGTACAGTAAATAGTGTGAGCTACGTGAGGCTCAGCCCGCGTGTTGATTTACACAGGCATGACAAGAAAGTCGTTACAAGAGGCCATTTCAAAACCTTGGAAATAAAGATTACAAATGATGCTGTGTCTTTCCTTTTCCTGTAGTTTGTGAAATGTGTACAATGGGCATTTGTTGGTTTTTAAATCAAGAAACAATTATTTCTTACTATTGTGGTAATAGATGAGAGAGAGAGAGAGAGAGAGAGAGAGAGAGAGAGAGAGAGAGAGAGAGAGAGAGAGAGAGAGAGAGAGAGAGAGAGAGAGGGAGAGAATGTCAGTAGATCCTGTCTGTAATCCTAGCTACTCAGGAGGGTAGCATCTGAGGGTCACAGTTGGAACTACCCAGGCAAGTTTGTAAGATTCTGGTCTTCCATTAATCAGCAAAGGCCAGAAACTGTGGATCAAGTGTGTCTGCCAGGTCAATGTGTCCAAACCCCTTTTCTGCTTAAAGCTTGGCAGCATTCACTCATGTCACACGTAGCTTACCCAGTCTCTTCCTGGCTGACACACAGGGCTTCCATGGGGGACCACTCTAAACACAGAGGTACAGTTCTCTGTGCCTCATGGAGACTGATTTTACCTTTTGGAAATTCCTGGGCTATGTTTAATTTTTAAGGAATCATTGTACTCTTCTTGCTACCAGAAAGCTACACTGTTTCCAACTTCTCTCATACCAATGTTTTAAATAATAACATCTCTATAGATATGAACTGGTATCTCGCTGCAGTTTTAAGTTGCATTTCCCTGGTAATTAGTACAGTTGAGCATCTGTCTGTATGCTTACCAGCCATTTGTGCATCTTCTTTGAAGAAATGCCTATTCAAGTATTTTACCTGATTTCTAGGTAGATATTCCGCTCTAGTTGCTATTGTGGAGTTTAACGAAGTATGATTTATTTATTTTTTTATTGTAATTAGTAAAAGGGTTACATGATATTTGCCAGATAGAAGGTGCATTAATTCACATATATTGATACCCTTTCACATGTCTTGGTACCCGTTTCCCTCCCCCCCCACAGCCCCAGTATGATTTATTTATGTAAATATAAATATATCCTGATAGTAAGTGAACACAGGCTCAATGGTTTCCCTCATTCGTAATAATTAGTACACGCCGAAGACTCTCCTAGCAGAGGATTACAAAAGCACAAAACCTAGATCCATAAGGCCATATAGGATGAGGCTAAATGAAAGGATCTCCGGGATATGGAAACAAGAGCTTTATCTTGTGTGATTGCTGTCCTTAAGGTCCTGTGTTATTTCTCTTCTCTTTTGTTGCCCTTTGGTTAATCTCATATTGTTACAGTATCTGACTTCGTTAGCTGGTGCATTGTATATACGTTTATTTGTTTATTTGAAATAGGAAAGGGAAGGGGGGAAAACAAGATGATTGGAGGGGGGTGGGGGAAAGGAAACGGGGACAAAAACATGAGAAGGCGGATCAATGTGAGAAGTAATGCACCTAGTATGTGGTGAATATAATTGTAACTCCCCTTTACATTACAATAAAAAATAAATATATCCTGAATATATTCAATGTATTATTTGCAAATATTTTCTTCCATGCATTATTTGCAAATATTTTCTAAGTGAGCTTAATTTACCGATTCTTTCTCCTTTTCCTGCTTGTACTTTAGCATAATATCCAAGAAATGATTGTCAATTCAGTGTCATGAAGTTCTCCCCTGTTTCCTTCTCAATTTTAGCTTTAGCTCTTATGTTTCGGTCTTGGATCCACGGCAGTAATTTCTTTAAAAATCTCCCTTTCTTATAACCACAAAATCCTACCCTATCTAACCAAATAAGGTAATTTTAGAAACCCTCCTTTTGTCCATTCCTTTCTGTTCTTGCTTTTCTATCTCACCAGTGCTTAGAACAAATGAGATGAGCCAGTACTCTTCCTGGGCTTCCAGATGAAGAAGAAAAGTGCATCTGGATGAAGCCGGAGTCAGGCCCTGCAGGCCACAGCTCCAGCCTGGTCCCTCCAGCCCTCACCTGCCCATCAGAGCCTGAGCTGTCCCCATTTCTCGGGATTCCCTGGACACTGAGCCAGGGCCTGTCCTCCGACACAGCCTCCTGAGACTCCACGAGCACACGCCATCTCCCGTCAGAACTCTGTTCTACACTCTTCACCCTGGAGAGGAGGCCGACAGTGCTAACCAGGGCGCTAGGGCTGTAGACCCAGAGGAGGGGCTGTCTAGTGAGCTACAGGTCCTGGTGTCAACTCGTAGCAGGGGCGAGGGGACAGCAGACCACGAAACCCAAGTCCTATCAAGAGAAAATGTTCACTTCGAATCATGGGCCTAACAAGGAGACCCAGAGCTTTCCTTGGGAAGCACTGCGACTGGAGTGGAGTGGGAGCTGGCACTGGCAGACTCCTGCATGCTTCCCTCCGTCCTTCACATCAGAGCCCCTCAGGAGCAGGGATAAATATGCCTACAGTCACGGTCCCGTACTCCAGCCAGCTTCACAGTGTCACGCCAGAGGAACTCTTGTTCAGCGTCAGCTCTGAGATGGCGGCGTCCATGATCGTCCCTTCCCAGTCATCCACACACCCGAATCCCACCTCCTCCCCTCCGTCACCATCCGCTCCTCCATCCACCCAGCCACCATGTGTCCTCTTACCCCTCCACTCGCACCCATTGCCCCAGCAAGTCCATCCATCTGTCCATCCGCATATCTACCCCACACCTCTTCACCACCTGCCTCCCCATCTAGCTATCCTCTACCCATCTAATAAAATGAAATCGTAGCGTGGAGAGTGGCGGTGGAGTTGACCTGCAGAGACACTTCTAAAGAAGAATGTTCTGGAATGAGAACTGAATCGTGAGGAGAAGCCCTGCATACAAAAATGTGAGTCTAGAACACAGTAGCTGGGAGGAGGAGGAGGAGGAGGAGGAGGAGGAGGAGGAGGAGGAGGAGGAGGAAGGGGTAGCCACTCACAGGCCACTGGCAGCCAGTGTGAGCGGGGCACAGTGTGACATTCCCACACAGGCCTGAGTGGCCGGGCTACAGGTACCTCTGGGGACGGGAAGGCGGATAACACTTGCAGCCCCAGAACGGCTGGAAGAAATAACCAGAGAAATCTATTAGGCTGGAAATGAGAACGAGGAGAAATAAATCAGGCCTAATTACGGCTGCTCCAGGGGGCGGCGGAGCAGAGGCGGCTGGCCGAGCGTCTTCACGGTGGACCGCTCCATCACCGCTTCAGGGCTGAGGCCCCGCCAAGGCTATTACCTTAATTATGAATAGAGGACTTGGAGCTCCTTGAAATATAAATGAGTGTGTCCCATCTAATTATTAAATGCAAGAACAGTTCAACCATTTTCTCAAAACTGTGAATACTCAGAGGAAGAAAACGCTGCCATTTCTTATTAATTCTGACTTCACTGCCTCAATCGAAGCCAAGAACGTGGTGAGGAAAGAGTGCTTGATTCCAAACCGTCTGTGAAAGTCACCTCAGCCATTTCTGCATGTCCCCACTGGCAAGTCGACCAGGATAACACCACCCTCTCGTTTACAGAGCAACCTTTTGGTTTACCAACAGCCACATTAAGACAAGTAATATGGAGAATATCGAGGATGACAGGCACATTTCCCAAGTGCCTAGCCACCCTGGCCGCCATGCTGAGCAGGTGTGTGTCCCTTCTCCACTCTGCCAGGGACGCAGAACCCCCCACACAGACAGGAATGAAGGCCCCTACCCCAGCCCTGTGTGGCCACCACACTGCCCAGGTCTTCTGCGCTGGGCTCAAAGGTGCATTAACAGGGGTCCCTTGAAACCCAAGAATATCTCACACAGTGCAAACCAGTTTCTCCCTGCAGCACTCCATGGAGCCTTTGTTTTGCAAAAAAATGCCCTCAGAGATGTTCCTAGAGGAGATTATTGCTCAGGGCCTGGAACCTTCTCACCAGGACACAGCGTGTATCTCCTCTGGCTGGGAGGATCGGGGGTGGGGGCACTCAGAGAGACTCTGGACTAAGGTGCCCAGAGATGGGATATGACTTTCTGCCTTGACCTTGGACTCTTGGATTGTTCCTTGTCCTTGAGACTGTGGCAGCCTGCACATGTGTGCCTCTCACCTGGGAGTCTATGGGGGCTAGGAACTGTAGACCTTCCTCCTGGCATCTGTGTCCGGCGTCTCCCCAAGCCCTCGGACTCTGGACCAGGGGCCTCAGCCCCCTGGGACTCCAGCTCTCTACCACACAGAGAAACCGATTTACTTCAACACCCTAGAGTCCCACGGGCCAGGGTTAGGGGAATGTGTGTGTTTGCACAGATAGATAGATAGATAGACAGACAGACAGACAGATATTCCTCAAGAGGTGTACAAAGGAGTTGTCACTCAACAGGCAACTTATGGATACAAATTCCATCATCCCTTTCACCATTCTCACCATTCCCTGCAAACCTACCCTTCCCTCACTTTTCTTAATCTTGTAGGATATACATGGGACTTTTGACTGCACCTGCCCCCTTCTTCTCTTCATTTGTCTACCACCCCATTCAAGAATCCATTTCCTGGTGTGGAGATTTCTCAGAAAATGAAATCTAGAAGAAGCCTATGACCCAGCAATTCTACATGTGGGCACGTATCCAAAAGATCACGAACCAGGCTACAGTAAAGCCACCAGCACAACCATGGTCACTGCTATACTATCTGCCACAGCCACGGCATGCAATCAGCTCGGAGGAATGTTTGACTCGGAAACCCTCCTTAGCTAGCTGTCATACATCTCAGGCAGAGACAACAAATGTGTGCAGAGCTTTAAAGTCTAGGAACAAGATTCCAGCCTCGGAGGCTGATAGGCAGCTCCTGGCATTTCTGGTATTTACTCATAGCTCTGTTCCCCAGGACAGCCCAGGCTCTCTGAACAGGTTGCTAAGCTGGCATGGAGGATAGGTGCAGCGAGAGCCAAACGTCAGTGCCGGCTACAAGTCCTACATGAGAATGCAACATCCACAGCTATGATTGTCAGAAATGAGGGCTTTGATAGCAATGCCCCCGTTCAGCTGAGTTCTGAGAAACCCGGCCAGGCAGAGGCCTGGGATGGAGGAAGTGTCCCTGCACTGAGTCTTGTGAGGCCACTGTGCCCACCCTGGCTCTGTGCTGGCCTTCCTCGGGCCTGGGCCTGCTACGGACTCAGAGAGCCCAGACGAGGAAGGGGAAAAGCCCTGTAGCTCTTCTGCTAGGTGGTGTCTGTGGGTCCTTCCAAGCACCACTCACTTCCTCAAGCGAAAATCTCCATCAAAACAAGTCCATCCCTGGGCCACGCCTGAGAGGAGGTCAAGGACAGCCTAACGGTCAAGACCTGGCTCACGAGCTGGCTGGTTCCGAGATCCAGCCCCTCCACTGGCCATGGCCTTCCCATCCCTGCAAGCCTGACCCAGGAGCTCGAGAAGCAACTGGCTCCCTCTCCACGGGTGGCCTTGCTTCTCCAAGCGCAGTTTTGGTGTGTGGCAGAGGGCCCTTCCCCAGTCTCCCAGCCACCCCCACCTCCTCATTACAGCAAAGACACAGCCAGTGTTTTCCAAGGAACACTTTTGGAAAGCAAAGGGAAATCTGCCAGGAGCAAGGAGACCCCCCCCCACAGTGACCCTCACCTCAGATCCAACCACAGTGACCCCTACAAGAGCAAGCTATCGCCCTGGCCAGTGCACCCGGCCCACCGTGAGGTGGGCACCACAGCCTGGCACACCACAGCCCAGCACGCCGCTGCCCTGCTGTGCCCCTGAGGGAGACTCGCCCCCGTAGGGTTGCCTTCAGACCCTTGCATGGGCCAGAGATAATTGTACCTCAAAGATGCACAGGCCCTGGGCTCTCCAGCCTAAAGATTGCATTTGGCCTCTCGGTTCATCCATTATTCATGATAATGGCAATAATAATGTCTATGTGCTTTTCATCTCCAAGCCACTATGCGAAGGCAGACGGTTTAACTTGAACTTGAGTTTACCTTTCAGTTTCCATCGCGTCATTCCACCAGGTGGTGGCAGGACCCAGCCTGGGTGCTCCAGACAGCTCCTGACAGCCCTGCGGCATGTCCACCAGGCTTCCCGGAGGCAGGCGCTGAGCGCCAGGGCCCGAGGCCACCACCCGAGGACACGCAACCAGAAAACTCGCATTCCTCCTGCCTTTTGTTGTCTTTTCCAGAAGAGAGTGTAGTTTAGCCACGTAACAGAAACACAAGCTCCAGGCTCTCCTCTCCATCCCCAAACCAGCAAAATCCACCACCGCCAAACAACCTCACGCTCACGCAGGAGGCGCCTGTGGTGCAGCTGGAAATGCACAGTGCAAAGGCAGCTCGTGGGGTGAGGAGCCTTTTGCTCTCCTGCCACGTGGGTGCCACACCCTCACACCCACCCACCGCCGAGCCTGGCGTCGACGAGTCTCCTACCATCGGGCTTCATAGCCACCTAGAGCAGACTCGGCCCCAGCCCCAAGTAGCACAGACTCCCGAGAAGCCATGTGCCTGGAATCAGGCTGAGGTCCCGGACCACGCCCCGCCACAGGCCCCAGGCCTGGAGGATGCGGGTGCACGGGAGAAGGAGGATGGGGATGCAGGGGTGAGTAGGGTTGGCTGGAGATGGTGGTGATGTGTCAGCTGAGGATGGAGATGCAGGGATGTCATGGAGAAAGGAGA
Source organism: Megascapheus bottae (assembly GCA_024803745.1). Taxonomy (NCBI): domain Eukaryota; kingdom Metazoa; phylum Chordata; class Mammalia; order Rodentia; family Geomyidae; genus Megascapheus; species Megascapheus bottae. Next base: position 2,216,113 of record JANJXV010000114.1, read on the forward strand.
GGGGGAGAAGATGTGGATGCCACTGGAAGCCAAGGACCCACAGCACGGCTCCTAGCCATGGCTGATTTCACAGGGAGAAGGGAGAGGGGGCTTTGCTCCAGGGTGGAGGAGAGGGGAGGTGGCCACATGAGGAGGAGGAGGGGATGTGGCCACTTGAGGAGGAGGAGGGAGGCAGCCACATGAGGAGGAGGGGGAGGAGAGGTGGCCACTTGAGGAGGGGGGAGGGGAGGCAGCCACTTAAGGAGGAGGGGGAGGGGAGGCAGCCACTTAAGGAGGAGGAGGAGGGAGGCAGCCACATGAGGAGGAGGGGGAGGAGAGGTGGCCACTTGAGGAGGGGGGAGGGGAGGCAGCCACTTAAGGAGGAGGGGGAGGGGAGGCAGCCACTTAAGGAGGAGGAGGAGGGAGGCAGCCACATGAGGAGGAGGGGGAGGAGAGGTGGCCACTTGAGGAGGGGGAGAGGAAGGTGGCCACTTGAGGAGGGGGGAGGGGAGGCAGCCACTTAAGGAGGAGGGGGAGGGGAGGCGGCCACTTAAGGGGGAGGGGGAGGGAGGCAGCCACATGAGGAGGAGGGGGAGGGGAGGTGGCCACTTGAGGAGGGGGAGAGGGAAGGTGGCCACTTGAGGAGGGGGGAGGGGAGGCAGCCACTTAAGGGGGAGGGGGGAGGGGAGGCAGCCACATGAGGAGGAGGGGGAGGAGAGGTGGCCACTTGAGGAGGGGGAGAGGAAGGTGGCCACTTGAGGAGGGGGGAGGGGAGGCAGACACTTAAGGAGGAGGGGGAGGGGAGGTGGCCATTTAAGGGGGAGGAGGAGGGGAAGCAGCCATATGAGGAAGAAGGGGAGGAGAGGTGGCCACTTGAGGGGGGAGGGAAGGTGGCCATGGGAGGAGGAGGGGACAGCCAGGCTCCTCTCCCTGCACCTACCCAGGATTCCCGTCCACTCAGCGGTGTGTCTGCTGCCCGAGGACGCCGCGTGCCTGCCAAGCGAGCTCCAAGCTCTCCCTGCAGACTCAGCACCAGAAGCCTCTTGACAGAAGGTGTTTTGGAAAGCTACAGAGCTCTCATTTTCCTCCCATCTTGCTGCAGTCTGGGGTGTTCCAGGGACAACCCCCTCCTCCCCCCACCCAGGATCAAGCCTTTCCCTGGTGAGCTATGCAACTCACGCTGCCAAGTAAACATCCAAGGCTTCATCTTGTCACCGAGAGCAAGGGTTCCCGGTCCCCTAAGACCCCCCACCTCCCCCAGGCCCTAACCACAGCCCACGGCGCCACCCTCTCTGAGGGACGCTGCTGGGCCGGGCTTCCCTGGCTGCAGGTCCTCCCCGGGAGATGAAGGAGTGCTCCTCACGGCCGCCCACTGCCCACGGGGGCCAGGGGCCATGGTCAAACGATGCGTGCCTTCCTGTCCTCTGGTCTGGGGGTCACCCTGGCTCTCCCACATTCTGGGAGCTGCGTCTCAGCAGGTGGGTGGGTCCCGGCTGGGGACCCTTCCAGCCCCTCTGCCATCAGCTCCTGCCTCCACAGCTTGCTGGCCAGGGCCATCGGAAGCCCTTCCCACCTTGGACAAGCTGTGCGGAGCCATCTCGGGGAGTATCTGACTGACCCTGCCGCACCTAGGGCCACCTGTGGTGGCTGGGGCAGCCACAGACAGAGGCTGGCCAGCACAGAGGGGCAGGGCCTGCAGGACAAACACGGGGAGCGGCCAGAGGTGGCGTCCGAGACCCTATCCTCATGAGCCCAGCCCAGGGCTCCGCTCCTGCTTCCACCCTGGGTGCCGAAGGGTGCCAAGTGTGCATTCCAGGCAGGGTGAATGACCGGGGCCCAGGGTGGCGGCTTGTGGGCTCTCCTGAAAAGTAGGCATTCACATTGCCGCTGAAGAGGTGAGGAAACGGAAGAGGAAGGACCGGTGGCTCCCCAGCCAGGGAGAGGAGGCCCCACCCACCTCAGGTGGACAGAGGCTGCTTCTGTCCTGCCGAGCAGGGGGCTGCATGGAGTCCCAGAGGGGGCTCAGTGCAGGGAGAGGTCGGCGTGGTGCTGCAGCTGATGTCCGGGCTCTGGGCTCTGATGTTTCCCGCAGGTCTTGGGCCCAGACGAGCAGATCCACCCTGGAGGCTCTGGGCTCACACTGGAGTCCTCAGGGCCACAGACTTGGGGCCTGTCACAGGCACAGAAGCAAAAAACCCCTTGGGTAGGAGCCCTGGGGACAGTGTGAGAATTTAGTCCTCGGGGCTATGCACTAACAGACAGAGGTGTAGCCTGGCGGACAGGCACGGAGGGGTCGAGGGAAGAAGAGACCCCGGCCCAGCCCTGGGGCCCGCAGTGGAGCTGTCTGTGCTAGATGCTCTGCTTCTCTTGCTCACGCATGGAGTGAAGATGAGGTCTGAGGAATCTGCCGGTGGAATCTCTCTGCTTGCTGCCAGAGACCAGAGAGAGGGCGGCTGCCAGGCCCTCCTGCAAGAGCTGGCTCTCCGGAGCTCAGGGCCATCACATGCACGAAAGAACTAATGCAACTGCTCAGTTAACTGGAAGCCAGGAATCCTACAGTTGCAAAGACCACGCCGAGTCAGGGCCGGGGAGGAGGGGAGGCTGGGTTCACGGAGGCTCACATTTCACGTGCAGTGTGGAGTCGAGGCTGAAGAGGGCCAGGCGTATGACGAAGCATGCTCCCATTCACAGCGACTGAAAAATAGCAAGCCCTGCTTCCCCGAAGCAGAAGCTCCTTGGCTCCAGTCTTGGTCGTTAGCCCTGCTAGGCTGCGTCTCCCTGGGAGCCCATGACAGGTGGTGGCCTCTGCTGGGCCCTGGACACACCTTGAGGCTGGCCACAGCACAAATGGCTTTGTAGGAAGAGGCAAGCCCCCAGCTGGCAGCCTGGCTTTTTTTCTCTCCCCACCAGATGCTCCGCCACGTGTGACCACAGGACACAGGACACACCACCTCTTGGTCTTAGCCTCCCAGCCTGGCGGTGGCAGGGCCGGCCTTCCTGAACTTTCTCTGCGGTCTCACCTGTGTACTCACTCTTAGCAGCGACAAGCAGGCAGCAGCCACTGCATTTGAGCTGCTGGGAGCGCTGTGTGGCTCTTGAAGCTGGGGTGTGGGTCCAGGCAGAGTCAGGGAGGAGAGGATGACTACGGCAGGGGGGGAAGGGACAGGGCGGCAGGTGGGACTGGCTGTGGTCGGCCATCCACAGGCAGGAGGGGACCAGCGTGGCTGAAGCCGAGAACTGCACTGCAGATAGTGACCACTCTTCTGTGGTCCACGTGGGCCTCATCTCCAGCTGCCGGCTCTCCAGGGCGGGCGTGGAGTCTGTTTAGAGCCCCTGACCCAAAGGGAGCTATAGTGGTTACCTGTAGAGGTGAGCCGGGCCAGGGCGGAGTTCAACACTGTTTCTGGTGTGTGTGTGTGTGCGTGCGTGCGTGCGTGCGTGCGTGCGTGCGTGCGTGCGTGCGTGCGTGCCTGCCTGCCTGCCTATCTGTCTGTCTGTGAGGTCTTTCCAGGGGAGGACTCAGGAGGTGAGCAGCCTTTCCAGTACCTGTGGGTCCCATCTCCCCCCTGAGAGCCTGCATAGAGCCACACACAGAAAGGAGACCCTGCCAGGTGTGGGAGGGGCACAGGCGTCCCCTACACTTGCACTGAGACACACCTGTCAGCTCTCCCAGCTCTCAGGTCTTCGGACTCTGGCCAAGCCCCATCCCTAGCCTCCCTGGGTCTCTGCTCACAGAGAGTAGTTGGGCCCCCCTCTTTCTCTCTTCATGGCAGGTCACCTTACTTGCTTGTCATCCCCCCAGATTGCAGGCTGCAGGTGTCGCATGTAGAAGAGCATGTCCCAAGGAGGAAGGGCTGGGGGCAGGACCTACAGGAAGCTGCAAGGACGGACTAACTGACTTTCATCTTGTGAGAGCCACTGGGGATTTTCATTTCTAGGAAGGATTTCTGGGGCTCTGCTAGCAGGCCTGGCCTGAGGTGGGCTCACTGAGGGGGAGCAGGCAGAGAGAGCCCCGTATTGGCCCAGGCCGGTCTGCCTCTCCGAGGGTCTGACACCTTGTACGCTACACAGTGAGTGGCTCCCACGCCCTGCAGACCAGCACGGGGCCTGCCTGGCGGCCGGGGAGGAATTGTGCCAAATGAGTCCACTCACAGTTCAGCAATTTCCCAGGGACACCCACCATACAATCCCTGATCACCCCCAGTTCTCACTGGTTTCGGTTTCCTGGGATGAGACTAACGGTAAATTTCTAGAAAAATCTTCAAAGTGAGAATGCTCGAGAGTCAAATCTCCTCTGTTGGGCTCAGGTGCACAAGCAACATAAAACCATTTCTTTGCACATCTCAGTGGTGATTTCTATTTCAGGCTCCCTTCTTCCAAGGCAAAGGACTTCAGTTTCAGAGGCCCCCGCCCGGCACACCCCCAACCCTGGGAGGGGAAGAGCCCGTGGTCTTGCGGCCACTTCTCCACTTGCATTTCCTCCCACTTCTTGTCTGACCTTGGCTCTGAGTGTGTGAAGGTCACTGCTGAGTCATGGGCTGCCTTCAGCCGAGCTGGAGAGCTCCTGCTTCTCCAGCCCTTTGCAGCCACCTGCAAAGCAGTGGCTGAGACTTGCACCTCTGCCTGGGCTCCCTCCCAAAAAGAGAAGCCAGGTGGCAACATCCCCCAGCACCCCCAGAGGCCCCCACACCTCACTCGGCCACCTCCCAGCTCTTCTCTGCCCTCGCTCATTTCTGGACTTCTCAAGATCTTTGCTTTTGAAACCAGAAGCCTAGATGATGCCCAATACACGACACTCAGACTTCCCCTTGCTGTGAAAGCAGGTGCGCCATTACCGTGGATCCCGACAGGACGGGGTGATGGTGGGAGCACAGACACTGGCGAGGAAGAAAAGACAGCAGGGCCACCTCGCATGTGCAGCCAAGCTGCAGGAGCCCAGGACAGGGGGCTTCAGAAGCCATCAAGCCCCGGATGGGAAGTCAATGCCGCAGTGAGCAGGCACACACACACATGCTCGTGCGTGCATGCCTCGGCACTCAGGCGTGCACTTTCTCCCACACCCACCACACCTCCTTACCATGGCAGACTTCCTTAGGTTACTCAGGACCGAGCTTGAGCCAGAATCCTTCACAACGGTGTCCTGGCCTGCCACAGTCACCCAACAGAGCAGGACAGGCCACCCTGGCTGCCCACCCCGAGGCATGAGGCCACCCGGCCTGGGACAGGTGTTGAGTCGTGGGGGACAGGCTGCCCGACACTCCCCAGGTGCCATTGGACCCAGCACCCTTCCTTGTGGGCCAGGAGGAGTGGACTGGGCAGGGGTGAGGAACACAGACAGCGAGTGTGACCAAAGAGGGCCAGGGCCTGTGGAGCGGTCAGCTCCAGATGGGCTTGTGTACCAACATCTCCCCGGTCCCATCTTCCCCAGAGACGCCCACTCCAAGCAGGAAAAGAAGATGGGGCATTGCATGGCTCCAGCACTCTGCGTTCTCTGAGGCCCCTGGACCCCTCCTGGTCCGACAGCCCAGCCCCCCCATACTCTGTGTCTGCTTTAGGACCCCCCACACATAAATATTAACACACAAACAAACACACGCGCACACAGCAACCCACAGGATGTCTTTATCAGAAGAATTAAAAACTCAGTACTACAAATGAATATTGGTCCATTTCCTGAACACTGTCAGGCCCACTGACCTCTTGGCCTCCTTTCCAATGTGCAGTTTTTTAGCAGGGGATTGTGTATTTAGGGTGGCAGGGTATTCTCGAGACAGTCTCCACTGAGACTGTGGACACAGAGGGGAACCGTGTGTCCTCACAGGCGTGGTTTAAGGAGGGAAAGTATTCCCCAGAGAAGTCTAAGGCAGAAAGCCACTTCCTCCAGGGCAGTGAGGGAGGACGTCCACAGAAGGCGGACATCCATTTTAATTAGTCAGTTATTTGCTCTTGTGTCATCAATGAGCGAGGATCTCAAAGGGAAATTAACTGCACTTACGTCTGAGACCATGCAGAACCAAAGTGCTCCAAAAGGTGAGATCTACTCAATTAGCAAAAAATGTCCAACAGCAAAATAAATATGCCACAGAGAGACACAGCCAGCCAAGTCACAAAGCCAAGACGGAGCCATGAGGCACGGACCCCAAGGGCCTGCGTGCAAGCGTGAAGCCTTTCAGGGGACAGTGACTCCTGAGCCAGAGCACAGGCGATGCTGGGCCCCTGGGCAGAGCAGGAGGGTGGGGAAGGGTGTCCCAAAGAAGCAGGGGCACCCAACATCGTCCTAGCCTGTGGGGTCAGTAGTCAGCTAGCCAGCTGTTACCAGGACACACAGACCCCCCTTTCGGGCCAGACAGTTCCACCGATGTTTCTCTGTGCAAAAGTATTATGTTTCTTTTCTTTTCTTTTCGTGACATTGGCATGTGAACTCAGGGGTCTGTGCTTGTAGGCAGCTGCCCTACTGCTTAAAATTATGTTTCATCCAAGCAAGCATACAAAGAGGAGCCAGGAGCATGGCCCAGTGGTAGAGTGCTTGCCTGGCATGCCCAAAGCCTTGGGTTCAATTCCTCGGTACCACATACACAGAAAAACCCAGAAGTGGTGCTGTGGGCTCAAATGGTAGAAAGCCCAAGGACAGTGCCCAGGCCCTGAGTTCAAGACCCAGGACTGGTAGCAGCAGTACCAGTAGTAGTAGTAGTAATAATAATAACAACAACAACAACCACAAGCCCATAAAGAAATGGCTATTGAAAGGCCTTGTGATTTACCACGGGGAATAACTGATCTGGGAGGTGGGCCTCTCGTCTCTGCGCATGCCCACCCACCACCCACCATGTCAGGCTGCCTGTTTAAAAGGCAGAGGCTCAATGCAGGAAGCCCTCAGCAGCACACAGCCCCTACGATAAGCACCATTTTGAAGAAGAATGAAAGCAAAATAATGAAGGCAATTGGTGAATTCTAGTTCACAAACGACACCCGATTGTCACGACCCATGGAGAGCTTCTTAGTGTCAGTGTGTCCTTTATCCTGAGAAGAATGCCAGGAAGAGAGAAGATGGGGCAGCAAGCAGAAAATCAAACAGGAAAGTCTGAATATTTCGAATTCCCCAGTGTTGCTAGCTCCCCGTGGACAGAGGGCTGGGCATTGCTTTTGAAGCACAGAAGAGCCTCAGACGGTGACCGGGAGGGCTAAGGGCACTGCTGGGATGGCACATGGCAGTTCTCTACCCAGGCAGAGAGAGCTGAACCTTGAAAGTCCCAACTGAACGTCCAGGATTCTGCCCTCCACGTGGAAGAAGAGACGTCTTCACCTTCAAAGTGGATTTTGGGTGTTTCCTTCTGCATGGAATGATATTGCCTCTTAAAGACATAGCGTAGCCCAGAGAGAAGCATGTAGAAGATATTAGGGAAGCCCACGTTTCAACCCCCCCCACACACGGGGTGCCACTGGATGCCCGTGGCTGCTCAGCACTGCCCAGTGGTCAGCCAGTGGCACCTCAGACAGGAGAAACTGAGGTCTGCCCAGAGCCCTGGTCTGCTGCCTGCCTGCAGGGTAAAGAGCTCTCGTGGGTGGCTGCGTGGGGGCACAGTCGGGCAAGAGCAGAGCTGAGCCTGTACCAAACCCTCTGCCCCTGGCGACGTGCTGGGAGTTTTCTGTATTTTTCCTAGCAGAAAACATGGTGTGAATCCAATGCTGTAAAGGATGAGGTAGAAAGTCTAGAGGGTTCAGACACTGGTGCATGCAGGGCCAAGATCTGAACTCGGGCTTCTGTGTCCAGCCCCTGAGAGTCTCCTGTGGACCTTTGTCCTGGGTGACAGGTTCTCATCTTAGAACTGAGCCAAAGGCCGGCGGCCTTGCCAGTAAACATCCTGTCTCACAGGATCGTCTAAAAGTGTAAGAGCCATTTAAATACGTATGTACACACACATATACATATGTGTATGTGTGTGTGTGTGTGTGTGTGAGAGAGAGAGAGAGAGAGAGAGACAGAGAGAGAGAGAGAGAGAGAGAGAGAGAGAGAGAGAGAGAGAGAGAGGCTGCTCTCTAGAGCAGAGGGCGCCATGCCTGAAGGTGGGGCCTTCCTTCTGCAGCGCCGAGCTCGCTCTGCATCGCCTCCAGGAGCTGCTGCACTGGCAGAAGCAGGGGTCTGCCCTGGGCCACCTGCCCCATCTCGAGCCTTCTGGGACAGAGGGCCAACCTCTTCCCATCTCCAGAACCCTGTCCTCCCCTTTCCCTATGCTGGGAAATCTCTAATCTACGATCATCAAGGCCCAGGCCAAATGTTTTCATTGACTCCATCAAAATACTCACTGACTCGAAGCAGGCACTGGTGCACTGCACGGCTGCCAGATAAAATACGAGCGAGCCAGCGGAAGTGCACTCCGTGCCGTATTCAGGACACACTGACACGCGTGGCTGTGGTGTGTCTGAAATTCACACCCAGCTAGAAGCCTGGGACTTTTTCCTTTGCTAAATCTGGCAACCCTACCTGGGCCAAATCCAGCCTGCTGCCTGTTTTTGTAAATAAAGTTTTATTGGCACACATTCATTTACATATCATCTGAGACTGTTTTCACACCAGAACAGCAGAGTTGAGTGGCTGTGACAGAGACCGTCTGGCCCATAGAGTCTAAAATATTTACTATCTGCCCCTTGCAGGAAGAAAGAGGAGGAAGAGGTTCAGGCAGAGGACAGGAAGCTGCTCTTTGCGGTTCCTGACTCTGATGCATGGATCACTACGGACTTACTTGAGCCTTGACTGGAACTCGCAGGTGCTCTGTTGTGCTACATCCACGATGTACGGATGCGTCACTTCTCAGAGGCTGGAGCCACAGGCACACGCCAACACGCTTGGCCATGCCCTCCACCTGATGGCCCTTCCTGTGAGCCGTGGGCCACACGGCTTCTGTGCCGAGCCCACAGCTTTCCTCCCCCTCTGAGGAGGGGTGGCTGCCCGTCACTGGGACAAACAGGGACCAGGAGCCAGGAAAGCCCACTCGACTGAGACGTCTATCCAGCATTTGCACAGAGGGCTCTGCCTGGAAGTAGCGAGCCTTGAAGTGGGACTCGCTTCATTCGTGTTGCTCACTTCTTAGACACTGAGAAAAGGCACGCATCTAAACATGGGAGCAAAGGCGTTCGCTGGAAACAAAACCCGGTCCACAGCACAGGCCTACAGGTAAATGGGACTTGGTGCCACCTGCCAGCACCAGCTCCCCCATGGAGGAGGGCGGCTCCCCCATGCAGGACGGCTCCCCCACGGAGGAGGACAGCACCACCACAGACGACAGTGCTCCCCCATGGCCACACCCGGGCCTCCACCCACACGATGCCCGGTGGACCTGAGGGCGGCCTTGCCTTCTCTGTCTCCGGAGCTGCTGGCCCCGTCTCCCTCTGCTGGGGAGCCACCTGCTGACCCTGGAACCCCACGCCGGGCTGAGAACCGCAGGGAGGACCAGAGGGGCCATGGGGAGGCCGGGGAGGCCCGGAGAGGCCGGGGAGGCTGAGGGGAGGCCCAGGGAGGCCGGGGAGACCAGGGGAGGCCCCGGGGAGGCTGAGGAGGCCAAGGGGGGCCCAGGGAGGCCAGGGGGGGCTGTGGGAAGGTCAGGGAGGCCTGGGGGGCCCAGAGAGACCCAGGGAGGCCGGGGAGGCCGAGGGGAGGCTGGGGAGGCTGCAGCTGTGCTGGCAGCCTTGGCCTGGCCAGGCAGAGTCATGGAGCCGGGTCTTCAAAGAGCTGAGGCGGCGTGCTGGGCTCCCCAGAAAACAGACGCCACCCCGAGATGGAGCCTTCCCAAGAGACACGTGCACGTGAGCGTGCACGTGTGAGTGTGTGGGATCTAGGTGTGTGTGTGAGTGTGTGTGTGTGTACATGTGTGTACGCGGGCGTGTGTACCTGTGCACGTGGGTGTGTGTGCAGGCTCCAGGTTAGACTCCAGGACTACGATGGTGAACCCAGATCTCCTCTGTCCCCAGCGTCCGGGAGGCGGCTCTGCGCCTGGCGCCTTGTGGTCTGTGGGTGCCCGGCGGGGCGGGTCAGGCGGGAGAGGTGTCCAGGAGGCTCCCACGAAGGAGCCGCGTGGGACCCAGGGTCCCCGTCCCCCAGGCTCTCCAGGCCAGGGAGGCCATGGCGGAGGGCGGCCTGGCTGGAGCAGCGGCCCAGCTGGGGTGCACACAGCCCAGGGGCCGGGCCACGGCTGAGTGTCCATGGGGCATTGGTGGATGCAGAGGTTCCCCGGGCGGAGCCCCAGGCCCAGTGCCTGCAGATGCTGTGCTCAGGAGGAGGCCGCTGGGAGGCCAGTGCTGGCTTCACCCACTGGGGCCCAGGGTGCAGAGCACACTTGGCACGGGGGGGGGGCGGGGGTCCTAAACAGAAGAGGGGGGAGGGGAGGGCAGGGGAGGGAGAGAAGGGGAGAGGGAGTGAGGGGGGTTAGAGATGGTCTCTGAGAAAAAGAGCAGGGCAGCAACCCTGACTGTCTGTCAAGGCTTTGTCTAGAAGAGTGTGAAGAAGCCCGAGCCTCAGGGTCTGTCAGAAAGGATGGAGCCAGGTCCAGTGACCAGTGCCACACGCCTGCAATCCCAGAGCTGCTGCAGCACAGACAGGCCACCAAAGTGCCAGGCCAGCAGAGGCTGTGCAACAAGACTGTCTCAAAATAGCAGGAGGAGGAGGAGGGGGAGAAGGAAGAGGACAAGGAGGAGGAGGAGGAGGAGAGGAGGAGGAGGAGAAGAAGAAGAAGAAGAAGAAGAAGAAGAAGAAGAAGAAGAAGAAGAAGAAGAAGAAGAAGAAGAAGAGGAGGAGGAGGAGGAAGAAGAAACGGAAGTTTTGTTGTTAAGCGAGTCCAGAGGAGACTGAGAGCTCCAGGGAGGCAGCTGAAGTCTTCACTAGCTAACTGTTCGCCAGAGAGAAGGCGGATGGAGAGTCCTTCTGGGGCAGGAACAAGACTGGAAAGGAGCTGGGAACAGGCGAGAATCTAATTGGAACTGGCTGTGGAGCAAGACATTTGTCAGAAACAATAGAGTCACCTCACCGGCTGGCTGGTGGAGACCAACAGCTGAGTGTGGACCCAGCCAGGAAGACACAGACGGCCCGCACGGAGGCCGTTAAAGATGTCCTGCCAGCGCCACTGTCCCAGCAAGGCGGCCGTGCAGGCCCAGGGGCCCCCTCTCCAGTGACGCCACGCGCACACCATGGAACAGACATGAAGGAAACGGTCCAGGCAGTCAAACCCCTCACAAACAAGCAAGCAAGCAGCAAGCAGCCCTGGAGGGAGGTGGGCCAGCCCCTAGAACTTCTGCCATGTATTCTGTAAAATACCACCTTCAACAATAACAAAAAAGAACGCGAGGCAAGCATGGGTATGTCCCATATACAGTGGGTGGGTGGGGTCAGGGAACCGAGATTTCTTGCAATTTCGTGTCAGCCTTAGCAGTGACTTCAGGGCCGCTACTGTGCAAGAACTTGCAATGGCTCATCAGACACGAAGTACAACAAAGAAATCGCTTTAAGGACCAAATGATTCCAGAAAGAATTTACTAGAGGGGGTTCATGGTAGACGGTCGCTGGCAGGAATCAGAGAAGTTGTAGACTGATAGAGATCATTCAAATCACAATGAAGGCAGAGCAACAGGTGGGACACTGTAGAAATGGAGAAGACAAAGCACCCACCGGCACGCCCGCAGGCCCGAGTCAGCTACCTGTGTAATGTGAGTGTCAGGAGAGCCTCAGGAGGGAGGGAGGAAGGAGCAGGAGGAAAACGCTTCAGGGTAAAAGGCCTGAAACTTCCCAGACTTGATGTAAAAAAAAATGATAATCAATACAAGAAAGAATCTCACTAACTTCCAAGCAGAATAAAAGCAGAGAGACTCACAGAGACAATCTTACGAGTAGCAAGAGAAAAACCACCTCACCACATTCAAGGAAACGCCAATCAGACAGCTACTTTTGTCATCAGAAGCACTGCAGTTATTGGTATATCTGAAGTGCTGAAGACAAAACAAAGAAAGACAAGAAAAAACATGTCAACCTAGCTTTTATATTGAGCAAACTATCCCTGAAAACTAAAAGTAAAATCACCGTTTTCAGATAAACAAGAACAGAGGGATTTGTGGAGAACACAAACGCCTTATGAAAACCATGATGAAAGGTCTCCAGACATAGCAAGCAGAAGCAGGTGGAGACTCCAATTCACGAGGAAAACAGAACTCTGATACAGGTAACAAGCCAAGTGTGAAGACAGTAGAATTATCAGGCATTGGTGGCCCTCTCTTATTATCCCAGCCACTCAGGAGGCTGAGATCTGAGGACTGTGGTTCAAAGCCAGCATGGGCAGAAAAGTGCATGAGACTCTCACCTCCAAGTAACCACGAAAGTACCAGAAGTGGAACTGTGGATCGAATGGTAGAACACTAAACGTGAGCAAGGGAAGGGACAGTGCCAGGCCTGAGTTCCAGCCTTAGAACCAGCAGGCACGTTTGCTCACACACACACACACACACACACAACGGCAGTATAATCACCTGTCTCTTCATATTTCCTCTCTTGATTTCTTGATTTACTCAGGAAGACGTTGCATAAAATATATATGTAATTGGGGGTATGTAACATATTTCACAATCACAACACAAAGATTAGTACTAGGAAATCAAGGCTGGAGGCCTGGATCAGTCAAGTGCCCACCTAGCAAGTGCAAGGCTTTAAGCTAAAACACCAGTACCATCAAAATAAATAAATAAATACATAAATAAATAAAATAAATAACAGTCTATGTTCAACTAGCAAAAAACACCAGATGGTAACTTGACTCCATCTGGTGTATATGTTATTATAGTATAATATGTAATATATTAATAAGCATAATGTTATAATAGATTTTATAGTGTATAAAAGGAAGTAAGAGAACAAAAAATCGTACCTAAGAAAATCAGTACAGCAAACAAAATATTTCGTTCTGCTCCTCTGCAAGGTCATACTCAATTGTATTTAATAATAACTGCAACAAGACATTGTTGGCTTGGGTCACAATTGTAGCACAAAAAGAAGAATGAGGAGTAAAGCTACCAGGAAAAACATCTTGGTATCTTTGCAAATTGTTAATATAAACCTGAAGCAGATTCTACATTAATATGTACATTGTACGCCCTACAGCAGCCACTAAAAATAATTTTAAACATGTGGTGAAATAATCGAGTAAAATTGAAATGTCGTACTGGCAAACCTCTACTTACAAAGTGCCAAGGAAGGATGTGCAGGGGAGTAACGAGAGGAAGAGAATGGACTCTCGGGCGTCCACAGAACCCTCCACTCAAGCTCAGCACAGCACATTTCAAAGCACACGTGGCATATTCTTCAACACGGAACACGGGAGGCTAGAGAACAAGTCCCTGGAGGGGGGGGCACACGGGATGGCACTGAGTTCCCTAACTAGCATGGGGTGAAACTGGAAGCCAGAAAGAAGTTCAGCAAATTAAAAGCGATGTGGATATTAAATAAATCACTAGCTACATGAAGAGGGAACGAAAGTGGTGAGGAGAATCGTGAAGGCGTCACTGTTCACCCTGTGCAAGTGGAAAGAAAAGGAAGCCCGGCACTCCCTTCCACAACTACTTCAAGATAATCTAAAACCACAAGGGACTCAAAGGGAGACACTCTGAGACGAGTAGAGTAGACACACACACAAATCATGATGTGCCACAACGGATACCATGCATAGAAACCATCTTCCGTAAGACAAAATCTTGAAGAAAAGATCTCATAACCTAACTTTTTACCTTAAGATAGTGGGAAAAAGGGAAAAGTGAGCTTAAAACAAGCAAAGGAAGGAAGCAAATCTTGGATCATAAATTAGAGAAGTAGAAATTCAAAAGTTAGTTTTTTTATTATTTTATTTTTTGCCAGTCCTGGGCTTGAGCTCAGGGCCTAAACACTGTCCTTGGGTTTTCTCAAGGCTAGAGCTCTACCACTTGAACCTCAGCACCACTTCCAGCTTTTTTCTGTGTATGTGGTACCAAGGAATCGAACCCGAGTCTTTATGCATGCTAGGCAAGCACTCCACCACTAGGCTAAACTCCCGGCCCCCAAAAGTTAGTTTTTTAAAACAATGTGACAAAGTTGGACCAGGAACATGGCCTAGTGGTAGAGTGGTAGCATAAACAAAGACCCAGGTTCGATTCCTTGGTACCACACACACAGAAAAAGCCAGAAGTGGTGCTGTGGCTCAAGTGGTAGAGCTCTAGCCTTGAGAAAACCCAAGGACAGTGCTCAGGCCCTGAGTTCAAGGCCTAGGACTGGCAAAAAAAAGTGACAAAGTTGTCAAACTATTATCTCAAAGATTTGAATTCCTCAGATCAGGAATCAGAGTAGGACATCACTCCAACCTTGCAGAAATCAAATGCATCATTGGACAGTGCAGTGGATAAACCCAGAGCAGCAAATTATGTCATCTAGATGACATGGACAATTCCTAAAAGGACACAAAATTGTCTGAAAACTGTCTCAAGAAGAAACAAAATCTGCACAAATTTGCAACAAGTAAAGACACTTATTAATAGCATTTAAACTTTTAGCAAAGAAATGCCAAGTCCTGGATGGACTCACTGGTAAAATCTAGCAAATAGTTTTGAGAGAATTAGTATCTGCTTTTCACAAACTATTCTAAAAATGTTAGTCCAGATTTTACTTTAAAACTTTACTCTGTGAGATCACCCTGAGTCCAAAGCCAGGAGAGGGATTTGGAAGGAAAGTGCAGATAATTTCTATGAACATGGATGCAAACTAACGCTTGATAAAATTCTAATGAGCAGAATTCAGCAACGCAAAACTTGATCGAGTGGGACTTAGTGCAAGAACCTGTTTGGCCAATGACTAAAACTAATCCGTGTTGTGCAGCACATGAAGAGGAGAATGCAGAGCCCGCACTCCGGGGCAGGGCAGGCAGCTGCCGGGAAGGCAGAGGGACTGCCCCGACCCAGGAAAAGACATTTCTGAGCCACCCAGCCCCACCAGCACATGTCTCCCCTAATCACACACTTCTCCCCTAAAACAGGGAACACGGCAAAGCTGGTGATGTGACAGCTTCTCTTCCACACTCGGGCTCCCAACACCGACAACTGCATGGGAAGAGACATCCATGGAAGACCTCTAGGTGTAAACACAAGTAGAATTTCTTGTGCCCACGAGTGAAATAATTTACGTGTAGGGAAAGCGTCATGATTCCACTAAAATAAAAAAAGAACAGGTAACTTCAGGATAATTGTGGGAAACCAAACCAAAATGTGAAAAATCTATTGGTTTCTCTAAGCCAGCGGCCAGGGCAACGTCAGTGAAATCCAGATGGCGCATGTGAGCGCATGGCACAGCAGGGGACACCCTGTGACCATCACCCTGTGACCATCAGCATGTGCTTCAGCAAAGACCACAGTTGGGACAGCGGGTGACACCGGCCCCACAGCGGTGTGGGCACCGAGGGGCCGGGATAGCCAGGACGGGCGTGGGAGTGTAGGGTCAAAACACTTCACGCCTCACGGGGGATGGGGCCAAGGCGGGAGCTGCGCTGTGTGGGGAAGGGAGGGGGGGACGTGGTGGAGGGGTGAGTCTGCTCCTGACGGCTTGTGTATGTGGACATGTCAAAATGAAACCCTCATACAGATGCTAGACCCCAATCGTGAAAAAAGAAATAAAGTCTCCAGGAAAAGCTTATCACGTATAAAAGGGTACCAAAGCATTGTTGATAGAAATTAAAGAATATCTTAATAAATGGAACTCATCTCATATTCATGAACTGGAAAAATTAATATTGTTAAATGGCAAATCTCCCCAAATTGATCTATGGATTCCATCCAATTCCTGTAAATATCCCCGCTGCCTTTTCTGCTCATCCTACAACTCATATGGAAGTAAGAGTTTAATCAATCTGGGGAAAAGTCA
The DNA here is from genome assembly GCA_024803745.1 of Megascapheus bottae. Classification (NCBI taxonomy): domain Eukaryota; kingdom Metazoa; phylum Chordata; class Mammalia; order Rodentia; family Geomyidae; genus Megascapheus; species Megascapheus bottae. Next base: position 2,232,005 of record JANJXV010000114.1, read on the forward strand.
AAGAACTCACACTTCCTGACTGAACACACACTGCAAAGCTACAGTAATGAATACAGTACAATAATGGCCTACGTACATCCATCTATCAGCAAAACTGAATTCGAAGTTCATAAGTAAACTCTCGAGGTTGATGTACAGCGAGGGGCTCCAGGGTCACTGGGTGAAGAAAGGATCATTTCTCCAGCACACGGCACTGGGACCAGGAGACCTCTCCCCGTAAAAGACTGGAACTGGAGCGGCCTCACACCGCACAGGCCTTCATCCCAGTGCCCGCAAGAGCCAACACCTTCAACCTCTTGAGAGTCAGCTTTTCTGACCACACCCAAGGACAAGTAGCTACTGCCAAAGTAACAGATCAAAATGTTAAAACCCCAAACACTGGAAAATCATAGCAGAGGAAGGACATAATGAGTATTGTTTTGCGTAAACATTTTCTAAAGAACATACACATGCAGAGATGTTCAACAGGGTTAGGCATTAGGGAGCCACCAGGAAAGCCACAGAGCTTTCCCAGCAGGACGGCCATGGTCACGAAGGCAGATGATGACCAATGTGGCCGGAGTGTGGCCCTCAGGCGGGCTTCCCTCGGCCGGAAAAGTGCCACAGCCACTTCCAAACATTTATCTGCACCCAACAACGTTCACTTCAGAGGTCCCAGATGGCCTCAGCAGAGAAGCCCAGAGAAGGAAATGCGTAGCCCTGCAAGAACAGGTCTGTAATCCCCCTCAAGCGGGGAAGATGGCAGCTTCAAAGCTGACCAGAGCCAAGGCTACAGGGCAGTGCACAGACCCTGCGGGAAGCCAGTCCGCTGCAGCACACAGATGGAGGACGCACGGAGCGGGAGATGGCCATGAAAATGAGCTCATCCTCAGAACCAAGTAACGCAGACCCCTTGGTGGACATGCAAACCAACGCCATGACTGCAATGATGTCTTCTACTAAAAAGTCACCACTTTCAACGAAGTCATGCTTTTAAAACTTTCAGCTTTAATTGTCACTACAATAAGCAACTCTTTGGCATGCTCCATGACCTTCAAGAATGTGAAGGGGTCTTGAACCTCAGAGCTTTCTGAAATGCACCAGAGCAAGCAGGGAGGGCCAGGGTGGGAAGAGGGCTGGGCCAGCCAGAGGAAAGGGCAAGGTTGTCCTAGACCATTCCTACTAGCTCTAGGCTCAGACTGGGGGTGGAGGGAGGGTGTGGCCTGGGGAGGGGAGGGGCCAGGGATGAGGGCGGGGCCAGGGATGAGGGCGGGGCCGGGGAGGGAGGGTATTGCACTGCATACAGAATGCGAGGACAAGTTGAACCCTAGATGCACAATGAAACTCCTAATGAAGGAGACATGGACAGGAGTAGGGCGGGGCGTGTTGCACATGGACAGGGGTGGGGCAGGCATGTAGTGGGCATGTGGACAGGGGTGGGGCGGGCGTGTTGCACGGGTGAATAGCACACTTTGTCTCTGCTGTAACAACCTCTCGGAGCGGTGAGGAGCAGGCTGGGAGGTGCGTGGAAGAGTCTGGGCTGTGTAGGACACAGGAAGGGCTGCGGGCAGCTGTGAGGGCCTGGGCACAGATGGGAGAACTTGTGGGGCATTTCAGCTGGAGCTGGGAACCTTTCCGCTGCTGGAGACATCTGGACACGGCCAGCGTTATGCCATCCCCCCCTTTCCCCTCTGGAATCTCCCCCTCCTCCCCTCCTCCCCTCCTCCTCTTCCTCCTCCTCACCTTCATCTCCCCCTCCTTGTTCTCCTCCTCCTCATCTCCTCCTTCTCCTCTCCTTCTCATCACCTCCTTACCCTCTCCCTCCTCCTCATTCTCCAGTCTCCTCACCTCCTCTTTCCTCTTCTCCTTCTCACCTCCATGCCAGGATCTGTAGAGCTGTGCCCTCCATTCAAATGACCCTCCTCTGCCCCGGAGACAGGGGCCCAGCCCAGCCCCAGGGCAGCCCAGCCCGAGACCAGCTCAGCCCGAGGTCTGCCCAGGAAGAGCCCACCACTTCCGCTGAGCCTCCGGGGTGGTGAGGGCTGGGGGTGGCTGCAGCTGGGCCTGGGGGCTGCAGGGGGACACCCCAGCTCTGTCCCCACTCGACTCCGGTGGAGGTGTGAGCTCCTTAAGTGGCGCTTGACCAAGAGAAGAGGCTGGGCTCCAGATTCATCACCCAGGGAAGGCAGGGCTGGCGCAGTTTCTGCCCCCGCCCTTCTGTCTGTCTGTCTGTCTGTCTGTCTGTCTGCCTTTCCAGACTCACTCATCCCAGCTCCTCGCCTCCCCCTCAGCCTTGCTGGCAGCGGGGAGGGTGACACAGTGTCTGCCTCTGTGCCCAGCATCCCCTCCTTGAGCCCCGGCACTGGAACGCTGGCTGCACGGGGCGTGCCAGACACCGTGTCAAGATGGCAGAGCTGACAGAAAATGTGGGCATCCCCGGCACCCTCCCGCGCCACGGGGAGACAGGGTGCTGTGGCCCAGGATCTCCCCCAGCCGAGACCTTTCCAGAGGAGCTGGCACCGCCTTCCTCAACGGGGATGGAGGACACACGGTCCAGGCATGACTGGAATCCGCTCCCCCACCCAGGCAGCCAGGGTGCCCCTCAGTCTGCAGACCCGGGACAATGGCATGCCAGCTCTCCGCCAAGCCACTCATCACGCACCCTGGGGCAGCAGCCTCTCTACAGCCAAGAGGCCCTTCCAGGCCGGCAGTCCCGAGGCCTGGCACTGGACTGGGCTCGCCCCTGCCGCCTCTCCTAGCAGCCCGGGCCTCCCTCGAGGGCCGGGGCAGGGGCAGAGCCCGGCTCTGCAAGGTTCAGCTGGCTCACCACTGCCCTGATCGCTTGGCGCACGTTCCCCAAGGGGCTGGCACCTCTGAGCACCTTATAAATCTCCACAGTGCCCTGGGCTGGCATGAGCCACACAGCGCCCCTGGCCTCGCCCCTGGCCTTGATTTAGGAAGAAGGACGCGATTCTGCCTATGAAGGCAAAGCAGGGTGGTGAGGCCCCAGATACAGATGCTCGTAAAGTGAGTGGGGACAGGTTTCAAAGAGGCTGGCCTCCCCAGGCCACCAGGAGGACTGCAGAGGGAGGAGGGCTGGGGTGACGGTGAGCAGCCAGCAAGGACTGCACAGAGCAGGCAGAGGCAGCCCTCTCGCATCCCAGCCTCCATGCCACAGCCTGCCTCCCCACGTCTAAAGACCACAGTGGCCCCCTGGGCTTGGAGGGACCATCCATTATGGCCTCTGAAACAGAGGGCAGTGCCCCCTTCCTGAGCTCCACATGCAAGGTTCCACCCAGCATGGAGGAAGAGCACGCAGGGACTGGCCCTTTCCATGTCGTGGTGTGAGCAGAAGGGAGCAGTGATGAGGAGCTCTGGTCAGAGCTGCTCTGGGTCAGACTGGATCCCAGTCCCCGGGTGGGCTCCAGACGGGGGAGACAACACTAGTTGTCCCCTCCCGGTGCCTGCCGGGCCACATGGTGGGTGCTAAGTGTTAATCAGTGCATTCCAGCCTTGGCCGCCCCACGCACAAAACACAGCACTTGCCACATGGACACGAGGGATGGACGGCCTCTGGGCTGGCTCTGAGCGACACTGGGTGGGATGGTCACTGGGCGGCCAGGTGGCCAGGAAGGACCACAGAGCCTGGACCATGGTCTGGAGCCACACAGCCAATCGAGTCCCAGACCAGGCGAGAGGAGAGCATGGTGAAGGCTTGGTGAGCAGTGTCATTTAGGTAAAGAGCGCTTTCATGGAGGCCCGTGTGAATGCCAAGACAAGGCCTGCATCCTGTCCTCAGTGTCAGCTGCACAAACCAGAAAGCCTGCCAGGGGCCCACGGCTGATGGCACCAGGCCTTGTTCTGACCACCAGGAGAGACCAGGAGATGAGGCTGCAAAGCCCTGATCAAGAAGGAGCCAGCCAGAGGACCATCATGCCAGACCCATGGGACACATGAGTGCCACTCGGTGCTAGGACACCAGGGGTGAAAGGTTGTCCCTCGCTGCTGAGAGAAAACCAAAGACAAAGATGAAGGACAAAGGAGCAGTAGAGGAAGGGGGATTGGTCACCTCGCCACTGCAGCCCTGGAGGAGAGCGAGAAGCAGAGGAGGCCGGCCAGGACAGCTGCTCCACATCAGCTCCACCCTCAGCCAGGTCCACCCGCACGGGTGCCCGGGTCCGGGAAGCTCCATCGGGGCCGCAGCCCCAGGGGACAGGGCCTCCGCCCCAGGCCCAGCCTGGAGGTCAAAGACACCTCAGGCCCAGGCCGCGCCGCCCGCTTCCTCTGGACGCCATGCCCACCGTCTGCCCTCTGCTGGGATGGTGTTCTGGAGCAGAAGAGAACTGGAAGGAGCAAGGTGACTCCCGCAAGGGGCCACTGTCCTCAGGCCCAGAGGACAGTCAAGTCCCCGGCCAGAGCAGGAGGGATGGAAAGCGCAGGTACCCACGCTGTGGAGTGGACTTCTTCCATTTCTGAGGTGGACACATGGGCTGCGATGGCGCGGGGGTCCAGGTCGCCTCCAAGGCCACGGACTCCGACCCAGGGAGGCCAGACACCCACGGTGCCGCAGCCCCAGATCCTCCTGAGGGGCACAGAGGCTCCTCCACTTACAGCGGGGTGTCCTCAGGGAGCCCCGAAGGCTAAAAATACCACAAGTCACACCCTAGCTGAGCCCGGGGGCCCCTGAGCCACGCCCAGCCACTCGTGGCCGAGCACTGGGCCCCTGTGTGTGCACAGAGACCCCAGAGCTACCAGGCCCGAGGACAGCTAGCCAAGGAAAAACAGACTCTCTGCAGGGTCGACACCATGCTGCAGGAGCCTCAGACTGAGGCCCTGAGAAGGCCTAGGTCCCTGCCCCCCCCCCGGGGTCTCAGCATGGAGCCCAGGCCCCCCGGGGTCTCAGCGTGAAGCCCAGGCCCCAGGACAGCCCCATACTAATAAGTCCAACTAGGTATCAGAACCCGGGACCCACAAGGCCCCCAAGGACAAGCTCTGACCCAGGACACAGAAGGAAGAGAAGGTGCTGGGCCAGCTTGTCCACTATAGCCACGGGACAGGGGCAGGACAGACAGACAGACAGACCAGGCTGCTGGACTCACCACACTCTCCACCAAACGGGATGCATCTGGTGATCACAGAACCCGGTCAGCTGCCACCTGGCGACGCCAGAGGCTGCAGGGATAGGGAGGAAGCCATGGCGCTGGCCCAGCCTCGTTCCCGGGGAGGGGGGACAGGGGCACACCCCCACTGGAGCCCCAGCCTCGCTCCGGTCTCGGCCTTGGTCTGTGAGGAATGCTGGTGGAGAGCATGGCGATGCCCACGGAGACGCCGTCCAGCCCAGCCCGGCTCCTGCCCCAGCAGCCTCCTGCAGCCTGCCTCTGTCTGGGGCTCCAGGACTTGGGGCTGCTCCTCCGGCTGCCCTGGGGACCAGCTTCAGCCTCCCCAGGCTTCACACTGGCCCCCTCTGCCACAGTCAAGCTCAGACCTCGCTCCCTGCCCAAGCCTCTTTCATGTGGCTTCTGGCTAATCTGAAGACGCCTCCCTTCCCCATTGCCTTTGTCTTTGTGAGCCGTGTCTTGAGTCACCTTTTGAACATTCTGGGGCCCGGGAGAGCAGCTGTTTCATGGGTGTCTAGTTCCTGCCTCCACTGAGGGCTCTGACCGCTCACCCTGCAGCCAGGGGAGGCCGGTGGCCTCCTCTAGGCTTTGTCCTTGGCTGGTTAGCAGAGGAGGCGGGGTGGACGGGACCACCTTTTGTGGGGCCTGCAGGTGATAATGCAGGGGTGAGAGTCTCCACACACGAGGACTATGCCAGTACCTCCAGGGCCGACACTGCCCTGGGTGGGGGAGACCCTTAAGAAGAGCCTTGGGAGGCTCCACCTTTGGGGACAGTCACTGGCCACGTGCCAGTGAGGCCCAGAGCCCACACATTGCCCTTTTCCACCAGAGCCAGCGGCCTTCGATGGTCAACCCTGCAGCCCCTGGGGTGCTGTGGGCCCTCCCTGGGGGGCTGGGCCCTGCAGGGCACAGCCTGGCACCGTCCTGAGGGACCCGGGAGGAGTGGCAGCTCGTGTGTCACGTGGGGGCTGGGAGGGGGATCTCGGCTGCACATCCTCTTCCCCTCCCCCCACCCAGAGCCCACGGCCACCTTAGAACTTCCCCCATCATAGATCTAAATGATAGTTAGGACTTGACAAGTTACACTTGTGGTTTTCAAAAGAAATCTTTTTTGTGTGTGAGGAACTACCTTTCTTGGCATAAAATAATTGGAAAGTACCTTGGGTATCTCAATAAAACACTTCAAAAGTTGCCTTCTCTGGCTTGTTTTGACACGTCCACTGTGGTTCCTGTCAGCTTCAGCTAAACATCAGGTTTTCTCAGACAGAACAAACCATTAAAATATTTAACAGAGAAAGCAAATAGATACAATTCCTCTTCTGTTTGCCTGTTTTTAAAGAAAAGGTAATACTGACAGGAGAGGCCAGTCCGGCTCGAGGCACATTTTTCTGATTCATATATTTGCCATAATTATTTGCATAGGATTTAAATGGCTAAGTCTTGGATCCTACTCCTTTTTATTTTCTTTTAAAGAAAAATGCTGCATTGTAAAAGTCAAAATGCAGCGAGCAGCTGCGCATTGGCCAGGACTATCTGGTTCTGTGGCGTCTGAGGCATGCTGGGAGTTGGAGGTGACAGGCTGGACTGAGGCACAAGGGTAGGGGAACCCCTTGCGTCACCCCCAGATCCACCTGGCTACCTCACCAGAGACAGACAGACCGATGGACCTCAGAAAGCAGGCCTCGAGCCACACAGAAAACACGATCTGGGCTCAAGTGGCGTTTACAGCTGGACATTGTATTTCTCAACAGCAAAACGGGAAAAGTATCCCAGGGACATCATTTTCATTCTCTTAGGGGGAAATGTCCGTGTGCTTTAAGATCAAAACATTTTTTAACTCGGTTTTCCCTGGCAATACATGACTGGAGTTCTTATGGGAGGACGTAACAGAATTCCCAGTAGAGATCCAGAACTGAAAGGAGCCATGGCTGACACGGAGGGTGCCACTTCCTCAGAGGTGGGATGGGGAAGATTCCGGGTGCAAAGCCAGGCAGCACGAGAGCCGCGTGGAAGCCCCCCCCCCGCCACGCGTGAGGACGGAGGCGGCAGTGGACCACAGCCGGGGGCACACTCGCCACGCTGAGGAGCTTGGATCTGGACTGGCCCGGCCTGCAGTCGGATGTGTGGTGGCTGCCATCGCGCGCTCCTTGCTCTGTCCTCAGGAGAACTCTGCCTGCCGAGGTAAAAATAGAGCGGAGCTACGCCGTTTCCACTCTGGGAGGTGGATCTACTCCTCTTGAAAGCACGGGGAGAGGGGCTGAGTGCAGAGGGGAGGCGCCTCCACGGTGAGGAGGTGGAGGGGCGTGAGGAGCCCACTGTGCCCTGGCTCTCCCTGGCCACCGCGGACACATCTGCTCTTGCCCTCAAGGAGCTAGCGGTGTGGCCAGGAAAACAGGCTGAGGCCAGCGCCAAGGTAGGCACGGACAGCTGGGGGAGCCCAGCTGGACCAGGAGCTCCGTAGGCCAGCTGTGGACAGAGGGGTCCTGGAGGCCGCAAAGGCTCTGGACGGCTGAGTAGAGATGAGTGGGGCCCACCAGACTCAGTGAGCAAACTCCTGCTGCCCAGAGGAGTGACTGGCACAGCCAGACTGGCACAGGGGCCCCCACAGCTGCCTAGAAGACCAAGAAGAATCCATGGAAGGCCTGCGATGAACTGAGAGATTGGGACAAAACCACTGGGAGAAAAGCCAGGACAGGTCAGGCACCAGGGCACACGCCTGCCATTCTAGCTACTCAGGAGGGTAAGATCTGAGGATCGCAGCTCAAAGCCGGCCCAGGCACTAAAGTCCGTGAGACTCTGGTCTCCAGTGAACCACAAGAAAACCTGAAGTGGGGCTTGGCTCAATGGGTAGGGCGGTAGCCTTGAGTTGAAGAGCTCAGGGACAGCTCCCAGGCCCAGTTCCTGCCTTGTGACCAACAAAAAAAATAAAAAAAGGAAAGGAAAGGAGAGAAAGAAAGAAAGAAAGAAAGAAAGAAAGAAAGAAAGAAAGAAAGAAAGACAGACAGACAGGATAGGCTGGTGAGTGTGGGGAGGATGGGAAGATGGAGAGGAAAGGTGATGGAGAAGGAGGTGATAGGGAGAGAGCAAGAGAAGCAGACAGACTAAGACAGAGGAAGGGGAGAGAGGAGCGGAGAAAAGCAGCGAGAGGCCGTGTTTCCAGCTGAGGCCTCAGGGCTGGATGTGTAAGGCAACAGAGGCCCAGTGGCTGCTTGCTGAAGGAGGGAGGGAGGGCCTGGTGCTGGGAGCGAGGGACAGAGAGCCCACAGGGAGCACAGCAGACGGAGCGTGGGCTGGGCAGAGGGAGACGCTGGCCCAGGGGAGCTGGTCAGGGGTGCCCAGTCTGCAGTGGGCAGAGGGAAGTGCCCAGCCCAGGACGTGGGGGAGTGTGTGTCACTGCTGCCCCAGCAGGGCCTGTGGAGGAGGACCCCCTGCAGGAGGGCAGTGAGGGGACCCAGTGGAACAGAGACAACAGCCTGCCTTCCCAGCCGGCGCTGGAGCTCTGTGTCTCACTGGGGTGCTCCGACAGGCCTCCATCGGCCTGGTCCGTGCCCAGGGGCCTGGCCTGTGCCCATCGGCCTGGTCCGTGCCCAGGGGCCTGTCCGGCTAAGGCCTGCTCCCCAAACCCTGCCATATCTGTCCCAGCCCCAGTTTCTCAGAGTGTGACTGCAAGTGGAGACATGGACGTTCCCGAGGATCCACGACAAACGAGGTTGGAATGGAGGTTCAATCCATCCTTCAAGCAGGGGCTCAGCACTGAGTGTGTGGCCCAGGCCTGCCTCCCAGTGTTTGGAAGGTTGAGGCAGCGGATCAAGACTTCCAGGCCAGGTCCTCCTAGGCCTCTACCCAGAACCTCGGGAGCCAGGGCCCGAAGGCCTGCACATCCGCGTCCACTGCTGCCCTAGCCACCAGAGCCAAGTTACGAAACCACCCCAGATGCCCTACCAGAGACAAGTAGATCCAGAAGAGTGGTGGAATTTTACACAGCCAGGAACAATAATGCGATTGAGTCATTGGCAGGGAAATGGATGACCTAGGACAAATCATATTAAGTGAGGAAAGCCAAGCTCAGACACACAAGCAATGCATGTTTTCTCTCCTACGCAGAAGCTGGAAGGTGATACAGTCAACTCATAAGGCTCCAGGCATTCCCATGCCACGAGGCCCACGGAGGAAGAGGAACGCACAAGGATGATTCCGATGGCCCCTGATCAGATTAAATAACAAGATGAACTCTAGAAAAGGAAAACAAGGGGTTTTTTTTCTTTGTTAATAATAATAATAAGAGCTCCATGCCAGCCTGGACTACATGGGAGACCATGTCTCCCAAGCGAATAACTGGGAAGGAGTTCACACACAGAAGCCACAGAGGGTGACGGTGTGTGACACGGCAAGGACAGCAGCCTGCGGGCTGCCAGCTATGACACAGCTCCCAGCTGACCCAGCACCCAGGGCAGAGCCGCTCCCTGCCGTTTCCGTGGTCAGTGCTTTGTCCCAGCGGCCTGCGGCTTGGCCGGATCCAGCACCCGAGAGCCAGCTCTCCTTCCAGTGGCTGCCCGCTGGAGGGCACAGGGCCCCGGGCACAGACCCACGCTCAGGCTGAAAGACAGCACAGAGGTGGCGGCTCCCAGTGGTGGTCACCATGGAAATGGGCCTTGAAGGAGGAGTTGGGGCTCCGGGCAGGGACCTTCGTCTGCCACCAGGCAGGACGTGGTGTGCTTCAGTGCTACGCTGACTCTGGAAATACAGATGGCCGAGTACCAAACCCCACCGACTGCGAAGGGCCCCGAAGAGCCCAGCTGAAGAACAGCAGAGACTTCAGCCACGAAAACCCCCTCGGAATTAGGATGGATGCTGCGGCGGCAGGATGAGTTGCAGGACAGAGGTCACCAGGGGGCAGAGCCTCAGCAAGACACCTGATCCCCTCACGGAGGTGGGCAAAGGCCAAGGGGGTGCAGAGGGCACCAGGCCCCTCGGTGAGGGGCGGTGTGCTCAGTGAGGGCACAAGCCACGTGGCGGGCCCTTCCCACGCCCCAGGGCCCCAGAAGCCTCTCCAAGAGTGCAGGGTGAGCTCTGCACAGAGGCCTGGCCTTCAGACCATCCCAGCCACCGCACTGACACAGCCCTGGGGAGGATTTCGTGTCATACAGGTTGTGTCTGTGATCTGGCCCTCGGTTCTCAGGAGGAGGGCCAAAACAGGACAGAAGGCCATGGCAGGACAGAGAGGCCACAGCTGGGCAGGAGGCCCGCGGCAGGATGGGCCATGATGGGCACCATCCTTTCCCAGGCCTCCAGCTCGGCTCCCTCCCTCCAGCCTAGCCCGGAGGCTGCTCAGGGCCTGCGAACCCCGTTCCTGCCCACATTGCTCCAGCTTCTCGCAGTCCTGCGGCAGAGGGTCACCTCCTAGCCTCTCCTGTCCTGGCGCATGCTTCTCATGACAGGATGGGAGCCGGGGACCCCCACCCCCACTCCAGGACCCCGAAGTAGCTCGAGACAGGCCATGGGGGAGGAGGCAGGCCACCGTCTGGACGGACGGCACCGTTCATCTTTGTCCCGGGCGTGTTTGTATTGTTCTGAATCACACTCTTTGTGTCATTTCAGCGTGGTCCTTGCAATTCGATCTGTGTGTAGAATAGATGTGTGAGCTTAGAATTTGTCACCATAACATACAAAGTGCTAGAAAAAAAAAAAGATAGAGGGGGCGTAGCTAAACCCAGGCTAAGAATAGAATCTAATTTATGCAAGTTGATTATACTTTGTAGCAAGAGTGATAATTAGAGATATTTTGAAAAAAAAGAAAGAAAGAAAAAGAATCTGAAAGTGAAGATAATTGGAAGATTTATTTCTTCTAGACTACTAGATAGGGAAGAATAAGATCTTTAATTAAATTAATAGACAATAATTATTGATAGTCACAAATAATGTGTCAGTTGGTTCAGTGAAGCACATGACTTCTAGAACTAGCTAATCAATTTACGTTGTGTGTGGATGCGTGTGTATTTGTGTGTGTGTACATATAGATACACATGTACACATATTTACAAACATACATCCACACACACACATATATAATAATAAAGTTAAGATTTAAAGGGGTGCTGCTTCCTTTCATGAATCTGCAAGGGGGGTCCTCAGCAGCAGAGGAGGAAAGGACCCTCTGAGAAAGTGGAGGGCTAGAGGCCATTGAGCCCCGGGAGGCCTGGGAGAGGCTGGCTGCCTGCCCAGCAGTGGATGACGCCTGCCCCGCAGAACCCCACCTAGAGCTGGAGTTAAGACCCTAAGGACATGCCTCCCTTGTCCCGCCCTCTCCCCACCTGTGCTGGGAGCGTGGGTCTGGGCCCCCACCCCTCACTGGACCCTCTCTTACGAGGCCCAGGGCGAGGGCCTCTGGCAGGCCAGCAGAAACCAGCTGGCGCTGCCTCCGCTGCACTCCACAACCTTCGTGTCGGGCCCAGAGCCCCCTGTAACCTGCCTGCACCTTCCTGGCCCCCCCCATCGTCCGGCCTCGGGCCAGCTCTGCCCGCCTTCCACCAGGGTCAAGTCAGCCCCCCACAAGGTCAGCTCTCCTCCCAGGAGCTCGGGGCTCCGGCCTCGTGGCAGCCCTCCACACACCTGCACACACTCACAGGCACCGACAAATGAGCACAGGCTCACCTCCCTCCTCGTCCGGACGCTGGGTGCTCAAGGGCAGACACTGGCGAGACGCACGCCTGGAGGACACACACCAACACAGCACACGCGTGTGCAGAAATGCTTGTAATGGATGAAGGCACTTTGCCACAAACCATCCTCTAAATAAACCTTGAAGACAAGCCGTGGGAACCACGTCGGGCAGCTGAGAGACTGTGTGATGCTGAATACCAAGGCAGAGGGTAGTGAGCAGTGTGTGTGTGTGTGTGTGTGTGTGTGTGTGTGTGTGGTGGTGTGGGGTGCCTGTGTCCATGCATAGCACACACGGAGAGGGTAGTGAGCCAGTGTGGGGGGGCGGGAGTGTGGGGGTGCCTGTGTCCGTGCATAGCACACACGGAGAGGGTAGTGAGCAGTGTGTGTGTGTGTGTGTGTGTGTGTGTGTGTGTGTGTGTGTGGTGGTGTGGGGTGCCTGTGTCCGTGCATAGCACACACGGAGAGGGTAGTGAGCAGTGTGTGTGTGTGTGTGTGTGTGTGTGTGTGTGTGGTGGTGTGGGGTGCCTGTGACCGTGCATAGCACACACGGAGAGGGTAGTGAGCAGTGTGTGTGTGTGTGTGTGTGTGTGTGTGTGTGTGGTGGTGGTGTGGGGTGCCTGTGACCGTGCATAGCACACACAGAGAAGGTAGTAAGCCAGTGTGTATGTGTGTGTGTGTGTGTGTGTGGTGGTGGTGTGGGGTACCTGTGTCCATGCATAGCACACACGGAGAGGGTAGTGAGCAGTGTATGTGTGTGTGTGTGTGTGTGTGTGTGTGTGTGTGGTGGTGTGGGGTGCCTGTGTCCATGCATAGCACACATGGAGAGGGTAGTGAGCATTGTGTGTGTGTGTGTGTGTGTGTGTGTGTGTGGTGGTGTGGGGTGCCTGTGTCCATGCATAGCACACACGGAGAGGGTAGTGAGCCAGTGTGGGGGGGCGGGAGTGTGGGGGTGCCTGTGTCCGTGCATAGCACACACGGAGAGGGTAGTGAGCAGTGTGTGTGTGTGTGTGTGTGTGTGTGTGTGGTGGTGTGGGGTGCCTGTGTCCGTGCATAGCACACACGGAGAGGGTAGTGAGCAGTGTGTGTGTGTGTGTGTGTGTGTGTGTGTGTGTGTGGTGTGGGGTGCCTGTGACCGTGCATAGCACACACGGAGAGGGTAGTGAGCAGTGTGTGTGTGTGTGTGTGTGTGTGTGTGTGTGTGGTGGTGGTGTGGGGTGCCTGTGACCGTGCATAGCACACACAGAGAAGGTAGTAAGCCAGTGTGTATGTGTGTGTGTGTGTGTGTGTGTGTGTGTGGTGGTGGTGTGGGGTGCCTGTGTCCATGCATAGCACACACGGAGAGGGTAGTGAGCAGTGTATGTGTGTGTGTGTGTGTGTGTGTGTGTGTGTGTGTGTGGTGGTGGTGTGGGGTGCCTGTGTCCGTGCATAGCACACACAGAGAGGGTAGTGAGCAGTGTGTGTGTGTGTGTGTGTGTGTGTGTGTGTGGTGGTGTGGGGGTGCCTGTGTCCATGCATAGCACACACGGAGAGGGTAGTGAGCAGTGTGTATGTGTGTGTGTGTGTGTGTGTGTGTGTGTGTGTGGTGGTGTGGGGTGTCTGTGTCCGTGCATAGCACACATGGAGAGGGTAGTGAGCAGTGTGTGTGTGTGTGTGTGTGTGTGTGTGGTGGTGTGGGGTACCTGTGTCCATGCATAGCACACACGGAGAGGGTAGTGAGCAGTGTGTGTGTGTGTGCTGGTGTGGGGTGCCTGTGACCGTGCATAGCACACACGGAGAGGGTAGTGAGCAGTGTGTGTGTGTGTGTGTGTGTGTGTGTGTGTGGTGGTGTGGGGGTGCCTGTGTCCATGCATAGCACACACGGAGAGGGTAGTGAGCAGTGTGTGTGTGTGTGTGTGTGTGTGTGTGTGTGTGTGGTGGTGTGGGGTACCTGTGTCCGTGCATAGCACACACGGAGAGGGTAGTGAGCAGTGTGTGTGTGTGTGCTGGTGTGGGGTGCCTGTGACTGTGCATAGCACACACGGAGAGGGTAGTGAGCCAGTGTGTGTGTGTGTGTGTGTGTGTGTGTGTGTGTGGTGGTGTGGGGTGCCTGTGACCGTGCATAGCACACACAGAGAAGGTAGTAAGCCAGTGTGTATGTGTGTGTGTGTGTGTGTGTGTGTGTGTGTGTGTGGTGGTGTGGGGTGCCTCTGTCCGTGCATAGCACACACGGAGAGGGTAGTGAGCAGTGTGTGTGTGTGTGTGTGTGTGGTGGTGTGGGGTGCCTGTGTCCGTGCATAGCACACATGGAGAGGGTAGTGAGCAGTGTGTGTGTGTGTGTGTGTGTGTGTGTGTGTGTGTGTGTGGTGGTATGGGGTGCCTGTGTCCGTGCATAGCACACCGGCACCAGGCTGGCCGGGGCCTCACTGACTGCTTCTCTGACCCACTCTGCGGGAAGTGGGAGTCCTCAGCGAGGAGCTGTCCTGTCTGTGGACACCCCAGGCCCAGAGAACTCTGAACTTGCCGTTCAGCATTTGTGGCTGTCCTCTGTGGCTGGAACCACAGACAGCCACCCTCGGCACCCATGGACCATGTGGCCGGATGGAAGCCAGCCCTTCCCGGGGCGTGCTGGACACACTGGCCGAGGTCGGGGGTGTGGATGCGGCAGGAGAGGGTCAGCCGCGCGCAGGACCCCTTAGAGCCCCAGAAGAGAGGCCTCTCCTGCCAGGCCTTCAGGTGGCCCCTTAAGCCTGGGCTGCCACCTGCCCGCCACAGGGAAACGACAGGGAAGGTCCAGCTAGTGTGGAGAAAGCAAAGCCGGATAGCAGGAAGGCCTTCCTGGACAGAAGCTGCATCGCCCGGGTCCCTCAGGCTCTGGGACTGCAGAGCTGCTCGAGGACACCTGTCACCACAGCCCAAACGTCACCCCGTGTCTGGGTGCCAGTGTGCTGCTCAGAGCAGAGGCGCCGCCCTCTTCTGCCAACCTCTCTAGAAACCCTCCTTCTCCATGTCCTTCAAAGCTGCCTGCCACACAGCTTGGCTGTGCCCTCCTTCCCCTCCCCTCTATCCCCTCCCCAACCTGTCTATGCTCTCCCCTCTATTCTCCTCCCCCTTCCCCTCCCCTCCTCTCCCCCTCCCTCCCCTTTATGCCCTCCTCCTCCTCCTCCTCCTCTCCCCCTCACCCTCTTCCCGCTCCTCCCCGCCTTCCCTCCCTCCTCTTCCCCTCCCCATCCTCCCCTTCCTTGCCCCACTATGGCCTCACCACGTCCTCCAGGCTGGCCTCCCTGAAGCAGGCTCTTCAGCACAGACCCCAGCTGCCGCCTGTGGGCGGGCCCTCATGCTGTCCCAGAAGACGCGTGCCTAGTGCACTGAGGCCTCCCAGACTGTGTCCCCATGGCCACCTCGTCACTCCTGGAGGACTGGCTCCTCCTCCGCTGTGTCCTCCCTGGGCCGTGTCACCCTGTGAGGACGGCCCTCCCCACGGCGGAGCAGGACCACCTGAGCAGGGCGGGCCCTCCTGCCTCTCCCACCAGCCTCGCCTCCTTGTCTTGTCGTCTCTTCTCTCGGGATGTTTTACTCCTACGCTGCCCTCGTCCTGGGGGCCCAGGCACCCCTTAGTGGTGCCGCCCTTTCTGAAGACCACCCTGCAGAGGAGTCCCACGAGAAGCTGAGCTCTTTCTAGGAGAGAGGGAAGCTGAGGCACAGCCGGGTGCCAGGCGCCAGTGGCTCCCGCCTGTCTTCATAGCTACTCAGGAGGTTGAGGAGTGATCTGAGAACCGTGGTTCGAAGCCAGCCCTGGCATGAAAGTCGGTGAAACTCCCGTCTCCAATTAATCACCACAAAACTGGAAGTAGCACTGTGGCTCCAGGGGTAGAGAGCTAGCCTTGAGCTGAAGAGTTCGGGGACAGCGCCCAGGCCAGAGTTCAAGCCCCATGACCCACAAAAATTAATGTATTCATTCCAGGTACAAGTGCAGGAAGCTGAGTTCTCCCCGCTCACCCCTCGCCTTGGCAAGAACTCACCGGGAAGGCCCTGTTCAGGCTTGGGCTATCCTAAGCTCTCGAAAGCAAGGATGGAGGCCATCGTCAAGATTCGTCCAAGAAAACCAGCTGGGCGCTCATCTCTCACCACAGCCGCTGTCCGGTGGCTGTGGCCGCTCCGGGCTAGCGCTGAAGCAGCAAGTCTTTTCCCACCCCACGTGATCCAGGGCAGAATTTCTTACTATCCAAAAAGGGGTCATGACCAATACATAGGAAACTCAGTGGCACTAACTGCCACCAAACCACCTCTCGGCCCGCCGCAAGTGCTCAACAAATAGGCAGGGGAGGGAAGGGAGAGGGGAGCAGGGGGACAGAGAGGAATGGAGAAAGAAACAAAAATGGCAGACTCGTGCCTCGATAGGGAGCAGCCAGGGAGCCTCATGACGTCCACCTCTCGCACACAGAGCCAGTCGGCGCCCACACAGGGAAGTGCAGAGGAGTGTGTGTGTGTGTGTGTGTGTGTGTGTGTGTGTGTTTCTGAAATCAAGCTAAGAACCCCCGCGCCCACCTCAGACCATGCCTCAGTCCACTTCTCACCCTCATGAAGCTGCCCCAGCCAATGCTGGGACCTCTTCCTGGGTGTCCTGATAGGAGCCCCACACCCCACATCAGCCATGGCTGACTGCTCCCTGTCTGCGTTGTATCAGCCACATTGAGGAAGTCGAGAAGAGCGTTCGCCTCCTGCAGACACGCACGTGATGCTGAGCAGTCCAGCCGAGAGAGCCACAGACGGGGTGGGGGCCTGGCCTCCTCCTGCCCCTAGAGGGTGACAGGTCCACTCAGCTCCTTGCCACCAAGGCCCTTGGGATCTGACAGGGCGGGAAGAGCCTGCTCACTGCACCTGCCCCACCAGTGCATGGGACAGAGGGAGGTAGGCTCGACAGGGCGCCGCCAGAAAACTCACAAGAAATGGAAAGCGCCAGTGCACTGTATGTGCATACCACTCTCTCTAATCCTGACATCGGCCCTAAGTTAGGCTTCCTCTCTGGACTTGAGTGGCACAGCAGAGGAAGGCAGCTGGGAGCTTCCCTGTCTGCCCTGGAGAGAGAGACAGAGACACAGAGACACAGAGAGACGGTCTTCTCCTCACCAAGGCTCAGCAAAACCAAGACCCATGTTGCAGGCCCAAGGGTTGCAGAATGACCCCTCCGCATGCCTCCAGCTCCCCAGGTACCTCCACGTCCAGCCCGGAGACACTGTGCATGAGTTTTCCTCTCTTAATGAGGCAAAAGTGGAACAAAGTCACTATTTGAACAAGCAAATACCCCTAAGAACTTTTTAGGAAATATGAAAACATCCACCTTTTGGAATCAGGACTCAGAAAGAATGAGGCTTCTTAAGTAATTGTAATACTCATGATGGAGGAAGTTCAGAAAGGCCTGAACTGAAGAAGATAAATGAGTTCAGAGGTAAGGGAAAGAGAAGAGAGAAAAGGATGGGGGAAGGGAATGAGATAACAGGAAGTAAGAAAGAAAAGATAGAGAAAGGAAAAAGAGCTGGGCACAGTGGCTCACACCTGTAATCCTACCTACTCAGGAGGCTGAGATCTGAGGATCAAGGTTCAAAGCCAGCCCATGAAACTCTAATCTCCAATGAATCACTAGAAAGGGGGAAGTGGGGCTGTGGTTCCTGGGTTAGGGTGGTAGCCTTGAGTTGAAGAGCTCAGGGACCATACCCAGGCCCAGAGTTCAAGCCCCAGGACCACAAACGGTAGAGGAAGGGAGGGACTTGTTTGAGGTACAAGGTGACTAAGAGCTGTGCAAGGAGGCATGATTCATTCAAGCTTTACAGCTGAATTTTAAAACCAGCATGGAAATCATCCATTCCTACCTTACAATGGCTCCTTGCAGCCAAGAAACAACCTAAGAAACAACCTAAGAAAATTGCGAGAATATCTTAGAACCTAGAATCCTAATCAGTCTTGGCCTACATGGCTGCATGCCCCATTCTACCTGCCCTGTGCAGTAGAGCAATTGTCTTTGTCCTCCTTCCCAACCTGGGTCCAAACAGCTTCTGGGGCGGAGAAGCATTCCTTCTCCCGAGCTAGCACAAGGTTCTCGATCCTAAGGGGCCAGTGAGCGCCTCCCACACAGCCCACACAGGAGGTAGAGCACTGGGTGGGGCAGAAAGCCCACGCACAGACAGGGCATCTGTCTTCCCCAGTCTTCGGTCTCCAGTGGACACCCAGGGGCTGTGGTCTCCCCCCACACTCTAGGGCATCCAGGAGACGTCCCAAGGCCTAGATGTCCATTTCTCTGGGGTACAGGCTGGGGACTTGCCAGGTTCGTGGGCTGAGAAGCTCCCCACCATCAGAAGCAAAAAGCCTCTACAGTGAGAACACCCCAGAAACAACAACTAAGCCTCCTCCAGGAGACTCCAGCCAGATTTGCTCAAGCTGAGAATTAGTGATAAAGCCTTGGCTACTGAGCCACACCCCAGTGCAGTGGTGAGAAGTAACCCTTCAACCCTGCATGGCACAGCCGTGCCTGAACATTCAGAATACCGCAGCAGAAGGCTACCGGTGATGAAAAGCTCCAACCAGACACACAAATCCTAATTCAGAACAAAAGAAGTATGGAAAAGCAAGACTACATGTCTCCTCCAGAAGTCAACAACTCCATACCAGCAGGTACTAATGACAGTGAAACAGGTGAGGTCCCAGCTGAAGAGCACCAAGGAATGGTTGTAAGAACAGGAGCTATGAGATCCTGCATCAAAAACTCAGAGTGGGGGCCAGGAGTGGCCCAGTGGTAGAGTGCTAGCCTAGCATGCACAAAGACCCGGGTTTGATTCCTTGGTACCACATATATAGAAAAAGCTAGAAGTGGTGCTGTGGCTCAAGTGGTAGAGCTCTAGCCTTGAGAAAGTCCAAGGACAGTGCACAGGCTCTGAGCTCAAGGCCCAGGACTGGCAAAGAAAAAAAATCAGAGCGATCCCAAATAAATAAAATAATTATTCACTTCAACTCGGTAAAAACAAGTATGAGATAAACTTATAATCAGAAGAAGGCAATAATCAAGAAAGCAATGAGAAACTAAAAGAATAATATAAAATGAATAAGAGTTGCTTCTTTGAAAAGATAAAGTTGATAAACCCCTAATCAAACTAAATAAAGAACAGCTGAATTAATAAAATGACAGGAAAAGGGATAAATTGCAAAATCAAAGATGACATAAAATGATTGAATTAATTCAAAGAAATAAACAGCTGGATTAGGGAAGGTAATAGAAGTTATTAAAGGATTCAGTAAGACAGAAAAATCTTCCCAAACCTAAATTGGAATACTAGAGGTGGGACAGCATCCTTGCCCAGAGTTCAAGGGCCATAACTGACCAAAAGAAAGAAAGAAAGACATTGTAGAGGTAAAAAAAAAACAATATGTCAAATTAAACAACAAAATAATACATAGATAAATAAATAAATCTCAGTTGAAAGCCTTGTCAGTAGATTGGATCAAATTGAAGACAGAATATTAGAGCTTGAAGACAAGGTAGTATTACCTTGTAGCATTATGTCCAGATAAAGATAAAAACCATAAAGAAAATAAAATTTAAAACTAACAAATAAATAAAACTCAGTTGAAAGCCTCCTCAGTAGACTGGATCAAACTGAAGACAAGCTAGTATTCGACTGATCGTATAAAGATAGAGATTATAAAGAAGTATGAATGAAACATGCAAGACTTCTCCAAAGCCATTGAGGACCCACAGCTATAAATGATGTGCTTAGAAGGAGAAGAAATGGAAAATAAAGGAATACATTCAATAAAGCCATGGCAGAAAACTTCCCAAGGTCACCAACACACAGGAGCCTTTCAGTCTCTAAACAGACATGACCAGAAAAGAACGACTCGGGGCACAGAATACTTAAAACAGTGGACATACAGCCCAGGAAGAAAAACTGAAAGCTGCAAGAGAGAAGCACTACGTTGCACACAAGGGTGAACTTAAAATAACAGCAGTTTTCTCAGCAAAGACTCTGGAACAAGGAGAGCTGGAATGATGTGTTCCCAGAGGGAAGGGAAATTCAGTAACTATGAATGGGTTAGTTTCAACTCAATTTACCCTTCACAACTGACAAAGGATTCCTAAAGGTCTGTGATAAACAACAGGTGAGGATATCATGACCACTAATTCCAGTACTTCAGAAGATACCCAAAGAAACAATACTTACAGAAGACAACAATAAATGCAATCCTAAAAACACAAGGTAAGTAGTCTTACTAGGTAGATGCTATGCAAATGAGAAGGGGGAGCAAACTCTACAAAACAACAAAATGGCAGGAATTCTGATGACATACTTTTCGAGAATAACACTGAATGTCAACAGTCTCTAATCTAAAGGCTAAGAATTTAAGACTGGATTTTTTAAATACCTAGTGTTTGTTACCTTCACAAAAGTCACCTCACTAACAAAGAGGAATATAGATTAAAAATAAAGATGGAAAAATGTTTTCCAAGTCCATAGAGCTGGAAAGAAAGCAAGAGTCAGGCAGTGGTAGCTCATGTCTGTAATCCTAGCTACTCTGGAGGCTGAGACCTGAGGATTGCACTTGAAGCCAGCCTGGAAGAAAAGCTGCCATAAGACTCTCATCTCCAATTAACCACTTAAAAACCGTGCTGTGCATCCAGTGATAGAGTGCTAGCCTTGGGCACACAGAGGCTCAGGGACAACATCCAGGCACTGAGTTCAAGCCCCACAACCAACAACAACCACAAAAGAAAGTAGCTGTACTCATATCTGACAACGTAGACTTCAAATAAAAATTGGTCAAAAGAGGCAGGAAAGTTACTTCCTATTGACATAGGGAATATAATAATTATAAATATTTATGGGTCAGACATCAATGCACCCAGTCACACAGAACATTACTGAACATAAAACCACAAAATCTCTGACACATCAAAAATCTTAAAGCCAAATGAAAATGAAAGCACCATGTACCAGAACCTCTGGGACAACACGAAGGACAATGCCAGAAGGAAAGTTTATAGCAGCATGGCTCTGCATTCAACGAATCAGAGATTCTGAATGCACAGCCTTAGGATGCACCAAAAGCTTTGCAAAAGTAAGTACAAGGCAAATTCAAAATTAGGAACTAATAAAGGTCAATAATCTTATGTGAGTACTGTTCCTTCAGGTATCTTCTGAAGTTTTGGTCATGATTTCCTCTACTTTTAAGTGGGGCGTGATGGCTGACGCCTGTAAGCCTAGCAAGGTTCACAGTCAGCCCGGGCAATAAAGACCTTGAGACTCTTATCTCCAATTAACCACTAGAAAATTAGAAGTGGCCCTGACGCTCAAGGTGTAGGGTGGTAGCCTTGAGCTGAAGAGCTCAGGGACAGTGCCCAGGCCCAGAGTCCAAGCCCTACAACCGACTAAATAAATACATAATACAAAGAATCAGTGAGAGTAGGCAATTAACTAACAAGTCTTTAGCCAAACTACCCAAAAGAAAGAGAAAGACAATCGGAATTAACAAAATTGGAGTAGAAAAGGGTTATGCCACACAAAATATCAATGAAATTCACAGAATAATTGAAAAAGTTACTCCAAAAAAGGATATTCCAATAAACTGGAAAATCTTGATAACAAGTCCAGACAAGGCCAGAACAGCAAAGGAAGTGATAGATCAAAACCATTTTTTTGTAATGCCATATCAAAGAGTTTTACGCTGTCATGAATTTGTTTTCATTCCAGGCATGCAAGGATATGGCACAACGCACATAGATCAGAAAACTGCAATGTAGCACATAAGCAGAATAAAGAAAAAAGTCAACATCCACTCTAGAAATGTAGGAAGCCCAGCTGACTGAGCGAGACACGGATCGCATGTTCCGTCTCACACACAGACTCCAGACACAAGAATGTGGGGAGTGGATAGGGAGGGCAGCTTGAGAGGGGTAGAGAAAATCCAGCGAGAACCCGGAGGAGGGGAAGGCAAGGGTGATGGGGGTTGAATGTGATCAAAGGATATTTTTTTGCTTGTATGAAAATAGAATAAGGAAACCCATTAAAATTATTCAAAGCAAAGCAAAAGTAACTAAGAAGGAGTAATGGAAGAAGCAAATTTGATCATAGCACAATATATGTATGGAAATATCACAATAAAACCCATCTGTACAATTAGTGTGTGCTAATAAGAATAAAGGTGGAAAATAAAACAAGGTAATGAAACCCATGAAGATATTTTAATGGGAAACTTAAGAAAAGTAATAGCGTGAATTTAGTTGAAGGACACTATAAGCATGCGTGGACACATCCTTCGTATTGTTAATAGGAACCCATGAAACAGACAACACAAAGGCTCGCAGAGATGCAGCGCCCGCCCCGGTGTCCTGGCCAGGCCACCTCCTGAGCAGGGGCAGGCTGATCTTGGCCTCCCATGCATCGCAGTGGGACAAGCCTCCCCTCTGGGCTCCCCCCCACCCTCCCCCCTTCCCCACCCATGGGTTCCCATACCCCACTTGGTGCTTACACGCGAGAGAACCGGAATCCACAGCAAGGAAGCCTGCAGGGAAAGGAGAGTGGCAGGGGCTGGTGCCAGCCAGACAGCCGCCTGGGAAAGATGACCAGGGCCTCCAGACACGGGCCTGAACATGCAACACGGGAGTGTGGGGAGCTCAGCGCACCCAACACCCTAACAGACACGAAGGACCACTAACGGCCATTTCTCCAATAATTGTGGGTCTACGTAGTGCTAATCATTGTTTATTAAGACGTCTCAGCAGAAACAGCCGTTCCCAGAGGACCTCTCAAATGATCAGATATCAAGAGTAAGTTGGAGCGTGTGGACTCACCAACGGCCTGGGGTTGGTGAAATAAATAAAACCCTGCATTGCTTGATCATCCACTTAATTGTACTCCCCATAAACTTGCCTGTGTAGATGTTGCCTGTGTAGATGTTGCCTGTGTAGATGTTGCCTGTGTAGCTGTGTGACGCAACAGAAACTTGCTCAGCTGCAGGCCTCATGACCCTCAGCTCACTCTTCTTTGTTCATGCTTTATTCCCCATTGTTTTCTTCTTTCTATTCAGTTACTTCCTCCACATCCTAAAAATGAAAGGTGACTGAACTCAATTGCTAAGAAAAATGATACAGAAGCAGCTGACCGGAAAGAGAAGGGGTGGACAAACAGAGTCACTGAATGTACACATGAGAAAATGGAACCAGTTAACAAGAGGATGGGTAGGCCAGGAGAGATGGAGGAAGACACAGAGGCCACACTGGTCAAGATGGGTTCTACTCATAGACAGAAATGTTGAATTCAAATCACTGTGTATAGTGACTTAGGGATAGTTTTTCAAAAAACAATATGGTGGCCGGGTACTGGTGGCTCACGCCTGTAATCCTAGCTACTCAGGAGGCTGAGACCTGAGGATCGCAGTTCAAAGCCAGCCCAGGCACCAAAATCTGTGAGACTCTTATCTCTAATCAACCACCAGAAAACCAGAAGTAGTGCTGTGGTTCAAGGGATTAAGGTGCTAGCCTTGAGCAAAAGAGCTCAGGAACAGCGTCCAGGGCCTTTTCTTACCTTTCAAACATGTGGCCAAAAGGGAACCTTAAGACATTGTTGGTGGGAGTGTAAACTTGTTCAACCACTCTGGAAAGCAGTATGGAGGTTTCTCAAAAAATCAAACGTAGAGCTCCCCTGTGACACAGGAATTCCACTCCTGGGCATTTACCCAGAAGCTCACAAACCAGGACACAGTAAAGCCACCAGCACAACCATGTGCATTACAGCACTATTCACTACAGCCAGGGCATAAAATCAGTCCACATACCCTTCAGTGGACAAATTATCCAAGAAAATGTGACACATATGGATGGATGGAGGCATATATATATATATATATATATATATATATATATATATAGTGGAGTTTTATTCATTCATTAAGAAAAATATTGCACCATTTGTAAAGAAATGGAAACACAGAAAAATTCTATTAAGTGAAGTAAGTCAGGCCCAGAGAGACAAAAGAGGCATGTTTTCCCTGACATTGAAGTGAGGAGACCAGGTCTGGCTGCGTGGAGGGTAAGGAGCTGGGTTTAACTGGCGCCATCTTGTCTTCCTGGTGGAGGAAGGAGAAGTCCCGCCCACAGGTGATGAGCATGACTGAACTGCTAGAGACAGGGGCGGGGCCTTAGATGAAAGGTTACTAGACCTGTCAGTCCTGTGCCTTGAACTGGGGAGACTGGAGCTTCCCCTGACCCTGACCCTGACTCTGTTTAGGCCAGGACCAGCTCAGGCGAGACTATTGCCATGCTTCCTGTCTCTGTGAACACAGATATCTCCATATCTCTTGGCACTCTTACTGGTCAACATGGCATTCCCCTTTAGCTTTCCATTGGAGCTGATCTGGTTTGTTGGTATTGTTTTTCTGTTCTTTCTTTCCTCTCCAGCTCTCATGGTTCAGTTTTCTAACAGTGTTAAGTGCTTTCACCGGGTTGCAGATCTTCGTGAGGGGAATTCATTGGCAGACCATTGGCACTCCAATAAAGGCTCCAAATTCTACCTCTCAAAATGTGGCTTCTCTGTTTTCCCACTGCACAACAAGACATGGAAGCTAACTTATAAAAGTTTAAGCTAGGTGGCATGCAAGTATATATAAATGTATTAACTGATAAAGGGTAGATTCAGGGGAGAGTCAAATAGTGTAAACCAAAGAAAGCCCAAATCAAAAATCAGCAAAACAAAATGCCAGGAAGCAGGTACTTGATAGGAATGGGGTGGGTTCAAGGCAAAAGGGATAGTTGAATAAAGAGGAGAATGAGGGGGAGATGCAGACAAGGATCTAATGTAAATCCCACAAAATTAAGAAGAGTAAGGGAAGGGATAGGTAAAAATGTAGAAGGAGGGCCTAGCATGCACTCTTGTGCCCGAATTCCTAGGACCCTAAAAGAACCACCAGAGGCCGAAATCAAAGCAAAGAAGCAAGGGTCGTTTATTACGAGTTTGAACTCGGACCCCCGTGTACCCGTAGCCAGCAACGCTAAGAGGCCCCGAACAAAGGTTTTACACAGATTTTATAGGGGAATTCCATAGTTACAATCACCTGGTGGGTTGTTTGGTAACTTCAAACCACTGGTCGCTTCAGGACTGGTCAGAGCTCAGGTGTCTAACTACTGAGCATTGGGCTGTTGCTACATGGTTCAAGTCTGGGCTAGTTCCGGGAACATGTGTTTTTGATTCCTAGTACATGAGCCCTGAGCCGGGGAGTGGGGGGTCATTCCCAGAACATGAGACAATCTTGGCACATCAGCACAAAGACCCCGGTTCAATTCCTTGGTACCACATACATAGAAAATAGCTGGAGGTGGTGCTGAGGCTCAAGTGGTAGAGCTCTAGCCTTGAGAAAGTCCAAGGACAGCGCTCAGGCTCTGAGCTCAAGCCCAGGACTGGCAAAAAAAAAATGTTGAAAGAGGTGCCATGGTTCAAGATGCATTGTATTGATAAACGACTTGTTAAATGGCAATTCCTTTGTACAACTAAATATAATTTTTTTAATTTAATCCATCCACTCAAAGGCCTCTCTTTCTGCCATCTAAGTGACCGAGGTGACTGGCTCCATCAGGAGGCTGGGGACGGAGGGCTGGTGCCCTGTTCACCACTGGCAACTTGAGGTGGTGGGGTCCACGGAGGACAAGCCTTCCCTTCTAGAATGCAGGCTGTCACCCTCCATGTGGGGTCAGCATCCAGTCCTCCTGTGAGCTTTTTCCTCTGCAACTTCAGTCTGTCATATTTCCTCATTTTACAGTTACTTGCGAGTTACTGTGTTTGTATTTCATCATTTTACAGTCACTCCTGAGTTGTTCTGTTCGTATATTCATTTTACAGTCACTTCTTAGTTGGTTTATTGGTATTCCCACATTTTACAGTTACTCCGAGTTGGTCTCTTTGTATATTCTCATTTTTCCATCTCTTCCCGCGTTAGTCTGTTGGAATATTCTCATTTTTCCATCTCTCCCGCCTCTGTCTGTTAGTATATTCTCATTTTTCCATCTCTCTAGCTTCGGTCTATTGGTATTTTCTCATGTTTCTGTCTCTCCCGGGTTGGTCTGTTGGTATTTTCTCATGTTCCCGTCTCTCCAGCGTTGGTCTGTTGGTATTTTCTCATGTTCCCGTCTCTCCAGCGTTGGTCTGTTGGTATTTTCTCATGTTCCCGTCTCTCCAGCGTGGGTCTGTTGGTTTTTTCTCATGTTCCCGTCTCTCCCGGGTTGGTCTGTTGGTATTTTCTCATGTTCCCGTCTCTCCAGCGTTGGTCTGTTGGTATTTTCTCATGTTCCCGTCTCTCCAGCGTTGGTCTGTTGGTATTTTCTCATGTTCCCGTCTCTCCCGGGTTGGTCTGTTGGTATTTTCTCAAGTTCCCGTCTCTCCAGTGTTGGTCTGTTGGTTTTTTCTCATGTTTCCGTCTCTCCAGTGTTGGTCTGTTGGTATTTTCTCATGTTCCCGTCTCTCCAGCGTTGGTCTGTTGGTATTTTCTCATGTTCCCGTCTCTCCAGCGTTGGTCTGTTGGTATTTTCTCATGTTTCCGTCTCTCCCAGGTTGGTCTGTTGGTATTTTCTCAAGTTCCCGTCTCTCCAGTGTTGGTCTGTTGGTTTTTTTCTCATGTTTCCGTCTCTCCAGTGTTGGTCTGTTGGTATTTTCTCATGTTTCCGTCTCTCCCGGGTTGGTCTGTTGGTATTTTCTCATGTTCCCGTCTCTCCCGGGTTGGTCTGTTGGTATTTTCTCATGTTCCCGTCTCTCCCGGGTTGGTCTGTTGGTATTTTCTCATGTTTCCGTCTCTCCAGGGTTGGTCTGTTGGTATTTTCTCATGTTCCCGTCTCTCCAGTGTTGGTCTGTTGGTATTTTCTCAAGTTCCCGTCTCTCCAGTGTTGGTCTGTTGGTATTTTCTCAAGTTCCCGTCTCTCCAGTGTTGGTCTGTTGGTATTTTCTCATGTTCCCGTCTCTCCCGGGTTGGTCTGTTGGTATTTTCTCATGTTCCCGTCTCTCCAGTGTTGGTCTGTTGGTATTTTCTCATGTTCCCGTCTCTCCAGTGTTGGTCTGTTGGCATTTTCTCATGTTCCCGTCTCTCCAGTGTTGGTCTGTTGGTATTTTCTCATGTTCCCGTCTCTCCAGTGTTGGTCTGTTGGTATTTTCTCATGTTCCCGTCTCTCCAGTGTTGGTCTGTTGGCATTTTCTCATGTTCCCGTCTCTCCAGTGTTGGTCTGTTGGTATTTTCTCATGTTCCCGTCTCTCCCGGGTTGGTCTGTTGGTATTTTCTCATGTTCCCGTCTCTCCAGTGTTGGTCTGTTGGTATTTTCTCATGTTCCCGTCTCTCCCGGGTTGGTCTGTTGGTATTTTCTCATGTTCCCGTCTCTCCAGTGTTGGTCTGTTGGTATTTTCTCATGTTCCCGTCTCTCCAGTGTTGGTCTGTTGGTATTTTCTCATGTTCCCGTCTCTCCAGCGTTGGTCTGTTGGTATTTTCTCATGTTCCCGTCTCTCCAGCGTTGGTCTGTTGGTATTTTCTCATGTTCCCGTCTCTCCAGCGTTGGTCTGTTGGTATTTTCTCATGTTCCCATCTCTCCCGGGTTGGTCTGTTGGTATTTTCTCAAGTTCCCGTCTCTCCAGTGTTGGTCTGTTGGTATTTTCTCATGTTCCCGTCTCTCCAGCGTTGGTCTCTTGGTATTTTCTCATGTTCCCGTCTCTCCAGCGTTGGTCTGTTGGTATTTTCTCATGTTCCCGTCTCTCCAGCGTTGGTCTGTTGGTATTTTCTCATGTTTCCGTCTCTCCCGGGTTGGTCTGTTGGTATTTTCTCAAGTTCCCGTCTCTCCAGTGTTGGTCTGTTGGTATTTTCTCATGTTTCCGTCTCTCCAGGGTTGGTCTGTTGGTATTTTCTCATGTTCCCGTCTCTCCCGGGTTGGTCTGTTGGTATTTTCTCATGTTCCCGTCTCTCCAGTGTTGGTCTGTTGGTATTTTCTCATGTTCCCGTCTCTCCAGTGTTGGTCTGTTGGTATTTTCTCATGTTCCCGTCTCTCCCGGGTTGGTCTGTTGGTATTTTCTCATGTTCCCGTCTCTCCAGCGTTGGTCTGTTGGTATTTTCTCATGTTCCCGTCTCTCCCGCGTTGGTCTGTTGGTATTTTCTCATGTTCCCGTCTCTCCCGGGTTGGTCTGTTGGTATTTTCTCAAGTTCCCGTCTCTCCAGTGTTGGTCTGTTGGTTTTTTCTCATGTTTCCGTCTCTCCAGTGTTGGTCTGTTGGTATTTTCTCATGTTCCCGTCTCTCCAGCGTTGGTCTGTTGGTATTTTCTCATGTTCCCGTCTCTCCAGCGTTGGTCTGTTGGTATTTTCTCATGTTTCCGTCTCTCCCGGGTTGGTCTGTTGGTATTTTCTCAAGTTCCCGTCTCTCCAGTGTTGGTCTGTTGGTTTTTTTTCTCATGTTTCCGTCTCTCCAGTGTTGGTCTGTTGGTATTTTCTCATGTTTCCGTCTCTCCCGGGTTGGTCTGTTGGTATTTTCTCATGTTCCCGTCTCTCCCGGGTTGGTCTGTTGGTATTTTCTCATGTTCCCGTCTCTCCCGGGTTGGTCTGTTGGTATTTTCTCATGTTCCCGTCTCTCCAGGGTTGGTCTGTTGGTATTTTCTCATGTTCCCGTCTCTCCAGGGTTGGTCTGTTGGTATTTTCTCATGTTCCCGTCTCTCCAGGGTTGGTCTGTTGGTATTTTCTCATGTTCCCGTCTCTCCAGTGTTGGTCTGTTGGTATTTTCTCAAGTTCCCGTCTCTCCAGTGTTGGTCTGTTGGTATTTTCTCAAGTTCCCGTCTCTCCAGTGTTGGTCTGTTGGTATTTTCTCATGTTCCCGTCTCTCCAGTGTTGGTCTGTTGGTATTTTCTCATGTTCCCGTCTCTCCAGTGTTGGTCTGTTGGTATTTTCTCATGTTCCCGTCTCTCCAGTGTTGGTCGGTTGGTATTTTCTCATGTTCCCGTCTCTCCAGTGTTGGTCTGTTGGTATTTTCTCATGTTCCCGTCTCTCCAGTGTTGGTCTGTTGGTATTTTCTCATGTTCCCGTCTCTCCCGGGTTGGTCTGTTGGTATTTTCTCATGTTCCCGTCTCTCCCGGGTTGGTCTGTTGGTATTTTCTCATGTTCCCGTCTCTCCAGTGTTGGTCTGTTGGTATTTTCTCATGTTCCCGTCTCTCCAGTGTTGGTCTGTTGGTATTTTCTCATGTTCCCGTCTCTCCAGGGTTGGTCTGTTGGTATTTTCTCATGTTCCCGTCTCTCCAGCGTTGGTCTGTTGGTATTTTCTCATGTTCCCGTCTCTCCAGCGTTGGTCTGTTGGTATTTTCTCATGTTCCCGTCTCTCCAGCGTTGGTCTGTTGGTATTTTCTCATGTTCCCGTCTCTCCAGCGTTGGTCTGTTGGTATTTTCTCATGTTCCCGTCTCTCCCGGGTTGGTCTGTTGGTATTTCCTCATGTTCCCGTCTCTCCCGGGTTGGTCTGTTGGTATTTCCTCATGTTCCCGTCTCTCCAGGGTTGGTCTGTTGGTATTTTCTCATGTTCCCGTCTCTCCAGCGTTGGTCTGTTGGTATTTTCTCATGTTCCCGTCTCTCCAGCGTTGGTCTGTTGGTATTTTCTCATGTTCCCGTCTCTCCCGGGTTGGTCTGTTGGTACTTTCTCGTGTTCCCGTCTCTCCCGGGTTGGTCTGTTGGTACTTTCTCGTGTTCCCGTCTCTCCCGGGTTGGTCTGTTGGTATTTTCTCATGTTTCCGTCTCTCCCGGGTTGGTCTGTTGGTATTTTCTCATGTTCCCGTCTCTCCAGGGTTGGTCTGTTGGTATTTTCTCATGTTCCCGTCTCTCCAGTGTTGGTCTGTTGGTATTTTCTCAAGTTCCCGTCTCTCCAGTGTTGGTCTGTTGGTATTTTCTCAAGTTCCCGTCTCTCCAGTGTTGGTCTGTTGGTATTTTCTCAAGTTCCCGTCTCTCCAGGGTTGGTCTGTTGGTATTTTCTCATGTTTCCGTCTCTCCAGTGTTGGTCTGTCGGTATTTTCTCATGTTCCCGTCTCTCCAGCGTTGGTCTGTTGGTATTTTCTCATGTTCCCGTCTCTCCAGCGTTGGTCTGTTGGTATTTTCTCATGTTTCCGTCTCTCCCGGGTTGGTCTGTTGGTATTTTCTCAAGTTCCCGTCTCTCCAGTGTTGGTCTGTTGGTTTTTTTTCTCATGTTTCCGTCTCTCCAGTGTTGGTCTGTTGGTATTTTCTCATGTTTCCGTCTCTCCCGGGTTGGTCTGTTGGTATTTTCTCATGTTCCCGTCTCTCCCGGGTTGGTCTGTTGGTATTTTCTCATGTTCCCGTCTCTCCCGGGTTGGTCTGTTGGTATTTTCTCATGTTCCCGTCTCTCCAGGGTTGGTCTGTTGGTATTTTCTCATGTTCCCGTCTCTCCAGGGTTGGTCTGTTGGTATTTTCTCATGTTCCCGTCTCTCCAGGGTTGGTCTGTTGGTATTTTCTCATGTTCCCGTCTCTCCAGTGTTGGTCTGTTGGTATTTTCTCAAGTTCCCGTCTCTCCAGTGTTGGTCTGTTGGTATTTTCTCAAGTTCCCGTCTCTCCAGTGTTGGTCTGTTGGTATTTTCTCATGTTCCCGTCTCTCCAGTGTTGGTCTGTTGGTATTTTCTCATGTTCCCGTCTCTCCAGTGTTGGTCTGTTGGTATTTTCTCATGTTCCCGTCTCTCCAGTGTTGGTCTGTTGGTATTTTCTCATGTTCCCGTCTCTCCAGTGTTGGTCTGTTGGTATTTTCTCATGTTCCCGTCTCTCCAGTGTTGGTCTGTTGGTATTTTCTCATGTTCCCGTCTCTCCCGGGTTGGTCTGTTGGTATTTTCTCATGTTCCCGTCTCTCCCGGGTTGGTCTGTTGGTATTTTCTCATGTTCCCGTCTCTCCAGTGTTGGTCTGTTGGTATTTTCTCATGTTCCCGTCTCTCCAGCGTTGGTCTGTTGGTATTTTCTCATGTTCCCGTCTCTCCAGCGTTGGTCTGTTGGTATTTTCTCATGTTCCCGTCTCTCCAGCGTTGGTCTGTTGGTATTTTCTCATGTTCCCGTCTCTCCAGCGTTGGTCTGTTGGTATTTTCTCATGTTCCCGTCTCTCCAGCGTTGGTCTGTTGGTATTTTCTCATGTTCCCGTCTCTCCCGGGTTGGTCTGTTGGTATTTCCTCATGTTCCCGTCTCTCCCGGGTTGGTCTGTTGGTATTTCCTCATGTTCCCGTCTCTCCAGGGTTGGTCTGTTGGTATTTTCTCATGTTCCCGTCTCTCCAGCGTTGGTCTGTTGGTATTTTCTCATGTTCCCGTCTCTCCAGCGTTGGTCTGTTGGTATTTTCTCATGTTCCCGTCTCTCCCGGGTTGGTCTGTTGGTACTTTCTCGTGTTCCCGTCTCTCCCGGGTTGGTCTGTTGGTACTTTCTCGTGTTCCCGTCTCTCCCGGGTTGGTCTGTTGGTACTTTCTCATGTTCCCGTCTCTCCCGGGTTGGTCTGTTGGTATTTTCTCATGTTCCCGTCTCTCCAGGGTTGGTCTGTTGGTATTTTCTCATGTTCCCGTCTCTCCAGTGTTGGTCTGTTGGTATTTTCTCAAGTTCCCGTCTCTCCAGTGTTGGTCTGTTGGTTTTTTTTCTCATGTTTCCGTCTCTCCAGTGTTGGTCTGTTGGTATTTTCTCATGTTTCCGTCTCTCCCGGGTTGGTCTGTTGGTATTTTCTCATGTTCCCGTCTCTCCCGGGTTGGTCTGTTGGTATTTTCTCATGTTCCCGTCTCTCCCGGGTTGGTCTGTTGGTATTTTCTCATGTTCCCGTCTCTCCAGGGTTGGTCTGTTGGTATTTTCTCATGTTCCCGTCTCTCCAGGGTTGGTCTGTTGGTATTTTCTCATGTTCCCGTCTCTCCAGGGTTGGTCTGTTGGTATTTTCTCATGTTCCCGTCTCTCCAGTGTTGGTCTGTTGGTATTTTCTCAAGTTCCCGTCTCTCCAGTGTTGGTCTGTTGGTATTTTCTCAAGTTCCCGTCTCTCCAGTGTTGGTCTGTTGGTATTTTCTCATGTTCCCGTCTCTCCAGTGTTGGTCTGTTGGTATTTTCTCATGTTCCCGTCTCTCCAGTGTTGGTCTGTTGGTATTTTCTCATGTTCCCGTCTCTCCAGTGTTGGTCTGTTGGTATTTTCTCATGTTCCCGTCTCTCCAGTGTTGGTCTGTTGGTATTTTCTCATGTTCCCGTCTCTCCAGTGTTGGTCTGTTGGTATTTTCTCATGTTCCCGTCTCTCCCGGGTTGGTCTGTTCGTATTTTCTCATGTTCCCGTCTCTCCCGGGTTGGTCTGTTGGTATTTTCTCATGTTCCCGTCTCTCCAGTGTTGGTCTGTTGGTATTTTCTCATGTTCCCGTCTCTCCAGCGTTGGTCTGTTGGTATTTTCTCATGTTCCCGTCTCTCCAGCGTTGGTCTGTTGGTATTTTCTCATGTTCCCGTCTCTCCAGCGTTGGTCTGTTGGTATTTTCTCATGTTCCCGTCTCTCCAGCGTTGGTCTGTTGGTATTTTCTCATGTTCCCGTCTCTCCAGCGTTGGTCTGTTGGTATTTTCTCATGTTCCCGTCTCTCCCGGGTTGGTCTGTTGGTATTTCCTCATGTTCCCGTCTCTCCCGGGTTGGTCTGTTGGTATTTCCTCATGTTCCCGTCTCTCCAGGGTTGGTCTGTTGGTATTTTCTCATGTTCCCGTCTCTCCAGCGTTGGTCTGTTGGTATTTTCTCATGTTCCCGTCTCTCCAGCGTTGGTCTGTTGGTATTTTCTCGTGTTCCCGTCTCTCCCGGGTTGGTCTGTTGGTACTTTCTCGTGTTCCCGTCTCTCCCGGGTTGGTCTGTTGGTACTTTCTCGTGTTCCCGTCTCTCCCGGGTTGGTCTGTTGGTACTTTCTCATGTTCCCGTCTCTCCCGGGTTGGTCTGTTGGTATTTTCTCATGTTCCCGTCTCTCCAGGGTTGGTCTGTTGGTATTTTCTCATGTTCCCGTCTCTCCAGTGTTGGTCTGTTGGTATTTTCTCAAGTTCCCGTCTCTCCAGTGTTGGTCTGTTGGTATTTTCTCAAGTTCCCGTCTCTCCAGTGTTGGTCTGTTGGTATTTTCTCAAGTTCCCGTCTCTCCAGGGTTGGTCTGTTGGTATTTTCTCATGTTCCCGTCTCTCCAGGGTTGGTCTGTTGGTATTTTCTCATGTTCCCGTCTCTCCAGGGTTGGTCTGTTGGTATTTTCTCATGTTCCCGTCTCTCCAGTGTTGGTCTGTTGGTATTTTCTCATGTTCCCGTCTCTCCAGTGTTGGTCTGTTGGTATTTTCTCATGTTCCCGTCTCTCCCGGGTTGGTCTGTTGGTATTTTCTCATGTTCCCGTCTCTCCCGGGTTGGTCTGTTGGTATTTTCTCATGTTCCCGTCTCTCCCGGGTTGGTCTGTTGGTATTTTCTCATGTTCCCGTCTCTCCAGTGTTGGTCTGTTGGTATTTTCTCAAGTTCCCGTCTCTCCAGTGTTGGTCTGTTGGTATTTTCTCATGTTCCCGTCTCTCCCGGGTTGGTCTGTTGGTATTTTCTCATGTTCCCGTCTCTCCAGTGTTGGTCTGTTGGTATTTTCTCATGTTCCCGTCTCTCCAGTGTTGTTCTGTTGGTATTTTCTCATGTTCCCGTCTCTCCCGGGTTGTTCTGTTGGTGCTTTCTCATGTTCCCGTCTCTCCAGTGTTGGTCTGTTGGTGCTTTCTCATGTTCCCGTCTCTCCCGGGTTGGTCTGTTGGTATTTTCTCATGTTCCCGTCTCTCCCGGGTTGGTCTGTTGGTATTTTCTCATGTTCCCGTCTCTCCCGGGTTGGTCTGTTGGTATTTTCTCATGTTCCCGTCTCTCCAGGGTTGGTCTGTTGGTATTTTCTCATGTTCCCGTCTCTCCAGGGTTGGTCTGTTGGTATTTTCTCATGTTCCCGTCTCTCCAGTGTTGGTCTGTTGGTATTTTCTCAAGTTCCCGTCTCTCCAGTGTTGGTCTGTTGGTATTTTCTCAAGTTCCCGTCTCTCCAGGGTTGGTCTGTTGGTATTTTCTCATGTTCCCGTCTCTCCAGGGTTGGTCTGTTGGTATTTTCTCATGTTCCCGTCTCTCCAGGGTTGGTCTGTTGGTATTTTCTCATGTTCCCGTCTCTCCAGGGTTGGTCTGTTGGTATTTTCTCATGTTCCCGTCTCTCCAGTGTTGGTCTGTTGGTATTTTCTCATGTTCCCGTCTCTCCAGGGTTGGTCTGTTGGTATTTTCTCATGTTCCCGTCTCTCCCGGGTTGGTCTGTTGGTATTTTCTCATGTTCCCGTCTCTCCCGGGTTGGTCTGTTGGTATTTTCTCATGTTCCCGTCTCTCCAGTGTTGGTCTGTTGGTATTTTCTCATGTTCCCGTCTCTCCAGTGTTGGTCTGTTGGTATTTTCTCATGTTCCCGTCTCTCCAGGGTTGGTCTGTTGGTATTTTCTCATGTTCCCGTCTCTCCAGTGTTGGTCTGTTGGTATTTTCTCAAGTTCCCGTCTCTCCAGTGTTGGTCTGTTGGTATTTTCTCAAGTTCCCGTCTCTCCAGTGTTGGTCTGTTGGTATTTTCTCAAGTTCCCGTCTCTCCAGGGTTGGTCTGTTGGTATTTTCTCATGTTCCCGTCTCTCCAGGGTTGGTCTGTTGGTATTTTCTCATGTTCCCGTCTCTCCAGGGTTGGTCTGTTGGTATTTTCTCATGTTCCCGTCTCTCCAGTGTTGGTCTGTTGGTATTTTCTCATGTTCCCGTCTCTCCAGTGTTGGTCTGTTGGTATTTTCTCATGTTCCCGTCTCTCCCGGGTTGGTCTGTTGGTATTTTCTCATGTTCCCGTCTCTCCCGGGTTGGTCTGTTGGTATTTTCTCATGTTCCCGTCTCTCCCGGGTTGGTCTGTTGGTATTTTCTCATGTTCCCGTCTCTCCAGTGTTGGTCTGTTGGTATTTTCTCAAGTTCCCGTCTCTCCAGTGTTGGTCTGTTGGTA
This sequence comes from Megascapheus bottae, assembly GCA_024803745.1. Lineage (NCBI taxonomy): Eukaryota > Metazoa > Chordata > Mammalia > Rodentia > Geomyidae > Megascapheus > Megascapheus bottae. The sequence continues at coordinate 2,266,751 of JANJXV010000114.1, forward strand.
TTTTCTCATGTTCCCGTCTCTCCCGGGTTGGTCTGTTGGTATTTTCTCATGTTCCCGTCTCTCCAGTGTTGGTCTGTTGGTATTTTCTCATGTTCCCGTCTCTCCAGTGTTGTTCTGTTGGTATTTTCTCATGTTCCCGTCTCTCCCGGGTTGTTCTGTTGGTGCTTTCTCATGTTCCCGTCTCTCCAGTGTTGGTCTGTTGGTGCTTTCTCATGTTCCCGTCTCTCCCGGGTTGGTCTGTTGGTATTTTCTCATGTTCCCGTCTCTCCCGGGTTGGTCTGTTGGTATTTTCTCATGTTCCCGTCTCTCCCGGGTTGGTCTGTTGGTATTTTCTCATGTTCCCGTCTCTCCAGGGTTGGTCTGTTGGTATTTTCTCATGTTCCCGTCTCTCCAGGGTTGGTCTGTTGGTATTTTCTCATGTTCCCGTCTCTCCAGTGTTGGTCTGTTGGTATTTTCTCAAGTTCCCGTCTCTCCAGTGTTGGTCTGTTGGTATTTTCTCAAGTTCCCGTCTCTCCAGGGTTGGTCTGTTGGTATTTTCTCAAGTTCCCGTCTCTCCAGGGTTGGTCTGTTGGTATTTTCTCATGTTCCCGTCTCTCCAGGGTTGGTCTGTTGGTATTTTCTCATGTTCCCGTCTCTCCAGGGTTGGTCTGTTGGTATTTTCTCATGTTCCCGTCTCTCCAGGGTTGGTCTGTTGGTATTTTCTCATGTTCCCGTCTCTCCAGTGTTGGTCTGTTGGTATTTTCTCATGTT